>OY979769.1:13622527-14222527 GCA_963855975.1 Andrena chrysosceles | reverse complement strand
ATCGTGGACAGTCTATTTGTCCGTTCAACAATTTGGAAAGACTCTTTCTTTTCTTTCAACTCCGAAACCGCTCTCCAGTCCTTCAAGCTGTCCCTTAGAGAATGTCATTCTGCATAGATTAACGCAGAGTTCATGAAAAAAAAGGTTTTAAATTGGAGAAGCTATGATGCTGATACGCTGGCCCCCTGCTTGGTGCAGAGGTTGCTGCAACCGCAGAAAACGAACGGCAATCATTTTTTAATATGAATAAAAGTCCCAAGAATAAGATACAATTGTAAAGTTTTCGATTTATTTCACATCTCTCGAGGAAAAGAATCCCAAAAATGATGAATTATTAGACGCCGAGAACGTATGTAACACCTTAATTATTTCCAGCGGCCAGCTCAGGAAATCTTGCCTCGGGGATCGCTGCTTCTAACATCTTGCGCTCGCCCTTTAAGCACCTGCCACGTGCAACGGCTCGCCCTTCGCTTGTCCCAACTTTTGAATAACGGCGAACGCAATTACATAACAGCGATATCCACGGAAAATCGCCTAGGATTAAGTCGTTGCTCTCCCTTTTAACGTGACCGAATCGATACGCGCAAACGGTTCGGTTCCATCGACTCCTCCTGCAGCAAGCTCGCCGGTCCATAAATTCTCCCTCGATTACGCCCACGCGTTTCGTCTTTTCTGCGCGGCTACTTTTTCTCAACGCGTAGGTACTTGTGTTCCGGAGCATCTGTCTCGCGGCCAGAAAAATGGGAAAACTTTGCTCCGTTTCCTCCTGCAGATTGCACGCCGAATAACTTTCCCCTCGCGCGATAACTCAAATGCCTGCTTCTTATTGCAATAGTGGGACTTGCTTTCGAATTCGACGGCGGTAAATGGGACGATGCTTTGTGATCGAAGAAGAACGAGACAACGTAACGCCGTTGCTTTTGCGGGGCCTTAAAAATAGGAGAGCGTTGTTGGATCGACTCGGTGCTTAGATAGAAGGTTGAGTTACCGTTTTCTCGATGGATATACGAGTAGAATAGAGGTGGAAGTAACGAGTAGTCAGTGGAACGCTTCTGCCTTCTCACCCTGCACGAGGAAACGATACCGTTGAAGGCCTCCGCTTTGAAATGAATACCAAAGACGCGAATGCTCGGGAGATTAACGAAAGGACGGTACCTACGTGGGCCACACGCAATTAAGATCACATTCCGCGCGGTTATATTCTCCCGGGACGGCCAGCGAAGCTGTTTCCGGTTACCCCTACGGCCTACTCATTCAATTACCCGTGGCGTGAAAATTTCCTCGACTTATCGGCCGATTAACTCGGCTAGGGTCTCGTCAGCTTTTCCCGCTACCACGCGCAAATTCAATCGTCCCCTGACCGACCTTTTCGACTGTGGGCCAAGAATTGCCTCGCAAGTACGTGCAAGGGAAATCTACTTTCCATGACTGCCACTGGAGACAGAAGAAGGTTCCCCGCGAGGGAAGTGCAAATGGAGCACGGCACAATCAATTTGGCGACGTTACCTTCCCTAGAACGACTACGCGTCGAGCTAAACTCGATTTACGAACGTTCTGCCGCCAGTACGGCAAAAGGGAAACGGGAAAGCGCGCGCGTTACAAGCGTAAAACCCATAGACGCAACATTTATCGTAACGAGGAATTACTCTCTCGTTGCTCGCGGGCTACGCGGCCCATTAACTTCCCCTTCGCGTAGAACGAGGTACGTGCTCTTCCATTCTTCCCCCTCGTCCCTTGACTTGTATTATTTTTATTATATCCCCTTCTAATAACCATCGGCCGTGTTTCAGCCAACGTTCCATTAACGTTGTCGTATGTATCTGCTCGCTGTTCGCTGCTCGTGACGCGGATTCGTCGGGATCGTGGCGCGACGGGATCGATCAGCAGCCACTGGATAGATAAATCGATTAATTTACGGGTGTTTGTTCTCCGCGTGACGTCCGCGGCATACTAAAATTAGCGGCAAAGAAATTGGCCGGAATTAGCGTTTAACACGCGATTATTGTTCGCCGATACGCGACGCGCTCCAACGATCACGATACTCGAAACGCTCGGCATTGAGTACGCGCGAGTCGTAGCGTGACGCGCGACCAAATTAAATCCGTCCTGCGTGCAGCGAATGGCCGCGTAATTATCGCACCAGCTCGCGTTTCCCCGCGACGCGGATAATTGCGGCCTCGCCAGTGGGCGGTATTCATATTGCCAATCGCGAAATAATTCCATCTTATGACGATCACTCGCGAAAGGAGAATAGTGGACTCCTCGGGAGTTCAGGGGTTGAAGGTGTGAAGGTGTGAAGGTGCCGGGCAAGGCGCGTTCCGTGATGTTGCAGCAGAGATTTCCTCGGACGTTTCCAGGGAGAGGAAATGATCGATGGGACGTCGGCCATTGACGCACCGTCACGATTCAATTATCGATAAACGAAAAACCGTGGACACGTCCAGGCGTTTACGATTTAATTATTGATAAGGGCCCAACGACGCGATAGGGATAGCACGATACCAAGTTCTACCCAGCCGCGGCAAGAACAATGTAGGTCCATTCGATGTAGGTAACGGTTTTATAGTCACTCCGCTCGGTGAGCATCAGTTTTAATTAAGCTCTCCGTACGCGGATCGTTTGACGCGCTTATGGATTCCCCTGAAAACCGAAGGGACTTGCAGCCGGGGATGGACTCCTTTGTAGCCAAGGATTAGGGTAATTGTGGGAGAGATGCCGCACTCGGAGAGACGCCGTACTATCGGTATTTCAAGGATATCGGTAATAAAACACATCATTGCCGATTTTATTTGTTTAAGGCTGTTCATTTGGCTTAGTTTGTCAAGCCAGAGCGTGTTTCCTGTATTATTGTTAAAGATTTTGCTGTTTTTCGAGGTAAGCCTAGCGTACTTTGCCTGAAAAGTTATACGTCGCCTCTATTTTTACTAATATAGTAGCTAAAAATTCATAGTTTTTCTTGATACAACATTTGTAATACGTTAAGAGGACCATGTAGAATATTTCCTTGGCAGAATGGGTTACTTTCGACTTAGCATGTGGAAATACGAAAGTGCGGCGTCTCTCCCAGGCATTTCGGATAGACGCCGCACTTTTATTTGGGATAGATGCCGCACTTTGATACTGTACTGTTTCGGAAACTAAGTCGATTTAAATGATGTTTTTAATGTTTAAAATACCGAAAAAGTTTTTTCAAATAGCTAACGTGGTATCTCAAGGCAAATTATTTATTTTTAAATGAATAATCTTAAAATCGAAATATATTTGTGGACTATGTACTCTTTTTTTCACATATTTTTTTATTTTAATCTCAAGGTGCCAACTGAATATAAAAAAAATTTCGAAAAACAGATATAATATCTGTTCCTACTGTACCCATTTAATTTTCCAATTTTATAATTGTATAAAGTAAAAATGTTTCATTTTACTTTGTTTTTATTATTTTTTTATATAAAAAGTTAGAAGTAACAAGTTTAAATCGAAAATTAAACGTGTTTCGAAATGCGGCACCACTCCCGCATGTGCGGCGTCTCTCCTACCAAAGGATGTTTTTAGTTTCAATTTTTTTAAGGGTGACAAATATTAAAATTTTGATTTTCTTTAATGCTAGTAGAATCACAAGATGTTGAACTAATAAGATATATCCTTGGAAAACATTTTCATTGCAAAATTTAGACACGGTGACAATTTTGCGTAACGTGCGGCAACTCTCCCACAATTACCCTACACGTGTCCTCTCCGCGCTGGTCCCCCAAGTTCTTCCTCCATAGCGGCTATCGGTGCCCCGCGGCATTGTTTCGCGACCGAGACGAGCGTAGAACGTTAATTCGCCGGTGAATAGCGCAATTAAGCGCAGCCTCGACAACCGTCGCCCTTATTTTCATCGGCGAATCGCCCTTCCACGCAATTACCACGAACGGCCTTTCCCGCGAATTAAAGCTGACCGGCCCGCTCGAGGACTTGTCCGAACAGTTTTGCAACCCACGCGTTGCATCCCCAGCAGGCATTATCGAAACTTCTCCCCCGATTGGATGCGTCCCGCCAATTTCGAGAAAGGATTCCGCCAGCTTCGCGGCTTTCCCCCGTTGGATCGATTCCGATTTTCGGAAACCGCAACGCATCGGGGCTCCCGTGAGATTAAAATTGCATTCTCGCTGCACGCGGTCGGTTGAGCCACTTCGGTGGCCTGGTCTGCGAACTTTCGCTAGTTCGGACAGGGACGGTGAGTTTTAAACGCCCTACCCCGAGGAGTTTAATCCCGGAGGGTGCGGTGTTTGGACCGAGATCGTCTTTCAGAGATACATTCACTCCTCTTGCGTTCCATGGGGCTGGAGTCGAGCAGCCGGGAATTTTGCTTGATCGAGGTGTCTCTTTCACGTCACCAATCTTTAGGCAAGAATAACAGTCATCCATTTTCGGCTGACGCGTGGCTCGATCCGTTCAGGCTCGCTTGAAAGCGGGACAGCGAGCAGATGGATCGTGCTCGATGCTCTGAGAATTTTTCAGAAAGCTCGGCAAAGTCGAACCGCGAAGGTAGTTAACGCGACGGATGGCGAATTCACTCGTTATCAGTTTGCCGACAGCTCGGTGCCGTCGGTGTGAATGGTCCCTTTGCTTCAGTGTCAGTAACTGATTGTGAGATACACGTGCGTACTGTGTAGTGTGTACGATGAGAGGGGACGGCACTTCATTTCCACGCTCCGCAGTGGAATTCGCCGGTTATAGCCAGACCACAGGCTAATCCAACTAAATTAATCTCGCCGAACCGTCCGCGGGACGTTCGTATATCATTCAAAATCCGCGACAAATTACCCTCGGCATTTAATAGAATCGCCTACGCTTTGCCCTGGATAAGCGGCCGGCTAATGGTATGCTGGTCGTTAACGATTAATGATTCATCGAGCTTCCAATTTTTTAGCACGAATCGCGAATATATAGTGCTGGACACTATTTTTTGCCGATCGGTCACGTGAAAAGTTAAACGAAATTCCTGTAAAGTAAATAGTATATCATCTGATACATAAATGACATTGTTTTAAATGAACAATTATTAGTTAAAAGAAAACGGCGTATTGTTTCAAATTGAAGAATCCGTAAACAAGTGACTATTCAAAGCGATAAACTTTATCGTCAAAAAAATGTGTCGCAATAAATTAGCCTCCGTTATAAGTTTTCTAAAGTTGTATGTAAATTTCGTGTAAGCAAATTGTTTTCTCTGTCGTATTTTCTTCTTACATGATTTTTAAGAAGATTTATATGCCTTTTCGTGGTCAATTATTATTATTATTATTATTATTGAATTGACGGGAGAACCCTTTAGATTACAAAATTTTCACAACGCATATAACAAATAGATATAAATAAAATAAACAGAAATATACAGAAAATATACAGAAACAAAACAAAAACATAATTTTAACGAAGCATATAAAAGAGAGATAAAAATAAAATAAACAGAAAATATTCAGTAACAAAACAAAAACATAGCAGTCAACATAGAGCACAAAAACCATAATCAAGGCAATTATGTTTCAATTAATGTATACATAATCATATATTCGGCAAAAAATAGTGTCGCGCACTATATTTTCCAGTCAAGTATCTAAGTAGCGAGATTTTCTTTGCCAAGGCAGGAGTATCGCTTTCGTAAATCCTAAATAGCCGGCTGCACGAAATTTCGAGTGGCAGTGACGAATGTCCAGAGACGCGATAAATCTCGTAGCTTGTCAGCGGATTTGTTGCCTCCGACGTTTTCAGAGACAAGCGGAATACCGTCCGTGGCGGGCGCAGCCCTAGCCCTCCTTCGATAGTCCCAACGTAGGTAATCCCTTGTCGCCTTTACGTAGCGTTGCTTCTTTAATTGCTTTCCAGATTTTTAATTGCTCCCTGCTCCTTCGGGGCTACTTTCGCGTCGTCCTCCACTTCTAACCGACTTACCCCCGAGCCACGTTCGCGAATGGAAATCGAATTAAACTCTTCCCAAAAGATTCCCCTAAAATGGAATCCAGCCCACCCACGAGAGCGCGAATAGATCGATCCGTCTTACGGCCACGGTTTAATGAATCACGCTGCTAAATCACAGCTGACTGTTTTCTCGGAAAATCCCCATCACATGTACGAGCAACGTCCTATTGGCAGGCTCCGCACCCGCCCACGCGTTCATCGAAAATCTTCGTCGAAGACCGGATTGAAAGGGTGACAATGCCAGCGAAAATGTAAACGAAGCCAATTCGTAACGAGATCTGTCCGTTTTAACGTCACGTACCGGTCGCCTGGGCTTCCTAAATCCTCTACCGGTACGCCGCGTCCAGCGGTTCTACGTAGCGTGCACGCGCAATTAATTCGCGCGAAAGCAAGGCTGCTTCGAAGGAGGAAATACGTTATTGAACTGGAATTTCCCGTGGGAAGGCTAGTCACACAGAATTCGACGTCGCGCGGCTGCGAAATTCAGCTTTGCGACGCTTAAACGGAGGAGCAAGCTCGACGACCGATATTGTATTTCATTAGTTGCGCCCGGAATGGCAGGGAACTGGCCCGCAGTAGAACAGCCTGGTTTATTGCCCGAGCAATCTCTTTTATGTTTTCGCGAATAGGCCAATAATCTCGGCCCGCGCGACCTCCAGTCGAGACTCGTGGCCGTGCCACGGTTTCTATGAAACGTCACGGGGAAATAAAAGCTGGCCCACGCGAGTCCTCTGGGAAATCGGCCGGGACGAATAACAGAGGAAGAAAGGGTCAGTCGGTTCCGTTGTTTGCCCTCTGCTGGCCAGCTTATTTGTCCCTGCGACATTTTCCCAGGGAAATCAGAGTTTACTGACCAATGTTTCCCCGGGAAATGGGAGCTGGACAGCGGCTACCTTTGATCCACAGGCCCTTCCGCCCTCCGAGGGCCTGGATCCAAAGGATCCCGCGGCGGTTCGATAAAAAGCAGCTGCCTCGATCGACGTGGCAGCTAAGCAATCCGCGTTCCAGCAAATTGGCTAACTAATTCGAAGCGCGCACGGGTAATGAACGCGGTAATTAGATCCGCGACGAGTTCGCGACAACTTATGAAGAGCCTGGAGCTACGCGATGGGATAATCGAGTGGAATCCTTCGGTAAACGGATCGCTGGATCGTTCCCGCAACTTTGTCGTGCCTCGGAAAGCCGCGCACCTGCTTTTCGCTTCATTTTCTTCATGTTCCAGCGATCGCCGCTTATCCGAATCTAGTACGGAGGTACGATA
Source organism: Andrena chrysosceles (assembly GCA_963855975.1). Lineage (NCBI taxonomy): Eukaryota > Metazoa > Arthropoda > Insecta > Hymenoptera > Andrenidae > Andrena > Andrena chrysosceles. The sequence goes on along the minus strand of OY979769.1, from coordinate 14,215,305 downwards.
GAGTAAGTAGAGTCGTTCTGGCTCACCGAACGATCCCGATGATGTCAAGGAGGATCGATCGGTGATGGTAGACGATTATGGAAACGATTACTTAGGCGAGACAGTCTCTGGCTCCTCTGATATCGCCGCGTGCAATAAACGAATCCTTTCGATTAATAAAAGCCATTCGTATTGTTTGCGACGGCAAAGCTTGCAAACGGCTGGGCAGCATCCAGGACCGCAGAAGAAAAATTCATTTCTGTCGATTAGCGGGTTAAAGAGATTAGCCTGTGACAAGCCAGTAACGGATTACGAGCTGACTTTTCTTTATTCCGTCGAGATAAGAGAAAGCACTTGGTTGGAAAAAACGAGCAGCGAGCGAGCTCGTTTCCGTCGCAAAAGATGATTTATCGCGGGGAAGATGCCCGTGTCGCGTCGGGACGGGGGCGGGAAGCTTGTTCCTTTCGCGTGACCGAGCATTCCTCAGGGTTTCTCGGAATCTCGGAATCTCGGCATCTCGGCTTGTGGTTCGTGGATCGGGGGAGGATCCATGAGTCGGCTGCTCGCGGGAGAACGTTTATCGGCGCCGTGCCAAATTCCTCGCGAACCTGCCAGAGAATCTGCTCGAGGGCTCGAGGGCTCGAGGGCTAGAGGATCCAGGGCAGTTAAAACTCCGCGCGGCAATTATCCTCGAGTCTAATTAATTTTAATTGGCGTAAACATTAAATATCGGGTGGGAAGGGAAGCGAGAGAGCGATGGGAACGAGCAGGGTAATAATGGGGCCACCCTGCGCGACCCCGCGGCCCGCATCGCACAGTCTAACGCCGCATCGCGCCATTCAATCAATTATCGCGTAAATCCTGCGTACGTGTAATTACCGCGGCGTCGTGAATGACGCAAGTCGCGGCCCCGTCCTTTATTATTACACATGCTCACCCGCGCGGTACGATGAGATTCGTTTGCCCCGCAGGTGGTGGTGCCGAAGAGGGCGGCCCTTTTGTTCGACCAACTGATGGTCGCGTTGCAGAAGGTGGTTGACAATCAGGGCAAAGGAGAACTCGGAGACAGCAGACCGTTCACGAGGTCCTCGGGGCCCCACCTGCAAGCTGATCTGAGCAACTCGCAGATCGTGCCCTCGGCGGACGAGCAAACGGTGAGGGTTACGACTGTTTACCGAGCCACTCGTCAACGGCTAAGTGCCTTGACTCCTAGGATCTCAGGATCTCAGGATCTCAGGATCCAGTTGACCCGGCTTTCGGCAAGTAAATACGTTCGGTTTGCTTCAGATGGACTTGCAGCGACGCGGACAGTCGAAAGGACGGGTGTACTGGCGTTGCTACTTCAACGCGGTCACGTGCTTCAAGAGAAAGTGATAACGACCCAATCTGAACCTCGATCTTCAAAACCCGACTCGACCACTTCGTGTCACCACGCCTCCCCGATCAGCCGACCAGCTACGCGCCCGAGGTCCCTCGCGCGCGCCTCCTAATCGGCACACAGACAAATAAATCGCCAAACCAAGGCAAACTAGGCCCCAAGTCCAAAGACGATTCTGCCTTTCCCAACGAGTCGGGATCTATCCACTACTCCCTCCTCCTCCCCCTAACGCCTGTCTCTTTAACGCGCTGCCCTACTCCCCCCCTAAGCATCGACGACCGCGAGAGCAACGGATATACGAATTCATTGTGTCAACTATTTGTTCCTCTGGCTTATAACACGATCGGCATAGAAATATCGATTAAACGTACCTAGTCAAGGCGTATCAAGCAAGTCGAAAGCTCATGTGGTGGTTCAATTGCTTCTAAATTCAAGCGATCCCCCGTTTGCGTCTCAACAACGTCCCGATCATCGAACTCCCCGAATCCATCCTTCCCCGAATCCTCGATCGCATTCGCGTAGAAGGTAAGTCGGTCGAGTCAACGTTCTTCCTTTGCGAGAACGAGGCGATACTTTAAGTCCACGTCGATGCGCTCCCGCGACCGAACGATGTAACCGACCTTATCGTTTGTCTCTCAGATCAACTCGTTGCGTTGACGATGCCCGACGCACGGCTAGTCTTGGTATTATTATATCGAATAAAGTGATTATTCAGATTACAAAGTTGTGTACAAAGGGCGGTGCTTTTATTCGAGTTGCTCGTCGGGATCCGTCGAGATAGCTTTACAACGACATGTCAGTCGAGCGAACCGATTCACTTTCACGCGATTTCATCACCATGGACAGCCTTTCCAAGCACAGCACCAATTCGCAGTGCTTCGTGTGGGGGAACATGTCGACGGCCACGGCTTTTACCGGCACCAGGGGATCGCCGACGTATTGCTTCGAGGGTGGTCTAGCGAAATCCACCAAGTTCCTCGCGGCGGCCCGTGGGTCGCACGACACGTACACAAGCCTCGACAGCTTTTTCGCCTTGCGCAAAGTCAACAGCGCTCTTTGATCTAAAAGAATTTCACTCGTCTCTGTTACTACCCCTCTATAATCAACAATCCCTCATCTCCAATTTATGTAAACGTTGCCGCCTTACGTAGTCCAGCTCGCGGAGGGTCCACCACAGCGATGATATCCAGCTTCGTGGTCCTCCGAATCACCGCCGACAAGATATCCTCCGCTTTGCCAACGAAAAACTCGCAGTTCTCCACTTTGTTCGCGACAACGTTCTCCCTGGCGTCTTTTATCGCGTCCTCGATCATCTCCAGTCCGAACACCTCGCCGCAATGCTAAAATGGCTTGCGTTTAATATTCTGCCCGTCGTTCCCGAGATCGGCTGTACCTTGGAAAATGCGAGACCGATCGTTCCCGTGCCGCAGCAAATGTCCAGCAATGCGGTGTCAGCGGTGGGTTTCGCCAGGTCGATTGCTGCTTTGTACAATACCTCCGCGCCCAAAGTGTTCACTTGGAAGAACGCTTGGGGAGACACGCGGAACTTCATGCCCAACAATGTCTCCTCTATGTATTTGGTTCCGCCGATGTGAGAAAAGTTGGCGCCGTTCTCGCCGTCGGGGCTTCTAAGTGGGAACAACGAAACAGGTCGAATCCGACGAAACTTTATAGAGTCTAAAGCTTACTTTCTCGGCGATCTTACTTTTTATTCATTAATTGGAAATGCAGGGACGTTACGCTCGCCTCCGCGCCATTTCCCGTCTCGAAGAAATCTTTAAGCTGGCATTTCAACTCCTCCAATCTTTCAGTGCTCAAGTCCTGAGGGTGTATGCCGACTATTACCATCAGATCGTCGCAAAGACTAGTCCTGACGGTCACTTGCCTCCAGTACCCGCTATGGTCGACAGGTTGGAAAGGTTTCAATCCAGAGTTTTGCATAAACTCTTCCAGTACCTACAATGCGCTTAATACAGAACACGTAACTCGGATGCAGCGAAACTAAGAGGGGCCTCCTGGATAACTCACTTTAGCTACTGTTTTCATTTTGCTAGGTATGTGACAAAGATCATCGATAGGACCCACTGCTGTAGAACCAGCGGCGTAACTAGATAATCTGAAGCCTATCACGACTTTGTCGCTCTCTGTGCCCCTACCTGTACAGTATTAATATTGCAATTGCTCGGCGACTGAAAACTTATGGTAAAAGAAGTAAATTTCTCTTGGAATTACCAACTGTAAATTCGCATTTATTTCTGTATCCTGTGATAGTGTGCGCGCTAAGAATAGGGAGCAATTCGCAAGGCAATCCTTCGTACTTATTCTTCTGGTACTTCAACCAGTCTAAGAGATCACCTTTGCTCTCCTTTAACATTTGCTTGCAAATGTTTGTCAGAATGGACCTCATTTCGTTTTGCTTCAGCTCCAACTGAAAACACATTGCAGCGTCTGTATCCCATCTATCTTCATCGTACACCGCAAATTAATTATCTTACTTGACTCGGATAAGGCATATTCCATAGAGATATGGTAGTCGATTTAACTTTATCCTGTATAGATACAGCTGGATCATCTCCATTGTCCAGTTTCAAACGCTTGTTTGTGGTTTCCTCCTCTAATTTCCGTTTTACAAATGGATCCGGCGCGGGTTTTGCTATCTGTTTTACAGAAACAAATGGATCCTCTGTTCACAATTGCTCAGGCCGTACTTGCTAAGATACAGAGCAGGGAAATAGGTACCTGAGCGCTAAGTTTACAGTTTTTCCACTGAAAGCCGTTTAATGTTTCTATAGCTTTCTGACGACCCTCTTCGCTTCTAAAAGACACGTAAAGCCACTCGCTGCTTCGTTTCGGTGGCTTCACTTTGCAGGACTGCAAATCGAGCTTCTCGTTAAGAAACTTCTTGAATTCACCTATCCCATAGTATTTTGGCAAACCGCGCACCTCGATCTTGTACTTTTCTGACGTGAAACCGTCTCTGTCGAGGTACGCGTAAGGATTTTTCTCGGCTTCCTTTTCCTCATTTGCGGCCATTGCTCCTAAATTCTGTTTTAACTGTAGCTCGCACGGCTCGTCCATGAGATCATAAACTTTCTCAATAAATCAGATCACTCAACAAACCACGTGTTTTTACGTATGCCTACTATGTCTATGAAAAGCCACGTGCTGTCTATATTACAGGCTAGGTTGAAACCTGCATTCTAACCCTACCTGACCGAAACAAATCGCCCAGAAAAATGGTTGGGAAAATATTGGTTCCAGCAAAGTTTATTGTACAACTAAAGGTATAAAATATTTAATACAGATAAATATGCATCCCATGATAACGCTAAAGTAAAGTTTACAGAAATTTGCAGAAACCTAGGACAATTCTCATAAGATACACTATCACTCCTAAATAAGTATATAGAATGCATGTGGTTGAAAATTTTTCTGTGTGCACGAAGATTGAACTTCTTCATCGGTATTCGCTTATAATTTTTTGTCATATATAGGAGTATCGTTTTTTCATCTAAATTACAATGAATCAAGAAGCTAAGAGCTGCTACCTAAAGAGCAACGACAAGGACATACAGACGGTCTATTTGCCAGACCAGAAATCAGTTATTCTTGGCCGCTGCCCAGAAACCAACATCACAGATACCCAGTGTTCTAGAGAGCAAGGTTGATACTAACATTTTCGCTTCAACCTCTTCACAGTTGGTAATTACACTCCATATCCTTGAACCATGGCACTTTATTGCGAGTTTCTTTACTGTTTACAGTCAGACTATATGCAAATTATCAGGAATACAAAGTCTTCATTCAACAAATCGGAAAGAGGTATTGTGGTTTTAATGGTTTCAAAACACGTAAAGAGCTTAAATTTATAGGCAAGCACAATGACTGTTTAGAAATTTTGTACGGCAAGTATGCGTACCAAATTGAATTTAATCCTCCACCAGTGAAAACTCTTTTAACTGAGAAAAGAGCCAGAGAATTGGAAGTAAGCGATGAAGCAGACCAAAGTTCCCACAAAGTAGCAAAATTAGATTCCGACGATGTAAAGCCTGCCGATTGTAAGGAAGAATACAAGAAAGAAGAAGTAAAGAAAGAAAAAAAGCATGCAAAAAATACTGATGGTATACTGAAATTTCTAATGAGAGACAAAATGAATGTGGGCAAGTCAGAAGATAGGGATAACACAAATTTAGATGGCGAACAAGATACTTGGGAGAGCAAAGATAGCGGATCGCTCTTGATATACACTAAGCATGGTGTAGAAGGCCGTTCAAAGGTAACTTAAACCAACAATTTGCAAAACATTTGTTCGATTATTATGTGTCTTTTAACTTGTAGATAGCTGCATACGATATGGATGGGACACTGATAACAACCCGTTCTGGCTTAGTGTTTCCCAAGGATACCGATGACTGGAAACTTTTATATCCCGAGGTGTCAGGTAAATTGAAGATGCTTCACAATAGCAGCCACAAAATAGTCGTTTTCACTAACCAAGCATCGATTGGATCTGGGAGGCTGAATGCTAAATCATTCAAGAATAAGCTGAGAAATATAACGCAAAGAATCGGCGTGCCGATGCAGGTATACTTTGTCGCCTGTAGAATTGCAGTGAACGCAACTGTTTTGTACATCTTTACTTGTTCGCAGATTTTTGTAGCTACTGGGTGTAGCATCTACAGAAAACCGGCGATCGGTATGTGGCGGCAATTGGAAGAAGTAGGTATCCATCCAACTGCTTGATTATTCCATAAATCTTTCTGACATATGATTCTGATCATCAAAGAATTCCATTTAAGAACAACGACTCGGTACCCATCGATAAGGGCAATTCTTTTTACGTGGGGGATGCGGCCGGGCGGCAGAAGAATTGGGCCCCAGGAAAGAAGAAGGATCACTCGTCGGCGGACAGATTGCTGGCATTGAACTTGGGCTTACGATTTCATACCCCGGAAGAGCACTTCTTTGAGCATCAACCGGCGCCTTACATACTGCCCACATTTAATCCAAGAGATTTACAGACTGTCGAAATATGTACGGGTACCAATGTAACTTCAGACGCTCAGGAGGTAATTCAAGTGAAATGGAACAACATTCGATACGCGGACGTTTCGCAAAGTTTAATTGTACTTGTAGATTATTTTGATGGTTGGATGTCCCGCTTCGGGCAAGTCGCATTTCGCGAAAAAGTATCTGAGCCACTATGAGTACGTTAACAGAGACGGCCTCGGAAGCTGGCAGAGATGTGTTAGCACGATGGAGAAACACCTAATTGAAAAGAATAGCGTGGTCGTGGACAATACGAATCCTGACGCTCCCTCGAGGCAGAGATATCTCGAAGTCGCGAAGAAACACAAGGTTCCTGTAAGGTGTTTTGTAATGTCGACAAGCGTGGAACATGCAAAACACAATAATAAGGTAACAGAGCAACGACCACTCGATGATAGCATAGAAATATCCATACGAATTCTCTACTAAATGTTTTCTTCCAGTTTCGAGAACTCACCGATCCTAGTCACGCGAAAGTCAGCGAAGTGATCATTAACTCCTACATGTAAGTAGCGCGAAGAGTTGAAAAATCTGTTGCGTCGTAATCGAGGTCTGATTTATTGTATCGCTTTTCAGAAAAAATTATAAACCACCGAGCTTGGACGAAGGCTTCACAGAAATCGTTGAAATCAACTTCGTCCCGAACTTTCAGAACGAAGAGCACCGACAGCTTTACGAAATGTATTTACTCGAAAGCTAAGAATTTGTTTCTAAATACAAAAGAAACGTGATATATGTAGTTTAAGGGGTCTTTCCACTGTGATACTCTGATGAAGTACCAACAAGCATTAAAAAAATATAAAAAAATAATTTTATATTATCAAGGCACGTATTAATAGCACGTATTATATATATATATAGAAAAATCTTCAATTTAGTAAAGACATTTTTTTGTGACAAAAAAGTTTCAAACTCAGGTACTTTACAAGGGCTTTACAGTGGAACGACCCCTTACTTTAAATTATAAATCTCGAACTTTAATAATGCAAATAAGGAGGAATATTTATTTTGCATAGATAGATGCACTGCAATAAGACATACTGGTCTTCATTTGAAGTCTGTTTAAATAAGTATTTATGCAAAAGACACTAGTTGTAACATTTCAAATGTATTATCTACAATGTACGAACTTTTAATAAATATATGTCAAAATAGCAGCTTTTTTAATGATTTCTGTTCCTCTCGTTCCATCTATCTGTCTCTGTCGCGATTCTTTGCCAAGAGTGGCCCTATTAAATCTAGGGCCCTGCCCCTTTCCCTTGATTCTAACCTATTTAAAATCCTGGGGAACATAACCTCCTTAAAACCTCATGGTGTAGTACTCTGACGCTGCATAACGTAAACATTCGGATGACTATTCCGCTGAAAAATATGAGTGGTACAAAATGTCGCGATTGATAGTGAAGAATTTGCCAAAAAATGTAAAAGAATTCAGTGATATCGTCCTGACAGTCAGTCCAGCCAGGAACATTAATTTCTAATGATAATTCATAGATTACAGATAATAAATTAAAGGAGCTATTCAGTGAAAAAGGCCTAGTAACCGACGTACAATTGAAGTACACGAAGGATGGAAAGTTCAGACGATTTGCTTTCATTGGATTTAAAACAGAAGAACAAGCCGTAACTGCGAAAGAGCACTTTGACAAAGCCTGTATCGATACCTGCAAGGTATCCGTTGAGCAGTGTGCGAGCCTAGGTACAGTAACTACATTATTGCACTGAAAATATGCTTAAACAGTAGCGTCTTGTATGTAATTCATTCGATCTCATAGGGGATGCCTCTAAACCCAGGTCTTGGAGTAAATATGCAGCCGACAGTTCGAAAAATACTGTTGGCAGTAAAGACTCCACTGACGCAGCGGACAAAAAAGACGCTTTAAGTAAGACAGCAACCAATGACAAGAAGAAAGAAAAGGAGAAAAAGAGTAAAAAAGAGAAAGGTCTGAAAGATGAAGTGAAAGAAGCTTTGGAAAAGGTATGATTGTATCTTAGTTTGTCATTTTCTAAGTACAATTGCTGAATCTCATTTCTACAATGATTTAAATACAGCACAAGGATGATCCTCTGTTCCTGGAATTCCTTGAAAGTCATACAGCGAACAAAGGTGTATGGAACAATGACACAGCTCTAACAGCTATTCAAAGTAAAGAGCCCAGCGATGACGATGATGAGGAAGCTAGCGATAAAGATGATGGTGACGAGGGGAAAGATGAAGAAGAAAAAGAAGAAGAGGAAGATGGAAAGCATAAAATTGCAGATAAAGTTATATCAGATTTGGAGGTGATTAGAATTCTGAAGGATTCATTATTCTATAGATTATTCTGATATATAGCAATGTAAATTTTTTGGTCCTAGTACATGGAAGCATTGAAAAAGAAAGATCAGGACACGAAAAAGAAAGAAGTCGCGAAAGACAAGAATGCATCTAAACACGGTCCCGTGAAATTCTTCACCGTGAAGCTCCACGGACTGGCATACGGCCACAAGAAAAAAGACGTGAAGCAATTTTTCCGCCCATTGAAAGCGAAATCAATAAGAGTTCCGCCGAAGATCAAGGGCATAGCCTACGTCGGTTTCAAAACCGAGCAACACCTAAGGAAAGCGTTATTAAAAAATAAAAGTTTCTTAGGTACAAACACGACGATCTACCTCAACGATAGACAGGCATCCCCTGCTCTTCTAATCCTTTGCTCCCACGCATACTGTTCCAGATGGAAAGCAAATATTTATAACGAGGTACAACGAAAGTGAAAAAAGGTCCGACGAGGAGCAGAACGGAAATTCTGGCAACGTCAGATGGAAGAAGCAAGAGGAAGCGTTGAAAGACGAGGAGAGCATAGCAGAGTCTGGAAGAATGTTTATCCGAAATCTGTCATACACCACAACCGAGGATGACATTCGTAAACTGTTTGAAAAATACGGTGGGTATACTTTTCCAAAAACCACGATCCTTCGAATTCTAACGTCATCGTTTGTCGATCAGGTCCCCTAACCGAAGTGAACTTACCCGTGGATAGGGTAACCAGGAAGTCGAAAGGATTCGGCACGGTGACGTTTCTGATGACGGAGCACGCGGTTAAGGCGTACAGTGAATTGGACGGTTCGATTCTAGACGGCAGAATGCTGCACGTGCTTCCTGGAAAAGCGCAACCGAACCCCATGGAGGAGATCGACGAGGCAGGGCTGACTTACAAGCAGAAGAAGGAGCTGAAAGCTAAGGCCACCGCGGGATCGTCGCACAACTGGAACACCCTGTTCCTTGGCCAGGACGCGGTGGCCGACGCTATCGCGACTACTTACAATACGACGAAGGAAAGGGTGCTCGAAGATGGCTCGAAGGGTTTAACCGCTGCGGTGAAATTGGCCCTGGGAGAGACACAATTGGTGCAAGATACAAGGAACTTCTTGGAGGAGAACAGCGTCTGCTTGGACGCATTTAACCAACCCTCCAGCAAACGCTCCAGCACGGTGATACTCGTGAAGAACTTACCCGCTGCAACCCCCGCGCGGGAAATCCGAGAGATGTTCGCCCAACACGGGGAATTGGGAAGAGTGGTGATGCCACCCTCGGGAATCACCGCGCTGGTGGAATTTTTTGAGCCCTCCGAGGCGCGCAAGGCATTCACGAAATTAGCATACACCAAATATAAACATTTGCCGTTGTATTTGGAATGGGCGCCCGATAATACCTTCACTGCCCCTCTCGCCGAGAGGAATAAAACTAAGGACACTCGGACGGACACGAAAAGGAAGGAAAAGGTGGAAATGGTACCCGAGGAATCTGGAAAACAGGCAGAACCGCAAGCAGAGCCGGTTAAAGACGCAAATAAACCGAGCAAAGAGGAAAGCGAAGACGAGGACGAACCCGAGCCAGACACCACTCTATTCGTGAAGAACATTAACTTCTCGACCACGGAGGAGCAACTGAAAACGGTATTTACCCTGATAAAAGAGGGATAAATTGTTCTCCAACTATGTATCTGTACGCAATATGCTTCCTCCATGTTTCAGTACTTTAGCAAGTGCGGGCCTCTCCATTACGCCACAGTGGCAACGAAGAAGGACCCAAAGAATCCTGGTGGAAAACTGTCTATGGGTTACGGGTTCGTGAGGTACAAAATGAAAGCTGATGCCGATCGCGCTCTAAAGGTGTTGCAAACGACGGTGCTAGAGGGGAAGACTTTGGAGCTGAAGCGTTCCGAACGAACCTTAACGTACGTTTTGAAATTTCCAGTTAAATCTTAAGACTCTTGACTCGTTGGATCGCGATAATGATTTTGCTTCGTTCGAATGCGCAGGACTGACGTGAAGACCGCGAAGAAGACGTCGAAAGCGACGGTGCAGACGAGCTCGAAGATCCTTGTAAGGAACGTGCCGTTCCAGGCCACTGCGCAGGAAATAACGGAACTGTTCAAGTACGTGCTTTACGCGTTCTCACTTCTCAGCCGGCAGTACGAGATTCAATCTATCGTAACGAATTCGCAGGGCGTTTGGTGAACTGAAAGCGGTGCGATTGCCGAGAAAGCTGGTGGGCGTTGAGAAGCACAGGGGATTCGCCTTCGTCGAGTTCTACACGAAGAGCGAGGCCAAGGTACGCGTGAACTTTCAGTTATTTGATTGTCATCTATCGACTCTAATTGCTCGCTTTTTGCTGGCAGAAAGCGTTCAAGGCCCTGTGCCAGAGCACCCACTTGTACGGGCGAAGATTGGTGCTGGAATGGGCGCAAACCGAGGAGGGCGTGGAAGAGATTAGGAAAAGAACGGCCAAACATTTTCACCAAGGTGACCGGCTCTTTGCCAACCATCAACCCACTTATGTTTCGCTCTATTTATTTATTTGTCCGTTTGCAGAGGATTCGACGAACAGGAGCAAAAAGGCTACGTTAGCTCCGGAGGATGTGGGCCTGGAAGCAGAATGAGCAACTTCGTTTTCATGTTACGAACGAATCTGAGCTGTCTATACGAACTTGTACATAGTTTGCACGTATGAAATAAAGGAAAATGTATTCATGGAAGAGGCGCGACGCGCGATGATATCGCACCCACTTCCTTTCAGAAGCTGGCAGCGAGTCAAGCCGGTGCGGCGATCGAAAGTTAAAAAGCACTTTCCGAGTGGTGAATGGGCGTGCACAGCGTTTGACCGTCGCGTCACGTCCACACTTTTTCTCCGGTCTCACTTTTCTCGAAAATGCTTGGCGTTTCTAGCAGCAGTGTGTCAGCGTACGTCGACGCGCGTACTAATGCCATGTATTTGGGTTCTGTTAGCGTTGGAGTTGCCCTCGCTCGTGGCAACGGAGATCGTGTAGACGGTATTAATCGTCCACCCACGTCCAAGCCGATTTAATTGTAGCCTCGGGAGCGATTGTTGCACCCATGTAGTTTCGATGCAGGAATGCGTGTCCCCCGACCTCGAAATTCGTGTTATTCGTCCATCTTCGAGTCCGGATATCTTTTAAATATTCAGGCTGTGAAGAAATTCTAATGTGCAAAAACGGTGTTTATCGCCGATATCGATCAGACGTGCCACTTGGGCAGCGTTTAATGGCCAGTTGACCTCTTCGTTACTCACAGGGGCACCTTTTCTTAACACAGACGTGCTTTTTCTTCGGTTTTCTTCTCCCCGAGCCACGATGAACAAGAGCCAAATAACATGGCCAGATTTGCGAACCGACCAGATGGAATTGGGGAAAAAAAGTGAGGCGCGCCGGAGGATTTGCATAGATTCCAGGAGTCGTTGTGGACAAAACCGTGGAGAAAACACATCTTAAAATACATCGGCACGTTATCGATATTAAAAAAAAAAAGGCAGGGGAGGAGAGGAAAGGAGAGACGTCGGGGAAGGGTGGAAGGGAAGAAATGTGTTTTCCTTTCACCTACGAGCGAAGGAGAAGCGAGTTCTCCGTTCTCGAGTGGTGCGAGGAGATGGAGGTGGACGTTGGAGGTGGAGACGACCCATGAAAGTAACAGTGGCTTCTCTACCTTCTGCCAGAGACTCAGTCTGACTCTCCTTGCCCTGGAGAACGGTGCTCGGTGAGATTTCTACAGTGCCCTTCGACAGTGCAGCCGTCACGTCGCGTCGCCCAGGTACAAGGTCGCGTGTGCACCGGAAACGCGTGCACGGTGAAACGAGGACTCGTGTGTCTGATGTCTATGCGAGCATAGTGCGCGCGATGTGCCCGCCCTGACGAGGTCGTCAGTGAAAACGATCGACCACAGCCTCGGCCTACCTTCCATCGGCCAAAATGGACTGGGTAAGACCGAATCCATTCCACTATCTATGTATCTATCGATTCTCTAAACGCCATTTATTTGGAAACCACTCGAAGAACTCTCGGTGGAACTCGAAACGGGGGTGGTCCGAGTATTAATTGCTAAATCGATGCCGGAGTTTGCGACGCTCGAGCGAGCCGTTCGTCCCTGTTACGCGATATCTCGGCGGTAGGTGTAAGAGCGTTTACTGGGACGTGGCGAACGACACTCTTAGCCAGAAGATGAGTCGATAATCGAGCAACACGAGCGTCCGATAAAACATCCTCTTGACTGACCGATCCACGCCACTTTCTCTGCGGCGTATCCCTTTCGATATTCGTTTCTCCGCGGCGAAATGGCAAGATTTCGACCGAGTTTCGAGCGGGCCCCTCTCCCTCGTGCGCGACGAAGGTTCGAGGACGAGATCTACGTGCATATCGAATACCCGGACTCGGCTTCCTGTCGCTCACGAGGAGGGAGAGGAAATCTACCGGTTATTCGAGCCCGGAGCCGAGCACACGGCTCGCAACTGCTACGGAAAGCAAACAAGGAGCGAATGCGTTTAGCAATTCGAGATTGCAAAAGCCTCCTCGAGGTCGGTCGACGGTTCTCCACGCCCGTGTACGCCGTGTACGTGGCCAGTCATCCCTACCGAAAAACCCAAATTCCAGGCCTATTCAAACACTCGAAAGGCACGCGGAGGGCCTCCGGGAAGTTTTCACAACGAGAAATTCGATCGCCGCGGGCCAGTTTTCGACAACGATTAACGCCAGTTCGATCGGAAATAATTGTGCAACGTTGGCGCAACTGGCAACGAATATTCGTAGCCTTTCCTGTTCCACCGGGCTTGCCGCTTTCACGTCGTTGAAAAATGGATAAAGTTTACCAGCCGCGGGAATAAATTATGTACCTCGAGCGTGGTTGAGGAAAGAGGTCCTCGGGCGAAAGCGAGAGTCCTTTCGCTGGTGAAAAGGTTCCGGATCAGATCTGTCATCAAAATGACGGCGAACCGACCTTCGAGGTTCCTCGAGGCTCCTCGGGATGATGACTCGACCTTCGTTCGCCGAGCGAGCTTCGGTGGAATGCGCGAAAGGAAAAGTCGAGAAGCTATTGGAAAGCTTGGAATAGAATGGAGGGACGACAAAAGCGCAAAAAACGGCTGGATCCAGCTAGGAAGGTCAGCTGCTGACCTTTCAGGCGAGACTCCTTCGCTGATCTTTCTTTCATCGTTATTCGCCTCTTAATCGCCCACTATTATTATTCCCCTATTGGCGGAGAAAGCGATCCTCTCGTCGCCGAAGAATTTGAAGAAGCCGAAACCACTTTGGAGTCGACATCTTGGTCTGTTTACCGTTTCCCTTTCACCCTCTTCAGGCTGGAATTCCGTGGATCACGTCACCAACACCTCTCGAATCGACTGGCAGACTCGCTGGCGGATCTGGATTCCAGGATCCACGTTTCAACCACGCTCCTCCTCGAGTCCTATTTTACGATCCGACAGCTATTTGCATTTCCGACCTCCAGCAAGCTCTCGGAACCGGATTCTACGGACTCAGAGATTGATGCTTTACGCTGGGGACCTCTGCACTGCTGAAGGATACGGGAGAAAGGAGAAAAGAACGCAACGACGGACGGGGAAACCGCGAAATCGCGAAAGAGTGAGAGGAAAAAGTACGAGGGCCATTATCTTGCGGCAATCGGGGCCCATCGAGATTCCTCCTGGCTAATTAGCCAGAACAAAGAAGATTTAATTAAGAACGTAATGGTTCCATCGGTTTCCTAGTAAACAGAGCGAGAGTCCAGCCTGCCTCGGAGCGAATTCCATGGAAAGTAAAAGTGACCGAGCCACGCTAGATTTATCCCTGCGGCGACAGATCGAGGCGATTTTACTTTCGATTCTCCTGTTTCGCCGGGATGTTAGTAGTTCGATTACTCCGCGGTTCCAAGCGGCTCGCTGCGCGGAACAATTCAAACAGCGGATCCAATTAACGGAATTTCCATCGGTAGCTTCGTTAACCGCCATTACGATTTCATTACCATTCGAGATGGATCATCGTTAAGAGGATCGACTCCCTCCGCTCTTCGCCTCTCGGGTCGATTCCTAATTGCACAAGATCGCAAGCCTCGGAGGCAAAAAAAGGGGGCCCTGAATCCGAGAAACGAGTCTCGCTGGCAAAACAAGCAGCCCTCGCTGCGGTGACGCACGAATCACCCTGTTCACCTTTGCAGCTGGCCTGCTGGCGACGATACCAGATTCTAGGTATTCAAGGTTACGTTAAAATTAACCGTCCTTCCTTCCTTTTTGTTGCTCCGGCCAGGCGTGCCTGAAATAACGCGACAGGTCCTCGAGTGCCTTTTTCCACCCGCCTTTGTCCGTTTTAGCGAACGATTCTTGGACACTTGTTCCTTTCCCTCGCGGTTCTCGCCAAATGCCTCGGCTGATCAAACTCCTGCCACCTTGCTCCTCCATTTGTACCAGTGCTGAATTAACCAGTAAGCGAAATAAGCACGTACTTAGAGCATCAGGAGAAAGAAGGGCACCATAGAATTTTTCTGAACATTAAAATCTAACCTTTGTTAGAAACACTTTTTAGTCAAACTGCGTTGAAGTGATCACCCTGTATAGGGGGGCCACAAAAGGTCTTAATTCGGCCCCGATTTTGAACGGAGAAGATACTTTGATTAAAAATTCCACAAGACGGCACAGGACTTGGGCGCGTTCCACAATAGGAAAAGGTCGTCGCGATCGGTCGAGCATCGGTACCGAACCGAGGGGTGAAGTCATCCAAGAGGCTCGGACGTCAACGAGCCGTTCAAATGTCACAGCAACTGGAAGAAGCGTGCCCAGCATCGCCTCGATCTGTCGCAACTAAGTACTTAAGTAGCCAGATCGAAATAATCGGTGGCGAACCGAACGATTACGTAAGTAAATGGATCTGGATCGCGCGTAATATCAGGCAGCTACATATATCGTAGTACCACATATGAGGAGCAGTCACGGCGAAACGACTTGCTTTATGGCTTCCCCGACGCCTTCCCTGCGCCGATCGTTTCTGCCGCGAAATGGTTAACGTAAAGTGCTTTCACGCAGTGCCACGGCCTTTCTTTTCGCATGGGAAATCGAAAGGAACCGGTTGACATTTCCGGGTAAAGCTTAGCTACGGCTTCCACGAGACACCACAGATTTCGAGGAATTCCAGAGCGAGTTCCTCCGAGTCCGAGTCGTTACCTCGTCATTGCACGAGTGCTTGAGTCGTTAACCTCTTTTTTCGTTGATCGATCTTTCTTCGTTGATCGCCTCGGTATAATCGCTCTCTGATTGCGTTTCATTCAGTAAAGAAGAGAAGTAAGCAGGCACGTATGCGTGGATGTTACCGCTGTTGCGGGCATTGAAGCCTCCAGCGCTGCGCTCAGCGCTGGCAACTCGGAGCCGACCGGACCTCCCGTCAAATCAGTTATACGGAAAGTTCCTAGCGTTTCTCACGGCTATTGAGCGGGGTTCCTAGTGTGACGGCTGAGAAAACATAATTTTTCGGGAATTACAAAGAAAAGCAAGTATTCCATGTACCATTCTGCAGGTTTGTAGCTTTATTCCATCAGTTTTTAAGACTATAAGAATAGTCTGTCATCCGAAAGGATATGGTCCTCTTCGCGATGCCCCTATTCCGCCATAAATGGATATTTTTGCGTACAAATTTTTTTTATAATCCTAAAAGGTGGTAGATTAAGGGGTAACACCACTCTAGGATCGATGTTTTTTTTTTTGCTTAAACCATACTTTAGAAAGGAAGGAGGAGACGAACATCGACCTAGATAGCCAAATGTATGGTGCAGGCATCGCAGATTAAAGATAAACAAAAATTTAAAGGATTAAAATGTTCATAAAACTTTAAACGCGTTTTTCTCGAAACCACTTTTTTCAAACTGGGAGGACGAATTTCTCGGAAACTATCGCATGAATCGATTTGAAATTTTTACAGTACCTTTACAACAATATTCTCTTTGTAAGTACGTAGCCGTTTTTTGATTGAATGTAAACTTTCTTTTTTATAACCAATTTAATGCTCATTTTTAGGGCAAAAAATCGATTTATTTCTTAACAACTGCACCACTTCCACAAAAATTGATTAAAAAAAAACCCCTACGTACTTCCAAAGCTAATTGTATATAGATTATAAATTTTTTTTATTTTCTGTTCCACGACTCATAGATGCCGATAAATCCGTCCTTCCGTGGCGGTGTTTTCACAAAAGCTGTTTTCGACAACGGGCTCTGTCGTCGCCATTTTGTATGAAAATGACACTAAAAAAATTATTTTTCGTACTTCAATATGTGTTAAATAAACCCTCTGAAAAGAAATTCTATTCCGTTTGTCACACTCCCAAAATAAATTGTCAAATTTAGGTATTTTTTTCTACCTCTAGAGTGGTGTTACCCCTTAAAGCTACAAATGTGCAAAATCATACGTGCAATGCTTGTTTCTTTTTTCATTCCCGAAAACTTGAGTTTTTTTTCCAGCCATCACGCTACTTAGGAAGACCCCTTGAACAGACATCACACAAGGTGTTTTCGGTCTTTCGTTCAAATAGCACTGGAAGTTCCCAAGTACCATTTAAAAGAAAGAATATCAAGACTTATTCAGATCCACCTCAACAACCCAATATCTAAAATCGTTGTCCTCCGCTGAACATTGAGCTGGAATACCACCGATGATCTCAAACTATGCGCCTCCGAGCTTCCGTTCCCCGATTATGAAACCTGCTGAGAGGAACTAGCCCGACTCGCAGGTGGTTTTCCCTTTTCGCTTTTCGCTTTTCGCCGGTTCCAGTTGCGAGCAGCAGCGATTTCCTGGCTGAAGCACGACTGCACGGCCTCCCCTGGTCTCGTAGAAAGTTATTTGACATTTAGAAGGGTCCGCGGGGAATTTTTCGACCCGGCTCCGCGTGCTCGACGCGCAATTCCTTCTATCGGAATCCCGTTCTTCGAGCGCTTTCTCGCCAGCCGATTATTAGTGATTTGCGTTCAAGGTGTTCGCGGACAAATATGCTTGTTCAGCCAAGATCGAATATCCTCGATCTCCAAGCTTGAATTCCACGTTGGATGTTTCTCGGGATCGACGGTGCTTCCGGCAGCAGCGCGGAGCCAACACGTGCACATCGCGGCGGGCGAAAGGAGAAGGCGAAAAAAGCGGTGGGATCGTTAGCCTGTCCTCCGCGGTGGCGGTTAATTGTTCTATCGCGTATCGCGAGGAACGGCGTTACGACGTAACGTAACGTTAACCGTTAACCGTTAACGTAACGCGCTCGCTGGCCGAAACGCGCGAGAAAGTCGCCCCGAGGAACGGTGTTCCTTCTTTCTTCTTGCTTTCTCTTTGCACACACGGGTTACGCAACGAGGAGTGGCTGGCTGGGTGTCACGGCCCTTGTTTGTCCGTTCGTCGCTTCTTCGGCTCAAGGACCCCCTTAGAGTCGCAAGTTCCACCGGCACGCAACAGGTGTAACGTCTGCCAGCTCGTTCACCCAGCTTACAAGTCGATTTCTGAACCGCCAGCGTGTTGAGCGTGTGCCTCGATGCACATTTGCCTGTTATCCGGCTGCGATACTTTTATCCGATGTTTTTCCAGTGGTCGAGCTGTGCAATCTTAACGAGGTCGCCTCGACGCAGCAACACGAATCCTGACGCGCTTAACAAGTTGCGCATAGGATTCTAGCGCGCTAACGGATTCGTTCAACGCCTACGCGAATCCATAATTGTAGAAGGAAGCGTAGAAAGTGGCGCTAGAACGAAATCGAATCCGAAAGCCCTGTGCGTTTCTATTTAATGTTTGCTTGGCGAAGGATCGATAATAGTATTGATGCGCGTGTGGACACAGCTAGCACGCGGAAGCCTCGACAAACAGCTGGAAATACACTAATCTTTTCCGTGTGCCTAACGATCTTACGCGTACACTGTTTGCACGGTAGTAGCGTAACGCGTTTCACGCCGTTTGGATAGCGCATAGCGGGCCATTCATAAAGGGGCACGGTTAATCGTTCGCGTGCCACGAATTACTAATCAGCCCGGTTGTTTTTCCGTTACAGGGCGTTCGAACGGTATCGCTGCTCCTCTGCTTGGGCGTACTGCTTGCGACAATTCACCACGGTGAGTAACTATTTCGCAACCAGCCTTCGAGAGAAACTTCGACCTCCCGAATCGACGATAGAAAATTAGAAACTACTTACGCGTATCGATAACTGTAATGAGCAGGGCCGCGTTTACCATAAGGCGCACTAGATGGTCCACAATTTAAAATCCTTACTTCTCGCAAACAATATAAAAAACAGCCAAAGTATTTATAGTTGCAAAATAAAATACTTCTCTTTAAATATTAAATTGATAATTTAAGAACTAGAGGCAGCTGAAAAACCTTTGTGAGGCGCCAATGATTTTGTGCTTAGGTCCTGCAAAAGTATATAAATGAGTGGTCGAAAATGGAAAAGGAAACAAGGATACGGACAAGGTTGAAACTGGGAATGACCTCTTTACGGCCTGACCGAGTGCCTCGTCTCTTTCATCTCTTTCATCTCCGTTAATTTCTCTAGCAGCGTCGACGATGGCGGGCGGTGCACGCGCCGATGCAGTTTCACTGGACCCCGGCCGTATCCGAGCCAGTGAAACGTATGCACCTTGCCGGAGAAAACGTTCACGTTCGCGGCAAAAACGACCCCGTTCGCGGTGCAGCCGATTAAAGCTGGGTGGGGATCGGCGTGGAAAAACCGTCCGAAGCACATTGTAGGCGCGAAACGGCGCGATCTTTAAGGCGAGATCGTTCCCGCCTAGTTTCTATCTCTGAATCTCGTAATCGATACGCTAACAGTTTCCGGGGAGGGAAACAACTAATGGCCATAATTGACGCAACGAACGGTCTCGGGAAAGGTGAGATCGTGATCCATCGGTATATGGGAATGTCCAGGGAAAAGGGAGCTCGTACCGAGCCGAGAGGAAAATTCTTTCCGCCCTACGAGAGACAATGGGATTAGCGGTCCAGGCTCCTTCCATTCCACGGTTCTGTCTTTCCAAGCTAATGCACGGACAAATCGATTGCCCGTATCAGTTTCAAATTTCAATACCTATACCTAGCTACCAGAACCTTCCAGAATATGAGAATCTAGAATCCAATAGAACATGAAACTACTTAAATATTTGCGCCGACGAGCTCTCTAAATAATGTTGATCTCATTTGAAAATCTCAGAATATTCCACTGGCGTCTTAAGCAGATTAATAGAGCAGAATATCTATGCATGCTAATCAGATTCTTGCTTTCCCCCTCCACTTTATGTGCGAATCGAGCGAAATAAAGGAATAAAATCGGCGCTGTCGGTGGATTAGACCGCAGATCGTGGACGCAGCAGGAATTCCACGTTCGCAGGCAACAGCGCGCCTCTTACCGATATTATCGCCGGTATTATGCACCGCGCTTAACTCCATTACGCTCGATATAACGTTCCCGTGCACGTACAAGCACGTACGGCCGACCATGCCGCGCGCGCGTGCGGTGAAAGAGAATCTCGGTCGTTTCTCTATCGCCCGCTCGATCTTTGCTCGACGTGTCTAGTTCCTGGCAAATCGGCTGAGAATTCCACTGCTCGCGGATCGTGCGAGTTCGCGGAGGAAGGCCGTGGAAACCGAACCGCGGTTGAGCTTTTTCCGAACGATAACTTTACTTTCTACGCGTCACGCGTCGCGCGCCGGTCCATTTTAAATTCCAAAGGAAGAATAAAAGACGAATCGATCGATCGATCGGAGACCGGATAAGCTGGCCGAGTCAAGTCCAACGTGGGTGGCCAGGGTCAGGTGCGATTTTAATTCCGACCTCGATCTTTTTTCCATTGTCTCCGGTCGGCCTCGATTCGCGCGATCGGTGAAAGCAAACAGGGTAACACCCCGATCGAAAGCGCGCTCCGGACGATCCGAGCCAAGGTAACTGTCAATGGGACCAACGGGACCAACTGCCAGGAGTAAGAGTGAAATCGGTATGGGAGCTCGTTAGCCGTTTGCGAATTCCGATCGGGATAAAAATCACCGACGATTTAACTTTCTGCTATATAATTCTATACTACTCTGGCTAATTCTTTGCTGTCTGATTCGATGAGCACTGCTCGCGGGCAGAGAACGTAACAGGCTACTGGGCTCGCACTTTTACTCGAGGTCGTGAATTTTCTGCTCGTTAGAGCACAGGAGACGCGCTAAAGGAAAGTCGTGACGGCTCTAACGAGATCGCCGTGGAAATTCGTACGTACGTTGCCTCGTAGATCGGTTTCTCGTGTGATCAACGATCGCGTTTCAATTTCTCCGCGACACGGTTTCTCCCCTGGGCGCACGCGAGTCCCTCGCGATTAAAACGAGAAAAAGATGAATTAGTTATTAGGAGGACTGATTTTGTTCGCGCAGGATATGCTGAGCGAAAGATCGTGTGCTACTACACCAACTGGTCGATCTATCGACCGGGGACTGCCAAGTTCTCTCCGCAGAACATCAATCCTTACCTCTGCACCCATCTCATCTATGCCTTCGGAGGTTTCACCAAGGACAACGCTTTGAAGCCCTTCGACAAGTACCAGGACATCGAGAAAGGTATGAGAGAGCACCCAAACCCATGGCGGAACTGGATTTTTTCAAGCATCCCATTAACCTCGCGCGATTTCCAAAGGTGGTTACGCCAAGTTCACTGGCTTGAAAACGTACAACAAGAACCTGAAGACCCTGCTGGCCATCGGTGGCTGGAACGAAGGGTCCAGCAGGTTTTCGCCGATGGTGGCCGACGCTGAGAGGAGGCGAGAGTTCGTGAAAAATTCCATTAAATTCCTCAGGAAGAACCACTTCGACGGCCTCGATCTCGACTGGGAGTACCCAGCCTTTAGGGACGGTGGCAAGCCTCGGGACAAGGACAATTACGCCAGTTTGGTACAGGTAGGCGCTCTAGCTTGTTCGCCGATTAACCGGTCTACCTTCCCACTGCACGTTTTCAATGGTCCTTGCGCAGGAACTTAGAGAGGAGTTCGAGAGGGAGTCCTCGAAGACCGGAAGGCCGAGGCTCCTTCTTTCGATGGCCGTGCCAGCTGGAATCGAGTATATCGACAAGGGCTACGATGTTCCCCGATTGAACGAGTACCTCGACTTTATTAATCTTCTCTCCTACGATTACCACTCGTCTTACGAGCCGGCAGTCAACCACCATTCCCCTCTGTACCCGCTGGAGGAGGACAATGAGTACAATTACGACAGCGAGCTCACGATCGTAAGGCGTAAACGCGTAGTCACGAGGGACGTTTCCCAACTGATTTCGATGAGGTTCAGTAATCGATGATTAGTAACTGATGAGTAACTGAGAAAAAGATGTCAAATATTTTTTCAACAACTGTAATCTACATAAACCTCATCAAAATCGGCGTGTAACAGTTGGGAAATATCTCTTGTCAGTTTGGAGTTTTAGGAATAGAAGAGAGAACTAAGTCGTCTGTCTTGTAGACTATCTAAATTGGTAATGTTTGCAGGATTACACGGTGAGCTATCTTCTGAAGATGGGTGCCTCCCCGGATAAGATCATTTTAGGTATCCCGACCTATGGGCGATCTTACACGCTCTTCAATCAAGATGCCACAGATCTGGGATCCCCGGCGGACGGACCAGGGATCGAAGGTGACGCTACTCGTGAAAAGGGCTACCTTGCCTACTACGAGGTCAGTTTTCTATTTCTTTTTCTATTGATTTCGATCGTACAATGGTATTTCGCCGGCAGATTTGCGACAGTCTCGCGGCGTCCGAGGACTGGGAGGTAGTGCAGCCGAACGCAAAGGCAATGGGACCTTATGCGTTCAAAGAGGATCAGTGGGTGGGCTACGACGACGAGGACATAGTGAAGCTGAAGGCCAAGTACGCCAACGAGAAGCAGCTGGGAGGCATCATGTTCTGGACCATCGACAACGACGATTTCCGCGGCAAATGCCACGATCGCCCTTACCCTCTGATCGAGGCAGCCAAGGAGGCTTTGCTCAGCAAAGACACGTAACAGCTTCAATTCAATTATCTGAATTTCGATCTCTAAGGAGCACCAGCAATATAGTTTCCTCGTTTTCGAACCAGGAACGCGGTTCAAAGGTCCAAGACGGTGAACAGCCGCAAGAAGACTCGTCTGCCGGGAGTCCAGAGCAACACGGTGGGAAGGAAGTTGAGCTCGGGTGGCAAAAGGACCACCACGACCGCGGCACCTGTTACGAGGAAGAGAGTCTCGACCCCGAGGCCCAAGTTTCGAACCTTCTCGCGCGCCAAGGCCAGCGACGAGGAAGATAACGACCAAGAGGTGGATAGAAGGTCCTACGAGCCTTCGGGCTCCGACGAGGAGGAAGACTCTGACAGAGGGAACGCGGTTAGGAGCGCGGACAAGGCTGACAGATCGAGGAACAAGGGCAAGAGCAGGCCCAACGCTCGCCCGAGTAGTAGGAACCGCAATAAACTAACTCGTCGTAAGAACGAGAATAACGCTGATTCGGACGAGTCCTTAAGCAACAAGCTCACCACTCCTGAGCCTCCAATTACGCCTGATCCTGGCACAGGTGAGTTTAAACAAGACTTGCTCGCCTTTCTGCTAGCGTTAACTGTTCGCGTTTCGAATAGATTTCAAGTGCGAGGACGAGGGATTCTTCTCGCACCCTCGGGACTGCAAGAAGTACTTCTGGTGCCTGGATAGCGGTCCAGGAGGCCTTGGCGTGGTTGCCCACCAGTTCACTTGCCCCTCTGGTTAGTTTATAACATATGACGCTTTATTGTTATCTTCGAATGAAAGAAGCTTCTTGAAACTGTGCTCGACGACACGTCTGCGCAGGCCTGGTGTTCAACAAGGCAGCAGACTCCTGCGACTATCCACGCAACGTCGTCTGCCCCAAGTCGAAGGCGTCTCAGTCCACAGCGTCCACCACCAGGGCGCCGATCACGGCTGCCACCAGTCGAACCACGTACCTCTACAGCACGACGCGCAAACCGTCCACTGAGAAGCCGGATCTCGACGAGGAGTACGAGGAAGAGTACGACGACGAGGAGGATGTCGAGGAAGAGGAGGAAAAGCCGGAGCCTAAAGTGACTACCACCCCAAAGCCGCTTCTGTACAAGACAATCACCAGAAGTAGGCCAACTACTACGACCACCACTACCACTGAAACACCTTCGACCACCACGACCAAGCTCGAGAGCAGCGAATTGGAGAAGGTCCCCGGATTGGAGGACGAGGAGGACCCCAGGGTCATTAAGGAGCTCATCAAACTCATTAAGAAAGCTGGTAATCGACTCGGTCGCTGCTTCCTCCTCCTTTCAAAGCTATTTGCGTAAACCTATTTAACTATTCTGTCTGCAGGTGGCATAGAGCAGCTAGAGAAGCATCTGTCTTTCCAAAATAAGAGCCCTGATGAGTCGAGCTCCGATAAGGAGCGTGCTACCCCAGCCACTATCAGTCGCACACTCTACGAGCGCGTGCTGAGTCGCCAGGCTGGCAAAACCGCGGGCACAAACTTTGCGAATGGTCCTGGAGGTGCTCAGTTCGAGGGCCTCGACGATGTCCCCGAAGTGAAGAATCTTAGACGATTGCAGAAGCCTCAGTATGTCACTATCGAGAGGCCCAAGTACGATGAATTTTTTTTGTTCTTGAAACGGGTCGATGGAAGATGGTTCTACCTGTGTTGCAATTTTAACAGACCCGCCACGAAGGAACCACCGGTGGAAGAGGAGGAGGAAGGTGCTGAAGAGGAGCTAGATGATGACAACGAGGACGTAGCCTCCTCCGAGGAGCAGGCCGTCAGCAATCCCTTCCTGGCCAGCTCCACGCAAAGATCCACTCCTAACTACATTAACATCAGACGGTCTCGACCTCCGGCCACCACGTCCAGGTACGCAAAAGCGGATACGTTGAATTTCCGTTCCCGGCGCAGTCGAATATATGCAATTGCGACGACTATTGTTGCGAAACCTCTAATTTTTGTACACGCTAAAGTTGAATAACGAAAATCTTCTAGAAACGAGAACGACGTGGATGAGAAGGATGAAGATGAGGGGGGAGAGGTGGCCATTCATCCTCGACGGCCAGGATTGCTTTCGAGGTACCTGCTAATTCCTTTTCCAATCGAAAGAATTCTGGAACTCTTATTTTTAAAAAAATTCTCGTAGTACTTGTGTATTTAGTTTAAGGGGAGTCACTCAGGTGAGAATGAACTACCAATTATTTTACCGATAAAAATTTGAAAATGTATATTTCCATATTATTTTTTACGCTGAAATGAATAATGTAAGAGTAAATACAGTGACAATTTTTTTTCAAAATTTAAAAAAAATTTCTCGAAATTTCTAAAAAATTATTCGATTGTAAAATCCATACCCTTATCTCCGTAGTATTGTACACCACGACGGATACGAAACCACACTGTAAAAAATAATATGGAAATGCATATTTACAAATTTTTATCTGTAAAATGGTAGTGGTAGTTCATTTTCACCTGAGTGACCCCGCTTAAAATAATATCGGTTCCTGTTGTAGAGAAATTTTTATTTTTATATTTTATAAGTTCCATTCTGTAGGGGAGACCGGGGCTAAAAGTTCCGGGGGGTAAGTTGTTCCGACGGTTCTATCTTCAAAATGAAAAGAGCGTTGTACTTTAAAGTATTTTTTCCGTGTGAGTGGCACGATCAGCTCACACGGAAAAAATATTTTGAGGTACAACGCTCTTTTCCTTTTGAAGATAGAACCGTCGGAACAACTTACCTCCGGAACTTTTAGCCCCGGTCTCCCCTACGTAGAATTTTTATTTTCAAGAACTTTTACTTTATCAGTTCTCATAGGAACTCATAATATATAAGAACATTTTTAATCAAGTTTCACGGTCCATGTTTCAATTGGAACCGATTGAAAAGTTTCAGAACTCTCTCGAACCCTAAGTATTTCTCATCTTTCACGATGATTTCTCGATTCTAGGAGTACCGAGAGCAATTCCTCGGAAGACACCAAGGAGCAGGAATCTCACTCGACCATTAGCGAAGATAACTCGTCGACGACTAAGTTTAGGTTTCTATACCCCACGTTGTCCACTCGCAGTGTACTCCTTGATCGATTAAATCACGATTAAAACCTTTCACAGATACGTCAGCGTTCAACGATTCAGAAGCACGACTCCGAGGTTCCCGGTGACCTCGGAGACCACCACCTCTATCCAAGAATCAGTTACGGAGTCAGGCAGTCGGAGTGAAACGCCTGAGTTTCAGGAGAAATCGGAAGTAGTCACGACCGCTTCATCGACGACCGTCCTCCCAACGACTACCCTTTCGACGACAACCGCCAGCAACGTCGTCCTCGACGCGGAGACGGAGAAAGAGAAAGTGGCGCCGAGCCCTAGCCCCGAAGCAAGCTCGACGACAGAGGCGGTGAAGCTGGTGGAGGATTCCGCGACGGAAATCCTGCTGACGACCGCGGCAGCAAGTCTGTCGACGTTGTCGAGTCCCAGCACGAGGACAGGGGGCGCGCCGGTGTCTCAGCCGCGGCCTTTCGGTTTCAGCCGAAGAAACAGGCCATCGACGGACGCGACCAGCAGCACCACCACGCCGCTGCCATCCTCCAGCGAGCAGGCAAGGCCCAAGGTGAGTATATCCTCGCGAAACCACACGCGCTCTTCCTTCTTGGGAGGACGGGGTCGGTTAAGGCCGAAGCCAGAGGTCGCCGACAACGATCAGCTCCAACCTCCTCGCGCCACCACCGAGGAGCCCCTGCCCAGGCCCAGCAGGCCGAGGCAGAGGGGCACCAGCAGGTACACACCGCCCACCTTCAAGCCGAAGACCGAGCCACCGTCCATCCGAACAAGAACCACGGAGCCTCCTGGCGCGTTCGACAGCACGCCCGAGCCTCCGAGGAGAAGGCTACGTAGGCCAGTTTCTCGAGCTGCTAGCGAGCACACGAAGTCCAACGAGCTCGAGGACAGCCCCATCGTCAGGATCACTCAGGGTCCGCCCAGAAACACCTTCGTCTCCAGATCCAGAAGCGCGGTCAAGGACGAGGAGGACGACGATAAGATCACGAATATAAGGGTGTTTAAGAAACCGAGCGCCGTGAATAGAGACATATACGCTAGGACCAGGTACACCAACAAGAGAAACAACCTCGACACCTCGGCTTATTCTTCGACCACTGCTACGGCGATAACATTGTTAGAAGCTCGCGACCTGGCGACCGCTGATCGTCCCTCGAGCGAATCTGCCACCGAGCAACCTCACGCGAACTCTGTCGACGAGGAGCACAGCGCTTCGACCGCGACTGATTTCGAGGATGAAGTTACCACCACGGAATCTTTTCTGGAGAACGAAGTGGTCACCGTCACCCCCGATGGAGGAGTCGACCAAGGACTAGTTACCACGAACAGCGTGAAAGTGGAAGACTTCGATCCGAACGTTATTAGAATCGTGTTCCCTTCGAACGGCACCGATTCAACGGTCCAGGAGAATCGAAACGTTGCGGTTCCTCGTAGAAGAAAGATTTTTCTGAGGAAGCGACCGGTTGCATCGAGCAGCACTGTGTCACAGGAAGAAGAGGAAGAGGACAAAGAGGACAAGCTAGTTTCTCGCAGGAGAAAGGTGATCAGACGATTGCGCCCCGTTCAGAACAGTACTACAGAGACCACGGTAGATATCTCTTCCACGGAAGCGGACCAAATTGTGTTGAGGTTTGGCTCCACGTCGCCTAAGCAAGAGGATACAACGAATTTAGTCCTCTCAACTGAAAGCTTCGACGCATCCACGGCTGAGACCTCGAGAACGATCGATTACGACGGTATCGCGAACGATTTCACTGGAGCCACTTTGGAAACACCCACAGCGGAGACCGCGATCGACAGCGAAGAGCTCTCTGATCCTGACGCTATCACGATGGCCTCCACGATAATCGACAGTTTCACCGGCGAATCGGGCACCGTCGAGTCCACGACTTCGACGAGCCTGTTCAATTCCACGGATACTAATAACGTCCTGGATGAAACGATCACTCCTAGCGATCAAACCGAGACTCTAACAACCACCATGCCGTCGTCCACTGCGTCCACGGTGGCTACGCAGTCCAACCGAAGGCTGGAACCTTACGACAGAACGTACTATCTAGATTCCAGGTACGTGAGGAAGAAGTTTGTACGCAGGCGACCGATCGATTCCTCGGAAAACGTGACCAGTAGATACCCAGCCTCGAGAAGCCTGATCCGAGTGTCTACGACGACGGAGAACAGTAACCTGGAAGGTTTGTCGAAGCGCAGGAAGGGGTTGTTCGTTCGTCGCAGGCCAGTGCCTTCGACCACCACCACTACGACGCAGGAAATGGAGAACAAAGGGGGTAAGCTTTCCGACGAGACAGATCTAGAACTGGAGGATCAGATCGACTCGGAGGACGCGACTCTGAGGATGAACCGAGCCCACGACGAAACCCTGTTCACCATCGACTTGCCTGCCAAGAGTGACTCCGCCGAATTCTGGAGTCACTACACCACTGCTACGCCCACGAGTCGCGGGGACCTGGCTCCGCTGACTCCTCGAGCGGAGATATTTATTGAGGAACACTCCACGCCCGCTAGCAACCGCAGGCCAGAGTTTCGACCTCGGTATAGAGTGCCGGAGTCTCTGAAGAAGACTGCGAGCACTGAGACCACCTATCCTCTCGACTCGTCGCCGGAGGAAACCGAGGAGACGAACGACTCCAAGCTCAAGTACCACAATTTCCGCCAGCCGAGGACCAGGTACAAGTATCGGGAAGGGGTTGGGGAGGAGAAAGACGAGGGGAACGAGGAGTCTGTGGCGGACGCCACGGAGTCGCCAAGCTTCGAGTTCTCCAGCCAACTGCGGACGCGTTTCTACGCGAGGCGACCTGTGTCCAGCACCGAACCCCCGGTCACGGAGACTCTCGTTCCAGCGAGGAAGTTCGACTACGTGGCAGACGCTCACAGGAGGCAGCAGTCTCTGCGAACCACTCCCCGCATGCTGAACGAGGACTCTACGACTCTGAGGAGTCCCAGCGAGGAGATTCAGAACCTGGTCGATGCCGATTACACGACAACGATTCCCCCGAAACCGCAGGTCACCAGACTCGTCACTTCTGTAGAGGAGTCAGGCACCACGGAGAGGCAGAAGATACTGATCAAGACAAAGTACTCGTCTCTCACGTCCACCACGAGGATTCCTCTGCAGACCACGCCCGCCACAGTGCAAAGCGTCGTATCCGATAGTTTGGAGAAGTCTAAAGGTTCCTCTGGCAACGGGAACGAGGACGAGTCGGGCAACGAGATTCGTCAGGGCAACGTGGAAAGGTCCACGTTGCCCATAGAGGGAGAGTTCCTTCAGCAACCTACCGGTCGGTTCACCACAGAGTCCCACGAGTCCTCCACGATCGAGATCGAATCTGTGTTCAGCAACTTGATCGGCAGCAGGGACCAACTCTCATGAATAATCCTTCACGCCATTATCGATAATGTACATAGACACGACTAGCCATCCTCCCGATCACATGCCATCAAAGATGCCGCTCTTCATCATCATCATCTTCTTCTTCTTCTTCTTCTTCCTCCCTTCTTCGAGTCATCGTCATCCCATCGAATCACGCGACAGAAGATCCTGAAAAACTCCTGCGACAAATTCGGGCAGAGACCACGAGAGACCGTCTGAAATCGGTGATGGAAGTCAGCACGACGAGCACCGAGGATCGCCCGACCTTCCTTGCCTACTCTCTCCCCATCTCTTCTCCTCCAGGACGGAAATACCCGAGAGACAGAGAGAGACCGAGAGAAGCGGGGGATCGTGATTAAGCGTGCTACCTTATTCTGATTTTCAGGTCGCCAGCTCGGAAACTATTAGACTACCGACCCTCAAGGAACTGATCGGTCCTCGGACCACCCGTTTCACCAGCCCTTCGCCCGTGCACTTGAGCTTGCTCCCCTTTAACGCCTACAACGAGATTTTGCCCCGCGACAAGCACGCGAACCTCCTTCTCCAAGGTGACGATTCGCGCGGTAGTTCTCGCGACAGAGAGCCTTGGAGCCTGAGCGACGGCGATCAGAGTAACGAGAAACGGGACGAGTTGGAGCTGATCGGAGGTAAAGCGAGCGAGTATTACGCCGAGGACAATATCGCGGACGACGAAGGCAACGCTCTGTCGAGCAGGAGAAGGATAGATCGCGAGGACTCGTCGACGACCACACTCAAGCCGACCACCATGCGCGGTGCTCCGCTGGTTAATTTGCGGCAGAACCAAAGCACGCGTGGCTTCTATATCACCAAGAGCGAGGAGGAACTACTGACTGCCGGGAAAACGGATAGCCACTCTGCCACCGAATTCACTACGGCGCTCGTGAAAACGAGGAAACAAGGGGAAGCCTCGACTCAAGTCCCTACGACACTCGAGGCGTCCACAGTGTACAGGAAGGGTTCGGATAATGAAGGAACGAGTTCCGCAACGACGATGAAATACACCGATTCCACGGTAGCTCCTTCAATCGCCGATTACCAAGTGACGCAGATAACTCGGAACGAGGGTGAGACCGAAAGTAGAGCGAGGAGCACGACTCCTCCGAGGGACCAGGAACAGACGGAAGTAGAAAATGGCTTGGAAGAAACGACTACTGTGTTCTCAACGATTCAAACAACTGTAACTATAGTACCGTCACTCGAGATCTCCACGACTGTTTCTGTGACTCTCAGTCCTCCTACTAATTCAATCCCTCAAGTAACGTCTACTTTCATACCCCCGACTGACTATAAACCTTCAACTACGAAGTTGTTGAACGAGACTTTGAGTCGCACAGAAGGGGAACCTTCGACTACTGATATTCCAGTAATAACAACGACTGTATTCTCGAATAATATCACAGATTCAAGTACCATCGGATCCACAAGCGTTCCTCCACTCACTGCAATTAGCGACTCTACCTTGAATACCTCCACAGACATGCAATTCGATTCCTCCGCTAAAACGCCATACAGTTTCCCACCAACAGACACCATGGAACTCGTGACAGAAGCAACTCTAGAGGAAAATACCGTAGCGCAGGGTGATGAAGGCAAAAGGAATGTTACTACAGATTCGACTACGTTAGCGTCCATAACCAAGCAAACCCCGAGCACAATTGAAAAGTCCACAGAGGCACCAGTTACTAAGAGTAGCCGCCGCAGGAACAAATTCGGTGAAAAATCTGTAATTCGGGGGCCCATTCGTCAGGCCTGGAAACTGACCACCGTGGACCAGGAAGATCGAGCGAATCAGGTGGAAAAGACGCCACCGCCTCTTCGTCGTGTGCCCATTTACAGAGGACGGCGTCGCAGACCCGTGGCTACTTCCACGGTTGCAAGCAACGCCACGGTCCCCCAAGCGTCCACTTTCAATCAGCTAGCACGGAATGGGTCCGTGGCGAGCGCGAGCGAGGCAGACAGAGACAGAGAGAAGGGAAAACGTCTCGAGGTCAGTTGATTACACTTGCTAAATTCGAGGCTGAAGGGCGTAGAGAAAGAGAGATTCATAACAATTCCTGTTAGAGAGCACGGTAGAGCGCTGTCGACCGCCATTTTCCTTCCGCTTAAAACTAAACAAAAGCGGCTCGCGAGAGCAAAACAGCCTGATCTCTACTATCGCTGGCTAATTCGCCGTTCCAACGGTTGCAGAAAAATAAAGCACGAAGCCTGTTCGTCGACGAGCTTCTATACTAAAGCAAAACGTAACCAAACAGCTCGAATCGATCGCATTTCCTTTTCACGCCTAACAAACCAGAAGCTCTGCGCCTTCTTCGACAAAGATTAACAGGAGTCTCAGAGAACAGAAGGAAAAGTGGTATGAAGTGGATGTTTGCACGGAGGAAGCTCGACACGGAAGCCTGTCCTGTATCTTCATCTACCGCTGCTGTTTCTACGCCTCAGATCAATTAACGCTACTCTTTCGCCTATGAGGCGCGTGTCGCACGTTTCTACGCGCCCGCGCTAAGCTTATCTTATCTCTTTACCCACTCTGACGTATCTTAACCCTTTGTGCTCGGTTCACTCTTGCGTGCAGCGAACGAATCAACAAAGCGAATGTCTCTGTAACCTCTGTGTATTCACGCTTGCGTGGTAAAACGTCGATTGGCCGAAACAGTTACGAACTAAATCGAAACTCGAAGCAGAAAAAGTAAACTGGTCGAGTGGTCGTCCAAGGCCCAACAGCTCTTGTTTCTAACGCCTGGCATCGGTAAATCGACGTTTTATATTCTGTCGTGCAAAATTCAGCTTTAAGTGTCCCTCGATCGGCACTTGGAGCGCAAACGATTAATGCTTTACCATGATTTTCGATTTAACACGAAGATATTAAGTGCCATTCTATTGTGTTGCTCGCGCTTGCCCTCTAATTTGTCTCTTCTCCCTCTAGTTTCACGTGGTTATCGTTCCAGAATTCCAATCCAAATTCCAAAACGCGAGGAGAAAATTCTCGGTGAAAAATGTTTGAGCAGAACGTGGATAATTTTGCCCCCCTCGATCGAAAGCGCTTGCTACGCTACTGAATGCGCGTGGGCCGCCACCTACGAGCAACTAACGATACATTTTGAATTCCAAGAATTCCCGCCATTATGCTCGACAAGACTCCCAAGCGACCACGAGAAATGCCTATCCGCAGTGCTGGATTTAGCCCTTAGGCTAACAAGGCTGAAGCCTAGGGCCCCGTTTAGCTGGGGGCCCCTCATTCTAAATATTTTCTTCGAAAAATTAGCATTTTTTTATATTATGTTATTAACTTGTATCTTTAATGTTTATTTATGTTAATGTTATGTTTAGTTTTGATATTCAATATTAATTTTGAAATTAAATCCTTATTTAGATTATACGAGTATTATGATAAAAAAAAATAAAATCAGCGTCATTTTATTTTTTACATTTAACCGAGGGCCCACCAAATATTCAGCCTGGGGCCCCCTGAAAGGTAAATCCGGCTCTGCCTATCCGAATGTTATAACGAACAATATGTCTTGAGAACGCTTTGGTATATACTTATGATCATTCCGCGTCTACGTTCGAAGCGTTCTCGTCCACCGCGCCGTTGTCATTCGCCAAACTGACCGCCCCGATCGAAACATTCGCGGCGAAATCGGAAATTGTAGACACAAAATTCAGTCTGCGTATGCCCCGCGAACAGGTGAATTCCACCAAGAGCTCGGTAGCGTCCACTCGAACACCAGGAAGCGCGTTGTGGACCAGATCGAGGAAGCCGGCTGCCTTCTCCTCATCACCGTCTCACAGCACTACAGTTGCGAGTTACAGAAAACACCGGCCGAGCGAGGGGAACTCGTCCACCGTTAACGAGAAGCTAGGTAAGTGAGAATAGACACGTTCACTCCAGTGATGCCAGATTCGGGACGGGAGCGCTCGAGAATTTCCCCCACCTCGCACGCACACTACGCCGGAGCTGCGTGTCCGTGAGCTCGGCGCTTCGGAGTCCAACTCATGGACACGCAGCTCCGGCGTAGTGTGCGCGCGGTGGGGGAAATTCTCGAGCGCTCCCGTCCCGAATCTGGCATCACTGGTTCACTCTACCGATCCCCGCGATCTACTGCAACGCAGCACGCTGCGCAGAACGGCTTTAACGAGTTTTATCAAATATGCACTTGGAAATTTCGATGTGAAAGCAACGGATACTTTTTCACAAAAAATATATAATTAAAATAGTAAATAAATATTTTAAATTATCTTAAAAATGTTCAGTTTCCGTAATATTTATAGAATTATAAAAAATAACAGAATAAAATATACTCTATCTATGTAAATCCAAATAAATAAGAAAAAATTAAATTAACTAAATCCGTAAAAACTATTACCTACTACAATATGCTTGTGTACGAGGCGATTTCAAGTCAAAACGTTAACATTTTTAATTGAATAATTCATTCATTTCTGCTTATTAACTCCAGTATATAAAACCGATTTTTTCAATTTAAAAACTGGTTTTCAAATTTTACAAATTTATAAATAAAACCCGATTGTTAAAAACCAACAAACCCTACTTGAGATATTTAGTCTATTAGGAAACGTGAGCTGGGAAATCGTGCTTATTATTTATATCGTACTTGCGCGTGATTTTGTAGTATTTGTAATATTGTTTTCAGATGCCACGGATGAGGTAAGAGGGGCACCGAAAGCTGAAAAAGAGAGCGATCAAAGTGGTCGGGCACAAGAGATCGCTGTGACTTTGGCGGAACCGCCGACTCCGCGTCCACCAGCCACCGGTACACTCAACTTGATAAATACGACTCCACCGTCAGACTTTTTAATCCAGCTAAGCTAAACGATCACGTCACATGTCTCGCGGTTGCTCATGGATCACCTGGGGCATAACTTCTCATCGCATTGCAATCTTCGACTTATACCACACCATACTCTTTCGCCTGCGGATGCTGGAAGGGCAGAAACTCTTTTCCCACTCATTGACGTCTTTCTGACACGAGCATCATGAAAACTTTTGAAAAACTGAGGTTGCTATTGAAAACTAATCGCATTTCTCTCTCTCCCCCCCAAGGAGGTAGCTAAATACTTCACTGTTGGGTCTGTGTTTCGAAGCTAACTATAATCGTTCGGGAACACTGGCTCGCCGATTTCGCGGTGGTTCACCTGTTACGCTAATTTCTTGTGTCTCTCATCCTGCCTCTTTACTCTATCATTTCAACTACTCGTTCTTCGCCTACTTCATCACCGTCTCTGTCGCTGCTACGTGTGTCACGTGCGAGCTAACGCATCCTCTATGGTCTTCTACGTGGGTCTTTTTCTCTCACTCTCCGCCTCCCTGGAGTACTCGTAATTAATCGGGTTGCACGACCAGGTCGACCGTCATTCAGGAACCCCCTAAGGCGCAGGATAAGCACTACGCTAGCGCCTAGAACAGACGCGACCACGAGTAGGAGCACCCCCAGGGATCGACAGAAGCCGAGGGCGAAGGCGAAGGCGAAGGTCCAACAGAACGTGACTAGCAGACCTAGACGGCCGCCGATTATCGACTACGATTATTACGAGGACGAGGAGGAGCCTGTGGTCGGGAAATCCAGCTTCAACGACAAGCTCTTCCTCACCAGCAAGGGCACCTTCCGGTGCCTCGATCAGGGCAACTTCCCTCATCCGTACTCCTGCAAAAAGTTCATCACCTGCGCGCGAATGGTGAACGGTCTAGTGACCGGGGCCGAGTACAGCTGTCCCGATAAGTTGTCCTTCGACCCGGTCGGGGGTATTTGCAACTGGTCCGCTGGCCTCGGCTGCAAGGACTAAACCGTATCGAGTGTCGCTCGTGTCCTTTTTCCAACAGATCTGATCGAACAGCAGCTACCCTGAAAGTCGCAAGTGAAACGGAACTGAGACCCCGATCATAGTACCTACAGTTTAAACAACCGAAATGATTTGTAGATTTTCATTTTTAAATACGCGTAGCCATAATCAATGGAACCGATGAGTGGTGATATTATCGTTAAAAGCCTCCTCGTGTAAATATTCTAGGGTTACTGTATATATGTGTAAGTAGGCTTAACTTATGTTTTACGTTTTACGTTTTAGCAGACGTAACGTCGAGGAACGCGCTTAATCGAGTCCCTATTCTTTTATAAGTCTCTCTAAGCCGTAAGCGATTACACATTGGATATACATATGTATGTACGATAAGCAGACTTTGTATTCGGAATAAAAGCATCGTTTAACCACACTGTTAGAAATTTTTATTCAAATATCCTTCGTTATATCGCTCAAGTGATATGACTCATACAAAGGACACGTTGGAAAACTCTTTCCAAACCTTGTCGCCTTTTACTCCGTATTGAAAGTTGAGCGGATTTCTCAAAGGCTTCCTCTTTCCGATCGTTAATTTCCCTCGCATTTTGATTTCACAATAGTTCAGGAAAATGAAACGGGCAAACAATAGGTGCGGAGTGGTCGACAAGTGTAATGTGCGATGCGAGACGAGTGTCGGGCGGACGTGTTCAAATCGAATTAAAATCGTAGTAGTTACATTAAATAGAATAAAATTATAATAATCGTATTTATCGTACGTACAGACGAGTATCGATGAGAATGTATACGTGTATAGAAATGTGACACGATGATCGGATGATCTCCACCGAAATTAAAATTTTCCAACGTAATTTCTTTCGGCAGTGTGCCTAACATCATACCCATACGTTGCGTGTTACACGCTTTCGAATTCCCTACGAATTTTCGTATCACCAGAACATTCATTATTTCCTTTCACGGTGTGTACACATGTAAGCGAGTAGTGCGTCTGTGTGTGTCTCTGTGTGGGAAGGTGACTGCTGTGTCTAAACGTATACCGGTTCAGTATTCGCCTCTCTGTGAAAAAAGCCCATACTTTTCTTCTCTGTCAACGAAAATTAAAGGTACGAGAAATT
Organism: Andrena chrysosceles; assembly: GCA_963855975.1. Classification (NCBI taxonomy): domain Eukaryota; kingdom Metazoa; phylum Arthropoda; class Insecta; order Hymenoptera; family Andrenidae; genus Andrena; species Andrena chrysosceles. The sequence goes on along the minus strand of OY979769.1, from coordinate 14,179,208 downwards.
AACTGAACTCTCAAAACGCGTTAAGATAGACAATGAAAAAGCATTAAGCCTCAAGCGAAAAAAAAGTTACAGTATACCCTTTTCTCTTCTCTCGAATAAGTAATTGCGTTTCACACACGAGCATCTTTCCATGATCTTACACATAATAATAATAATAATAATAGTAGTAGTAGTAGTAGTATTGATGATGATTTGGACGACGATGATTCGACTGAATGATTGTTTTTAAGCTGCTGATTGCAAATCGTGACCGTAAATATACATGACACAAAGAAATGGCAGCTGCTGTTTGGAAATTTTTTTACAATAACAGGTCCTATATATTACAGTGGCCTTTCGTTTATCACTTCTCTCGAAATATTTATAAAAATAAATACTTTGAAAATGTTGGCATCGTTCACTACCGTAATCAATTATCGGGAGAATAATAAATAATCATCTAATTCAAATAAATAAATAATTTGCTCTCTTTAGCATCGTTTTCGCGCTTTATCATTCCGTAATGTACTATTCGCGAATTGTATAAAGGCGGCTTTGATTCGTTTACAAAAATTCGTATCGCCGCGTCTCATAAAAAAATATGAACGATTACATTCGATTTCGAGCGTTTCATGTTTTCTGGATCCTTAGCGAGAAGGTCGATTCGTACGTGTGTAAGGATTTCCAAAAATTCGTTTATATCGTTAATATTCTTAATTTATACACATATCATGACTTTTCGCGAGACGCCTCGACTTTGCACCCTTACGTTCCAGCGGAGCGATTGCTCGTTCGCTCGGAGAAATGAAGCTTCTTCGGACAGACTTCGACAAACGTAAAGTGTGACGCTGACCCGCAAGAACATTTTCTTAGGAACTGCGCGACACGCGATCGTGACGCTCGAACCAATTAAAAGTTCTTTGAAAGAGAAAAAAACAGTCAAGTTACATTTTAAACGAAATACGTTAAATTATTTTTTTCATCAAAGAGAATTACCCATTATGCGCCTGACAGAAACGTAAGGCTGCAATATCGACGCCAGCGATAATTACACACAATGAATTGTTCGATCGTGTTCTTCTTATTCCCCTCTTACTTCTTTTAAATATAATATTCGTTTGTTGTCCTTTTCTGGAACGCTTGCGGAAAGGAAATGCTTATCATTTTCATTATTATTGGTACTCGTGTGACTCCCCGTGGCACGTTTATATACAATTGAAGAATTAACTTACTAATTAGATAGGATTCATCGTAGACATAGGCAAGAAGCAAACGTTCTAGAAGAGCCTGTTGCGTTCGTCTGTGCTATTCTTTTAACGTTAAGGTATCTAAATCGGATATTTATTGTCACTGTACAGACTTACTTAAGTACCGACCACCTTCGCTGGGCCGCTCTTGCCACGACTCCGCCCCGCAGCGAAGGTAGCCACCCTAGCAAATACCGGTGTATCAAAAGTTTCTCGATACCTCTCTCTCAGGTTCCTTCACGTTAAAACAATATCACGAATAGAAAAAAAACACTGCTAACCCTCGTGACGCGCATAAACTAGTAGAGCCCTTTCTCTTTCAAGCGCTCCGAACATTGTACTGTACTCTCTTCCATACTAAATAATGTTGACTCGTAATGATGCGTTAGAGTACCGAGACGTAGTGCAAAATTTCTCAGATATCGTTTGACCTACTTCCTCAAAGCGGGAATCGCCCGAAAACGCGTTCTCCTCGTTCCCTTGATATGTAAATTTACAAGTCGGATTCACCGTACAGAGCGGTGGAGAAAGAGCGGTAGTCTAATGATCCGGGGATAGCGTTAGGTCCTTTGTAAGGAGGCATTCTTTGAATGCAGTATTCCGCCTGGTCGGGAGGCAGCTCTCTCCTCAGCTCGTCCGGCAAGATGTACGGCTGTAAAAGAGGATTATTCATCGGGTGATTCATCGGGAACTTCCGAGTGACGCTACATTTATCATATATTCCGCAAGACCGTACGAACCTTGTCACCGGCAAGGATGCGGAAGCTATCGATCACTTGTTCGGCCGTGTCGGTGTCCGTGGACTCGCGGGTCATGAAGTCGAGGAACGCATCGAAGTGCACGTAACCGGAGTTATTTGGATCAACAATAGCCAGGATACGCTGGAAGTCGATGTCGCCTTGCCTGTCCTTTCCAATGGAATAGCCCAGAGACACAAGGCAGGACTTGAATTCGTCAGGAGCCAACCTCCCTGTTCGATTCTTGTCAAAGTGGTTGAAACTGCTGCGGAATTCGTTGAGTTGTTCCTGCGTGATACCCTGCAATAACGCACCGAGCACGTGAGTATACGAAGCTGATGGAAAGCCCGACGAAGATCCGAGAAATTCACCTTGGAGTCTCTGGTAAGAATTTGGTTCTCAACTTCGTTGATGTTGCGGTTTATCGAAGTCAACAGCTGCTCCCAACCAACTCGCAACGTTTCCATTGTATATTGAGTGTATCGGTTCTCGAATATCATGCCTTCCTGAACGGCTTGGTGAATCTTCTCCAACTCCTCGAGGTGAGCCTTGTACTGATAGACCGCTTGCTCGTACTCCTTCAGGCGGTGCAACTGATCCTCCAGAGTACCCTGAAGAATACGATTATATCTTGGTGAGCGAGTAACGTCGCTTAGAAAATGACGGATTTAGGCGAATGCACGCACCTGCAGACCAAGACCGATGGCTGTAACCGCGTCCAACTGACGCTCTATCCATGGCCCAACGGCGTTGGCTTTCTCAGCAAATTGTCGTCGAAGCAGTTCATTGTCTATTCACTCGATTAAGGAACCTTATACGCTGGTTTATAGGATATAATTAAATTAACTCGTCAAGAGTATTTAATAATAGTGTAAATAACCGCGAAAAGGATACTCTGTTGTTTGCGGAGTTCCGCCTGCAACGTAGCATCGCGCTGTGGCACGAGCTGCCTGACATCGCTCCACTTCTTCGTAAGATCCTATCGCCAACAGCAATGAGAAATGTAATAAACATATTTCAACGGTTGCGGGAAGCTGAAAAAGCTGAGAATTACCAGTGCGGTGAGCGTGGTGTACGGGTTCTCGAGGCCGCCAGGGATTTGGAACTGTTTGACTATCGACTCAACTTCGCGCACCAGTCCCACGATCGCGTTGTACTCCTTATCAGCTTCCCCGAGGGTTGCTTTAAAAGCGGCGTGAGCATCCATTAGTCCTTGGATTTCTTCCATCGTGTGCACGATAAACATGTCCACGAGATCCTCCCTGGTTCCATCCAACCAGTTGTTGAACGGCTAAAGGGCACATGGCCATGGATTAAACCCTTGGGGAATCTCCAACGATCGTACATAACGAAATGAACTCACAGCAGCCCGTTTAGCAAACTCCAGATGCAAGACGTCGATCTTTTCAAGGATGCGCTCGGCTTCGTCCAATGCCTGGCGTCTGCGTTGAGTAAGAGTACCTAGACGATCCCATTGATCGCAAATTCGCTGGCATCTAGCGTTCACGGACGCGCTATCGTGATACTCCAAGGTACTGCAAGGAATACGTGCGCGTTAACCATTATTTATTGCCAATGTTTCTTCGCGGAGCAATCAAGCATCAACTATACTGCGGTATTACTTGAGCTCCTGCGCGATAGCAGCTATCTGCTCTACGCGGTCTTGGTGGGCCGCGAGATCAGACTCGAAGGCCTCGTGCTTCTTCTTCAAAGCCTTCAGTTCGTTGAGTTTACATTGTCGGAAGTGCTGCGACGTAAGCATTTCCTCCTTCCCTGCAGTCCATTCCTCGTGAGCGTCGGCCTTGTGCTTGAATTTCTGCGCTAGATGTTCGAGACGCTCGAGACGCATCATTTCCGACAGGAGCCATTCTTCGAATGATTTCTCCGCTAGCTCCAAGCCTGTAAACATGAATCGTAGCGCTTGAATAGTAGTGTATCGCAGCGCGCCGCTAAACCCGCGGTCGGCATTGAGATTCCGACGTTGCGAAACCTTACCTTTCCAGGCTTTATTAATATCTGAGACCATCTTGCCCTCCGTTGGCATGTACGCGGGGCGATTGCTCAGTCTCAATTTCGTTTGTAAAGTATTGAAGTTCGTTTCGAGTTTGGCCTTCTGCTCGACGCGCGGAGGCTTGTGCTTGCGACGGTACGTTCTATATTCTTCCAATTTCTTCTGACAGCCGGCAAGAGAGTTATCGGTTTGACGACTGGCCAGCCAAGGCATCGTTCGTCGTATCCATTCCAGCAGATCGGACGCCAGGCGTTCGTACTCCTCCATCAGCCTCTCATTCTCTTGGTTCACTTTCAGAACTTTGCAAATCCTATTAGCGGCTGTCTCGGCCTATAATGAGAAAGCAAACGCATTTGTTTCGTGGGACAATGGCGCGTAGCTCTATACGCATAGATACGTTATAGATTCACGAAGGACACGTTGCCTCCAGCGAGCGCGGCTCGCTTATACATTCACACATTGTCACGCAGAGTTGCGTATTTATTTGTTATTGGTTAATTTCAAATGCAAAACACACCTTTTGCGCACCGCTAAAACAGTGGTAGTAGGAGGAAACGTAGGTCATCACAGCCCTCTCGTCAGGCATTGCAGTGTTTCGCATATCTAGAAAAAGACATTCAAAGAAACTCAAACCATGCAGTGTTAGCATAACAGTGTCCACTGAAAATCTTACTTTCTCTCTTGGTGAGAGAACAAAAGTTGAACTGATACTTGTACTTTGGTTGGTACATTGAAAGTCTAACAAGTGCCTCTAATTAACGATACTGTGAATTCATTGTACAGTATAGGGGGAGATAAGAAAAACATATACCAAAGGAATCTTTGGAAGAAACAATATGCTCTATGAGTGTCTAGTATCTGAGGACAAAACAATTATAACGATTATGCGATGGAATTAGCATGATCAAACACTGTTAAATGTAAGCATACAATTTAATCGTATTAGTGAAAAATAGCAATGGTCGTTTTGTAACCAAAGTAAAGGAACAACACGCATTTCTTTACGCTGACCTGCTGAGCACCTTGGAACGCGTGGTAGTAGCAGGACACGTACGTCATGATTGCACGCTCATCTGGCTTGGGTGTGTTGATCAAATCTATATGATATTAAGGGAACATAATATTAAGAATTTATACGATTAAATAACGTGAGGAAAACTCATTTGATCATAGTTCCATCCTGTACCCGGTGTACCCCAACGAAATCCCTAAAGTTGTAGGACAAAGAAACTTCTCTCCCTCTCTCTCGCGTTAAACAACAGAGTCAATAATGTCACATGCAATATACTTTCTGGTCGACAGAAGTTTTTAAGCGCATTCAATACACGTATCCTTACCATCGGGATCTAACATGCGAGGAATGTCGAGATACTTTTCAGCAACATCAAAGGCAGTGTTCAAATTCTCAAGTGGATTATCCTTGCTGAGTTTATTGTAATCGATAAGATCGGGACGATGGCGGTGAATGAGGGCGCAAAATGCCAAACCGTCCTTGAACGACAGGTGGAAGTTCTGAACGTTAACATTCTTATACGGCGCGGTCTTGCGCTGGCACCACAGCAACAGACCCTCCTTAGCGGTCATTTCCTCCACGGAGATGTCCTGGATGGCGAATCTCAGGATTATAGTCCAGATCATGCCCAAAGTCATCTTCAGGTTGCCGTCCACGATTTCTGCAACAAGCCGACCGCTGGCCTTGTAATTCTATGTAAACTCCTCTAGACGCTTTATAACGGAACACGTTCGAGAGATGAAACAACTAACCCTCTGCTCCGATAGAAACCAATTTAACTCCTTTACTGGCAATGTAGTCCAGAGCTTTGTTTACATTTGCAATCTTGTGGAACCGCATCTTGCCTCTGTCTGGTCTTGGAAGAGTTTCGCCTGAGATCACCTCGAGCAGCAGCATCAACTTCAGCCCGTTTCTAAAGTCATCCTCGATCGATTCGATGGCGGTCCCTGCTTTGCGGAGATGCGAATTGCACCACGCTGTGAATGTCTGAAAACAAATTAAATAAAACACAAATTACTAAATACGTTCGCTATTAGAGCAAGTAGCGTGTATTTTATTCCAAGGCAATGTAAATGTTTACTTATTCCCCATTTTTGGCGATGGTACTGCACACCGCTGGCCCTATCCAACTATTTTCAATTAAATAATACAATGTCCAACAGAATGTTATGACTAAGAAGAATTTAAAATGGAGAATTGAGCTTGACTGCTGCTTAGTGTATATTTTAGTAACGACCCCAATCCCTCCTGCTATATATATCTTCTGTCCTGGTTCTTAAATTGTGCTTCCTATTGCCCAGAGCAAAGATTTTCAAACCTTTAATATCTAGAAGCATAAAATTCCACGCAGCCTGATATTTGATAGCGATCTCTGGTCGTTGCAATCGATCACCGAGCAACCAGGCTATCGCAAACATCAGATAACACGATTTATGCATCTTATGTTATGTTTAATTCGTAGTAAATAGTATCGCGGTAAAAGGGACAAAATAACAATTATGCTCGGATCTACGAAATCGTAATGAAATGGAAAATTTCTTGTCGCTATCATACACAGGCAACCGGTATATACACGTTGCGTAAAAGATCACAACTTTGAACGTGAACAGCGTTAATAAACAAAGTTAACAAAGTTAATAATGGAGTAATAACTCTGAGAGTGCGCGGGATCGCAATATTACTGTCGTCAAGTAAATTGCTGGTAGCATCGCTATAACGAGTCGCGTGTTATTGCAAGAGACGACGCGAGAAGGTAGAAAAAATGCGACATCAGCGACCGTGAATTTTTTTTCGAAACAAGATGAACGGAGAGAGAAAAATATTGTCTGAAATTTAATACGGGTAGCGTGAAGCGCGACCGGCCAAAATTGGACATGAGCCACCTTAACTTCTACGAGCGCTCTAAGATCTATTTGTAAAACATTGACTCCTCCCGCGCTGGGCGGCTGAGCATTTCGAAAACATTCTGATCTCCTCTACTTCCGCCGGTATCATTAAATCAAGACCGATAGAGTGACAAATGATAAATGTGGAACAATAAACAAGCTCCGCCGGAGTCCTCGGGTGTTCCGTCGATCGCGAATTAATTTTAATCGTCGACGAACGTTCGCTTCGAACAGACGCCACGCCTCGAAACCGCCGAATGGCAGAAAATATTACAATACGATCGGGTGTTATTTGCTGATGAAACATCCGATCTACATCCACGCGAGAGCCGCGATCGCATTTCCCGTGGCAACCACAAATCCCGCTCCGAAAATACATTTCCTGAGAATTCATGGGCATTCTGTTAACGTCGCCGTTACTTTCGAAACGCGATGATTCTCGAATTCACAGAAACGTTAGACATTTTTTTCCCTTCCGTAACGATTACGTGGCAATAGCGGCTGCAAGCACTGGCAAGAACGAAGCTCCGTTATGTAAACCGGCAGCACTGGGAAATAAAAAAAAAAAGAAAACGTTCATTTATGTAAACTTTCTTTATATACGCTCGTGACTCATAAGCCAGCTTTCTACAAACTACCGGAACGCGGCAAGATACTGGCGCGATCCTGTAAGACTAGAGCCCTAAAAGCCTCAAAACTGAGGAAGTCGTGCGTGACGCGGCAGTGAGTTAATTAGCCGCTACAAACACAAGAGATTTATTTGTAACGTGTACTCGATCGATCGCGCCAATTGTTACAGTGTTACACAGTCGCGTATGGATGGACAAATGCTTGATCGACTGACGACTACTACCTATTGCCGTGTCAAGCGGCCAGATACGGAAATTTTTACAGGTATCTGCCGTGCAGCCCCGCCAAAAATATATGCAGTTAAACACGAAACGCCCTAAATACGATGCACATAATTCACCTAACCCAAATTCGAAATATCGCGCGTGTACAGCCGCGTGGACACGCTTGCGCGTTATGTCTATTCTTAAAACCTCTGGCATTGAATTTCCATAATAATGTGCGAATTCCCGCGTTACTTTGCGCGCCTGGGCACGCAATTAGCCACGATTCAGTGTCGACAGCGTCGCGCTGACCGTTGGGGACGGTGAATGAAAAATCATGACGCGAAACCTCTAATTAAAGGCCCACCTTAAAGTCGCCCGAGTAATCTGAAAGAAGACGCGCCGTAAAATACGACGCGAAGACTCTTCTTTAAGAGAATTGGCACGTTAGTTTGAGTGCGCCTGACAAGCGTGCAACAAAGCTGCTGCGAAAGATATTTACGACAGTCGGTTCGAGGGAACAAGTTACAGGTCGTGCGATTTGCAAAATTCTGTTACTCCGACGCCCGAACGAGGGGTTCGGGGCAGGTGTTCCTGCTCGCATGGGCAGGTGGCGATGTCGTCGGTTAAAGCCATGTAGTACCTGTGATGCCAGATCGGGGACGGGTTCCCTCGGGAATTTCCCCCACCTCGCGCATACTACGTCGGAGCAGCATGTCCGTGAGCTCGGCGCTTCGGAGCCCAACTCATGGACACGCAGCTCCGGCGTAGTGTGCGCGCGGTGGGGGAAATTCTCGAGGGAACCCGTCCCCGATCTGGCATCACAGTGTAGTACCAGTCACGTATCTATGCGCCTATAGTGCTTTATGGTTGGCGATCTCCTCGCCGCCAACGAGCAAAGAAAGTTGAACGGAAGATATCCCAATTTAACGATAGCTCCGCGGTATCGGATTGCATATTTCCCTACCTAGATCCATTCGCTTAGGAAAACAGAACCAAGTGCTCCTCTTCCCTGTTTCAATAAATACAAATGCATACATAGAAATTACGTTCGCACCTTTCGCGATACAGGTTCCTGCGCGTAAAAATGTTTGTCCTACTTCTCATTACGTTTCCCGGGGATCTCCCGCGGCCGTTGTTTGCCGCGGGCAAACCGACAGGCGTTACAGTTTACGGGGATTCGATGACTTCGCTGCGGCGATCGTAGGAGAGGAATTGGGTTTCGTGGAATCCCAAAGGAGAATCTGTTATTTCGACTACCGTTTACGTTACGCTCGCTACCGAGCCGAGGATAATCCTGGAAGATCGTGTTTAACGGAAATCATGGTGGTCGACAATCTATTTCCGGAAGGGTATCAGCGGGGCGAACGGAAATTCTGAAAATTCATTGAAGAAACCATTCCAACGGCCGGTTACGTGGAGCGCGGGTATTTCGTGATAATTATCGCGACGACCTTTGCGAGCGACGAATAGCCGGCTGAAAATAGTGTAACGCGTGGGCGTCGGTTGCATTTTAAACGAAACGTAATCGCGGAGCCAGCAATAAACATAAGGCGCGAGCGCGGACGCACACGGACGCCTGCGGTTGTATGCGCCGGGAACTTAATCATCGCATAAGAATCGACTTAGCGATGCATAGCGTGTACGGGTCACCCGATTCCAATCTGAGATCTGGCGCACAGCCTAAACTCCTCTCAAAGGTTAACGATCTTCGCTACCGTCCACGAACAAATCAATCGATCGATTCGTCAAACCTGCGCGATCTTCGTAAAACTAAGTATACAGCCACTGTAAAGAGAATCGATTCGCTGTTAATGCGCGCGGTGAACGCCTCGCGGACCGTTTCTAAAAATATTTGTCTCCCCCTGATCGCGTTCAATGCTCTACCTTCGACTCCGTCCAACTAAATTCGACTACCTAAATCGAGTGTGATCGAGGAGGAAAAATCTGATTCTCAATCGCCGCGACAATTAATGCGAGAACGAGTCCTGAAAAGGTGCTACGGTGGGAGACACGGTTCTATATCGCATGTCTATACGTTTTCCGCAGAGCACTGTAGAGCAGAGAGCCTGAAAAATCCTACACAATGCTCGGCAAAATCATATCGTGAAAGGTTAAGCTAAACGGCGGTTAAAGCTCGGAGGCAACCGATCGGAGGATAGGGACTCTGGCTGTGATCGACTTGCTTCTACAGCGCGCCTTATTTCTGTACACAATGGGACGAAAATAATATTTTCCAAGTGACGGGAAATCGTCGAACGGTACCTAGTAAATAAACTGCACTCTTTTTCAGAGCGACGAAGATCGTCCCCGCTTGTTTTGATTTCGTTTCATTCGGAATACGGACGTCTCGGCATCGAGGTATCTTTACAATCTCTTGGCTCCTTGGTCCTGCCTTTACCCCACCGGCAAATTGGACAATTCGGCGTTGCATTTCTGATGGACCACCCTGTGTATCGTCTATTTATACGGTAACGTCAGACGTCGCGCGGACAGAAACGACGATGAAAGTACATCGACGGTAGTAGTACTTCTGACGAACAGTATGCTTCGCGATATATGTTGCCATTAATCACCCAGTGATAACGCTAGGTATGCCGTTCTTCGGCCTTCGGCGAATTATCGTCGGACACGATTAAGTGCCATCGCTATCGGAATTTGAGTACTACTACAAGTTCAGTACGCACGAAGATTCCGCGGTACCTAATAACCTTTGAGAATCCGAAGGAATTCGAGTATCGATAAGTTCGCACTACCAAGGCCTTGAAAAACTTGGAGAATCTTAATTATAGATTCCTAGAATTGCGAGCGTGCTACCAGCGAAGTAATTACTGACCACGAATTTGGCAGGCGACAAAGTTCCAACCAGCAACGAGACAATCGCGGGGAATTCGAAAGAAAATTGGCACGTCCTCGGCGCGATTCGGACCGACGTGTTGGGCCATCGTCGTCTCGTCTTCTTTATAGTTTTCAGCGGGAGAAGCGCCGATGGAAACGACGTAACCGTGAACACCGTGACCCATTTGAAAACGAGAGAGGAAAATGCCTATCGCCGCGTTCCTCGGAATCTTTCGCTCGAAAAGCACGATCGAGGCGACCCAAGATTTTACGAGAAATTGTACAGTTAACCGTCCCGTACCAACTAGCCGGGGCTCTTTCGTTCCCCATATACATACGTACAGGTTGATTCATCTAACCCGACGACCTAAAATTCCACGTAACCCGTTCGTTGCATGGAAGAAATTATTCCAACGCGACGCGAAGGTCGTCCTCCGGGTGTTGAATAGAATTGGGGAGAGGCGTGTTAGGTCCGACGTTAACAGTTACCAGTAGGTTAAATTCGCAAACACTTTTTATTGCCACTTAATCTACCTTTTCCGCCAAAGAGATACGAACCATCTAGAGTCTAAAGGTTGTTATTAGTCTATGACGCTATGTACCCGCGAAAATACCAAAGTCGTAATCGTTGGAACGTCGCTGCAAAGTGTTTCAGGGTCGCGAGAGTTTACGGTGCCGTGAGATTATCAGCGGAACTTTAGATAGAACGAAGTTGTTGATTTATCAGCTTTCGAATCCCAGAACCTGTTAATAAATTCGTTTACTCGGGAGAGAGGAGCGTCGATGCGTGGCCAGGTGTGGTTTGTCAAAGAACAGACGAAAGGAAAGGAATACGGTTGTCGATACTGTCGATACTTTCGTGAGAAACGCGGTCCGTCTATTCGCGAGAAAATCATATTCACGCGCTTGGCTTATCGGGCCAATTGTCGAATCGAATACCCGCGTCGTGATTTATGTCGGATATTTCTAGCGAGGACATCTAACGATAAACCGAAGTAGACGAGGGATTATCTCGGCGAAAATGCATTCTGAAATTTGCGAGGGGGGCGAAGGTCTCGCCTATCGCGTATTTGATCGACGCCGCGGACGAAATCGATTTCTCGGGCCTGAGGGAGCATCGACAGGGAGTCACGTTACTCTGGAATGACTCAGTGCTCGATTATTTTTGTCATAAAGTCTGAAAATACAATCCGAAGGGCTCCCGAGCGGCGGTGTACGTAACCGAGTCGGACCTGAGAGAGCCTTGAGCCCCTGCCAAAAATGAAGAAAACGCGTTTTCAACGCGTACTTGAAGCTGCTCCACTTTATCAATTGACACCGCATTAATCTGCCTCCCTTCTGTGTATGTATTATACACCTTGTCCGGGTGAATCTTCTCGCGTAATTATCGCTCCGCGGGTCGCGGATCCGACCGCCTTTTATTATTTATTCCTTTCTAATCTCGCATCAAAGTTCTACTTAAATGTTTAGCAGGGTGCCTGCTACGAGATCGACTCAACTGTCAAGAATGCAACGCAATCGTGCTTCCACAATCGGATAAATACGAGCGGGAAGGAGCAGGTTCGCAGTGTGGCCTAAAGTTTTCCAACACGACGCTTCGTTTTCCAGAGGATCGACTTCTAAAATACCCAAAGTACGCGCAATATCTTGTCACTCTTCCCCGCGCCCAAATACGTAATTCGAAAATCGTACCGAACTCGGTGAGGTTATGTACAGCGTTCGTTAAACGAAATCCATAGATTTCCCCGTAACGACGGCTAGTAGAACGGAAACATGAGGCTAGGTTTTCAAGGAACTCGAGTTCAAAGAATTCATTCGCTTATCAAAACTACATATCGCATGTTGGGGCACCCAAGTGCATAACGTTACGATACTCGAAGCAGGAGTTCTCCGAGAGAACGGTAAAAAAAAACGGAAGAGAAAAAGGAAAGGGGTACACGGGGAAGGACTAGAAATGTGTTGAGAAAACGAGAGGCGAGGAAAAAAGGGAAGGAGATTGGAGACTCACCTTTTTCTGCTGTTTTTCCCAAGCCGGGTCCAAAAGGCCTTCCCTCTCCCACTCCTCCTCCGGCTCCATGTATCCGTCCCCGTAAGCTTCCATGTCGTTCATCCTTCCGCGGATATCTCACGTTCCTTGAAACGCAAACGATTTCCGTGTCACTCGTGTACAGACACTCGGGTTACGCTCCTAAGAACGACGATCTCGATCGTAATCGTACGCCAGCGATCCTTATTTCCTACACTCGCCCCGCGACAACCAGAGACAGCGATCGCAATGCACCCGTCGACGGAGAAAGAGAGAGGCGAGATTCCGCGTAACGCGATCGAAAGGGAAGGAAAGGGTGGCTGGCTGGCTGGCTAGCTGACTGACAGACAGACGATTCGAAACGAGAAGACAGAGAGACGAGAGATGCCGCGAGAGCGGAGGAAAAAAAAGACGTGTACGTTTTTGTAATGTGAAAACGTACCCGCTAAGCCCAGAAAACGGTTCGGTTCGTGTCGTTCTTTCTCTCGCGCTGACCCCTCTGCCACGAGTCTGACACACGATTTGCTCGCCGGCGCACGAGCCTCCCCTCCCACACGCTCCCTTTCTCACTCCCCCTCTCTCTCTCTCTCTCTCTCTCTCTCTCTCGCCTTGTCTTTGCCACACCGCTCCGCGCCTCACGCCCGCCACCCCGACGCCCACCCAACCACCCAAAGATCCCGTTCCCATGCAACAGCTTCCGTGTCTAACCCCCCGCGAACTGCCACTCAACCATTTCGAATATGTGCACGATGGGGTGGCGCGAATCGCGAATTCGATTCGATCGTGGGATTAAACAAAATGCGTCGCCATTTGAAAACGGTCGGCTCTCTCGCGATATGCGAACCAACAGGTAAATATGCCTGGTATCTGCGATCGCAACGCGAAACTGGAGCCAAAGATAATTACCCGAGTAGATTAGACGCGTAAATGGGGCCTTAATGTTGGGAGGGAAAATCGAATTAACGATACAGCGACCCACGATCGATGCCGTCCAACACATATCGAGGGTATCGCTTAACTGAAAATTCATTGTAAACAAACAAGCTTCGGTGGACTTTTTACGGTCGACCTGATTTTAAACTTTCGTTATCCTCGATCGATCTACTCCGTTCGGTGGAATGGATCGGTATAGATATGCAAGCACATCTGCTGAAACTAACCTCCGTTCCCTTGCTAGCGCGAATCCCGTCCAGCAGGCAGCTCGGAGAATACGAAGATATCGAAAATAGTATCGAAGGCGACTAAGACACTTGATTCACCCACACACGATAAAAATAGTACGGTAATCCGCGCGAATTTCCCAAAACAACAAGGGTAACTCCATTCCTCCGAAACTTCACGGACATTCGGGCATGAACGTATTTAATATAGAGGGGCGACTCCTCTTCGCAACCACTTTAAATCTACCTGTATTTTTATAATAACAAATTGTCGAATATCTCCCCAATCGCAACCTGGTGTACTGGTCATCTAAACTAATTATAGAATTCTAATAATAGAACCTGACTTCTTATCTGAAATTTCGCATTGTCTCGATAAAGTACTGTATTTTATACTTATATATCTGACATATGATTTTATAATAATATTGGCGTTTGAAAGCAACTTTGTGATTTAAGAGCAACAATTTGAAACTCACATGAAAACTGCCACAAATACGATTAGTTGACGCGTTTGCCAATGACGTCGCTACGCACCATCGTTCTGCCCGCGTTTCCTCTATTTGGTCGAATTTCACTTATGTATTCGGGTTTGGTTTGTATACACGTAGATGTAAATGAGAATGGACGTGAATAGATCTGAAACTCGTAGTGATGGAATGTCGATATTTATTATCCCTTTTTAAATACATTCTGTGATATTCTGCTGGAAGCGTGTAGTTAAGTATTCGTTAGAGTTTATGTGGTTGGAACGGCGGTCGCTTACTTACTGTTGAAAATACTTTCTATCGAGTGAAACCCTGCAAGGAAGAATAAGCTTCGTAAGATGTTTGAACAAGTATCGCAAAGATAGCCGGGGTGTGGTCGATATTTACGGAAAGATATTACTTGCGAGGTGTTGTCGAGTAAAATAATAAAAATAACCTACCCGGCGAAATGGCATCATCGTTATCAGGTATTAAAATTTCCTTTAACCTAACTAATCATTCGATTCTGCATCGGTGTCTTCTTTTATATCGCACACATTTTACTTTTTGCAGCGTATTGGGTGAGATTCTTTAAGGGTGCAGGATTTCCCCAAGATGTAGCCACAAAGCACGCGGTTGTGTTCTCCAATAATCGCATCAAGCCAGACATGTTACCCGATTTGGATAAGCCTAGTCTCAAAGAGATGGGGATAGCTTTAATGGGAGACATGATCGCTATTTTGAGATACGCGAAGAAAGTGGTCGAAGAGACAACTTGCGAAAGGTTCCTTGTCGATAGCGAAGACTCCTCTGGAACACCTAAGCCGATAGCAAAGAAAATGGTAACCAAGGTGCCTGCTAAAACAGTAGCTTCCAAAGTAAAACCCGATATTGTAACTGTGAAAAAGATCGTTAAAGTTCCAACCAGCTTGGTAAAAAAGACCGTTACCGTTAAGAAACCGGTATCGACGTCGGGAGAAATAATTACAGAGCTGGCTAATCAAAAGAAGCAAACTATTCTTAAAAGGAAGTTGGAAGGGGAAGACGAATTTGATAGTACCAACGAAGACGAGTGGAATGGAACGGTAAAGAAGGTGAAATCAGTGGACAATAAAGACGAGAAAGTGGGTTACACTGTACTACTTTCGAAAGGACCGACGACCAGAGCTCAACAGATTCTTAAAAAGTCTGTGGAACAAAAGCGAACTGTATTCGATAGGCTGGGCGATAGTTCTGTAACCAGTACGACAAATCTAGCTGAAACATTGCCGACGTTTAATATCACGGGACTAGGAAAAGATGTTCTTAAAAGATCTGTAAGCGTTTTCAATCGGCTGGGAGATAAAGATGCCAAGAAAGATAATATCACGCAAGCGGGTATACTGAAAAATGGAACGACAAATAACACAGGGATATTGAAGGTTAAAAGTCCTAGCGCTAGAACCTCGGTTATTACGACAAACAAAGTGGTATCGAAAAGTGTGGGCACAATGCGAGCCGATCAAGAAGCAAGTAGAAAAGTTATGTCGAATAATGTAACGCAATTAGTAAAAACGACGAAAAAGATTTCTTTCAATAATACATCTTCGAGCAATGCTAGGACGACGAAACCCGGTATTGCATCGGGAAAATTAGGTACATGGTGTAAACTTTAATAAGATCGAATAACATAACTATACGTATTTACGGCGTAATTTTAACTATGGCATGTAATGACATTTTCAGCATCAGAACGACTGACTTCCATTCCGGCAAAAGCTCGGTTGGGTACAGTCAAAACTAGTGCTGCAAAACAAGTAACTTTTGATCGAGTTATGACAGTAGCACATGTGAAGAAACCAGATGTTTTTAGTCGCCTTGGAATTTGAGTGAATATTTATGTTACTAGCCTCTTATCTCAGAGTAATATGTATGTTTGTGGATTAAGACTTATTTGTACAAAGCTAAGTAATTTCCTAATACATATATTGTAAAAGTACCGAATGCAATGGTAATTAAAGCCTGTTAATTAAACATTGATTGCATATGGAAATTCTTTAAAAAAAAATCTTACTGACGTTTTGTAACAAATCATGTAGATACTTGTTTAAAGGTATATATAATATAGGGTAAAGACACCAGTAGTCGACCATGTATCAGTAGTCGACCACTTTCAGAAAAACATGAAAAATAAGGTTTTTAGAAGTGACGAACTTTTGAACAAAGTGCAGTTCTCTAACTGCACTCTGTTCAAAAGATCGTCACTTCTAAAAACCTTATTTTTAAATACATGAAAAATAAGATTTTTAGAAGTAACGATCTTTTGAACAGAGTGCAGTTAGAGTGCAATTACAGAACTGCACTTTGTTCAAAAGATCGTCGCTTCTAAAAACCTTATTTTTCATGTTTTTCTGAAAGTGGTCGACTACTGATACATGGTCGACTACTGGTGTCTTCACCCTATATACCTTTAGAATTAAAATACTCTGAAAAAATTATATAGAAGTTATATTTATAATATTCTCTATTAATATCGAGTAACAAAGTCTTTGGTATAATCTTTTAATGATATAGCTCTGTGTGTAAACAAAAAAAATACGACATTTAATGGTATAAGAAAATAACGTTACTACATTGTTTATTATTAATAAACACGATTTTTATACAAAATAATTTATAACTTTCATCAGTCTATACAAGAACTAAATAATTTTGTATTTTTAAGAAACAAACGGTCAGAAATTACGCCGTTACAGAATACTCGAAATCAATGAAATGTTATAATGTTACGATCGTGTTTTATCACATGTGAGAATAAATTGTTTGTAATAAAAATATATAAAAATAGTATGCATATTGAAACATGAACATGTAACAAGATAAAATCTTTGCTCTTCTTTTCCCCTAATAACTGTAAAAATGGTCCTTGCTTGCTACAAATAGAAATACTGAAGCAAAATATTTTACGGTGATGCATACATATTATTCGGCTCTTTTAATTTCGATTAGAATTTCCAAAAAAAACTCGATCAGTGGATGGAATGTTGTTCTACGTTGAACGGATTTTCCTCGGGATGTAGCTGAAAATGAAATGATTCAGCATTCAAACGTTTACTCGACTAATTTTCAATAACTTTTGTACGGTATCACGTTTAAGGATGATCCACACAAACAGGTACCACAATACATTTATACTCAACCTTTTCATAAATCACACGTGTAAATGAAGGGGGCGATCGTGATTCCATATATATTTCCTCAATTAGAACTAATTCTAATCGGTCCAAACAACTACGTTACGCCGATAACTAGAGCGCTCCAGATATGCCAGATCTTGACTACATAAAACAGAGAAATCGAATACAGTAAACGTGTATATTAATTCGTTAGATTTCAACTCTAATTAATTTGTAATATTTGATTAAAGAATATTGTATTAATCCCCCACCTTTTAAAATGATCCTTGTTTGTAAACTTCAATGCCAACACAGAGTTATCCTGCAAAAAGCAAATTGGTACAGTCTTAGAGGAAAAGAAGCGATAGAATTTTACATTATATATAGGTAACCCATAGCTTTTTAACGTCAGAGTTAACGAGACGAAGCGTAATAAAGATTTCTTAGAAAAAGAATCTGCAACCATTAATTGTTAATCATTACAATGTCTAGGAATTTTATCCTCATAAAAAATCTATTGTTTACAAAATATAAATACATACATATGTATATATGTATATATTATATGTGTGCATATTTTATATATATATCTATATATATAAATAATGTGAATACTAATGTAACGTAACTTTCATTCCCCAAGGAAAATAATTCTATAATGCATGGCCAACAGGTAGACATAGATGTTGAAGTATATCTTCCTGATATACCTGAAAATATTTCAAATATCTACTGATGTACAAAAGTTTTAGTTTGTAATAGTACATTGTCTGCGGTAAACCTTTACATTCCACTGATCGAGAAGTATATCCAGTATCTCTATCTTAGCCTCTTCCTTACATTGCTCGTCGTAGAATCAATTTATAGCAGTCACGATCGATTCCCCCTTCAATTTAATCCCAAGTTTTTACTATTTAAATGACAAACCGAGCAGAATTCTAAAGATACTGTGTCAGAATTCACGTGTAGGCAGATTCCAGTATTGTCTACATTCTGGGATATTTCTTCTTCCATGAAAAGATTCGATGTATCGTTTACATTCTCCACTGTGTTCAATATCTCATCGCACTTTGGAAGATCTTCGAATATATCCATATTAAACGTAGGCAATTGATCCAAGTCGATGCCAATGGCACATGTGTCCTTCTTCTGCTCCTCGTTAAATAAATCTGCTGGAGTAAGTGGCAACAGACTGCCCAACTCTTTTCCACTATCGAAATAACTATCGTCCGATGTCGAACTCATAGTCGAACTCGTAGCATTCGCCGCATCCTTGCTCTCCGGTTCGCTATTGATATCAGCTGCAGAATTTTTTAAAACGGTATAAGTGTGATCAGGATCTAAAAATGCTGAGGAAATCTTATCAATGGCAGAATTCTTACAAGGGACTTGCTTCTTCGGATTAACATAATATCCATTCGTTTGGCTATCTGTCCCATTATGTTCCATTAGTGGATCGTTACTCGCATTGCTAATAAAATTCTGAGAGCTTAATATATTCTCCTTCGCGTTCGTGCAGCATGTACATTTACATTGAGTAACCGATTGATCAAGCCCCTGGGAAACACGATTCGGGTGGAATGTGTTCTTCTGCGCGCTCATTTTACGGAGACCGTCATTGATAGTTTTGAGCAGTGCGGTGATGCTGGTGTTGTTATTCAATACGCTTCTGAGATAAGAGACTTCTCCGCTCAGTCGTTTAATGTCGATATTCTGTTTCTTTATAACGTTGAGCAGATTTTTGTTCTCTTGTTGATAAAAGGAAAGTTTGTTCTCCACTTTCTCCAAGTACACCTTTTTCCTGAGCCTGTTCTCGCGAGCCATCAAGGCATTTCTGTTTAAGCAGGGCCTCTTGGAAGGTCCTCTGCCTCGCTTTCGTGATTCCAAGGCGGTATCATTCTCAGTTGCGGGAGGTTGTTGCATATTCCTCTGCGATTCCCTCAATCTCACCTTGTACTTGGAATCGTATACATCATCCTCCTCTGACGAACTTTCCCACTTGACGGTCTTGACACTCGATCGCCGTATTTTCCCAGACATGTCTCGGGTATCGGCTAGTGGTGGTTACGTACGAACCGAAATAGACAGGATAGCTACCTGTGATCTTTCCAACTTGGAAAATTAATCGTAGTTTCACAATTCAGCTGAAAAACTGATATCTCGCAGTACAGGGGTCTCCGAGATGCACTATTCACCATATACGCAGTTTCTCCACCTATTTAATCGTGATTGCCCGAAAATATGCGCACAAAATAATGGTGTGATCCCATCATGGAGCATAAACTATATACTTTTTTAAAGACGTACCGATCACGCGTACCAATATCGCGGCGATATTGGGTGCGTTCAGCGGACTCAACTGTTGGGTGATCTCACTAGATTTTACTCGCGTCGACCAATGAACGTGCAGTTTCAGAGTAAAATCTAGTGAGATCACCCAACAGTTGAGTCCGCTGAACGCACCCATTGTTGCGAGTTGCGATCCTCGCTCTAGCGGCGTTCAGCGCAAGCTCCTGAAGCGCGAAGTTTAAGTAGGATAGAGTTAAGGATGAACTTTATCATATTAGGAATTTATCTTCGCCTCCTTCCTTATCGCTCGAAAATCCCACCGTTGTCACCAATTTTGTTGCGAGGCCGGCTGGGAATTCTTCTGCCTTTAGGGAATTTCAGTGGGGTCCGGCGTCCGTGGAGCCCTGAAGAGCTCTGCTCGCGAACGCGTGAAGTTAAATGAATGAAATGATTTGTAATAAACACTTAGAACTCAATAAAACTCATTGAACTGAACTAAATTAAATCAATTAAATTGTTTAGAACGACAAAGAACGAAACGAGGATATTTCTAGATTGAAAAGCTGAATTTATTATGACACGTCTAGACTGTTATAACATCGGAAATCAAATGCGAGGAGAAGAAACAGGCTTCTTCTTACGTTTGTTCCTCTTTTCTTATCAATACATTGTTTTTCGAGCGATAAGGAAGGAGGCGAAGATAAATTCCTAATATGATAAAGTTCATCCTTAACTCTATCCTACTTAAACTTCGCGCTTTAGGAGCTTGCGCTGAACGCCGCTAGAGCGAGGATCGCAACTCGCAACAATATTCTCAAAGTGGCGCCATAGCGATCATGTCGTAAACGGCACGCAATTTGTCGTTTAACAGCGTGTAATGAAATAAATCCACTTTTGACGGGGTCTAATTAACTTTTTTTACTTCATTACCAGTCCTCGGAAACGGGATCCTTCTTTCCTATTCGATTTATCTTGTCACGTTCGAATAAAATTGAGAACCACTGTCTGTCAAGAATACAACTAGACCACTAAAGAGGTGAGTATGCGCATCCGCCATATTGGGTCCTCTGGAGAAAGAAGATTATTGAGTACCCGCCTTTTTGAGTATTGTCAAATTCGTTTTATAAACCAAATATAAACTTAAATGTAATAAAATACTCTAATAACGTGTCATGCTACCATGTATCAATATCAGCAACGCATATTTTGTTTATAAAATGAATCTGACAATACCCAAAAAGGTGGGTACTCAATAATCTTCTCTCTCCAGAGGACCCAATATGGCGGATGCGCATACTCAACTCTTTAGTGCTCTAATACAACTACGCGTTTGAAACTCTATTGTACAACGAGATCATGCGTAGACGTAATTTATGACTAAACTACTACTGTTGAGGAGAGTTGAGAAGAGAGAGCATGTAACGGATTTTAATTACAAAAGACCGGTACATGATTAATTGAAAATGCTATTCGGTGATTCGTAAAAGATTCATGATGTTTTTAAAGAATGTCAAAATGGTCTCATTCTGCGGGCAGAGAATTATCTTGTCGCGACACTCCTTGTTGAAAGTTCCAAAACGCAATGGTTATTTGGTACTGTACGTATGTTATGATTCTCCTGTTAAAACTACGAAGTAAACATTAAAGTAGAGAACTTCTTTAATATCTAATCATATTCGAATGTAGCCTCCCAGAAATCGGGGAGAACCTACCTGAGAAATATCCTCTACTGAAGGAGGACAATAATCCAGAATTTAATAGTTTCACGATAGAAAAATGCGTGGCTGCTATCGGGAAACAAACGATGGAATTCGAGGATGAAATCAAAAAGTTGGGGGAGAAATTAGAACGTAATATTCCGTTTTAAGCCTCTGTGTCATTTTTAGTTAATAATGCCTTTAAATATTTTCTCAACCAAATTCTTTTTAGACATCGGAAGCGTCTGTCCCGAGACTCTGTTCGAAGATGTATTGAATCCCATGGAGGAGATGTATACATCATTGAACATCACATGGGGCATCGCAAAGACATTGTACTTTGGAAATAAAAGCTTAATGCCCACGCAATATTACATAAGTATTCACGAGCGTGCTAGGAGAGCTTCTGCCAGTAGGTATGTCATCATGCCAATTTATCAGGCGTGCAAGGATATCATAGATAACAATGACAGCGAATTAACCAATGAACAGAGAAGAATTTTATTAAAATTCATATTGGAAGGGAAATTGAATGGATTAGATGTGTTTGGTAAAAAGAAAGAAAAATTGGGGGCAGTGTCGATGCAGATATATCGCAAAATGAAGGAATTCTCGCAGAAAGTGGAGGTTTGTAAATGCAAATGAAATATAGCGGTAGACGAAAGAAAGTTTACAACTTTTAAAATTGCATAAAAAAAAGGTTAAAGAAAATGACATTTACGATTTTTTTTTGCTATTCCGACGAAGTCCATTTTTTTTCAAAACGACGAAACACGTCGCTTAGTAAACTAATGCTTGTAGCTTCTCGAAAAAACTGAACTCGTTGGATTCATTTTATAAAAGTTATGCGATTTTAAAAGTTGTAAACTTTCTTTCGTTCGCCGCTGTAGAACAGAATCGATATTAATATCCTCCTTTGCAGATAGCTATAAATCAGTTCAACTATACGATACAAGACCCTTTAACCGTGAAGGACTTTCCAGAAGAGCTTTTAAAAGCTATGGTGAAAGATGTCAGCCAATCTGATGTCGGTCCATGGACAGTAACTTTGAATCCTGTTGTTATGAAATCATTTATGGGTATGGACTATAACGACTCTGTCCCGATAATTGAGAATTTATTTAAGATATAAAAGTATTAATTAATTTTTCATACTCTATACTAATTAGAATATTGTCCTGATCGTTCTTTGAGATGGAGAGTCTGGGAAGCAGATGTTACCAAAGCGTCTGTGTTCCAAGAGAGACTGTTACAGACGAGTACGCTATTGGAAGAAATTCGATTCGAAAGAAACAAACGGGCAAAACTTTTAGGGCACAAAACGTTCGCCGATTTAAGTATGGAAACTAAAATGGCTGGGAGCGTGGAAAATGTTTATTCCGTGTTGGATACTTTGCTGGATACAGGTAGAATTTACACAAACTATCGATTAACGAGTACACGTGACGATTGATCTTCTGTTTCACAAAAGCTCGGCCCGCTCAAGAGTACGAGCTTAAAGAGCTCACTGCATTTGCGAATGAACGATGTCCCGAAGGTGCGCTCCAACCGTGGGATATACCGTACTGGGGTAGAAAACAACTTTATAGCGTATACAAGTAATTGAGAAGTGAGCTTGTACCTTTAGGGTAAGGGATTTAAAACTAAGCGTAATACTATTTGATTAAAACACCATTTATAGGTACAGGGAAGACGACTTCAAGAATTATTTCCCGCTACCGAAAGTATTGTCCGGAATGTTCGAATTAATTGAAACGCTATTCGATATAAAGATTGTTGAAAGCAAGAAGGCAGATGTCTGGCATAAAGACGTCCGGTTTTTCGATATCTTTGATTTGAAGCAATCGAGTACCAGCCCGATAAGTAGCTTCTATTTAGACCCTTACGCGAGAGGTGGTGAAAAAGTTCGAGTGCCACACGATGTGGGATATATGGTCACGATAAAAGAGAGGAGTAAAGCAAGTAACACAAAACCATTGGTTGCATTGATATTTAACTTTCGACCACCATTCGGCGAGAAACCGTCTTTGCTTTCGTTCAGAGATATTAAAACTCTCTTCCAAAAGGTAAACTTTTTATGCGTAGAGAAAATAATATTTGGAGATGCATTTATTTCCTATCCGAATTGCTGTTATCTAGTTCGGACATATGCTGCAACACACATTAACTGCAGTGGAGTATGCTGAAATTGCTGGATTTTCATTCGTAGAGTGGGACGCGGTATTTATTTCCGACTACTTTTTTGAAAATTGGTATATATCCAGACTGCTCTTGATTCCTTTTAATATCCTCACGCGTGTATATTAACATTTTGCCCCTTTACTAGGTTGTACGAACCGTCTGTTTTGAAGCAAATCTCCTGCCATCAAGATACGGGGAAACCACTGCCGACAGAAATGATCGAAACATTGAGAAACGTAAAATCGCATTTATCCGGTTATAATCTGTGTACACAACTCTACTTGTCGCGATTAGATTTAGAATTGCATACTGGGTAAGGTGGAACGCGGCGAATACGTATGAAAGTAGTAGTATATTCGGTAATTTTTGTTTTTAAATTCTTAGCGACGAATTCTGGAATACAATAATGAATCGCCTGTGGAAGAAGTACTTTGTAGTCCCGCAGAACAAGAGAGATTGCCATGTCTGTTCGTTTGAATCTATATTCAGTGGGGATTTTGCAGCTGCTTATTACAGGTAAGACTCGAGAGATGTACATGGGGAACGTGTAAAATTTGAAATGTTTCGGAATTGACGAAACTTTTCCTTCCAGCACTGTCTGGTCGCACATGATCGCTGCCGACTTGTACAATATTTTCGAAGAGATACCATCGAAAGATGTGCAGATGTTGAAGGAAATTGGCGGCAGATATCGCGAAACGTTCTTAGCTTTGGGCGGTAGTTATCCTACCAGTGAAATTTTTAGAAAATTCAGAGGACGAGATCCTAATCCAAAAGCGCTGTTAAAAAATCTTGGATTGGATATTAAAGCTAGGATGTTGGAAAGTGCTGGTGAAAAGGCAGAGAAGAATTGAAAAAATATCTTAATAATGTAAAAAACTAGATTTTCCTTTGTACGATAGACGTGAGAAATGTGATTTATATGGAAACAAACATTGTAAAAATTTTCTTTCTAGTTGTAAGAGTTTGTTTCATTCTAACACGATGCATTGTTTTATATCTATGGTGATAGTAATAGAAACAAAAGTTTTATCAACTTTATTATTTTCAATAAAGAGATCTACCCAATTTTCACAAGGTTTTAATAACAAACGATTTTACGTTTTAAACGAGAACTCTAGTGTTTATTTCAATTCGTACTATATTAACGGTTATAATTATTCATGTACTGTTAACATATAAGATGGATATTGATTCTAAAGCAGCAGGTGGTCAAAATATGTAAAAAAGGGAATTTCTTAAAAATATATAAGGTGTTTTGAACATATTTACAGAATATAGACTCGTGGAAAGAATGTTTACAATTCATGTCTATGCGTAATAAAGCTTGCGTACGATAGAATTTTGCTCGATTCATAAATATATATATATGTCTCTGTTAATTAAACCAAAGAGACTGTAACGATAGAAATAAAAAGAAGAATTATTACTATCCAATAGCCGCATGTACGATCTTTGGTACTGATAGATTGCACCTGACGCGTCTTGTTAATCAACGACTCGTCCGTTCTATCCATATGATCACCTAAATTGCTAATTATTTCTGCGTAAAAACCAAAATTTTTTAATAAATTTCGATTCCTGCGAATCTCTAGTAACGGCAAGTAAATGAAATGAATTCCAAGTTACCATTTTGATGTTCCACTTCGTTACTGATAGTCTGACCAATTTCCTTTTGCCTCGCGATCACTACGCACAATTCTTCTAATCCTTTATCTTGCTCTATGAAAAATAAGAACAAATTATCCGTAAAAGTGCAGCATATAGGACGAACGGCGTCAAAACCTGTACCTTGTAAAATTCTGTTCTGGTGAGTTACAAGGTCGGCAACAGATACATGAACATTTATAGGCTTGTCGTCGTCGTCGTTATCATCGTCATCGGCAGCCCAAGAAGTTGTACCTCCATCCGCGAAAGCAGATGCCCCGGATGTAAGTAAACTGGCACGAGACGACGCGAAATCATTCGAATGGGTATCGTACAACTGTTTCAAATGTATATCTCTGCTTTGCAATATTTCTATCTGACGTGTCCTTCGTTCTGCTTCCTCGATAGTTCTGTGCGCCTTTGTATTTTAAGGAAAACCGTCTATTAAAGCGCTACTAGCCTTTCGACCCGAGCTGGACGAATGGGCAAAAGGATACATAGTTCCAGACCGCAAAGCTTCGTCCACTTTACTTTTCAGTTGCTGAACTTCTCTGTTGTACTGTTTCAGGTGAATTCGCACATTCGCGGATAAACTGGCGTAAACTTGGGACACCTTTGGATGCTTGTTGCGTAAAGTAAGCTGCTCCATAATCTCTCTAAACAGTTTTTCGCAGGCATCGTACTCTTTTAACCTATTAAATTTGTAAACTCGTTTAATGAAACTCGCAGCTCGATACTTGAATATAAATTTTATTATGTTTACCAGGGATCGCTGTCGTCGATATAAAGGAGTGCCATTTTGCTGCAGTTGTATATAAATTTACAGGTACCGAAGTTAAAAGTACATTGGCATTGTACACTTGATTAAATGCCGGAACATCACTCGCTGAAATTTCCTTGGAAATTATGTAAATTACGCTAATAGTCGTGCTCCGCAACCTCGAATAAAATTCGTGTCACATTCCTGGAAATGGTGTAAGTTTGACGTAACGTTCAGAAAGAAAGGAAGAGAATCATTCTATGGTACCGTAAATGCCCCTAAACTATCCATTCGCGACGGCTGTTTAAGCTGAACCGAGTAAGAACCATTGTTTATTACGTGACATTATTTTAATCCTGCGTAAACGCGATCAACGCGACTATTTACAAATGCGCGGACGAGAAGAAAATGAAAAAAAAAGTTGCAGCGAGTAATCTGATCTAGTGTTGTATAAAGCTCGAGTCTTCAAAGCTTTAAACCTTAACCTTAAAGACTCAGCCTTTAAGGCTAATAACATATGAAGCTCGAGCTCTCGAAGCTCGAGGTTCAAGCTTCGAGGTCCAGGCCTCGAAGCTAGAGGTTCTTGTGTTTAATAATAATGAAGTTAACTGCACGTCCTTGATATTATATCTTATTTTGTGCAACCACTGTAAGAAATAAAAACATGTAAAAAAAATGATTTGGAAAGGATAATACCTCCTTAACGGTTTCGAGGATTGAGCTTTAAAGTTTCAGCCATAAGGGGGAACAACACAGTGAGAGTTGATAAAACTGAGTTTTTTTTCATACTTTGAAAGTATAACCTATCAAAAATATTAGGTCGAAATTCACGTAAATAACGAAAAAAGTGGCCCAGCTTTGTCTATCAGATTAAATAAACGTAGAAAATTGAGAAACCCTTGTTTGTTCGGCCTATAACACTCTAAAGTAACTTCTATACTTTGTTTAAATATCTGTATGTATTTTGTAATAAAGGAAAGTTTCAAATATTGCTTAAAATATATGCATATATTTGATCCTCCTATCAGTAATAGTTTAACGAAGTTTGCGCGTCACGGAAATAATTCACTCGAGCTTTGTACATCACTTCACTACATACAATTTATACGACTCGAGCGTTCGAGCTTGAAGACTCGACTCGAGCTTTAAAGGCTCGAGCTCTTACGGCTACAAGGTTCGAGCCTTAAGGGTTCGAGCCTTTAGGGTTTGAACCGCGACTCGAGCTCTTGAAGCTCAGGGCTCGAAGCTCATTTTTACAACACTAATCTGATCGAAAGATGAATAGGGCGCGAAGGATTTATCGCGAATCGCAAAGCATCGCAAAGAATGAAGCGACGTAGCCGCGGCCGTGGATTCGCGCATGCGTTCGCGACTTTAATTAAGGCCTAAGGGGGATTGTGGGGGATCGAGCCCGATGGAGAAGGGAAAAAGAGATCGTCCGTTCGAGTGAAAGGGAGAGGAGCAAAGGAAAGATTTACGGGTGGAAGAAAGAAGAATATAGAGAGCAGCGTAGTGGCTAGTGGCAAGACCAGTTATATTTTTATTGTCGACTGGCATATTTCGCGAGGCTGTTCGCGAACGAATGTGTTTGACATCGTGGAAGGAACGAGAAGAGATGCCTGAGAATGTCGGGTAAAAGTGAAACTCGGTGATCCAAGCTGGACGAATGTGCAGTGAAGGGAAGTGAAGTGAGATTTCGTTGGATTATTCGCGTTATCTTCGGGAAGGTCACGACCATCGGTAAACCGTTGCGTCGGTAGCTGGTTAATTGAAAGTGGGGAATCTCCGAGAAGTCTGGATCATACAGGTCAGCGCGTACGTACATACGATACCAAGGGAAAAGAAGAGCGCGTACACGTACGTCAAGATACGTCGACAAGGAAAGACGCGTATGCTGGATTCTTTCGGCAAAAAGAATCCACGAATGGAGCACGGGTGCGTCCACGAGACGAAATTTTGCGCACGAATGGAGTACCGTTGTTATTGTTGTGCATATATTGATTTTTAACGCGCGAGCCATAATCTCGACAGTCGACAGTTGCTCTGCTATCACGAAAATAACGTTACCTCTATTAATTTTTTCCTTTCTTCTCACTGTGATAAAATGGACTCCTTTCACGTCCACGATTATCTTTCTTTCCCTTCGATTGTCTTACGTTATTATTATTATTTCCAACGCTAATTTTTCTCAGATTAAAATATGAGTAGTACCGTGGCAACGGAGCCTTCTGCGATAGTAAAGTCTATGATCGACGGCATGACATCTACATCCACTGTCACCGCGATTTCCAAGGAGGAGGCAGCTCCTATATTCTTACAGACCAGAGCCGCTCAAGGTATCACCGGTGCGTTCGTTTGGGTCGCTTTGTTTTTAACGTGTCAACAGGTAATTCATAGCGATATCTCGTTTGAATCTCGTCGATACAGAGGATTCCAAAGCGTCGTTTTAAGTTTACGATGTTTCTTTGTAGATTTATCAACACTTGAGGTGGTACACCAACCCGACGGAGCAAAGATGGATAGTGAGAATTCTATTTATAGTTCCGATCTACGCGACTTACTCTTGGATCTCTCTATTATTTTTTAACAGCGAAAGTTATTACGTTTATTTCTTCACCGTACGAGACTGTTACGAAGCATTTGTTATATATAACTTTCTGTCTCTGTGCTACGAGTACCTGGGTGGCGAAGGAAACATTATGTCCGAGATACGCGGCAAACCTATTCGTTCCGACTGCCTATATGGAACTTGTTGCCTAGTTGGGAAAACGTATACTATCGGATTTCTCAGATTCTGCAAGCAAGCCACTCTGCAGTTTTGCTTGGTAAAGCCGGTAATGGCATTCGTCATTATATTCCTTCAAGCATTTGGACATTACAGAGACGGAGATTGGTCCCCGGATGGGGGCTATATTTATATAACTATAATTTATAATATCAGTGTATCTCTTGCCCTGTACGGGCTTTTCCTCTTCTATTTTGCTACGAGAGAACTGTTGACCCCGTTTGAACCTGTTTTAAAGTTTTGTACCGTGAAGAGCGTCATCTTCCTCTCGTTTTGGCAAGGTAACGTTTCGGATTAGATAAATTTATAGATGTTTATGTATAGAAACACTGGCAAATTTTAATTTTGCTTTAGGAGTTTTGCTGGCTATTCTTGAAAAAGCAAATGTAATTTCACCTATAAGCTTGGGCCAGTCCACTAGTGCGGGCACAGTTTCTGCTGGTTATCAGAACTTTCTGATCTGCATAGAAATGTTATTCGCCGCTATAGCATTGCGCTATGCATTCCCTTATCAAGTATACGCGGCTGGATGTGTTACCGACTCGAGAGGAAGGAGCGTGACGATGCAAAGTATTAGCAGCAGTTTAAAGGTATAGTATAAGCTTTAAAATTAATCTCGGAATGAAATAGACAAAGGCAATAACTAGTTGGACACTGTTTATGTACAGGAAACTATGAACCCAAAAGACATAATGACTGATGCCATCCACAATTTTCACCCGCAATATCAACAATATACACAGTATAGCTCTGGTATGTACAATCTATCTTTTTTCTCAGATGTCTGTTTTGACAAACATCGCATCTTAAATTCTTTTTACTACCTATTTTATCTTACCGATATATTTTCATATGGCATGATGTAGCGAATGACTAAATCTAAAATTCACTCGTATTTCATTGTTCATGTATGTTTTCTGTTTAAACCTTTATTATATATATATATATATGTACTTTATAAATGCAAATGGATAACATGCAAAAAAAATTCTCCCTGCAGGTCCATAACTATTAGAAATGTTTCGTACTTATTTGAACAAAGTAAATGAATATAATAACGATTATCGTGCTGTTTCAATATTGTGGATTTTGGCTTTTCGTATAATGCGTCTTTTCGTATAATACTTGTACTTTTCCGCATACTTTACTGCCAACCACTACCGGTATAAAACGATACAAGTTTATTTCTATTTATCTTTTGCAATGGAGTTGTACCAATTGGAGTAGTAGTTGTTTGAATGACGGGAAAAGTATTTCTACCACAAGTTCGATTATAATGTGCCGATTAGGATCAAGTTCTTTGAAGGCACTTTCTTTTTATTGTTTTTCAGACGTTAATACCAACTTGCCGTATGAAAAACTATGAGAGTGCAGGGCATCACTTTTTTAATTTCAAGAAATTGGACATCAGGCATTTATGAAATTTTAAATGGAGATTGAAAATTCTTAATGCTACACTATAGTTTATTAAACCTAATGTTACAAATTTACTTCATGTTTTAAGTTCAAACGGAGTTGAAGGGTGGGCAAAGAGTTCTCTGCTCAAATTATGATTTAAGGTTTATATTAAAATCAGTACACAACATACACACGTACATACACACACATATACAAGCATATGATTCATTCATCTTGCAATTAACAAAATCTACTGTACAATAGAAATTAAGCACTTAACACAAGAGCACTTAGAGTACAGTGTAATTTCATAAAAGTTTTGCTTTCTAATAAATGCAAAAGACAAATAACGATTGACTATTATTCTGTGGCAGTATTGTAATTACGTATTACTCTATCGATAGGTCAGAAATTATTAATGGACATGTATTACATATTTCGCAATGCTTTTACTACCTTGAAAAAGGCATGTAAATATAAACGGTCCATATTTAATTTAGCATGCTTGCATAGCATTTGAATTTACATTTACTTTTTTTTCCATGTGTTGCGTATGCATTTTTAATAATTTTGACAAAAATTAGTAAATCGGAATTATTATTTATATAACATGCATGAGTCGTTGAATCAGGACGATTGTGTTATGTACTATCTATCGTGAGAAAATGAAAGAGCCGTAGGTCAGGCTGTGTGTAAAGAGATTTTGTCAAATCACGCATAGAATTGTGCATCATAATCTATAAGCAATGCAACCAATAATGCTTCGAGCAAAGATGGAAAAGATATACGCATGATTTTTCGCTGTTCGTTGACTGTGATGGTTGCCAGCGATAATACCTGATGTAATGTAACAATCAGGAGCACCAAAAGGACAGCGCGGCATGCGGATATCCAGCTTCGATCCGGACGATCCACAGAACATGCCAATACCACCGCCGCAAAGACGACACACTTCTCATCAGCGAGTTGCTACGATCTCGCAGAATTATAACGAGAAAACAATGCTGTTGAGCAGCGACGATGAGTTCCAATAGACACGAAACAGCGGATCGCATATGAAATGAGAAAGAAATGGAAAGGAAAGGAAAGACGTATGGCACGAAAAATGAACGCTACATTAACGTTGAACTTTCGTGAGACTATAAGAATCTGATTTCAACTCTCAACATTTCAAGGAGACGCTAACATATACAGTTTAAATTTTAAATTGATTGTACATCACTAGGTAGGAACTTGACTCGCTGACAAAAACAAATTACAGATAGAGACAGAGAAATCGTGCGATGCGAATTAACGCGTCACGCTGTAATAGTTCCATAATGTTACATCCATGTTAATACATGTATTTCGTTACATCATATAAACATAGCATAGAAGATATTTATTTTAATATGCTGAACACGTTTAAGACAGTGTTACCTATAGAGGGTGGCTCTACTACAATAATAATAACTCTATCTTTATTTTACGAAGTAACTTAAGTTTCTTACATAAAAGAAGGTATTGTACAGTACTTAATAACTCAATACTCACGAATACGTTGCCGGATTATTTACTCTGTAGACGATTGATATTTTTACACTTTAAACTTTAAAATAACATTACGTATACGCGTTTACACCGATACTCCTGATTCGAATGAAATTCATGCAACTTTGCCAATGGGAAGGATACTTATTTTGTCAGATGGACAGGGAAAGATACGTCTAATTCTTGCACGCGTCCGGGAAATATATACATACATATAACTGAGTCACAAAAATCTTTGCGTCCTAGATTAAAGAATTAATGAGTGTATATATCGTTAAAATAGAATGTATTTAATAATGCGAAAATTAAAGAATTTCCCTTCGATGTATTTGTTTTACTTGCGTACATGGCGTATGTAAGTAGGTATATGTACAATTTAATGCTTTACGGCATTTATGCTAAAGAACCCAGGCACACGAACACTCGACACGTTCAACATTTAACGGTTTAAAAATGTAAAAAATATATCTGAAATCTTGATCTTGATTAATTTTATTTTTTATACAATAGAAAAGCTTGTGTATACATAAATTATATTTATGGAGAGAATATATTATCCTGCTCTATAAAATAACAATAAAGAATAAAGATCATTCGTTTAACGTAAATCACTATTTTTGTACAATTAACAATTAGTATCTTAAACTATTCTCAATCTTTATTAGTAAAACACTTATGAAAGAGTATGATAATGTAATTAGATTCAGATTAATTTAACAAAAAGATCAATTCTATTTATTCTACAAGGGCATTTCCCCGCAATTACGATCAATACATTGAAATATTACAACTATCAGTGAAAAAATAACTTAACACTTTATCAACAGCCTTTGTTTTGGCGGAAAATATGTATATTCATATATGTATATATTATTAAATACTTATTTATTCTTTTAGATAAACTTTTTCGTAATAGAGAAAGTTACCAACCAATCCAGTACGTATCTTTGCTCGTTACAACTTTTTTCCAGCCGTGCCACGGCGATTCTAAATCCTGCTCCTCCCATGGGGGGTCGTTGTACGAGTCTCTTTCGGAAGTTGTTCCATTTATTTGTTCATTGCCTGACACGCGAGCTCCCGATTCCGGTGTCTTGCGTTTAGCAGCCAAAGAATTGTCATCTTCGTCTTCGATATCTTGGTATTGCAATTCATCGTCCATGTAGACGACAACGTCATTCTCTTCGTTAGTATATTGATTGTACTTTTCAGAAACATTCTGCTTCAATACTTTGCTATCGAATGTCGCGGAACAGTTTCCCTTGTTTTGATAGATAGCAGTTTCGTTGCTGCTACTGCTGCCGCAACTTGATATCGGCTTGAATCCTATTGATCTCAGACGAGCGATTTTCAGATCGCTATCCAGAACGTTAACAGGCACAAATGCAGACATTCTTTCCGCCGAGCATTTACTTTGCTCTTTCCTAATCAAAATATTGCTGTTTAACGATATATCTGAATTCTTACGATGTTGTATATTACACGCGGCTTTTGTACAACGTTTCCCATCGATACCTTTACTTTCACCATTTGATCTGGTTGCTCTGGACAATACGGATTTTCTATCTTTAAATTCGCCGTACTCTATCTTAATGAAAGTATATTGTTCGTTGCGGGCATTGTTTTGAACGAAATCGTTCGATTTCAAGCTTCTCATTAACGGCTCTCTGATCAGAGAACATTGAATTACCGCGTCTGTTTTGCAGGGCTGTGAAATCTCCTTCTTGTAGCGCTTGTGCGACTCTTCTACTCGAGGACTACATTTCACTTTCATGGGAACCGTTTGTATCGATTTCCTTTTTCGTTTTTCAACCATTGTTACATCGTTACTTTGTACACGTTCAAGATTAACTCTCACCGACTTATTATTGTCACTCGTATTGTTAATGTTATCATTGTTATTCGATATTCGCCCTGCGATATCAGCCTTATCTACCTTTTTCGAAACAGTAAGATTCTTGTGTATTCTAGTCTCGTTCAAGTTTAACGCTTTTGATCTCGGAACATCTCGGGATTCTTTATCTCTGATGCGTTTATAATTATTGGATTTCGCGAGTTGATTTCTGGCCTTGAAGGTAGATTGTTGTTCTAAAATTGTTGAGTTAATGGAACACTTGTTTACAGTACACATTGCATTACTATAACGTTTATACGATTGCTTTGCATAAGTATTACTAATACACCGTAATCTCCTGTTTCGCGGGCCACGTACTTTCGGACCGATGTTTGCGTCTATCAACAAATTTGTAATCTCCCGTCTTTGTTTCTTATTTATATGTTTCTTTAGCGATGCCTTGATCGCTTTCATAGTACGTAAACGTGTTCTTATTTCGTTTCTACTTCCAACATCCTTCTTTATCCTCTTATTTATTTTCTTTGCCTGCAAACCGTTCTCTTTCACCACTTTGCTTTTAATATCCTTGTTGCGTTTACTCGAATGCAAAGTACCTTCCTTCGATATGCTTTCTTCGGAACCATTGCGCGTACTAAAAGCCATCAAATTTTCCCCTAAAATATCTAAAGTCTGTACAGGGCTCTTTTGCGATTCACCATTGTGCGCTTTGTCGCATTTTCTTATCTCCGATTTGTTCATCGCTTTCCTAGACAACTTTCTGCGTCTCCTGAACTTGTAACATCTCGCGCCAATTAAATCGTCCGGAATAGATTCAAAATTTTTCTTCTCTATCGTTTCCTCCGAACCATTTATTTGCGTCGCTACTTTGTTACTGATCTCTGACTGCACTGTTAGTAAATCATGAGGTCTCAAGTCTATGGATTGCTCCGATGTTAATCCTATCATATTGCCCATGAGTAACTTTGATAAAGGATGACACTTTTTGTTAATTAAATGTAGAATTGTATCCGGTGTCAGTGCATCCAACGAGTCGATTGATTTTAATTCCTGTGTTTCTTTCGATACGACTTTATGCGTCGAATTCTCGTTTCTGTATGTAGAATTTGTAGAATTTGTCGAATTTAATACATTAGTTGGCGTGTCGGATGAATTTACATTACTCTTACATACATCTTTTGAATCGTTTGTTATACTTTTATGTGTTTTGCTACAATTTAAATCGTCTATCGTATCGTTCGCTTCTATACTCGTATCATTAGTTGACTTTACTTTTAACGTATCTGGTTTTATCGTATTAGGCGAAATATAATCGACCCGCTTGGGAAATTCATTCGTTGTAACAACTTGTGCCTTTCCGTCCAGACTTTTATTTTTCTCTTTAGTCGTCGAATTCAAATGTTCCGTGTGTTGGTTAGTTTTAACTAAATTAAGTGACTTGGCCGTTCTACAAAACGGTAATAAAGTACTCTTCTTGACGTCATGCTGCGTACTATACGACGAATCATATAGCCCGGTGCGTATAGAAATATTTGTGTTGTGAGTTTTCGATCCTTGGGCACCGATGTGAGTTGACGATTTGTTTTCCGATGTAGTGGACATCTTGGGCATACTAGGTGGACATTCCGTGTTTGCCTTCTTAAACACATGACGCGTCACTATCGCACTTTCTGGCGCAACCTTCTCTTTTTCGTCGGTTTGCTTGTTCTCAAAATTTCCAAGCTGTACAAATCCATTTGATTTCTCATGCTTCGCCTTTTGAACCATAATTCCAGAACAACCTAGATTCTCTGAACAGTTTCGAAGAGACGTGGATATGGGGTGCAGAGCAGAGAAAGTTCTACTCGCATTTAAAGAAGTCTGTTTGGCACTCCATACCGCTGGCTCCTGATCGTTAAAACGCAACAGTGCGAATTTGTAATATTTAGTGGAATCTGAGTTTATGCCTATCCAAACGTTCGTCACCACGTACAAGCCGTCGTATCTGTAACCTGTCTTGGGCGCAAATTCGTTCAACAGATTGTAACTCCTAATAAGTCGTAGCGGTATCTGACTTTCGTAATTTTTAATAAGCGGATCTTTCTCATGTTTCCCATCGATGTATTTCTGACCTGTAAGGGTAAGGGAATTACCAAAGTCGACGTCTTCGTTTAGATTAGTGCTCGAGGTACAGACGGAGGTAACTCCGAATGGGCCATTCTGAATGTTTTCGTTGAAAGGATCGTGGACACGATCTCTGGAGCAGTCCATACGGATACCCCACCACGAACCAGGTAAGAATCCTGAGATGGGGCCGTAAGTATAGTTTATAACCTACAAAATGAAACTAATGAAACCAGTTTGTACGATACGGATACATCGAGCGGTAATGTATCTTACGTTTTTATTAGACCAAGAAGGATTTAACTGCGCTTCTTCTTTGGCCGGTCTCGCTTGGCGAATATAATTAAGTTTAATAAACAACTTTTCAAAGTCCTCTTTACTCTTTATTTCTACCTGAGAAATCATCGATGCATTAACAATTGTCGAGTCTATACCATTATCGATACGCATGATTCGCAATACTTACTCTATGCGGGCAACACGATTCCTGTAATATTCTCTCATTCTCCTGAATGGTATTTTCATACACAACCATCGAACCATCGTTCTTCGCCATTTTATAACAGAGCTTTATTTGCATAATAGATAATAAGCATAGGCACGTTATATTGCACACATATAAACAATGAATCAGAAAATATCTCTTGCTTATGTGTATAAGGTGTATACAACCAAAATCTTGCAGGTACGTCAAAATTACTATATACAGCTGGGATATTCGCATATATGCTTGGCTTAATAGCTAATTACGTCTTGTATTTTAAGGCTAGAGCGAAACTACGTGTTCTACCTTTTTCTATAACCGATATTTTTTCCCCATTGTCGTAAATTAGGCATAGAACGATTTGCTTGAAAAACAAGTATGGCGTACTATTATTTTTCTCATGCGTCCATTTCAGTGTAGCATCGATCACCTATTACGTCGTGCATATTTCTGTAATTAATCGTGAATTTTTGCCACTTGTTTTTTTGTAATACGATATGTAGGCAGAAGAAATATCCACGCTGCAAACTATGTGAACGCGATGGAAATATTAGGATTAAATAACTTTGGAATGCATGTACGGTCTGCTCAAATATTTCGCTCCTGTTCGAGGGAGACATCACGAGGGGAATATTTCTCCTCCCACTTACAATTAGATGTGTGTGTGTGTGTGTGTACGTACAGAATATGTTATATAAATAGGTTCTGGGTAATATCGACCACTGCACACTAACCTATTTTGAATTGAATACAGCTGATTTAAATGGAAATGTTGAAACGAAACTTTAAATACATTTCGAATGTTTATTGTGGAATAAAATGCAACGTGCCTTACTACATTCGCAAGATCATTTATTTTACTATCGTACAGTTATTCTTAAAAAAAAATATATACAGATTGTAATCAAAGTTATCTTAGACACTATATTGGAATTGGTAAATCCTTTGCAACTAATACCAAGATCTGATCTATACTCAGACACCAATGCGTTATGTTCTTCGACACTTTACACCAATTTTCACCATGATGAGGTTCCGCGGCAATGCATCGTTTCTTTACATCTTCCTGCTGTTCGTCCGTGCCGTTTAATAGTTCGAATTTGTAGAAATATGCCCATGCGTCTCCCAAGTCTGGGTCAATCTTCACTGTCCTATTGAACCAATCTCTACACTTTGAGATTTTGTGCTCGCACCAGAACAATCTGAAAGGCATTCGTATTTACATTATTAAATAAAAACGTTGCCATAAATAATTCTCGTAAATTCACGGTAAATCATTCGTTTACAGACTTGGACACCGCGAGGAGCACGTAAGGATCGTGCTCGCACTTCTTCAAAGCATCAACGCTCTTGGTCTTCCTCTGCGGCCGTGGCTCCATAAAGATCGCTTCCGCCCAAAGTAAACCCGATGTAGCGCATTCTTGCAAAGCTTTCGCCATAAGCGTATTTGCCATGTCTCTGACACCGCCGCTCCTCAACTCATTCCTAATAGCTTCTAACCAGAGTTCCGCGTTCCTTGGGTTCTTTAAACGCGCCTTTTCTAAAACCGATCGAGCCTTGGTAACTTGACCCTTCCTATGTTCGAGTTGTGCCAGTAAACGCCACAGTGGAATCGATGACGGACACTTTTTTATCTGCAAAACGAATAGATGGAATACATCGATAGAAAATAGGGTCTCCGATTAGATGAGCAAAAGAAAGTTACAGCTTGAGTGTACGTGTCCAAAGCTT
Source organism: Andrena chrysosceles (assembly GCA_963855975.1). Taxonomy (NCBI): domain Eukaryota; kingdom Metazoa; phylum Arthropoda; class Insecta; order Hymenoptera; family Andrenidae; genus Andrena; species Andrena chrysosceles. The sequence goes on along the minus strand of OY979769.1, from coordinate 14,141,403 downwards.
TATCCAAATTCCCCTGCTGTTCCTCGATTTGGCCCTTCATCAACCACAACTTTGGGAAATCGTCAAACGCCTCGAGAGCTTCTTTCAGAAGGAGCAAAGCTGCGTCAAGATTGTTCAATGCCCATTCCAATTTCGCGCTCTTCATCATCACTCTAGGAGTTGGCGCGGAGGCTCGCGCTTTTGCGAGCAACCGACGAGCTCTCTCGTACTCGGAATTCTCCGATTCTAGTTTCACGGCTGCTAACCAAATCTCCTCGGAATTTGGGTTCGCTTGAAAGGCGAGGGACAAGATACCTCTAGCTGCTGGAACATCCCCCTGTAAAACGAAGGATATTATAAAGATAGGGGTAGAGACCCTGCGTTTTTACAATTAGCTTTACTTACAGCCAGCCACTTGGATTTCGCACCCATGAGCCAGAGCACTTCGCTCTTGGGACAATGAGCAACCGCCCTTTGAAGCAAAGACTCCAAAGATTCTCGCGTTCCGTATGTTTTCTCGAAATAAGCTGCGCGCAGCCAAATTGATTTCTTACTGGGAAATGTCGATAACGCGTAAGCGTAGACAGCCCTGGCGCACTCCAATGCCCCTTGTTGAGCACACTGAAACGTCAAGTAAGTATGAGTAAAGATTGCTTGTAAAGACATTCAAGTAGGATATAACATTTATATTACAGCCTCCGCATCTTCCATCCACGTGTGTTTCCTATCCTCTTCCTCCACGCCAAAACCAATGATTGCTTTAACTATGACCTGGCAGGTATGCACCGCGCCAGCTTTCTCAGCTTCCATAGCTTCCTTGAACCAGTGTTCCCTGTTAATCTCGACTCCGTTCGCGCTCAACGAGGATATCGCGCGATCAATGATCTTCTCAACCATGTGTTTATTCCCGTTCGCTTCCTCCAACTTGGCGGCGGTAGTCCATATTTGTCTATCAGTCGGGATATTCTCTCTCGCCTTGTTCAGCACTTTTCTCGCATTGTCGTAAGTTTCTAATCTAGCGAGTGCAAGCCATAAGTCTACACTAGTCGGGCAACATTCGACCGCCCGGCTAAGTAATATGCGCGCATCTTCAGGTTCCTCCAACTCAACGGCTGCTTTCCACAGTCTCACTGAATTCGGGATATGCTCTAAAGCTTTGCGGTACACTCTTCTTTTCGCTTTCGTTTCCGTTTCTAAATCAGCGGCTTTTATCCAGATTCTAACGGACGTCGGTATGTGCCGTACTGATTGAGCGATCACCGCTTTAGCTGTATCGGGTGGTTGAAGTCTAGCCGCTTCCAACCACAAGTCTTCGGACGTGGGATTCACCTCGCATCCTTTCATTATCAAATTTCGCGCGGCTTGCACTTTTCCCGTGACTTCTTCCAAGCGGGCCGATGCGATCCACGCCGGTGGGTGATTGGGATTCGTTTCTCTCACGGACTTCAGTAGCAGTCTAGCTTTCTTGATGTCGCTGGAAAATAAGGACGATAAGCATAAATCCGAGGGAGCAGTTACGCAGACTTTTAAACTTACTTGATGTCACCGCCGTACGTCGGAATCATGCTTTGCAGATCAGTAAGGTAGCCCTTCGGATCAACAACAGTTTGCCCTTCCACAGAGTCAGACACCTGGTTCAACTTGACGTTCATCAAAGTGTTTCTAGCCTGTCCAATTTTTCTCAGATCCAGATCTCCCGTGGGAGTCAACATCCCAGGTGTAGCTACACCAGGCATCATGGACGCCAGACCACTCGTCGGGTCGATACTGCTGGATGTTTCGCCACCCAAGTTCCTCGCGAGCACAGAGTCTGGTAGAGGCGTGAATTTTTCCGCTCGTGGATTTCGTTGTTTCCGGTTTCTAGCATCGCCGACCTCTGGAACATTTTTCCATTCTTCCTCGGTTACGTTTACCAATTCCCTCTTCAAGTCTGAGAACTGTTGCTGAATTTTCGGGCGTTCTTGACGATACCTTTCCAGTTCTTCTCTGAGTCTTTTTTCCCTATACTCTTTACGTTTCTCATCCATCCGCTTGTCGATAGCTTCGTAAATAGCATCAGCTTCTTCGTCGTCTTTATCATATGGATCCTGCAACAAAATATATCGTATTCGATCAACCGAGCACCTATCGTTACTCGATTAGTCAAACGTGCAATATCTTACTTTACTAAACAGTGAGCCTCCATAACCAGAAAACTCGTCGTAATTAGAGTCATTCAAATCCTCTTCATCCTCCTCTTCTTCTTCTTTCTTCTTTGTTCGCTTTGTTGGTGGAGCGTGTCTGTCGTCTCTGCGAGCAAAAGTACAAGATTGACCATATATTTGTCGAGCGCGCAAAGGATCGAGAGCAAGGTGTGTGAAATACTTACGAGACATCGTTAGCATCTCTAGCTGGTCCAATATCAGATCTGGTCGTAAATCCGGTAGCTCTGAAAAGCGACGCGACAAGTCAACAAATTGATGTTTCGGTTTGTTGTGAAGTAGATTCGATCAGTCGTGCAATACCGTTTCTTTTATCTTACCCTCTTCCAACACCAGCAACATATCCCAAAGGAGCCGGAACGCCTAAAAAATGTTTCTTATTTCTTGTCGACAACGAAACTGACGGGACTGCCATTATGGTTTACTGTCAATACACTGCTGTAAAGTGTAAACAAATATCAACTCGTCTTTGCAAATACAACTTAACCTTCAATATGCTTCAATAAAGAACCGACCATTTACTTACAAACCATCGTATACTCGAGCTCATTTTAGAAGGAACTTGCCGACCGACGAATCGTTGTCGTTCATTGGTGCCGAAACAAATTACTATTGGCTATACCTCAAACAAACGCTTCCTCGGAGCCAATGAGGTCATTCTACATGCGCGAATAAGTTCCTTCTAAAATGAGCACGAGTATAGATGGCTCTTTTCACAAGACTTTTCAGTGGCATCTATGACACGAGGATTGAATCACAGACCAGATATGTATGTCCTAAAATTATGGGTCGATAACACAGTTGGGTGGCGACACGAACATCCATAAGGTGATAGGTCTATCCTCTGCCTCGTCTGTGATTTAATTTAAGGGGGTAGACACACAGACCAGGTATAGAATAGACCTTTCACTCTATTGTCTTCGGTGTCCCTCGATTTTGGGGCTCTAGAGCCCCATTACCATTTCCGTGTCGCATCCAACGTTAACGGCTAAGCATGAAATAAGATTGCAGCGCTATAAGCGGTAGGAATGAAAGTTGTAATAGCAGTGAGAATTTATATACAAGGTGTCCCGATGTCAAATTAATACAGCATTTTTAAAAGGCAAATAAAAATTTCTTGATTTCTTTATCAATCAGCGTCTTTACAGACCCATACAACGGAGAAGCATTGTACAACTTCGCTTACGATGTAACAAATCTCTGCTATCTTATAATCTACATAAATAAAAATGTAAATGTTCGTTTGTTCAAAATCTTAAATCTCGGAAAGTTCTTCACCAAATGCTTTGAAATTTTTACACAACGTTGCATTCGAATACGCGCGTGTTTTTATATACTTTTTTAAATACTTTTATTTTTTATAAACCAAGCGCTTTCTCTTTTCTTTCTTTTCCTTTTAACCAGACTGAGCCACAACAACGCCTGGCCGAGTACAGCTAGTTGACTAATAAATTATTTGCGGACATGGGTTTATATTAATCTTTCCAACTTTTTCAATTTTTTTTCAACTGTATACCCGGGATACCCTGTGTACAGAGATACACTTTAATTTATCATTTTGAACACTTCCTATAATAATTAATTAAAAAATGATTAATAAATTATGGTAATCTTATGATGTATCTCGTATCAAGCAGCAGTGTAGTGGTGGCCTCATGCCTACATATACGTATAACTCTACACAATCAAGTCGTTCCGAAATCTTTAACAATTTTTCTTGTTACCAAAGGGTTTCTTCGCGCCAGATGGCTTCTTTCAAACATTTTCCCCCTTCAACACGCAGAATAGGTTGATGTAAAAAAAATGGTAAATTTGTCGAAAAGTTACCTCTTCACCGATTTCAATGACCTTCACATACAGTAGAGCGTCAATTGTCCGAACTGCTTGCGACCGAGGTAGTTTGGAAATTTGAATTGTTTGGATAATCGAACAGTTCAGAGAATGAAACATGAATGTACTTTACACAGTTCATAACTATAGGAATTACACCTAAAATTACTTATTAAATACAAGAGTACTACTGCGTTAATTTTTATTACGCAAAAGTCAATCAATCAAGCAATACCGTTACACTGGTTCGAAGCAGTGGTAGGGATAGTGATGATGCAGCACTGATTCGGATAATCGACGGTTCGGTTAATCGAGGTTCGGATAGTTAACGCTCTAGTGTATGTTGTCAGTGTCGCCATTCTGAACAACATTTTTCTTTAAACTTTTTAACGGTCGGCCTCAGTTTCGGAGATATTAATAAAAAACTTTCGGCAGAATATATTGAAATCTCTTTCATAGCCGACGGTATTAGTATTGGTTGAGGCTACATAAGGGCGGGGGGCAGGGGGGGGTGTGCGCGCGTAAAGTATGGTAGCGAACCGACGTATGAGCTATTCCACGTCAAAACGCATAGAGGGACAATTTAGTTTCGCCGATTCTGTTCAAAATTACAGCATTTGTCGATAACCTTGCAAAAGCAAAGTATACTGAATTTTAAAGGCCTAGGTCAAATAGTTTTCGAAATATTTGTTGTTAAAGTCTTAAAAATTGGAACAAAATCGTTTGCCGCGTCATCACTTAAACTGTAATATCTCGGTCATTTTTAAAGATAATGTCTTCGCCTCGTGCTCATTTTAAAGCTAAAGGAATGCTTTCTCAACTTGTATATAGAATATTTTATTAATTTTTAATAAACTTGACATTAATCGATGTCAAAGTTTGAAATCGCGATTTGACATCGTTCCCACCCACGGTCCGGCTTGAAGATAATACCATTCGTTTCGTTGAGCCTTCAGCTAATAAATGCGTTTTTCAAAGAAGTGGAGAAATTTTGGGAACCGCTAACAAAAAAATAAAACTTACGATAGTGACCGCTTGAAACTGTACGGAACCCATGGTCAGGCCGCACGCACGCGTTTTCAAAACAATCGCCTAGCGGAGGAAAGTATTTATATACGATGCGACAAAACAAACTTTTCGTTTGCTAAAAAAGATAAGGAAGAATCACTAAAAACTACCTACTATTGCTAATCTTTTATATAGTGAGTAGATATTCCTATTATTTTTCTCGAGAATACCGAAAATGTTGAACGAAAAGTTTGTTTTGTCGCATCGTATATAAATACTTTCCTCCGCTAGGCGATTGTTTTGAAAACGCGTACGTGCGGGCTGACCATGGGATCCGTGCAGTTTCAAGCGGTGTGCACTATCGTAAGTTTTATTTTTTTGTTAGCTGTTCCCAAAATTTCTCCACTTCTTTGAAAAACGCATTTATTAGCTGAAGGCTCAACGAATCGAATGGTATTTTCTTCAAGCCGGACCGTGGGTGGAAACGATGTCAAATTGCGATTTCAAACTTTGACATCGATTACTGTCAAGTTTATTAAAAATTAACAAAATATTCTATATACAAGTTGAGAAAGCATTCCTTCAGCTTTAAAATGAGCACGAGGCGAAGACATTATCTTTAAAAATGACCGACATATTACAGTTTAAGTGATGACGCGGCAAACGATTTTGTTGCAATTTTTGAGACTTTAACAACAAATATTTCGAAAACTATTTGACCTAGGCCTTTAAAATTCAGTATACTTTGTTTTGCAAGGTTATCGACAAATGCTGCAATTTTGAACAGAATTGGCGAAACTAAATTGTCCCTCTATGCGTTTTGACGTGGAATAGCTCGTACACATGTGTTAAACTCGGTTATTCTAGTGTTAAGTAAAGTTTTTTACGAATATTTCGTAAACCAACGCCGACCGCCAAGAAGTTTAAAGGGAAATGTTGTTCAGAATGATGACTTTGATAACATATGTGAAGGTCATTGCAATCGGTGAGGAGGTAGCTTTTTGACAAGTTTACCAAATGTTTAACATTAATTTTCAATGTTATAAACAATTTCGCGGACCCTTTTTTCACAAATTTCCACCGATCCAGAGGTGTAGATTCACCCCCTAAGAGAAACGACCAATCATGTTTCTACACACTGTATAATGAATGTGGAGAATGAGCAGAGAGGTGTGTTCTGTAGGAGCGAGTACTGTTTGAAAGAGTGACGTGTAACGTGATTTCGGTGTGACTTATTTTTGAGGTATGTGATTGTGGCAGGAGTCAGTTGTCAGGCAGCGCGCAAAGAATGGTTGAGGGGGTCGCGTCGCGGCAACAATAATCTGGGTAGACGGCCACCGGGTAAGTGGTTGGGGAAAACCCCAGTGGTGTAAACGATACTCCTGCAGGTCAAGATACTAAATGTGATTTTCGCTTCTCATTTTGGAACCATTTTAGCTTCCGACCTTTTGCCTGCCTTCTAGCACCTAGACATCGAGAAATAGTTTGGAATGGTTTTAAGGAAAACTGTTTCCAACAAAAGTTGCTTGTTTTCTAACGTGAATTACGAAAATAATTGGTTCCACCCCTGCTTTAAATACAAGGAAAGATGAGTGCGAGCCAGTATCAATACAGATTTAAAAGGATAAGATGCGTGGAACTCGAAACCAAAACAATTAAATCTGATCGTGTGCCTAATTCTCGATATATTGAGGTATTAAAACTTACGCGTGTTACCGTATATAATCAAGTAAAACATAAGCGAAATACGGATATGCTTGATTAAATTTTCATCGTGAGATGGAGGCCACTCTACTAAAATATATATAGGCATACATATATATATACACATACATATAGCCCATATATATATATTATTCTTTTAATAATCTTTGATTTCTGTATATACAGTATACAATATATATATATATATATATATAGCGGAACTAAGGTGAAAGAAAGGCACTTGTAGTGTAGAAACTACTGTTTAAATTTGACGATAAAAATTTGGACTGTAAAGACACTAGTTTCACCATGTTTTGTGTTTCTTACAACTAGATAACTTCTATAAATAATATTTTCGCTTATTACTTGAAATAATAGATATTTGAGGTGAACCGAGTTAGGGGGACACCCTATATAACACAGCTTCTATACTTTTCTCGGTGATACCGGCAGCTTTACCTGTGTCAATGCTAGAAACACATTATGTTTCCCGCACCTACCGCTCGAAAATCGGAGAGGGCGCTCGAAAACCAGGGGTGTTTTCAGAATATCGGTACTTCAGAGCGGGGACACCGAAGACAATAGAGTGAAAGGTCTATTCTATACCTGGTCTGTGGTAGACACGCCACGTGACACGGGTAATGCAGTGCGCTGTAATACCGATAATCTAACCTGAAACATGGGTTTGGGATTTTTCGTTTTTCGTCCTTATATGAGCAGATTTTGGGCTGGGCGAGGTCTCATTCGAAAGAGGCAGATTCCATGCGGAGCGCTCTGCTCACCGTTTGAGTCACAAAACTCTTTTAGTGACCTAAAAATACTTAAGGTGGTAAACACGCCACGTGATACGGGTAATGCAGCGCGCTGTATACCGACACAATCTGGCCCGAAACATGGGTTTGGAAAGTTACCCTTGATTTCCTTATATGAGCGAATTTTGGGCTGGGTGAGGTCTCATTCGAAAGAGGAAGGTTCGATGCAGCCCGCTCTGGTAATCGTTTGAGTCAGAAAACTCTTTTAGTGACCTACAAATACATGGAATCTGCGAGTGCATTTTGTCGATTTTTTCTCTACTTTGGACACTCGTATTATTACATATCAACACAATCTCTTTGAACCATGACCAGAGCGGGCTGCATTGAACCTTCCTCTCTCGAATGAGACCTCACCCAGCCCAAAATTCGCTCATATAAGGAAATCAAGCGTAACTTTCCAAACCCATGTTTCGGGCCAGATTGTGTCGGTATACAGTGCGCTGCATTACCCGTGTCTACCCTCTTAATTATCACGGCAGATTTACCAACAAAGTTTATTACATTTTGTTACAAACTTTTTACATTAAAATAAAATTCTTTGGGTTCCCTGATGGCACGTGCTCTATAAAATAATAACGATACATTTCACTAAAACCACCTGTCAGGATTATAAAAATATACCAAAGTACGTTTTGGTGTTGTATGTACACGCTATGCGAAACGGGCTAAAAGAAAACAAAACGCACGAGCGATTGCGAATTAATTTGTGGAAATTTAACTAATGCTACAGCTGCGCAATCTCTGACAATTAGAATCACTTTGTATATTGTACTTATTAGGCTTAATAATCCCTAAGAAATGTTCACGATGTCTAAACGCCCACGTAAAATACTATTATGCCTACTATACACATTAAAATCGCTAGAATGCAGTATTTCCAATAATTATTGTTAGCTTCTTGTTGCGAGTGTTTCCTATCGAATTTGTCCTTTCCTTTGCGACGGGGTTTGAATTTACGTTCAAACTTCTCGATCTCTTCTTGGTTCCGTATTTTCTCCGCCTGTCGCTTTTGCTCCAACAGAGCAGCTTCTGCTTGGCTCTTCTCGTTCTTCAATTGCTTACACACATCGTCGCATTTTATCTGAGGCTGTTGCTTCTGCATCGCCGAGCATACAAAGTCTCTCTTAATACGTTTGCACGAGCAAAACAGTTTCACTTTTTTGTTGCATTCATTTTCGTTCTTGCACGGGCCTGGGTGGCAGTCGTTCATGCACCGGTGTCCGCAAATATACTGTAACAAACACGTTTATCTTATTAGTTGAACAAATACATATGAGACCGTAATAGCCACGTGAAAAGTATGATTACATTTTTCGGACACTGGTTTCCACACTTGAGCAATGCGTTGCGTTTTTCAACTGTAGCGGAGGTCAGTTCGGCGCATCTTCGATACAACGTGACTATACCGCAGTGGCATGGGATCTTAACTAGTTGCTTACAAGGACTACACGGCGCCGGGTGGCACGGTTTCGGACACAAATGTGTGCAACCTTGCGGCCGTGGAAACGAACATGGTTTCTCGCATTCCATGCACAGAACACCAGCTTTGCCATCTGCGGGGGCGGCCGTTACTTTGTGGCAAACTAATTCGCAAGTGTGGTTTGTGCAGGACAACATTCTTCCGCAGAGTCTTCCACAGGAAGTGGGTCTGGCCATATGACAAGGCCACGGACGCGTCTCGTGGCCTCCCAAGCATGTAACTGGTACTGATACCTCGCACGGTGGACAGGGTAACGTCTTCAGCTGCATAGTCTCTTTCTGTATATCCCACGGTCCTGTAATTGGCGTTTTCACGTCATTCTTACTCACCTTCAGCCACACTTTCGTGTGACAAACGACGACGCAAGAATGACCGCATCGTTTGTACACTAAATCGCAGATTTTCTTACAAGGCGGGCACGGTCCTTGATGGCATTTGTGAGTCTCCCTTTTAGGATGGTGGCAGATTGGCGGGACTTTACAAGGCTTGTTACAGGCTGGTGGTTTAATCCTCTTCCTCGTACCGCACGGTACCGTTATTTTGTTGTGCCCGCACCTGCACTGGATAACGTCGGTGCGCGCGCACGGATAACACGGACCGCTATGGCAGGGAGCGGCACACTTGTGTTTATGGCAGCTCAAGGTGTTCTCGCATACCTTTTCGCACGCGTTGTATGTATTCTTAATCAGACAATCGCAACATTTTTTGTTACACAAATGCCTCCCGCAGAGACGCATCTGCGTGCACTTTCTGTTGCAATGAAAGTCTTTGCCGCACGCGATTTCTTTCTCATGGTTGCCGCATCGGCACGACTTGTTCACCACTTCCAAGCATTGTCCGCATCGATCTGTGTGACATCTCATGTTGCAGAGGTGAGAGCCGCAATCCAGTAGCTTGCCGCACGTGTCGCCGCACGTGGGCAGCTGCTCCTGCTTGCAAGAAATAGCGTAACGTTTTTTCCCGCAAGGGCACGTTCGGTTCTTTTCCAAAGGGCATACTCCGCAGTCACCAGGTAAATGGCATGTACTTTGGCAGACATGAACGTTACAGGATAGCGGCCTGCGACAAGGATTATCGCAAATCCACACGCCCTCGGAACATGTCTTCAGTTCCTTGTTACTCTTACAGTGACACTCCAGCAGCAATGTCTCTGGACAAGGAGGACAATCATCGGCGTGGCAGATTTGCTTACAGGTGTGAGAGCACGTTTGGTATCTTTTATTGCACACGGTGGCGCAGCTCCAGTGTTTAGCGTTACATCGTCGCTGCTGAGGCATTTGCTTGCCGCAATAACACTTGATCGAGATTGTTCTGGCGCATGGAGGGCACGGACCAGGGTGGCAAAGTAAAACACATTTGTGTCCGCACTCTGGCTGTAACGGTTTGCCACAAGTATTCCCGCAAGAGTGTGGAATATTCCATGGCTGGTAAGCAGGATCCGTAACTTGTGTACAGAAACAAGTGTAGTTACGAGGAACTAGCGCCTGCCCGTATTCCATACGACATTTCGGACTGAAACAAATTAGATATTATACCGCTTGCCGTACCAATAATAATATTTTAAAATATCATCACTTTTTTAGAATTGGTCCAAACGACACGGGTTTTTTTAGACCAAGTGATGTGTTTCATCGTTTTGAAAAAAATGCAATTATTCGGAATAGCAAAAAGAAATAGTAAATGTCGTTTTTTAAACATTCTCTTGCGAGCCTGTAATGAAAATTCGAAAAACCTGTTTGTAGATTGAACTAAGTTGTATACATGCCTAAAATTTCATCAAAATCGGTTAACATTGCTCTGAGCTATAAACGCTTAAAGATCGCAGAATAAGGTCGAAAATCGCTAATTTACTATTTTTATTGCTATTCCGACCAATTGCATTTTTTTCAAAATGACGAAACACGTCACTTAGCAAACTAATCCTTCTAGCTTCTCAAAAAAACTCGTGTCGTTTGGACAAATTTTGAAAAAGCTATGAGATTTTAAAAGTTGTAAACTTTCTTTCGTCCGCCGCTGGTTGCTCACCATGCCCAGACTGGTTCGATGCCTCTCTCGCGTTTAATACTTAAACTATCTTGAATCCAATGCAAAATGCAAGATAAGTGTAAGAAGGCAAAACATTTACTACAGTTCCATATCTGAAACATTTAAATTATCCAGTTCAGTTACGTCCTAAAAGTCATTTTAATTGCTGTAATTCGACGTAAGTACCGGATCTGCTCTCTTCACAGTTGAAATACATATTAAACAGACAGCACTTCCAGACTGAAAGATATTAATTAAATAGGATAAAATCTTTTCTGCGTCCACCTCCCTTCCTTGATAAGCGGATAGGACTTTGCCAACCGCATTCTGAATATCCTCCTCGTTTATGTCATCTTCATCTTCGCTAGAAGATTCTAAATAGGCATTGGCTTCTAAATGCTTATTAATCGCTACTTTATTTTGTGCCTGAATTCGTCTAAATTTCTGCATTTTTATATGAAACTTTGCGCTGACCACGAGTACTTCTGAAATAATGAAATACGATTATATAAAACTCTCGCGAATACATGCGGTTTTTCAAAACTATGAGTACGAGCTTAACGCTACGATAGAAGAATTGATTTGGAAACTTTTTCTTTAGTTCTATTTGTGAGTTCTTTCGATCGGTTAGTTTGTACCTTAGTATTGAAACACCCTGTATGTGAAAAATTACATTACACATTCCTTTATTCAACATATTATACAATCAAGTAGGTACATAGAATAGCGAAGGCTTAGATGCAGCAAACATAAAACACAGAGTGTAACCTATATGCAACTGCGTAAAGAAATGTTTAATGCTTAAAGAATACGCACTACATATGAATCACTAATAAATGATGAACCGAAAGAAGAAAATAAAGTGCTTTCTTTAGTTTATATTACATTTGAATTATTCAAATTTCAACCATACTTTTGCCACGTAAGTAATTGAATTCGCCGAAGAAGGAGGTTACATGCAGGAATAAACAATTTCCTTATTTATTAGTGATCTCAGGTTCCAGTCCTCTCGTAGAGGCACTGAAGCTTATTATGCAACCATTTTTAACAACAATATTGTTTATTTATTGCCCGAAAAAGCGTTTTGAAACTTTGCTCAGTGTACGGGCACGGAAAAGCTAGCGGCGCGTAGCGGGCCGCTACTAGCGGCTAAATGGGTGAACTAAAATGGACGTTAAAACACGTCCAGCCGCCAGTCTTGAGGAGCAATCATTTTATTGAACTATATAAGTACCTAATTAAATATGTATTTTCTACAAACAGTTTATGAACTTTTACAGCTCAACCACACAGTATAATCCCGTGACAACATTCAGCAATAACTTTTCTTTTGGTTTTTCTTTATAATTGATCAGTTATTAACAATTTTCCATAGCCCCGGTCAGGGTTGCCACCTCTCCGGTTTTGGCCCGGAGACTCCGGATTTTGAAGCAAATCTCCGAGCTCCGGTTTTACTGAAAAAATCTCCGGGTTGTAGAAAAATATGAGATAATAAGAAATTGTGGTATTATACAGTGGTATCAATTTTATATACAATAATAGTTATTAATTAAAAAAACAGATACTTTTAAATTTTGAATTGTTTGAGCTTAATAGAATCGCACATCTGTTGTCTGGATATTCGAGAACAAAACTTTTTTTTCGCTTTTTCCATCTCCGGGTTTATATTCGAATCTCCGGGTTGGAATGTGTGGCACTCCGGGATTTATATGGCGATAAGGTGGCAACCCTGGCCCCGGTCTGTGTAGCGTTTTGTTCATAGTGTTGCGTGGCCGGCTGGTTCCTCCGGATCATTTGCAGGGAATTCGGGCGCAGGACGATGCCCGTGGAGCGCTAAGGCACTCTGCTCCTTGGACGCGGATTTTATGGATAATAATATTAATAATAATAACGATGATAATGAAATAAATAAACTATTAGAACACGAAAACTGATAACTGTAATGAACTGAACGAAATAATTAGAACACTAATAAAGAATTTAAGAGATGTTTTAATAGTACGTCTGCTCGTTACTGCTTCTGGGGCTCGAGTGAGCTTCCAAAGGTCCATCAGTTTTACATCTTTTGTTCTGTTACAAAATGTCCTTAAAATCTAAAGCCAATCAAATATTTATTAGCTAAATTTCTATTGGTCAATCTATTTCTTTCTGGTTATTGATTTTTTGAATCAAGCGTTTTACAACATTGCGCTGGAATTACACACTTAAGGGAAGGGAGAAAGGAGAAATTCATTTATTCAAACATCCGTTTCCAAGTGGGTATCGATTAGTTTATAATCTTGAAGTCCTCTCATTAAAGGAATCTCTAACTATTTCAAACACCTCGGACTTGTGCGAACTTCACTTTGTCTCCCTTTCCTATTACATTCGTGTGAAACGATTCGAACTTCGCGCTTCTGAAGTTTATACTACACGCCGCTAGACGGGAGTCGCAACAGTAGCGTTTTGTTCATAGCCACGTGTTCATTAATCGGTATAATTAATTTACTTTCCGTCGTTAATCTATGTAGTCTTAAAGCTGCATTCCCGAATATATATATATATCTTTAATAATCCACCATAGCGCTTCTTATGCATATTTCATGTAAAAATAGTTGGGAGAAGCGCAAGCCCGGATTAAAGGGGGGCTAGGGGGGGCTGCAGCCACGGGCCCCACTTCGCAAGGGGGCCCCGTTCTAAGCGATTAGCTCACTAAACCCCCTCCCCCTTCCGCTGTTCAACCACGTGGGGGCCTCGAAGGTTCGATATGTAGGGTAGATGTCCCAGTTACCGTGCCCTGTCCCAATTACCGTGCTTTTGCACTTAAAGCCGTACAAAAAAACTCACATATATTTATGTATAAATAAGGAAAGAAATTTTTTTAATTAAGTTAAACTATTAATGTGTGTATTACAAACGAGAAGGTTGCGTTTTTAAACAACTAAAGCATAATAAAAAAAAATTTAAAAATGCATATGAAGATTTCGATGGATTTACCTAAATCCTTACCGGAAACTGTAAGAACACGTACTTTACAGAAGTGAATAAATTGATAATTATCATGATTTGCACTCATGTAAAGTGTTTATTATATCATAAAAGGTTCAAATTTTATTAAAAAATAGCCAAATGAGCACTTTTGAAACGTTTTCGTATTTTTAAAGTGAATACGGTAATTGGGACAGGAATTTGACGCTTTTCCCTATTACCGTGCCCCTCGAAGCCTATTGGCTCCCTCTGCAACTGCTAAATCCAATTCTATTTTCCCTCCATTTTAACATAATTAACATTTTCAATGCTGGCTTTAGTTACGAGACGAAAATTTATATTTGCATATTTTGCTTTTGTAATGAAAAGGCCGTATTAAACTTTACATAAAAACACCTCTCGTAGAGCAAAAATGTTTTGAACAGTTCGAAGTTGAAAGACATAACCTAACCGCGGGAACGCTATTCAAAAAAGGGCACGGTAACTGGGGACACGGGAATTGGGACAACGCATTTTTTCAGGGCAAAACATGTATTTTTATTTCAATTAACAAAATATGAAAAATTAACATTTTCAACCCGAAAAAAATGCCTTAATAAAGGAGAAAGGTTCAAAATATCAATATAAATTTTCACCCAGCAAAATTAAAGCGAGAGAAGTCAGTAATTAATTCCGTCGTGAGCAAGTCGGCGTCAGAGCACGGTGATTGGGACATCTACCTTAGCCCCGGGCCCCAAAAATCAACCACGGGGGCCTCGAAGGTTTGATAGCCCCGGGGCCCAAAAATCTTAATCCGGTCCTGGTGAAGCGGGCCTAGCAGGAGAGGGAGCATGCGCAACAAGGATAGTACTGTGCCACCAGCTTGAATCATGCGCTCCTGATACTTTTCCGCTCAGAGCAGCGGGAGCACCCGACGCGTCAAGGTCGCGGTAGGTGAGGGCGAAGATATTCGTCGCCATTCGTCACAGATGACAGATGACGCAGCTATGGCATTTTTGAGGTTAGTGATTATTTCATGTCGAACAAGGCAACCACAAAACTTGCTTGAGGAAATAGTCAAGGATTCATATTTTCAAGTTCAACTGTACAAGCGCATAAATCATTCAGGAAAAACGTGAAATTTATTAATAAACTAAGGCTGCGCGATGTTTTAACGGCGAAATATCTCTATCCTTGTCACACACACTCTCGTTCTCGCTCATTGGCTAGGGATCACCTCTTACCTCTTTTACCGTTTTACGTTCCTATTCACTCGAACGAATTTCCTGATTCGTACGGAGTTGAGCACTTTAGTTCATTCGTTGACCGTTATTTGGCCGTAGCGTTTTTTGCACCATGGTTAACGAGCTTGGAGCTTATTAAAGTTGATTAAAGCTCGTTAAAGCTTTAATGTCTGAAAGTAACGAACAATATTGTTAATGAATATCGTTTAATAATGAGTTACAACGTCTCTGTGAGAAATAGTCTCCGCATTTCGATTTCTTAATGCTAGTCATAGAGGGTTAAGGTTATCTGACTTTCGAAGAAACTGCTACCGTAAGGTGTTACTATCCCCAATGTCTGACAGTGTAATTGTTGGTTTAGAATTCATTGAAATTTTTAGTTTCATTTGCAATATGGGGAACCAGAATTCAGTAAACATTAATTGAGACGTGTTGGACGATACCGAAGACTATGCTAATATCATCTCTGCGGGAGAGTTATTCGCCATTCAGTCGTACCACTTGAGGTATTTTCACGGGAACACGTTAAACCTGTATCATATTGCAAATGTTAATATTTATTTGCGCTTTCGTTGTATATTATTTACAATATTCTGTATGCAATTAAACAAAATACATTATGACATCAGGTATACAGTGGCAAAAGAAGTTGTACGAAAATTATGGCTTGCCAGACAATTATACCGATAGCTCGTTCTTAAAACAGCTGCGTAAAAATATAAAACCGAATAATGTAACGTTAACGGAAGCGATTATATTTGGCGCCAGTATATGCGTTCAGTTAAATATTGTAACTCTCTTTGTTATAATATTTATCGGGCTGAAGGAAGAATGGACTAGTCCGAATATTGTCTTCATATCGGGCGTAGTTTTAACGATATTTGGTTATTTTATATACTGCCTAAAAGAGCCAAATACTTTGACCAAGTTGACGAAACATCTCAGGACTGTGTTAATCTTTGTTACATTCGGTTATATTTTATCACCCGTCTTGAAAACTTTAACCGAAACGATCAGCACAGATACGATCTATGCAATGACAATATTAATGTTCTTAACGCATTTAATATTTAGCAAGTATGGTTCTCTAAATATTTCTTTATCCGATTCTTTATCCATAACATCTTCGATCTTTGGATCACTGATGTTGGCATCCAGACTAGCATCTCCGTTACACGCCTTTTCTCTTCTAACAGTTGCGGTTCAGTGTTTCGTTTTATTGCCATTTCTAATGTACACATTAAGTAACAAAGTACTTATTTCAATCGTCTTAACATTCAGCAGTTTATATTTCCTTTTATTTATTTCACAAACAATTTCTTATGTTTTTATCATATCCATAATATTTTTACATTTTATTTGCCCTTGGTGGTACGTACAGTGCCAAAGGTATAAAGACAATATTTATGGTCCATGGGACGAGGCTGTTATCACATCTGAGGGGCATCTGGCAGGTCCAAATCAATTGTAAATATATTACTTTAATATTTAATTTATTAATAATAAACACCACAGTTAATGTAGCAACAGAACATAAGTATGGAAGATTATTTTTATACATTACTGTGCCCAACGAAATACTTGAATGATAAAATGTATTACACTCGAATTTCCTTCTGGCGCATTACGTCGTAAATGTATAGAGACGGATAATTGAAAATTATATTTAACAATTTTACACTTGTATCGGTAGAATTTAATGCCTGTAATAAATACTGTTTGCGTTTTTGGCAGTCGGTTGTAAATATACACAGCCATGTACAAAAATATGATCTTATACATCCGAATCGATACGCAAACGGGACACTACTGTACAATTATAAATTGTAGTAGTCTCTTAATCCTTCTTACAAGAACTTCGATAAAGCTATGGTCTACTGTTGCGTATTCACTATGCGTATCTACTAATTGCTTTATAAAACTATCCGTAAATGTGGAAACGAGACCTTGCGTTAGTTCCATTAACGTCTCCGACGATACTTTCCATGATACCATATCTTCGTCTATGCCTCCGGACGATACTGAAAGCATAAAATGTACTTTTAATAGATTATCCCAAGTTGAAGGAGGCTTATCGATCACGCGAGAAAGAATAGAGAATATTACCTTGCATTCGCTTGTACCGCGATATCACTTGCGTCGTATAAAAGTCCAAGTGACTCCAAAGGATATATAAAGCGTGTTCTATGATCAAAGAGCAATATTTTATAGTTCGACGTTTCTCTTTTATCCAACGATTTAATCGCTGTTCAACAACCACCCGTTGCTTCTGCACATCAAGTTCTGCTTCCTCTTCGGACATGTAGCCCTTCGATTCCGCTGTGCTCATTTCGCCCACTATCGCTAGCTTCTTGATAAGGGTGTCGATGTGCGGCAATTCGGTGTGCAATAAATTCGTGACGGATACAAGCTGATCAACGATCGTCCCCAAGTGTACTCCGCCGGATGTGTCCTTCATTCTGTCCTCTCTTCCTCCTGGCTTCGGCGTCAAATGGGGGTCGAACATCACGTTCCGTATCTTCTGATCCATTCTGCTGTGCTGCATCTGATTGCGCGTGTACAGCATAATATTTGCAACTATCTGCACGCCTGCGATATGCTGTTGGCTCGCGTCCGTCTGCTCGTGACTTAGGCGAACGGAACTCGGCTGCAATTGAAATTTGTGCAGCAGAGACAGCATTAACCTCTGCAACCGATAAAGATGAGCGCGAAGTTCCCTCATTCCACTAACGTCCTCCACCTTACTGTCATCGAAATCCGTCTTAGCCAATTCTTCATCCACCAGCTTGTACATATCGATGTTCGCGGACCTGGATATCACGCCCGTCAGACAGGCGATCTCCTTCAAGAAAAGAGTGTTCGCCTTTGGGAAGGCGTTCCGCAAGACCATCTCGATAGTGTCCCTGTGACTCTGCAGAAACCCGCAGACTTGTATGGCACACGATTGGTTCTCCGTTCCCAGGGTAGTGAGCAGAGCATCGCAAAGATATAAAGCTGGCAAGAAGATTTGCTGATAGCGTTGACCGATAGAGGGTATAAAGGAGTAGTCACCTCCTTCGAATCCGACATGGATATCGGGATGGTGATCGAAAACGACCATGCTCGACATACAAGACAAGATCTTGTTCTCGAGGAGGCTCTCAGCGCCCAGTCTAGTCGATGCCATTCTACAAAACGTTGCCATTTTCGCCTCGTACAAATACATCGGTCGTAGCGTCTGAGGCTCTGGTTGCAACATGCTTCGTAGCATGTTATCAGATTCTAGAAGGCTGTCTATCATGTGCTTCAAGTATCCTCTACTGGTTAGGTACATTATCCAAGCGTTATCGTAGTCTAGCTCTAGGATTTTATCCAGGCAGGATAATGCCAGCACCTTGCAGACGTCGTGGCCACCAGAGCAATTGTGGCATAAAATATCCATCAGCTTGTCTCCGAAACTGTTTATCACTTGTATCGTGGCGTATCGATGGGACCTTTCTTGAATCGGCATTACTCTGTTCACTGAGCTGTCCAACTGGCTGACATACATCAAGTCGATGATATTCGTTGTGTCTGGTTTCTCCAAGCCGACCACGCAGAGGAAATTTAATAAAGCCGCGTACAAATGCGTGATTACCTTTTGCGAGGAAGCGCCCGCATTTAAGATCCATTGCAGAATATGATTCAGAATGATCTTCATCATGGTTGTGTTGGATGGCGACGACGGGAAAGATTCGCTGTCCGTTTGCGTGATGAAACTGTTTCGTAGATTCACCAGCAACATCAGTACCGTCCCAGACACCAAGGTCTTGATTTCATTCAACGCCTCGCAAGACGTCATCTTCTGCAACAGGTCATGAGACAGATTCAGCAGCAGATCTTGCTTCTGCGACGTGGGCAATTGTTGGTTGGTTGCAACGCAAAAGAGTATCTCTGTGGTCTGGCACCAGCCCTCTACAAATTTGACCGTGGCATAGGATAACAATTTCGTTTGATTTCTCTTCAAAGCGTGCGTCAGAATTCTCTGCACTTCCTGTTGCATAAGGTTGCGCTGAGTGACGGTCGCGCTGCTCTGCGTAACAGCCAGCTCTTCTGTAATTAGGGAATGTAGTTTTCTGATGTCGATAAGCCGAGGACCGCCAATCAGTGCAACTGGAACGCTACAGCGCCCTAAAACCATTTCGACCTGCGAGGGGTCGAAAAAGTCCAAAGTCAACGGTGACTCCAGCTGTAGTTGAAACTCGATGTAATGCAAAAGGTCCATGAGCAGCTTCTGCGAGGGCACGATCTGCCCTTTCTCCCGACCAAAGTTCCCCACCAATCGTTGAACGAGGGAGCTCTGTAACCTTCCTCCGGCGACTCGCAATTCAATAGCAGCAATCTTCAACAGCCATGACATGCAACCAAGCTCCGTCGCTTTGTTCTGACCCTCGAATGGCAATTTCGAGAGATGCCTCTGTACAAAGTTCTGATTAGCGCTGGTCCGTAAGAATCTCAACACTGGAACAGATGTTTTATTATTCGCAGCCAGCGTGTGAAGAAAACAGTAGCAAGCTTCCGTTATTTTATCGCGACCGCGTTCCTGCGATTGCTCTAGGATCCCTAATATAGAGTGCAGGCAGGTTCGTGGAAATTCGAAGAAACCGGGTTGCAACAGTAATGTCTTTCGAATGTCTTTAGTGATTTCAAATCCCAGTAGATAATGAGAAAGATTCGGAGAAGGTCGCGTGATGCTTTGCATCATGAGAAGTAGGATCCTTTCCTTGCAATTGCTACTGTATTGCTTCTCGCTGGAGTCGGTGTCCTCGTCAATGGTAAAGTCTGTGTCCAAACACTCAACGAAACCGTGTCTAATTTGTGTAGCTAGGGTGGGAGTAGCTGTGAATGTGGACAGCAATTCAGAGTCCGCTCCTGGCTCGTTAGTCACCTCGTGAATGACGCCGACAGCGTGGAACGCATGCTGCGGAAGCCACGAGCTGTAGGAGACGTATTTGGCCACGTTGATCATGTAGTCGGGCTTCTTCGATTGCGGATCCATTTCCAAAAGTAATCTCGACAATCCCGTGAGGATTTTGTGTATGGATTTTGCAGCTGCTAGTTGAAACATGTAGTTGTGCTGCGTCTTCAGTCCCCTTTCCAGTATCTCCAAACAATACAGAGTACTATTCTCGAGACTCGCTTTACCAGGGAACGGTTCGTAGGTGTCAAAGTTAGAGCAACCCTTATCGAGAACGTATAATATTACGTGAAGTAGCTCCGATTTGGAATGCAGCTGAGTCATTATATGATATCCAGGAGCAGAGTTGGCCAATGTAGTTTCTCCGCTTTGAAGCTCCACCTTACAACCAGTGAAGTCTTCTACAGCCGGTTCGTACTGTTTGATGAGCTTGGAGAATATTTTTAAACACGCTTCGGCAACTTGCCACTTCTCTGCTGGATTCTTATACGACCGCGTGTGGAACTTTAAGAACACTGTGTTGATGATAAAATGTAGATACGGATCGAAACCAGGATTTCGCTGACCCATTCCCAATAATCGTGGTATAGGGAAGTCGGTCAGAACGTCCAAAAGTTCCAGAACCGCTCGTGTTAGTGGATACTCGTCTTCCTTGGACTCGATCTCTTCCAATTCGGTTTGAACACCTCTTGGTTGGTAGCTACTCACCGTTGGTATAGTTGAAAGTATCTGCGCAGCCTCTAAACTTTGCCATACGGTGGACGAACTTTCGGGTGACCTTGCTAACGCGGCAAGCGTTCGCACCAATACACTTTTCAATGGAATCGATACTCCGGAACTTACTAAACCGATCAGAGACGGTAGAACTTTCCAGCCGGGGTGATCGCATATCGCTATTCGCGACATCTCGTCGTTCCTCGCGATCACTTGTACAACCAGAAGCACCGCCTCTAGACCTTTAACTTCGTCCGGAGTGATTCCTTTCGGATAACTTCTTTGGCGGTAAACGGTGTCCTGGCTGGGAGGCAGCTCTTTTCGGAGGTTTACGTAATAGCGGCTCAAAGAATTGAAAAAATGATCCCAAGAAATTGTCGTTGATCCTGAAGAGCCTGCAAGCAGAAGGTTAAAACACGATGTCGATATTGCTAGTTTCGAGCAAAAATAATATAGAAGAATAGCTGTACCGTTTGGTTTAAGAAAATTGAACGCTTGTCTCGCCGCTGGCGGCGAGGAAGCAAGAGACGCAATCATTCTAAGATACGGGACAAACAGTCCGGCTGGTAATATCTCTCCGGCGAGACGTACAAATTTAAATAGAGCAACTTGTCTGGATGGTAAACGATTGATGAATGCAGGAGCGGATGCATGCGAGGAATCTGAATGATGGCACCAATAATCCATGACTAGATCCAATTTCAGAGGATCTTCTCCGTACAATTCCGCGACAGTTAACATTAAATATTTAAAGTGATTATCTAGATTCAAAGGCGGCTCGATACCCTCCTGCTGGTACGCTTGTATTAAGCGCATTGACTCGTCCGCTCGACTTCGCAGATCTTTCACTTTCAAAGGCATTAGTAATATGAAATCGGAAATAAGAGAGTGAAAGTATCGGATATAAAATTCTTCCTGGTATATAGTCTTGTTCTTAAGTAACACCTCGCTCATAAAATGGAAGCATTTGTTCGACAGTGCTGCTTCCAACAACCTTTCGTCTTCGTTGGTAATGTTCAAGACCTGTACACTAGTCGCAGTCTTAATCGTTGTGAGAGCAACTGCAAACGCAAACTGCACAACTCCGCGCAATCCAGCGCACTCCCAATTGATATTAGTCGATACTAACTTTTGATACAACTCTTCGTGCGCTCCTCTCTCCGCGATCAGCGGCATTGAATTTATCAACTCTGCAACACGCGCAAAATATTACAACAAATCTCTAAAAAAGTAAAACATATTTTATCGATTAACCGACATATCTGATACCTTCGCCATTCTCGTGGCTGTGTAACGAACTAAAATTAATCGCATTTAGCACACTCATTACAATAGCAAGCATCACTTTGTCCGGGCCTCCTTCGCCAGCATCAGATTGTATTTGCTTTGTTTGTAGTAAGGATAGCAGGCTAAATAAGATTGGATTTGGCAGTGAAGATTGGGCTGACCACAAGTATAAAATATCAGCTAAATCTTGTCTGGAATCATTGAAAAGTTTCATCACCATGTAACGATGTTTCGAGCCACCCAATGCCCGATTTTTCTCCAACAATTCTTGCTCCTGTTAAAAAGCGAATGTTAAATTCAACTCCAAAAAAAAAAACAAGAATCTCTATTGTAGAAAATCGCTTTAGAAGCAACACCTTTACAGGGTCCATGGTCTCTAGTAAAGATAATATTGTATCTAATAGACCATCCTCTTGTAGCTTATTTGTATATTCGGTAATGTTCCTTATCAGGGCAATAGGAGCATCGATTTTCCAACTATGACCCATTCTAGCTTGCACGAGCATCCTTAACGTCGACGTAAGTGCCTTCTTCCCATCGTAATACAACAAGATTGCTGTTAATCCCCGGGGTAAACCAGGATGGTAAGGCACTTGCAACTGGGCTGTGCACAAAAGGTCCAGAGCCATGAATTCGTTAAGCTCATACATGTCGGATATAATCAAAGTTTCGTCGACTAGTTCTTTTGACAATAATTGATGTCCTAAACCAGGAAGCGTAATGCCATCCGTCGCCCCTTTTGTGATTTCTTCTCGACTGTTTGCATTTGGTGGCTGCAATAAAATTCACTGCATAACACGGACATTTAATTTTACCGCTAAACGTAATATCGACAACCAGATGTTACGCACGGCTACTCACAGGATTCTTTAAAAGTGTGAGAAAGTTTTGTCTATGATTCCTTAAAGCTTCCGTAAATTCAAGATAATGGAGGTAAGGGGTGGTTGGAGAAGGTGTAATGTAACGTTCTACCAGACTCTGTAATTCTTTGTAAGGAGTCCACATGTCCTGCGTCGTTGACTTTTCTGTAATACATACTCAAGACTGGGAAGATGCACATAACAAATACACGGATATGTAATACACATATTTGTACATGATCAATAAAACTTTGTTAATACATTCTATTGTCCCGATGACAATGTATTCATTTACCCAAAAGTCCGTAAACAATAATAAAAACAAGAAAAAAAGGATTCGATGAAATCAACGCGATTTAAAGCGTCAAAGCGTTCTGCACATTGGAGGTTAAAGCTTTTAGTTATTAAACCATGTGTACAGATTAATATAAACTACAAATTACCTTCAGACATATTGTTGCAGTTAGTAGAACGTTATGAAAATTCAAATCCGTCCAACTGGGAAATCGTACTTGAGTGTAATAGAAAGTAAGAAATCTCGTGTAACATAATACAAATACCGGCGGTCCTCTGGCGGGAACGACAGACTCATTGATGATCATAGATCATTGAACATTGTTACACGATACTGCATGTAAATACACTATCCGCGACACGTGCTTTTACTTCGAGATATATAGTGCTAGGTGGCTTGGAGAATTCACACTATATCCTCAGTTTTCATTTCGAAATTCATATTTGATATTACTCGGTAATAACCGTAATAACCGCGGTAAATATTCGAATCCTTTAAATGAAAACCACTTACGAATCCCTCGTCTCGCTTATATTCGAGCGACACATATTTACATGAGTATTCGATAAATTGCTTAAGGTTTGCGCGGCACGTTCGAATACGAGGTGGCGCGACTACTAATAGCTTTTGATCCATGCCTTTTTCTTTCGAGTCGCAATGTTTCCGAGTTGTTAGTAATTTAATAGACACTGTTATTTTATATTACTTTTCTTGTATTGTTGTAGAATTCGTAAGTTATAAGTCCACATCACGGTCTATGTCATATACATAAAACTACATGAATGTATAATGCGGAACGAGAAAATACGTGAATCAAAATACACATATGTCGCCGGCCGGTAATTTTGTGTACGTGGTCAGTTTTCAGATAAACGGTACCATTTAAATCCTGATAGTCTGGTCGTCGAGCAATCAACTGCTATGCCCGATTCGAATGTCACGTTTGTCGTCGCGCTGGCTAATAGTTTTCATACATCAGCCTTTAATACCTGCTTTTCTCATGTTTACTTTCGGCAGGAGTCATAACCTAATACCGAATGACAAACGCCATGTGCCTCTAGAAGTAGCTTTTGTTATCATGGTTTTGTGAGCTTGCATTTCAATTCTTACTGCCCATGTTTGCGAGCGTTCGCTTGCTTTTGTAGTTTTTACGACGGATAGCATACAAGTGGAATTTTAATCTACAACATGCATTCTTTGTTCTTTTCGTGTAGGTAAATTGGCAAGAAGAAGCCGTTTGATTAAGTGAAAAGTTGTATTCGTAGCCTAATCGATATGGCGATATTAATGAAAACGAGAGGCTTGCGGATGTCCGCGCAAAAGCAGGAGACACTTTTGAAGTTGACTGTTTTGTCCATCGCAGCAATTTTATGTAAGTCTTCCGAATCGATGGAGTAGCGGTAAGATTAGTTTCTTACGATATTTTGTGTGCTTTCACTTAAAATGTTTGGTTCTAGCATTCGCGACAAGATTGTTCTCGGTCTTGAGGTTCGAGAGCGTTATACACGAATTCGATCCATACTTCAACTACCGCACAACAAAGTATTTAGCAGAGAATGGGTTCTATAGTTTTCACAACTGGTTCGACGATCGTGTTTGGTACCCCCTTGGTAGGATAATCGGAGGTATGTTTCTTTCGCATTAAGGGGAGGTTCCGGTCTTGAGCCCAAAAAAATAGGTGATCTTTAGGAATTAATTAAGGGAAAACTACTATGTATAATTTAATGGGACTTTTTGCATTGTATTAAGGATGTTTTAAGTTATAGAAATATATTTTTTGTTTTATAATTAATCATTGCAGACGGCACTGGGGAGTCGTTAAAGTCAAGGCGTCAAAAAATTTATCCAAATCGGTGAGACCTGTATCTTTTTATTTTGAAGAATATACTTCTGGTCAGGGGAAATATGACAAGAAAAAATTATAAAAATGACATTTTTTTTAGAAAATAACGATACTTGAAGTTTGAAATCACTTTTTCCCTATATTTTTCGTCCTTTCAACGCCTTTGAAAATTATAAATTTTCAATTGTTTGTCATTTTTTTTGGTTTCTCTCATAACCAGGAGTATATTCTTCAAAATAAAAAAAGTTTCAGTCGAATCGGATAATAACTTTTGGAGATGAAGGTCCCACCGTTTTGAGAACACTGTTTCGAGAAAAACGCGTTTAACACTATTCCTACCACGAACCGGTCAAAAGACCGTTTTTAAAATATCGATTAGAATTTCTTATGTACAACGTAATTGAATCGCCTTTAAACTTCACGATTTTGCCTCAAATATACGTATAATACATTTTTGAATATTCACTTCTTGTCTTATTGTTTATTTTCTGAGAAAAATTTGTAGTCTGTCTTACCTAACGCGACCGGTCAAATGACGTGAAATGTGTCGGTAGGAATAGTGTTAAAGTTTTACGTGAGCGCCGAGTGGCCGATTGTTGCCCATGCATTTGTCGAAACTTAGATGCCTAAAAGTTCGGGAATTTCACGAATTTCAACAAATTCTTTTAAACACGTATCCCTAAAAGGTTGAACATTCGAAAAATGAAATAAAAAAAATAAACTTTTAAGCCGGAACCTCCATTTAATCCCTGTTTCCCGTAACAGAAAACGCTGGATTGTAAATGTAATTTGTTTTACAGGAACGATATATCCAGGACTAATGATAACATCAGCAGCATTATACCGTCTTTCATGGTTGTGGAATATTACCTTAGACATACGTACTATCTGTGTCTTCCTTGCTCCATTATTCTCAAGTTTGACAACCATCATTACCTACCTGCTTACCAAAGAGCTCAAGGTAAACCTTTTTTCAGATATCTGCATTAGTCTAATATAAACAATGATGTAATTTTACTCTGCTTTTAAGGACTCTGCATCAGGACTGTTCGCCGCAGCCATGATAGCGATTGTTCCTGGCTATATATCGCGATCCGTAGCAGGGTCTTACGACAATGAGGGCATAGCTATTTTTTGTATGCTGTTTACATATTACATGTGGATCAAAGCAGTTAAAACAGGAGCGATTTGTTGGGCGACGTGCGCCGCTCTTGCATATTTTTATATGGTATCTTCCTGGGGTGGCTATGTGTTCTTAATCAATCTGATTCCGTTGCACGTGCTGACTTTAATGGTCACTGGCAGATTCTCTCATAGGATATACATCGCGTACAGTATCCTATACTGCTTAGGAACAATCCTATCTATGCAAATATCGTTTGTTGGCTTCCAACCTGTTCAGAGCTCTGAACATATGCTCGTAAGTGTTGATTACGTTACTTACTCTACCAAAACATTTTCAAAGATATAATGTGTTTGTTGCTCGCAGGCATTGGGAGTTTTCGGACTCTGTCAGATACACGCTCTGGTCGATTATTTGCGTAGTAAATTGTCGCAAGATGACTTTGAAGTACTATTCCGTGGCCTTGTTATCTCCGTAGTTGCTGTTTCATTCATTTTGGGAATTATTCTAACGATCACAGGTACGTATTTAATAATATCACCGAAATTGAATCGCTACGAATGTTTGCTTTTAAATTCTTTCGATCTTTTCAAAGGAAAAATATCTCCATGGACCGGGCGTTTTTACTCTCTTCTGGACCCCTCTTACGCCAAGAATCACATACCAATAATCGCTTCGGTCTCCGAACATCAGCCAACATCGTGGAGTTCGTTTTACTTTGATCTCCAGATTTTAGTATTTCTATTCCCTTCCGGTCTATACTTTTGTTTCTCAAAGTTGACGGACTCCAATATTTTTCTCATCTTGTACGGAGTTACGAGTTTATACTTTGCCGTGAGTACAACTGTGCTGCAAGTTCTCGGTACAAGACAGCTCGCGGACATTTAAACGTTTTTTCGAAACACACACAGGGCGTCATGGTTCGTCTAATGTTGGTCCTTGCTCCCGTAATGTGTATTTTGGGTGGAATTGGAGCCTCGTCTCTGCTCGTTACTTATATGAAGCAACTGGACAGTGGAAAAGTTAGCGATAAGAAATCCAAAAAGTTTGAAAGCAGTTATGTACTCCGAAGCGAGGTAATTGTATTAGGACATGATAATGTATCGCGAAGTAAATGCGATGTCAATTAAACGTTAATTTTCAGATCGCCACACTTTTCATAACAGTAATGTGCATTCTCTTCTTCTCGTATACCATTCATTGTACATGGGTTACAGCGGAAGCCTACAGTTCACCTAGTATCGTACTGTCGGCACGTTCCCCCGACGGTGGTCGGATGATTTTCGATGATTTTAGAGAAGCATATTATTGGCTTCGCATGAACACACCAGAGGTGATTTCAACATAGTTTTAACAGTTACATTAGTTTACGATTTAAATTTCGAAGAATGAAACTACTTTTCTTGACCGTAGAACGCCAAGGTAATGTCCTGGTGGGATTATGGGTATCAAATCACGGCGATGGCGAATCGTACAATTTTAGTAGACAATAATACATGGAACAATACCCACATATCAAGAGTTGGTCAAGCAATGGCAAGTTCCGAGGAGAAAGCTTACGAAATAATGCGAGAACTAGATGTTAATTACGTTCTTGTCATCTTTGGAGGACTTACAGGATATTCGTCGGATGGTACGTGCAATGGAAGTGAATCTCATCTGAACTAGCAATAACTACACAAGTAAACACACATCTAAATAGTATATAAATCTGGATTGCAGACATAAACAAGTTCCTATGGATGGTGCGCATTGGCGGAAGCACGGAGAAGGGTAAATCCATTACCGAATGGGATTATTACAACTCTGCAGGAGAGTTCAGAGTTGACAAAGAGGGTTCTCCGATTTTGCTCAATTGTCTCATGTACAAAATGTGTTACTACAGATTCGGTCAAGTTTATACCGAAGGGGGTAAGTGCTTTAATTACTCATCGCACTATTGAACTCCAAATAGTCTGTATTGAAATCTACGTCGTTTAACAATTTGAACAGGTAAACCTTCCGGGTACGATAGAGTCCGAAACATGGAAATTGGCAACAAAGACTTTGAGCTAGATATGTTGGAAGAAGCTTACACAACGGAGCATTGGCTTGTACGAATATACAAGGTGAAAGATCTAAGGAACAGAGGAATTTAAAAAGTAGGAACTAATAAGAAGGAACGTAGCGCTATCACAACCTTTGTAAACTATTTCATAATCTCACTCGCTTATAAGTTTTGTAATTGTTTATGAGATATCAATGTGGCACTAAATACAGAATTACATATTTCCATGAACAGCAAGCATAATCGAAACTTTTATAAAAGGTAAATATCACATTGGTAAACGTGGTTATCGATTTATATAATAAGTCGGTTCTCTGCGTTCATTTATGTTAAAATGGTCATATCTTCAGAATGCTAGATTCTGATATAATTGTTTTAAATTCAAAATGTATAAACTTAATTGTTCCCTGTGTTGGGAATTAATGATATGAAGATTTATTCCACGAAAACACAAGGTAATCTTTTAGGTAGAAAGTGAATCTGAATTAAAAGGATTCAGTTTATTTTGAAACCGAAATGATGTATCCGTAAGCTTGAAAGCTTCCACGCATTTGAATTTTTTTTAAATAGAGATACACAGTATGAAAAAGTGCCGATCGTCTTTGGATTATTCATAGCGCGCGCTCGTATATACGCGTATATTAAAAATCCTATGTACTACCGTCAACCATTCGTATGTTTTATATAGAAACGAATTCCAGTTTCTGTTCTTTCTGAACGTGTATGTGTGATTCCCGGTGAAGATGAAAATAATTGCGAAAGGGTAGAGCATTTCTTTTTATACATATATTTTATTTGATATATTTAACAGACTGTAAAACCCTCAAGTCTTAAGGATTAAGAAACGTTCGAACAATAAATGTCTTTTATTTCAGAAATATTCGGTTCATTCATGTTAATACGAATTGCGTTGTTTATACAGTTGCCTTAATTGTCGTACTCTTATTAATATCGTTCATTTAAGAAACATAGGAATGGAAACGTTTATTTAAATAATAGATTTATTAATCGGTGCATAGTAAAATTTTCCTTGCAGTTCCATTTGATTATCTTCTAATAGACCATAGAGGATCTAGCTGGCTCAACGGATCGATCGTCCCCTCTTTAGCCTTCTCTTGGATAGAGGTTGATGTTGCGTGCCCTGTGCCACTACTCGTGCAGCTTTTCTGTCGACCTAAAATTACGAAAGTTATTAAAAATTGTTTTCAACGTCTCCGTAAATATCGAGTACCTTGTTCAATATCAGAACGCTGTGTATTAATACCGAGACACTGAAGAAAATCGTCCGAAGGATGCATTTTTCTTGTCGTCTTGTCCTTGTTCCCCTTGAATCCTTCAAAGTTCTCGAACGTCGAGCGGGTAGAAGATAAGATACCACCTAACATTTCAACGATAGAATTAATTTTTAATCGATTTAATCGAGTTGTGTGGTCAGGCAATGCAATGCTTACGTTTCATTAAAATATCTTGAGCGTGATATAATACCAGCTGGTAAGCGAACAACAAGGACTCCTTATTTACAACTTGTTTACGACACTTCAAAAGACCTTTGAATACGAGAGGTACATCAACTATTCCACATCCAGCACGTATGTGACATACCGTTGCGGCCGCTGCCAAGAACAAACTGCTCAGTGCTCCACCGTCCAAACAGTGCACGATTATTGGCTTCGAACAACGTCTGAGTGCTTGCTCCGTCATCACATCCGTTGAGAATGTAAGTAATGCACCAGGGCTGCTAGGGAACCCGCTAAGAAAAAGGAAGAATTACATAGACTTTACAAATGAAAATTGTATGCTACTTGGTATCTCGAAGACTTACTTGGAAGGCCATGTAACAAATTGCATATGAACGATAGTTTTTTCTAGTTTCTTTCTAGTATTATATACAGATATAACTCTCTGAACATAAGATACATGGTTCGTTCTCTTTTTCAGTACAATGGTGAAGCCACCGATATTTAAAATCTCTTCTTCGTTCATAGGCCAATATATTTCACCGTTTAACTAGGGAAAGAAAAAATATATAATAGAATTTTTGTACTCTACATATTTCGTTTCTTTTTTCTTTTTCGTGTAATGTCTGTCTCTGCTATGTATCCTTTACTACCAATTCTGTTATGAAATGGGTCCTGCATATGTATGTGAAATAAGAAACTAAATAAATAAATATTGGTGTTGATCCTCTGCTACCCTTACCTGTACATCAGATGCCAAGCATGCGATTATCTCGCTCTCCTGTTCCCATATCATCATCCAAAACACTTCCACCTTGTCTGGCAGCGGTGTTTGAGTAACAATGAACAATGTTGGTATCCACGGCGTGATTTCCATTATATGAGAAGCATTGATGTAATTCGCAACATCTGCCGATGATATTTGCACCCTTGTAGTATCGTACGGAATACATTCCATCACTCTGTTCTCCGAGGAATGGGCCAACGCTACTGTACACGATTGCTTTCCGTTCTCCCTTTCCTGAAATTAAAAAACACGCTTCTGAATAATGTCGCGGACAGGTCAAGTTTACACGGCAAAAGTGATCCGGTCGGTCTTACTTCAAATTCCTGAACCTCCTTCCATTTTATGTCAAGATTGGTCGCTCCGCTCAGCGTTTTAATAAGCAGACTGTCCACAAACTTTTCATACTTCTCCACTTCGCTGATAAACTTCTGTAGAGCCGCTGGATCTCCTAGAGGATCTTTCTTGGGCTGTACATCGTTGTACCATGTATCCCACACAATTTGCAAGTTTTCATTTTCCACCTTGTCTTCGGTCACGGTACTCCGAGTATTTGCCTCCTCGTTCTCGGTCTTCTTTTCGTTGGTAACCTGGCCGCTACTATCTTGTCTCGCCACAGAATCTTCTTGCATAAGAGTGTTACCAAGGGGGCGTACTTCTGGTACCAGGGGTGCATGGTTTATGGTGATATCAAGGTCAGAGAGCAAGTCCACGTTGGACTGCTCCGATGGCTTTGTAGTGGATTTCACAGGATTCGCGCTTGTCGTTGTGTTCGTCCCATTGTTAACAGCTTGCATGTAGGTCTGATTGTAATTGCTGTAGCTCTCCGTTTTGCCAGTAGACGCTAACAGAAAGTGAAATGTGAGTATTGGTGACATACTTGGCGTAAAGCTTGATGATTACTTACTTGGATTTTGCATTTGAAGACCATAGGGCGTGGTGTAATAAATATCGGTTGAGCTTTGAGACTGATATGGCTGGCCGGAATACTGCGAAGACGGAGTTTGACTGACCATAGAATTGTTGCTGGCGTTTGTGTATCTCGCGTTACTTTCTGGCTGCGAATAACCGTTGCTGACGCTGGCATTCGTTTGTGACGTTGGCATAGGAGGCTGCTGAGGCTGCTGAGGCTCTTGAAGGGTTTGCGGGGTGCTCGAATTGTATCCGTAACACTGACTAGTAGGATTACAACTGTACTCCATTTGTCCGTTGTAAGGCTCTGTAACTGCGTTCGCCATTTGATTCCCCTGGACGTAATTATATCCCTGGTTGTAGGCTTGGGGGTAGTTGACGTATCCGGAATATTGAGGATACTGATATGCTTGCGAGTAATTCTGGGCAGTCAGTGACTTTGCGTGGCTCTGAATTATTTCCGTATTAGTGGGACAGTTGGTATACGTGTACGTATTACAGGATTCTGTGGACATCATTGTCTGTGGATACTCAACACCAGTGCCGTGCTGTGCACTCTGATAAGTACTTGGGTAACTTGAAGCAGCATCGTTAATGGGCACTTGCGATCCATAGGATCGCATGTTATCCGTATAAAGTTGTTTGCTTTGCTCTGTGCCGCTCTGTTGCGAGTACTGGGCCACGTTGAAACTGTGCAAATTCGGAGAATATGAACCGGGCATTTCGTTCGTGGAGCCGGGTAAAGAAGTAGCGGAATGAGCGGGCTGAGGGATATTTGCATTCATGTATTGGGTCTGCATGTATGGCGTAGAAGCAGCATTATTGTTCGCTCCGGGCGCATTCTGTAGATCAGGTAGATTATAGTACATCCTACCATCGTAGCTTTGGGAACTTGGACCTTCGTTTTGAATCATTTGAGGGAGAGTATAGTTCTGTATCTGAGAGTTGTCCATTGGTAGTGCATGCTGGCTCCTAACGTTTTGTGCAGATTCTTGAGAGACAAGTTTCTGTTGGGGCTCAGGCATGTACTGTTGTGCTTGTTGATTCACGTTGGTATAATGTTGCGATTGTGCCTCCACCGTTTTGCTACCTGTGCTCGGCGTGGGCACAGGCGTCTGCTGCCCTACTGTCGGCATTTCGGGCGGTAGATCTCGAACGTCAGCTTTAACGATACCGCCTGCATTCTCTAGATTAGAAGGGTATTGCGGCGTAACATTGTATCCGGTATAGTCTACCGGGGGCTGGTAAGTTTCATACTGCAGCGTGTTGCCTGGAAGGTTGTACTGCGGCCGAGTATTGGTCGAATAGTTATGTTGCCCGTCCAAAGCCGCAGGGAACTGTCCGTTGGGCATAAACGAGTATTGCATGGCGGTATTCGTGATATTTGTTGCCGCGTCCGTCACAGGCATTTGCTGACAAGCGCTCGCAGCATCCGAGTTGTTCACTTGCATATAGCCTTGACTTAAAACACTGTTTACGGCAGGATTTTCATTATATGTGTCGTACGTATACGGTAGACTTGTCTTGTAATCAGCGTAAGACGTAGGATAGTATTGCTGCATAGGCTTCGCAGCTGGCAGCGTCTCCGGTCCAGCAATTCCAACGGAATGAACTGCACTTTTGTCCACTCCATCGATCGCGTATGTCTTCGCCGTTGCATCCATCTGCACTGATCTACCTTGACCTTTGTATACGTTATAATATTGGTTCTGCACAGTCTCCGGTCTATTATTTAAATAATCTTTCAGTTTCAGACCACTGCCAGTTCGATTGCGACCCTGGTCATAGGCAGCAGGTGCAATCGCCTCGACTTTTTCTTGATAATTTTTACTATCCTGAGCGAGTATATGCTCCCGTTCCTCTTCTTGCACCTTACAAGTGCTCCTCACTCTCTGTAGTAACTTGGAGATGTTGATCTCCAGTTTCCTGTAAAATTCCAGCCCCTTACTGGACTTGGCTAATAAATCTTCGTAGGCGTCGTAAGACGTGATCAGAGAAGAAATGGTATGCTCGCGACGTTTTAATATTTCTTCGACTCCCTTTCGCACATTAGCGGTTTGAGCATACGCGTCTGTTAGAGCCGCTAGAATATTGTCTTGGGCAGCAAGGTTTTGATCGATCAAAGTCACCTGTAATATTGCATTTCCATTTTAATCGCCAGCTGATATAGTTGACGCGCTTACCTGAGACGGGCATATGTATTATATGTACTGACTAGCATTTGATGTTTGCTAAGCTGATCAGCAAACAGGCGATCCAAGGGTCCAGAGTCGGACGTAGCGGTAACCAACAAGCGCGTTAGATCGTCTTGTGCTATCGAGTCCCGCAATTTCGTGTGCAGATCGTTCCTCTGTCTACGCATCTCGTCCACTTTATTCAAAATACGTCTCAATTCCTTTGTATGCATGCGCTCTAGCTCGATTGCGCTGTGCGACTTTTCGCTGTTTTGTTCTACGGAAACAAAGATGTCTCACGTAAAAAGGACAGATTTTCCACAACATAACATAACATAAAATCGTAACACTGTAATGTACCTGATAGGTATGCACTTGGCGAAGGTATATGTGCGATCAATTCAGCAAGCGGCTGGGCGAGTATTTTTAAATTCTTTACGTGCATCGTTATTGCTTTATGCAAAGCATGATTACTTTCCGACGCTTTGTTGTGAGCTTCTTCGTATTTCTTGGCTTCTCTGGTCAAGTCAGTCGCGACTATCGATGGCGGTCTCTTTCCAACTGCATCCTGATACTGTTTCTCTCTGTAAAAATAATCGGACATTACGTTGATGATTAATGTCCAGATAGATCGAATCGGCTATTGAATAATTAGATGCTAACTTCAATTCTTCGTCGAGAATGAGTTTCTTAATTTCTTTTAATACTTTTTCAACATCTTGGCTGGTGTCGGACAGTTTTCCCATTATATCTACTAAATCTTGAATAACCTGTTGCTTCGCATTCAATGCGGCGCATCTTTCGACCAATTCGTCGGGCAAAGGTAAACGTTCCCATTCCGTGGTCTGAACATCGGGATCCCATAAATTCATGTGCTCCAGTTTCAACGATGCCAAATACATGTTCAGATGTTGATCTTTCTCCTCGATTTTGCTACCGACGGAACGTAATATTTTCGCTTTCTCTTCCGAGTATAAAGAGCTCGCTTCGTGCACTTTCATCGG
This sequence comes from Andrena chrysosceles, assembly GCA_963855975.1. Classification (NCBI taxonomy): domain Eukaryota; kingdom Metazoa; phylum Arthropoda; class Insecta; order Hymenoptera; family Andrenidae; genus Andrena; species Andrena chrysosceles. Next base: position 14,106,735 of record OY979769.1, on the reverse strand, counting down.
CACCAATCTGTATCGGGCACGAACGGTATAAGTAAAGAAAGCTAGACTGTCTCTTAATACTACTTTGGAACGGTATAATTTACCTAGCAAATATGTCGGAACCTGAAACTTCAGGATCGTTTATGCTAAACGATATTCCTTTGACCAAAGAGGCTCCCTTTACCGTGGGTAGTGTTTCCTTCTCGGGTATTTCCTCGTGATATATGAATTCGTTTTCGTTTTTTCCCGCTTTTCGCTTCCCTTCTATCACGTCGTTCGTAAATGTGAGCGCCTCTTCCACGATAGTTTTCTCCTCGGGTGCGCCTGTTATTCCCATCGAACCTTTGGCGTTCGCGTAAATCTGCTGAGCTTCGTTCAGAGAAGCCAACGCGACGTTATAAAATGCTACTCTCTCCCCCATCTTTCTTTGCTCTTCAGCAGCCAGTCCTTGATACAAATGCGTGACCGCTAAGTGATAAGCCTTCTTGAATTTCACGTACCGTTTCCAGCTCTGAAAGGAAAGAAGCTTTAAGCTGTCGGTGGTTACGCGAATCGAAATCGAAACTGGTGTTTAAGAAATACCTTGTAAATCTTAGTGCCAACGGTGTCCGATATGGTTCCATCCTCGCTTCCGCCTTGTTCAAGCGTCGTTAATGCCAAAGTAAAATAATCCACTATTTGTCTCGCGACTTTTGCTGCATGATACATATATCTTGTAGAATGATACACAAGAGCATACAGTTAAAGCCACAACAGTTTACCACATCCGTGCGATATCCGATTTCTCAGTACTTACCTACGATCGTGGGCTTACGATTATCGAGCATACTCTTCTCTAGTATACATTCCTGAGCCTGAGCCAAGCAGAGCTGATGCATAAAGGTCATTAGTTCTGGTGCTAAATCAACGCCGGATGGCTGCGGATAACTATTCTTTAAATGTTCAAAGGCCCATGCAGCGCACTGAAAGTGAGCGCACGCCATTTTCATGCCATCCGCGGATGTCCTCTCGGTCCGGGCTCCCAATTGAGTATGTATGGAACCGATGTTGTATAAAATTGAAATTATTTCGAAACGGATATTTGCCAGGGAACAGACCATGTTGGCGTAAGTATCTCTCCTATTTCCAATGCATAAGAATCAATATAATCGATCTCGAAATATATTTCCACGAATCTCCTTCGATTCGAACGTCAAAGCGTATTCTTACCATGTGAATGTAACCGCAGCTGCGCCATCCTTTCCCATAGGAAATCTGCTCTGAAGATAATGCAACTGACAATAATATTTCTTCAATAACAAACAGCCAGCCATGTCTATGGGTGGTCGTATGGCCATCGCCCGCAAACTTTCCAACTGATGTATTTCGTTCGCGTACGACTCCGCGTCTTCATTGTAGAAATCACGGATATACTGGAAAACAGAACGAGAATGTTTACAGCGTGGATCGGGGTTTGATCGATGAATCACGGCGAGGAGACCGGAGGACTCTCGCAATTGTATCGTGTGAAAAAATGTTGAAACAACTCTCGAATACTGTCTGGCAATACATGTGGAAAATTAAGGTGGAGTGTGAGAGTGGTGCTCGAAAACACTTTGGTATTGTCAGTGAGTTGTAGTACCTGCTTCAACTTTGACCCGAACGTAGTCGGTTCCGGGCTAACTTTTAGTTGGAAGGATATCATCGGCAACCTCGGCACCGCTTCCATCGTGAGGTGTTTTTTAAACCGTTATCTCCTTGTGCCTTCTGGAATCTGACAGTCGGTCATCTGTCAAAATTGCGGAGAATGGATTTGCTCGCGGAACATATTCCTCATTATCACCGTAGCTATTACTTCTGACTTCTGACGGACGATTGTACCGCTTGCGGGCGAATCCACAACTAGAGCACTAAAGAGGTAAGGCTGGTATTCATAGTCGCTACTTATTCTTAAGCAAATGCTTAAGCATTCGACATCCTTTACTAGCTACTATGTTAGTAGAGGATGCCGCATGCTTAAGCATTTGCTTAAGAATAAGTAGCAACTATGAATACCGGCCTAAGTATGCGCATCCGCCATATTGGGTCCTCTGGAGAGAGAAGATTATTGAGTACCCACCTTTTTGGGTATTGTCAGATTCATTTTATAAACAAAATATGCGTTGCTGATTTTGATACATGGTAGCATGACACGTTATTAGAGTATTTTATTACATTTAAGTTTATATTTGGTTTATAAAACGGATTTGACAATACTCAAAAAGGCGGGTACTCAATAATCTTCTTTCTCCAGAGGACCCAATATGGCGGATGCGCATACTCACCTCTTTAGTGCTCTACCGCAACCGCATCGTCGCTCGCAGCGACGTTTCGTGATCTCTCTTCCTATTGACTACAGCTGAAAGGTTCATGAGAACGACGAGATAGCGGCTTAATGTGCACGCGCAAGGAAATGCCGCACTGTAAACGCGCCAAACAGGAAGGCACGCTGTTTCTACTGTAAGTTACATTAGAATTGACTAACGCTTGATGATTTTTCGCGGAAAGAGAGGCTGAAAAGTGGCGGATTCGCGGCGCGATGGTTTATCGTTTTATTGTTTCTTTGCTCGTGGATGAAAAGTCGAAGAATGTACGAGTTTGAATACAACGACGGCTGGTTCGTAGAACGTCATTGTAGATAGAGTTAGTTTTACGCGTGAGGTATAATTTATTTTTTTTCGCGAGTGTGGTGGATGCATCCCATTCTCCGCACGCCAGAACCTATGCATGGAGAACAGTGATGTGTATTTAAGGTCAATTTATACAGCCACCGACGCAGGAACGATCCGAGTCGGCAAAATCGGTGGGCGCTCGCTGACGAATCTTATCCTCGCTACGCCTAGAGCGGTCAAATGTTTGCGGACCAATGTTTGCTCTCGGATAAGTATGGCACAAATAAGTAAGGCCTCGGACGCGACTCGCCTCGACTAACGTTCACCGATTTTCCTCCGCGCGAGCTCCAAACCTCCGACTCGGATCGCGCCTGTAACGGCGGCTGAATAAATTGACCTTCACTCGTAACATGTCAGAAAATAGACTTGACATGGATATTGATAATCAAAGTGAAGACGGAGAAATAAAGAAAAGCCCCTCGAAGGATATGGATGATTTTAGGTAACGAATAATTCGACGCTAGATTCTAATCTCCGACTGTAACCTTAAACTTTATACAGTCAAAGAATCATCATCCCCATAAGCAATGTTACTTTAAATTCTCGATGCAGGGATAATCTTTCTCTGAACTGACCACTATTCGGTTGTACCTGATACATCATCTTTTTTTAATTTTTTTTTTCTAACGTAGCGCGTGTAAAAGTATTAGTCATTTTGAGAAAAGTATACTTAAAGCTTTTCAGAGGAGGATGGCGGAGATACTGCCGATTCTCTGGACATAAAACCACCGCAGGCTGTGATCAGACATCACAAGTCCAACTCGTCGAGAAGGAGAGATAAGCACGGCGATAGGAGGGACCGTAGGGAGGAGAAGGAACGAAAGTCTAGGCACCACGATCGCGGGGAGGACAGGCATAGGGATAAGCACAGACATCGTAGACATGGAGCAGACCTTTTAGAGAGGTCGGAGCGTTCCGACGGCTCTAAAAGGGACAGAGAGAGAATGGAAAGGTTAGAAAGAATAGATGGCCATAGGGACAGAGAATCTAGACACGATAGGAAAGAGAGGAGCACCGGAGATCGCGTTTTGGAGGATTTACGAGAAAGGTATAAAAGATTTGAGATATTCGAAGCGGTATATTTAGCCCTACTTTTGGTGCGTCGCGGGATTATACTATCGTGTTATTATAATATTTTGATTTACAGATTGTTGGACAAGAGAAGAGAGAGGCGAGAGGATTCACGGGACATTAGAGATTACAAGGCAGAAACACGTCGGGAAATTCGTCTGGACGACTCTCGTGACTTGCGTGAGCCGCGCGAGCGCCGGGAAATACGAATGGAAGATATGCGAGAGCGCCGCGAGATCCGTGCTATTGGAGAGGATGTAAGGGAACGTCGTGAAATTCGCATGGAGGAGCACAGACACATGAGGGTGATGGAGGAGCAATATTCGGAAACGGAGTTGATGGAACGACCCGAGAGAAGCGAGAAGCGTCACAAGAGATCGCACAAACACGACAGACTACGCGATAGGGACAGAGAGAAAGCAGAACGGGAGAAAGAGCACCGGGAGAAACAGTTGCGCGAAGCGATGGAGATCGTTACGGAGGAGGCGGATGAAATGGAAATCAATGAAATACAGATACAGACGAAGGATCCGAAGGAGATGACGGAACAGGAGCTGAGGAAAGAAAGATTATTGGAAGCGGATAGGGAAATGGCCAGAAGAAAAGAAGTCTCTAGAATGGAGTTGGAAGCGCGACGAATGAAGAGAGGAGAGAAGCGACCGCTCAGTCCCGACAACAATCAAGATCCTTCTATCGTGGAACTGTCGGATGAAAGTCCGAGTCCCATCCATTCGGATGAAATTTGTTCCAAATCCATAGAGTAAGATTATTCGCTCGAACGAATTAAAGGAAATTATTGTACATCTTTGAAATAAATTGATTTGAAATATGTGCTTCGTAGGTCCAGACATTCGTCCGATGGCCAAAGAAGTATACGCGAAAGATCTTCTGATAGACATTCTTCCGATTCATCGGAATCGAGCAGCGAGGACGATGACGAGTCCAACGATTCGAACAAAGGCTCTAACGCTGAATCGAACGACGGGTCTGATTACAATAATCCAAGCCCCTTATCCGTCGATCGATTAGCCAAGTCCGATCACTCCGACGGGGAATCCCCTGGCCACGTCGACTCAAATGGCGCGACCAAGAACGTGGAGGAAGAAGAAAAGAAGGAAGAGGTGCCCGAGTTACCTCCATACCTACCAGCTATTCAAGGTCAACTCTTTGCTATATCGTAGTTTCGCCTTCTATTGCCAACGTTTTGCAGTCGTACTTAATCTTTTTTCTATTTTCTCGCAGGCTGTAGAAGCGTAGAGGAATTTCAGTGTCTAAACCGCATCGAAGAAGGTACGTACGGTGTAGTGTACAGAGCACGCGACAAACGTACGGATGAAATTGTGGCTCTAAAACGATTGAAGATGGAGAAAGAGAAAGAAGGATTTCCAATCACCAGCCTCAGAGAGATAAACACTCTGTTAAAAGCGCAACATCCGAATATCGTTACTGTCCGAGAGATAGTCGTCGGCAGCAACATGGATAAGATATTTATCGTAATGGATTATGTGGAGCATGATCTGAAATCGTTGATGGAAACGATGAAGCAAAAGAAACAGGTTTTCATTCCAGGTAAATGGCTGAAGGTAAAAAGATAAGAAAGCGTGGAGCGGGGTGTACAAATAATGAATGATTTCTTTTCGCAGGGGAGGTGAAATGCCTTATGCAACAATTGTTACGAGCAGTCGTCCATTTGCACGACAATTGGATACTTCATCGTGATTTGAAAACGTCGAATTTGTTGCTAAGTCACCGAGGTATCCTAAAAGTTGGTGATTTTGGTTTAGCGCGAGAGTACGGTTCTCCGCTGAGGCAATATACTCCGATCGTTGTAACGCTCTGGTACAGAGCCCCCGAATTGCTACTCAGCGGGAAAGAGTATAGTACTCCCGTCGATATGTGGTCCGTAGGGTAAGGAAACAATTTAAAGAATCAATAATACTCTCCCACTTCTCTATATTTACGACCATTAAGCCGGGAATGCCTTTATTTCAGGTGCATCTTCGCGGAATTACTAAGAATGGAGGCATTGTTTCCTGGTAAATCCGAGATCGATCAGTTAAATAGAATATTCAAAGAACTAGGCACGCCGAACGATCGGATATGGCCAGGATACAGTAAACTGCCGATGGTGCAGAAGATTCCATTCGCTCATTATCCTGTGAACAATTTGAGACAGCGCTTTAGCTTATCCCTGTCGGATCTGGGCGTCGAGCTGTTGAACAAGTATGCTTTCTCCGTTGCGCAGCAATTTTCTATCGGAATCACACTTCTACCTCTCTATCGTCTCTTAAATGTATTTGCAGGTTTCTCACGTATGACCCCCAACAACGAGTAACAGCGGAGGACGCGCTAAAGCACGGCTACTTCACGGAAGCACCTTTGCCGATCGACCCGCAGATGTTTCCCACGTGGCCCGCGAAATCGGAGCTCGGAGTTCGAACGGCGAACGCTTCTCCGAAACCACCGAGCGGAGGAAAAGAGTACAAACAACTAGGGGACGGCGATGATGCTGATTTGAGCAATTCCGGGTTTCATATGGGTCTCACGGAAAGCGGAAGGCAGCCTCCCGTCGGCGGTGGTTTCCACCTCAAGTTTTAATTGCCTACGAATCCCATACGAATAAAGACAAGGATAACGAGGATGTGATTTTCTACAAAGTGAACTTTGTACATAAATACTTGGTGTTCCGCACTTGGGTCATAATATTAAATGAAAAACGCGTACATGATTAAAAAGTGTTACACAAGTTTAACAGAGGAAAGAGGACATTGTACGATGATTTTAATTAATGTCGGTTCTTTCAAAAGTTGCTTGGTCGTGGAACATTTTTATGTTTATACGCTTCGTTTTACTTTATTCAAGTATTTGTGAGAAGTGACCGATAATCGTTGGAGCTACCAACCGGGTGAGGAATCGAGGAGAGATCAACGACGCAATATTTTTTTACATTTATTGAGTTCGACACGTTACAAGCTCGGGAGATTCTTCGAAATGTACATGATGAATAAAGCATAGCTCCGTTGACATTAAGACTCATTAATTATAATAGAGTCTCCTTCAACAGCGATTCATCCGAGAACTTTTTATTTTCCAGCGTTATTCATGTTCTTCGGTAAGCCCAGCAGTGAGTTTATGAGTTCGGAATTCCGTTTAGGATGATACAGACGGGGCGGTAACAGCAGCAGCCTTGCAAGTTGCAGCTCGTTATCCTGAAACCATAACTTTTTACATTTCCCGAAGCTAGGTCGTGGTCTTTTTCGACGAAAGTGTCTGAAACGAGAAAAATCATTCTATTCTATAAATGTTCATTAATATTGTATGCGCATTTCTTTACCAGTCCTCGGCCGTACGGGAAGCTTAGTCCCAAGAGATTCCTCTCCGGGTCTTCGATCGCCCCCAATGCGTCGTACGAGATTCCCAGAATTGCGATCAAGACGATCATGCATTTGATCAAAGCCATGTCTTATTCCTGAAAGCGCCACACAGAAGATGATAAAATCCTCTTTGATAAGCTTTTCCTTTTAATCGCCTGATAGTTGAGTAAGTATGAGATACGCTTTTGTATAATTATGAAAATAAGTGTACAAGTGGGGGATTACAAGTTTAAGCGGCTTACTGTTTCTCCTCGGCAAAGCGGATACTGCGAGTGCAATAATTGTTCCTGTTGGACGTGCAAGCTCAATGTGCCCCAAGCCTCGGCAGGGCACGATACTTTTATACGCGGCGTCGCGGATCCTTGCTCGTGGGGGTTGAAATCTGCTTGCGACAGATGCATCTGCGAACGACAGTTATCTCCTTTGACGAGCACATCGAAGAAATTGCCCTTCGTTTCTTTTTTTCTACTTGAATTACGTAAACGCCGATTGTGTCGGTGGCAGAGTTTTTCGATCGGCTCCACCAACCGAACGCCGCTCCGTACATCTCGTCTCTTTTTCGTACTTATTGTAAAAATAACTTTGCGATGACGCATTGTTTCAGCGCGGGGCCTCTGTAATTTCCTTTTTTTTTATCCGCCTTAAATTACAAGGAAACAGAATTACCCCGCTTTCCATTGAAACAAGTTTAACGATTCAGGTGTGGAAGATTACGTCCAGACGAGGAATCAAGGAAGAAGGAAATACAGCGAAACAAGTAGTAAGAAGATTAAAGGATATTCTAAAGTGGTTCGTCGATGTGAAGCGATTAATCTCGCTGGTTCATCTGCTCCACGGTCGTGAAGCGTGGCGAAAGAGCGGACCAAAGTTGAATAAGCGGACTAAAGTTGGTGACCATCGTCCAGGCGATCACTCGCGATTGCTAATGCTCGAGTCCGCGATGCGTACTGTCCCATCTCTGCGTTTACGATGCACCGCTCTCGAGTTAATGACGCGATAACGCGGACGCGGTGAATTTATGCACACATTTACGCTGCAGGGATGCACCACGGCTCTCAGGTGTTCGACTTAACGATTGTTTACAATGTGCTTTACCTTTTGTCCATCGAGAATCCTGCAGCCTTCTGGTTGCACGACCGGTCACGCGAGAGGAGTTTCGTTCAGCACGCGTATCCGCGTACGAGGAGAGCGTTACGTTAATTCTTTAATACATCACGCGGAATAAACTTCTGTTTTATTTAGTGTCGGATATACGTTACTTTTAATCTTGACGGTTGGTTCCGTGTACTGGTACCACCGCAGCGACGATAGGGAGAAAAGCGCGCGCGGAATCCCGTAATCGTTAGTGATGCGGCCTACCACCTCTAATAATTAAGGGAATTGTATTTATTCATGAGACGCCCACGCAAAGATGAAGAGCGATAAATGGCAAAGATTGGCACCGATATTCTTCGTAGAAACGAAGGAGTAGGGAGAAAGAGCCAGAGTTAATAAAAGAAAAAAGGAGGGAGAGAGCTTAGAGTCCTCCCGAACTCCATGGACCATAATCGAAACGAGCCCCGGGGATGGGCTCCGGGTCACTAACCAGCAGCCAGAAAAGTGGCCCGAGAGACTGGTGCCGTGTCCTTGGTTCGCTCTCAAGACCCTTCGAGCCCACGAAGCGGCGTCGTGTCGATCATGTCGTCGATTCGGTTTTGTCGACACCCGAGTACTTTCCTTTATGTAAACGTCACTGAACCTGAGCCGCCTGCTGCTTGTTGCGGGAAACGAAATCCAACGGCTGCCTCTTATCGCGCGTATCTCGCCTCGTCTTTCTCTCCGCTTCTCATTCAGCTGTCTCAATCGAACAGTTACGGGTAGGAATTAACTTATAGGTGACGTAATTAAATACCAGCCTGATAGCTTCCCTCGGGTGTATCGTAATTTTAATCGACGCCCGTGGTTTTCGGCGACTTTCCCCAAGGATCCGATGACTATCCAAGGTGTTGTAACGTGATAAATCACGCCGCGTCTCGCTCGGCAACGTTCACAGCGAACCAACAACAGTTTTGTCCCCCGAATTATCTATTGCCCCCGTGTTAATAGCATTCTCGTGTATACATCCGTTCAGAACTATCATGCGATGATCTGAAACGTTTAGGACTAGAACGCGGTGCACTAATGGCCAATGCCTGGACCTGATACGCGACCACAACGTTCCCTGGGATTGGGTCAAGGCTTCTTTTGCGAGGAATCGTCGGCCGACGGAGGACCTGAGCGATTCCCTGAAACGATCGTAAATTTCGTGTCGTACATGGTACATTCGTCAATAAGGGGAATGGCAGAAGGTACTACAGCAACGTATCTTATTCCCCATCTGCGGAGCTCCTCGCGCGTGTCCCGTTTACTGTCGCGTTTATTTAAATAAAAAAAAAGAAGACGAACGTTGATTATCTATTCCATTTGGCTGTTAAGACGCTTCGACTGGTTCCGCGCCACGAAAAGCTCATACGAGCTGTGTCGAAACGTTTCACTTCCCGATGCCAATGAACTTGAAAGATCACATCCATAATCCGCTCTGTAGAGAAGCCTGGCTGCCCGAACTGGATCTCGACTCAGAAGTAATTCGGAGAACTAAGGACAATTAATCGTGCTATCGGAATTCTCGGCGGATTTGAATACCCGTTCCGTCTAACATATTCCGTCGCCACCCAAATTCCGTCTTTGTTTCTCATCGGCGCAACCTCGAGGGGACATTTTCGCCTGACCTTCTCTCGCGCTTTCCACCAACGTAATCGAGCAAGCGAACCTCCGTTCTCCATCCTGTCCCCAACTTTCAGCGAAAAGGATCACTCGTTAGGATGCCCTCTAAGACTTTCCACTTTTTTCTTTTCCAGGGTGTAAACAAGTCGATAAATCGACCGTCCACACAAGTTCAAGGCGAATCATCGCCGTTCCCTAAAGTGCCTTATTTTTAGGACACCACTGGTTCCTGGATACCTGGCGACCACCAGAATCGACTCGTGAAGTTTTCAATAGGACGAGTTCCCTAACTTCGGCCCTCACTTTCCACTCTTTTTCTTCGCCCGCCTCTGCGCCTCTACACTGTAGCCGGTAAGGGGGTTCGAAGACCGCGCGCGTTTGTTTTAAAGCGGACCCTGGGCGGCTTTACGTAGCTCGAGAGGATATCAGGAATATTTCACCATCGCTCGACTGCGCGGACGTTGTTTTTCAAATTTTGCCAGCAATTTTATGGCCCCAAGCCTGTGGAAATTGAAATGGCATTTCTGAGGCAGACGATGCCGAGGAAACTTTTAAGCGAAAGATACTCGAGACTGTACCCGCGCAACTAGTCGAAATAAAAGCCATTGCGCGGCTCGTGATTGTCCTGCGTCTGTTTCAAGGTAATCGTGCCTAGTTTATTCGAAATATTGTCATCGTGCCTGTGACATGAAACTCTAAGCAGAGAGCTCGCTCCGTGGCCAGCGATTTATGTACGTACATCGAATCCTTTCTGTATCCTAATACTCGGCGCTCGTTTACCCACTTTCAGTAATTCGCGGAGAAGACGATCGTCAGATTGGCGATATCTTAGCACCGAGTTCCTGGTGTCATTGAAATCAGCACGTCGATCAGATGACAGAGAGAATTCATAAAGAAGCGCTGCACGTTATTCTACATATCACCTTCCATTTATCCCTGAGACTCGAAGTGGAGGACGCTTAAGGACTCGCCGCGATCGCGCTCAACATCTAACACATAAGAATCCGTCGTTTATTCATTTCGAGTCTGATCCGCGAGATTTCGCGGTCAAGTACGAAACGAATTCTGCTATAAATATGCATTTACACTTTGCACCGGATGCTGACTGGCAACGATATGTTGCGGTATTCGAGCAATAAAGTTTCAGGTATCGATTACCAGCGTGCAGATAGCTTTCCTGAATGCATTTTTATTTGACTGGGCATTCGAACTCGGGAAACGGAGGATTCATTCTGCGAAGGGAGTGGACAGAAACGGCGGGATTAGAACGCGCGAAACGTCCCCGGGTGCACGGGTGCAGGGGCACGCACACAAAAGATCCGCTTAATGTCACCGGCGCGAGGTGTATAGGGAGAATTGGTGTACATACGTACACGGTCGTGTTCTCGTGGTCAAGGACGTTGGAGACAGGGTCTGTAGGGTGCGGGTCGAGGGGTCCCCGGGCGATGGAGTAGGTATATATGGGCGTCCTCGCGCGTCCGGAATACCAGATTCATGCAAGTTAGCCCTCCCCGCGAAGCGGGTGGTGTGTGCTTTTAAAAATTCATCGCGGACGTCCTAACAGAGCAGGAGGAGTATCAGAAGGAGGAGAAGTGTCCGCAGGGACCCATTGCGACTTCTCAATCATCGGTCAGTGCAGTACGATCAGGTGCTATCGACGGTTCGGTGGATCCACGTCTCCTGTAGCACGACCAACACTGGGCACGCTAGTTTCGGGAACGTCCGTCCGCTTCTAACTCGAGGCAAGGTTCGTTCTCTTACCATACAGACGCATTTTCTACCCTGCTTGCCATTTCCGTTACCATTTTACGGCGATCGGTCTTTGTACTTGAAGATGTTCGTCGGCGAATAACCGACTCCTTCAGCATCCGCGATTAATCAAGAGATCGTATCCTTCCGTTGCGCTCGCCCGAGATTCATTGCCATTCGGACTCATTTGTCGGAGATATAATGCGAAAATAAAGGCCAGCTCGATCATCGTTGACTAACGAGCGACTGCTCGGGCGTTAAGATAGAGTCGCGTGCGATTGCGATTTTAATTGCTGGATTTAATTGAGCGACTCGCGATATCTGTGAAATGTCGTTGCGATCGTCCGTGCTGTTTAAAGTTATTATCGGAGAACGCAGCCGACGGGGGGGCTGGCAAACGTCGTCCTCTACCATGACCGGTCACTTCCACCTACGGGCTTTGCATTTTTAATGCCTCAACGCCACCGACCGAGGATTTAAGTACACCGCGTGGCCTTTGTCCTCGAGTGAATCAGCGCACGGGGGCCGCATAAATTTCAATTTCGCGGCTAATGTATCGCCTATTGTCCCATCGCGAGGAAGACGGGGATTCCAGTCAAAGTACACGAATGCCAAGGTCGACGAAAAAAATCGCCGGGCTCTAAACGAATTCCGGAGGAATCTCTTGTTCACACACGAAACCGGCGGCGAAAAGTCCATTTTTCTCGCCGTTCTTTTTCCTCTCCTTTCTGGATTCCTCTCGGACCACGGACAGTTTACTTTGCCACGAAGAAAAGGAATTCGTCAATGGGCCTGACAACCGCGAGCGATTTAGCCCTGAGAAACTGCTATTTGAAATGCTTGAGACTTCCGACACTCCCCGAGACCATTGGCAGCCCCCTGGGTCGCGGGGTGTCCACCAGACTTTTGTCTTGGTCCCAAGGGGCTAAGAATAGGTAAACAAAGAAGTAACGTTGTTGTTGCCGCGGTGTCGGCCGTTTTTCATGCAACAGCACAAACCTGGTCATTACTGTGATTGAACTTGGCCGGGCCCAATTATCGCGGGAGGCCGAGGTTCTTGTCATGCCGAGCACACCTTGTTCCATATTTTTCTTTTCCGGTCTCGATGTACGGGCGTTTCGAGTGCAGGACAGGTTTGGTGGGTCGCGTGCACGAACGCATACGGACACGCATAGGTAGGCAAATCCACCGGCAGACCGGTGTCCTGCCCAGAAAATTAATCATCCGTGTATTCGACACCCCCTGTTAAGCGTTACCATTTAATCACGCATCGATCGTTTGTACTTGTCGTCGCTACTCATTGTCAGGTTCCATTCAAAACGTCGCGGACCATTTAGAGCTGTATGATTTACGGCGGTATGACGACTCCAGCGCCGATTGTTTGCAGATGATTGCCTGGCTCGTTTTGATTCTGGGGGGCCTGGCGGCCGCCGGGCCCTCGTATCGAGTATCCATTCACGAGCTGCTGCCTCCTCCGCCGCCGTGGCACCCGAATCAAAGGGAGGTGGACGCCGAGGTGATCGGTATGCCAGCATTTCAAAGGGGTGCTGTCGAGAGTCCGCCGTCCATCGAGAATTCGCTGGAGGACCCCGTCACTCACGAGGAATACGGCTCGCAAAGATACCCGCTGCGGGACGCGGTCGAGGCGTTTCCCGCGAATCTGATCGATCCCCAAGGTGGCAGCCTAGCTCTGCAGGATATCAGAGAGTCAGTGGCCTTTGAGGATATCGTCGGGCCATGCCACGAACCCAACGCTCTCGGCGCGAACGTTGGGCAGCGTAGAATGGAGCCCCGACTCGTTCATTAACATGTCTGCTACGTGACTGATAATTGCAACGTTCCGTAGGCCTGACGGACGTGTGCCCTTAAGGGATGCAGTGGAGCACCGTGAGGCTCCTTTCTTCAGCGGGATCGACCATGAATCGATCTGGATCGAGCCCCTGGCTCCACCGACCCTGACGCGCACGCAGCAGATCGTCGATCCGAAAGTGATATGCCACTTGGATTCTGGCGCTGTCCACAGGATAGAACCGTTCTCGCTCTTCCCTCAGGCAATCCCCGACCACAAATGCTCCCACTTAATATACGCGGCGACCACTCTGGGTATACACTCGATTATTTATTCGATGCGCACAGAAACCGCGATCTGACGCGCTCGACTCTGTAACGCGCAATCTTCTTCGCTTGCAGATCCCGAGGGCTTGGTCGTCGCTTCGAGGGACCGGGAGTACGACGAGATTAAGGGTAAACCGATCGAGCGTTTATCAACGCGACCTATAAGATACTAATAAAGTCGCGAGTCCCGTTAATTTATTCGAACAATTCGAACAGGTGGATACAAGGCGGTAACGGGACACCGATCCAGGGACCCAGCGTTGAGAGTACTCGTTTCGATCGCAGCACCTAATAGGGGAAAACTGTTCGCCGAGGTGACCAAAAATCACTGCACCCTCCATTGCGAGAAGCTGGCAAAATCTATACGGAGCTTCCTCGAAGTTCACGATTTCGATGGCGTTGAAATCGACTGGGAGAGCTCGTCGGAGCACTCGAACGACTTGAAGCTCTTGCTCAAGGCCATCAAAAGATCTTTCGTCGGTCGCGACTATATCCTAGCTGTGGCGCAGAGACCAGAGGATCCAGCGGATCAAGAGGTCACCTCCATTGTCGATCTCGTGCTCCTACGAGCTTGGCGAGAGAGTCCGCCGTTGAGGAGGGAGAAATTGGCCCTTCACCCAGCACCCTTGAAATACGTTGTTCGAACAACGAGCAAATGGATCGATCGAATCCCACGCGAGCACAGATCGAAGGTCGTCCTTGGCCTGCCGATCTTCGGGCAAGGTTACACCCTCAAGTTTGGAAACTTCACCGACGTCGGGGCTCCTGTCATCGGACCGGGAACCGACGATGCTTATGCTAATCAGAAAAACGGCAGGACAGCCTATTACGAGGTAAAGATCGGCAGTCTTTATTTCTCAACGACCATCCGTTTATTGTCATTTCATACGTTAATTCGTTTAAGATCTGCGAGAAACTGGAGGACGGCTCTTGGATCTCTGGCAGGGACGAGGAGGGTCCTTATGTAAAACGCGGAGATCAATGGATCGGTTACGAGGATCCTCTATCGGTGAAGATAAAGGTGGCTTTCGTTCGATCCACAGGACTCGGCGGCATTTCCCTATGGTCCCTCGATTTGGACGACTTTCAGGTACACGCGGAACCCGCGATTCATCGCCAATTTGTCCTTCCAATCTGTTACAGCTAGTATTTCGCACTTTCAGGGCATCTGCGGAAATCCTTGGCCGATGCTGAACGCTGCAACTGAATCGATAGGATTCTATGACGAAACGCTGCTGAAGAAATGCTCCACCGACGGCCTCATCAACGACCAGAACAGCTGCTCTGGATTCTATTCCTGTCACGAAGGTACGCGAGACGCATCATAGCCCAGGTGTACGCTCGATTACGGAGTGTTCTCGTCTGTTCGTTAGGTATAGAGTATCACGGCGATTGCGGGTATGGAAGGTATTTCGAATGGGCCAATGGACGTTGCGCGAAAGCAATTCCAGGCGCGTGTATGCTCCGCCAAAATGATCGAGCCCAGGAAGACGGATCACCGGAGGATCTGCGAGAAGACCAGCAACCGCAGCATTTGGAAATCTCCGTGGACACGGCGCCACGAGTGGTTTGCTACCTGACCTCCTGGTCTCTGTATCGCAAAGACGATGGAATGTTCGTCCCTGAGCGGCTGGACTCGCGCTTGTGCACGGACGTAATTTACGCCTTCGCTGGGCTGAACCCGGACACGTTGCTCCTTCAACTGTTCGACCCCTGGGCCGACATAGAAAACAGTAATTACATCGAGTCCTTTGACCTCGTTACCTTGGCTGAGTCAGAACCTAGTAGAGACTCGGTCTTCTAATTTTTTTTTACAGACCTCTACAAACGAGTAACGATGATCAAGGGACCGAGGGTGCTACTGGCCATCGGAGGCTGGACCGACAGTACCGGGGATAAATATTCTCGGTTGATAAGCAGTGGAGCTGCTCGTCGGAAATTCATCGCGTCCACCGTAAACTTTTTAAAGAAGTACAACTTCGATGGCCTCTCCGTCGAGTGGAACTATCCAAAGTGTTGGCAGAGCGACTGCAGAAAAGGTCCGGATTCCGACAAGCCCAACTTCACCAAGCTGATACAAGAGTTGAAGGAGGAGTTCGACCAGCAGGAGCCAAAGCTCGCGTTGGCTGTCGCGTTATCGGGCTACAGAGAAGTCATCGACAGGGCGTACGAGGTAGAGGAGATCTCTAAAACGGTGGAGTTCATGTCTGTCATGACGTACGATTATCATGGTGCCTGGGAGTCGAGGACGGGACACCTGTCGCCGCTGTTTGGCACTCCGGGCGAGAGTCACCCGTACTACAACGTCGTAAGTTTTCGTACACGCGATGATGATCGATTTTGATCGTTGATTAATCGTTGATACTCTTTCAGAATTCCACGTTGGAGTACCTCGTTCAATTAGGCGCGGAAAAATCCAAGCTTCTGATGGGCATTCCCCTTTATGGGCAAGCTTATCGATTGTCCAGCGACAGTCGGACGAGTCTTGGCGACCCTGCGACGGGTCCTGGAACTCCAGGAGAATTCACTAGGCAGCCTGGTATGCTGGCGTACTATGAGATTTGCGACAGACTCAAGAACAAAGGCTGGAAACATGGATTAGGTGAAGAAGAATCGTGGGAGGATGCATGGCGTCTACGGCGTCTGTCTTAATGACTTTATCTTGAACACCACTTTTCAGGGCCAAGCGCTTACTACAAGGACCAGTGGGTGGGCTACGACAGTACAGAGAGCATTTTCGCGAAAGGAGAACACATATTGCAAAGTGGTTACGGAGGAGCCACGTTGTGGACCGTAGACCTGGACGATTTCTTGAATCGTTGCTGCTCGGAATCGTTTCCCCTGCTGAAGAGCGTAAACCGGGCGTTGGGTCAGTATAGAAACCATTATTCTACCTCAAAGTTTTTAAGCTACAGAATAACCAAATTGTGTATTCCCTTCTGTAGGACGTTTGAAGACTAAACCCACCGAGGATTGCGTCCGCCCGGCGGAACCAGTCACGCCGCAACCTCCGACGCTGACGACTCACAACGACGCGGCAGCAGAAAGTTCCGGATCCACTGCATCAGTTACGAAACCAACCGGGTGGCCGGCCTGGTCCGAGAAACCGAGCACGACGACTACTACAACTACGACAACTACGTGGCCAAGTTGGACGTGGACTCCGAAGCCGACCAAACAGCCAGAATCAACGACGAAGAGCAGCACCACGTTATCTTGGAGCGAGCCGTCGAGCAGCGTCTCCTGGACTTGGACCTCGACAAAGTATAACGCTATAACGTACAAGTATAAATCGCCGTCAAATATACATCTCATTCGTCGTTGAAACTCGTAGGCCGTCCACCGAGGAGCCCACCGTAGAGATCACGGAGGTTACAGAGAAACCGACGGACTCCTCGAGACCAGGGGCACCGTGCGCGACCGGGGAATACGTGGCGGATCCTGACAACTGTGGTAATTACTTCAGATGCGTGCTTGGGGAATTGAAGCGCGAACAATGCGCGCCTGGATTGCACTGGGATGCCAGGCGGGGCATCTGCGACTGGCCAGCAGCGGCGAAATGTCAAGCGTCAACTGGTAAGCACTAGATTCTTATCGAATGCATCGATCCAACAAATTTTTTCGCTACCAGTGGAACAAACTAGGCACTCGTTTCTGTCGGGAAGATGCAGCCAGGGAGGTAGATTGTCGCGTGTCCACTCTAGAATGTGAATTAAACAGCGACAGAGATGTGCGCGTGTAACAAGTTGCGCAAATTTAGCGGTACCTACGACATTTCTTTAAACACATGTCGATAGATGAGGGATCGGTTTGTTGGCAATGGCATAAACCTGTTTACGGTGTGACTAGCATGTTCACTCCTGCACACATTTTTCCGTCGGTTTTGTAACCACCGCCTCCAGGCAAAGGTTGTGCCGAGGCATCTTCCCTCTGTAAGTCATTCAGTTTGCATAAGACTGTCAGGGCTCCACACTGCTCCTTGGCATCTTCCTGGAGAATGACGCCGCTTTATCTCCTTTGCGCGACTCTCCTTCTAATTTCGATCGATACTGCGCTACCGCAGGTGTACAAAATCTCCCGACGGTACAATACAAGTAAATCGATGGCTGTTGGACGAAGAGACTAGGAATCTGTAGAAAAATCCGCGTTAAAGTGTCTTGATCCTTTGCTTGCTCAGATTCAGCGACTCAGAGGCCACCAGGGACCACCACCGCGAGTACTTCCACTACTACTGAAAGCACCACGTCTAAGAAGCCGACTACATCTTTCAGCTGGTCCTCTTCTCCGCTCACCACGCGACAGCCGTCCACTCAGAAACCGATTACCACAGAGAAGCCTGGGAAGAGCTGCGAGCACGGCCAGTACTACCCCTATCCGAACTCGTGCACGAATTTCCTGGTCTGCGTGAACGGAGACTTGATCTCGCAACAGTGTGGCCCAGGATTAAACTGGAACAGGGAGAGGAACATGTGCGACTGGGCTTTCAAGAACCCTTGCAACGACACGCCCGCCAAGAGCGCCTCGCTGATTGCTGCGGACGGAAAGTCCAGCGTGAGTAGCAGCTCTCGATGATTAATAAGGGATCAAACTTGTTTTCTATTTATTAAACTACATTTCTACAGTAGGGAAAATATGGGTAAAACCGGGACGCTAAGGATAAAAGCTTATAACTTTGACATTATTAACGAAAAAAAGAAATTGAAATTAGGATTCATTAGAATAAACTCTTTATTAAATAATAGTATATACCCATTTTTTTAATACAATAACAGATACAAAAAAATTACGATTTAAAATATGGTTCGATTTTACGGTTTTACCCCATGGCCTGGGTAAAACCGGGTACCATAGTAAAAGCTGACTCTAGCACCTATAACAACGGAATTCGTCCAATTCTTCAGTCTCCCAACCAGTGCAGCCTTCGTGGCTCACTTATAACAAACTGTACACTGCACCCAACCCTCATTCAATTTGGATGAAAGATAGGATTGTTGGACATAGATGCAAATGTCTTCACCGTCTTCATCACCACTGTTATCATTATCCTTCCGTATTTTGTTTAATTTTGTGGTTTTCTTTCTCTTTAGTTGTAGTTCTTTCTTAAGATTTAGTTTAATGTTAATAACTTCCTCTTTTTCGGGTACCCGGTTTTACCCCGTACGGTTTTGCCCCAACATACAATTTTGTAAATATTACGAATTATCAACAATGCCAGGGCGAAGTACAAACAAACTGTCTTAGTTATTTACACTTTAATATGCAACAATTAACATAATTCGTACAAGAAAGTACTTACCTGAACACTGTCAAAAGTATCGAAGTTTCTTAACTATCGAAAATTAGATCAGAGCCTTTAAAAACACACAAGTCGGTATAACTTTAGTAAGGACGCTTGTAGCACAATCATCTTTTGTTGATGGAACAACGCACATCGTGACAATATGTGGCTGTAACGACGCCGGAAAATTTAAGGCCGTTTTAAAAATAATAGTCCGTCCCGGTTTTACCCAGGTACCCGGTTTTGTCCATATTTCCCCTAAATAAAAAATATAAAAGTAATAAAATGATTGGTTTTCAAATGCTTTTGAAGGTGGTCTTGATGACACGTTTAAAAATTCATGCCTCGCTCGTGTTAGACTTATCTGGACCCAAAAATCCAAACATATTCTTGATCGGTAATGTCTGTTGCTATCGCTCGGACTATAATTAGTGATTTATCTTAAAATTAGCAAAATGAAAAAATGTTTTCTCGGCTTTTTTCTTTCGCTATTTTCGATTTTAAAAGTAGGTGACACTCAATGAAAATACTTGGTTGTAGTCCCCGCGAGAGTCACAGGTGTGCAGAATAAGCAGTAAAATTTATAAAGCAATCGGTTCGATATTTTTTTAGTTTTTATTTTCACGATGTGGGCAAATGACGTTTCGAGAAAAACGCGTTCAAAAGCTTTCGTCTATAGTATATTCTATACAGAAACCAAGCGTCTGCGATCCCTATAAAATGCCTCTGTAGAAGCTAAAATAATCGAAATTTTTTCATGAAAATTCAAGAATAGGGGAGACCGGGGCACTTTTCAGTTTTCTATTTTTTATTTTTTTGCATTCCATATTCAATAGTATCAATGACTCTCACTTAAAGTACGTTCTTTCCTCTACCAATTACCGCTATCGCGTGTAATTAAATGAAAACCATGACTTTGAAACAAGCCATTTTGAAGGTCGAGGCATGTTGTATCAACGTGCCCCGAGTAGGGGCTAGTTGTTACACAATACGGGGCAAGTTGTTACAGGATTAAATTTTACGAAACGAGGCTTATTATGAGTAATATAATTATATTTTCTTGAACAGAAGTAAAGTTATTAATGGTAAGAATCTATTATAATGAATATACAATAAAAAATGTATTTTAAAATGAAAAAAAAACTACCGTAATCAGTTGCACTAATTATCGTCGTCCGTTTCATAGGGGACTCGCAAATTAATGCACACATAAAAGTGATTTTTAGGTTTTGCACACTTCTCATGTGCCCACTTTTTGCACTCTATGCACTGAATCCACTTTGTAACAACATGCCCCTTTCCCTCTGTAACATGTCCTTTTTCGTATCTAACAACATCCCCCTTGTCTTGTGTAGCAACTTGCCCCGGTTGACACCATTGTGTATAAAAAGCTATAAGTTCATACCAGTTTGGAGTATTCTTATGTTCTTGGTGCCAATCTGTAGCTAAAGGAACACTGATTCAAACGTAGTAATATTAATTTGCATACATTTATCTGTCTGTTCGGTAGAAAAGATTGAAGTAGAATGAGAAAAGTTACTATTAGTACCGAAAACACAAAAAACTGTAATAAAGTGACAACGCGTGAACCGACTACAAACAAACAACATACACGATTGTGTATGGTTGAAACACATCAGCCACTTCATCGTCGAAGTGATAGTGCAAGCGAAAAAAATTTAAACTGCTTTGTAACAACCTGCCCCTGTAACAACTAGCCCCGGTCTCCCCTACATTCTTGAGGATACGTTCTTTTGAAAAATGTTTTAAAAAAATCGATTTTGACCTCTTAACTGGCCGTTACTTTGTCCAGCCATGCATTCCCGGAAGCTACTCCGGCGTCCCAGGGGACTGCGAGAGCTACCAGGCTTGCCTGTGGGGTCGTCACGAGGTGTTCCACTGCGCTCCAGGACTACACTTCAATAAGCAGACTCGAATTTGCGACTGGCCTGCTCGCGCTAATTGCCAGGATGACTCTGACTCGACCGAGGACCTGGACCCTCCGACATCGAGCAGACCAATCGACAAACCAGTCACTTGGAGCACCGAGAAACCCTGGGAGCCTTCCAGCACCACTGAAGCCACGACCACCAGTTCGCCAGCGGTGATAAATCCTGACGAAGTTTCTCCTCTATCTGGATATTACAAAGTAAAACCGTTTGTCGTTATCCGAGTACTTCCTGCGCATAAGATTTCCCGGTATATAGTGATGTACGTTCTTTAATTGTCAGGTGGTGTGTTACTTCACGAACTGGGCCTGGTACAGGCGAGGTATCGGTCGCTATCTCCCTGAAAATATCGACCACACTTTGTGCACGCATATCGTCTACGGATTCGCCGTCCTGGATTATTCGGAGCTCACTATCAAGGCCCACGATTCTTGGGCGGATTACGATAACCGTACGTGATCGCTTACCCCGTTACATTCTTCACGATCTCTTTAATAACTGCGGATTTCCGTCGAACAGGCTTCTACGAACGCGTTGTCGCTTACAAGAAGCGAGGACTGAAGGTACTGCTCGCTCTGGGAGGCTGGAATGACTCCGCTGGGGATAAATACAGCCGCCTGGTGAACAATCCAGCCGCC
This sequence comes from Andrena chrysosceles, assembly GCA_963855975.1. Taxonomy (NCBI): domain Eukaryota; kingdom Metazoa; phylum Arthropoda; class Insecta; order Hymenoptera; family Andrenidae; genus Andrena; species Andrena chrysosceles. The sequence goes on along the minus strand of OY979769.1, from coordinate 14,085,150 downwards.
AGAAGCAAGTTCATCTCTCACGCTGTTCAATTTCTGGAGAAGTACGACTTCGATGGTTTGGATTTGGACTGGGAGTATCCTGTTTGCTGGCAAGTAAGTGAATCACTTACCTTCAAATAATTCTCATCACCTGCGAACGTATCCATTTTCCTCGAGACGTTGCTAGAGCGAGTTCGCGTTAATTTCTGCAGGTGGACTGCAACAAAGGTCCGTCCTCGGACAAACAGGCCTTCGCAGACTTGCTGAGGGAACTGAGCGACGTGCTTAAGCCGAAGGGATTGCTGCTGAGCGCCGCGGTTTCGCCCAGCAAGCAAGTAATCGACAAGGGCTACGATGTACCAGCGCTGGCCAAGTATTTGGACTGGATCGCGGTGATGACTTACGATTTCCATGGTCAGTGGGACAAGAAGACTGGCCACGTGGCACCGCTCTATTCCCACCCAGATGACGATTACTATTACTTCAACGCCAACTACTCGATTAATTACTGGATAGCGAAGGGTGCCCCGCGTCGCAATATCGTTATGGGTACATACATCTTTCTATTATGAGTTACTTTAACTGCAAACCCATTATTGACCATCCCGCATCACTTGTCCCAACAACAGGGATGCCTCTGTACGGGCAATCGTTCTCGATAAACGACCCAAGCGCGGGGACAGGGCTGAACGCTCCTGCCAGTGGCGGGCAGGCTGGAGAATTCACCAGAGCTGCTGGATTCTTGGCCTACTACGAGATCTGCGACAGGATACGGACCCGTGGCTGGACCGTAGTTCAGGACCCGGAGCACAGAATGGGCCCGTACGCTTACAAAGGCAACCAATGGGTCAGCTTCGACGACGCGGATATGATCGAACGAAAGGCTGAGTTCGTCAGAGACATGGGTCTGGGCGGTGGCATGGTTTGGGCCTTGGATCTCGACGATTTCCGTGGACGTTGCGGCGACGAGCCTCATCCTTTGATGCACGCTCTTCAGAGGGTGCTGGCTGCGACTCCGGACGAAGGAGACGAACGTAAAGATCAGACTCTGCTCCTTTCATCATTTTTCTTCTCCTTCGCTATTCGGGATAATGAAACTTTCTTTTAATTTACAGCCGTGAGACCACCCATACACGAAGAGGATTTGGAGCCGAGCACGGTGACGATGGCACCAACTACCGTAGGCGTGCCTGTCTCGTCGACAACTTCGACCGATCAGGTGGAACTTGACGACGAGTACAAAGTGATATGCTACTTCACGAATTGGGCCTGGTATCGGCAAGAAGGAGGGAAATTCTTGCCAGAGGACATAGACGTGGACCTGTGCACCCACGTTCTCTACGGTTTCGCTGTGCTCGATGGATCCCAGCTGACGATCAAATCGCACGATCCATGGGCCGACATAGACAACAGTAAATAAGCCAACTGATTTCTTGTACCCAGTTTTGTAGATTTCGCACTATCGTCCATTACTTTTAGAATTCTACGAAAGAATAGCGGCGTTGAAATCGAAGGGGATAAAGGTGTTGATGGCAATCGGGGGTTGGAACGACTCCGCCGGTGACAAATACAGCAGACTGTCGAATTCACCGTCGGCGAGGCAAAGATTCATCGAGAACGTCATACAGTTTATAGAAAAGTATGGTTTCCAGGGCCTGGACTTGGATTGGGAATACCCAGTATGCTGGCAGGTAACGAAATAGGATTCACTTCGTACTTACCCACACAGCACCATAAAATTGCAGCAACGTCTCTGCAATATTATTATTATTATTAATATTGCGGTGCAAGATTGCAATGTTGCACCATAACATTGCAGAGACGTTGCAGGTTCAGTCCTATGTCCGCCTTCGCAATATTGCAGGTGTGTATTTTAGCAATGTTGCGGCAGCATTGCAAACATGTAGTCCTGCAACGTTCCGGCAATGATTCTGCAACGAAACGGCAAAATTGTGGTAATGATCCTGCAACTCTTCGGGAATATTGCGGTGCGAGATTGTAATGTTGCACCGTATCATTGCAGGGAAGTTGCAGGTTCACTCCAATGTCCGCATTAGCAATATAGCAGGAGTATATTCCCGCAATGTTTCGGAAATTTTACAGCAATGGTCCCACCGCAACGTTTCGGGCCATGAGGGACGCGACGACATGAATGTGTGCAGAATCGTAGTAGTATAACGCCCGTGTGTCTTTTTCTCATAGAAAATATTTTTATCCCAGGGGGATTCGAACCCAGGACCTGTAGCATCATAGACGAACACTTTACCGCCGCAGCTGTAACCGCTGATTGATAAGATTGCTTACGTATTCGAACTTATACTCCTACCGTGCAAAACTTTAAACTCAAATTATTCAAAAACGGAGGCTCATTTGACAAACCTATTAGGGTTTTTTAACAATGTAGGTGCGGACTCTAACTATAACCCGGTGTCATTTTAGGTTAGGTTGGAAAGTAGTCTTTAGACTAAACCTTTGCATTTGTCTTTTCATCTCTCTTTTTTCTTGCTTGATTGTATATACGTGTTTGTGCAATAAAGACGTTTAATAATAATAATAATTTCACACATTAAAATATATAGTATCTACTCTATCTAAACAAATTAAATTCATTTTCAAATCTCTTCTATAATTTAAATACATGTACAAACAACTCTCACAATAACACTTTTTTCATATCTTCAACGGCCAACGAGAAATTCTAGCATATCCAGTTAAATGAAGCATGCTGTAGAATCTACTCGACATCATATTTCAAATTTCGTCAAAGTCATAGTTGCTTCAGAATAATGCTGTACTGTTTCTACAATATTTCCACTACAGTATTGCACGGCAATATGTAGGCAATTTTGCTGGGTCGTTGCCACTGAAACACTGCACATCGATGTGCGCGCAATATTGCCGAAATATTGTAGGATCGTTGCCACTGGAACATTGCACGTCGATGAGCGCGCAATATTGCAGAAATATTGTAGAATCGTTGCCAATGGAACATTGCACGACAACGTTCTTGCAATATTGGTGCAATATTGTAGGGTCATTGCCACTCCAATAATGCACGGCAATATTGCAGGAACATTCCTACAATTTTGCAATGCAACCTGCAACAACGCAATATTGCAGCAACGTTCCTGCAATACAGCTGTAACGAAGTGTGCTGTATGGGTAGACCAGTATTTTCCAATGAGCGTTCGCTGATGCATGAATTTCAGGTGGATTGCAACAAGGGGCCGGCTTCGGACAAGGAAGCCTTTGCCAATTTGGTGAAGGAGTTGAGCGATGCGTTTAAGCCGCGAGGTTTGCTGCTATCCTCGGCGGTTTCGCCGAGCAAACGAGTCATCGACGCCGGCTACGACGTCCCGACTCTGGCCAAGTATTTAGATTGGATATCCGTCATGACTTACGATTACCATGGCCAGTGGGATAAGAAAACCGGTCACGTAGCGCCCCTGTACCATTTGCCTGGCGACTGGGAGCCAACCTTTAACGCGGTACGTGTTTCAAAGTCGCGATTAATCGCGCAGTCGCCTTTCATCAAATGCTACGTCTCTATCCGTCGTAATCGTTTTACAGAACTTCTCGATTCACTACTGGATGGAGAAGGGTGCCCCGGCAAAGAAACTCGTAATGGGAGCACCCATGTACGGGCAGTCCTTTTCTTTGGCGGAGAGAAGCCAAAGAGGGCTGAACGCGCCAACTTACGGCGGAGGTGAAGCTGGTGAAGCGACCAGAGCTAGAGGTTTCCTATCCTACTACGAAGTAAGATCCGTTTGCCCTATCAACGAGCAATTTCTCTCGGCCTTTATCTACGATCATCCGCATTCCCGTCGTTACAGATATGCGAAAGGACCCTGAAGAAGGGCTGGACCGTGATCCAAGACAAGGAGAGACGCATCGGCCCGTACGCTTACAACGGCGACCAGTGGGTTAGCTTCGACGACGCGCAGCAAATCAAGCTGAAAGCAGAGTTAATAAAAGACCTCGACCTTGCCGGCGGTATGATCTGGGCTCTCGATTTAGACGATTTCAAGAACAGATGCGACTGCGAGCCGAGCCCTCTCCTGAGGACCATGAATAGGGTCCTCAGAAATTATCCCGAAGGCCCATTGTGCCCAGTAGCGAACGGTGAATATTTAATAGACAGCTTTCTATCGCAGGGAATCATGAATTTATCGATGTTCTCAAATTAGAATACACAACGATCGACTTGGGTGAATCCACCACGGAACCGACCACTACCCAGCAACCCAGTTGGGAACCCACAACGTCCCCGCGGCCGACTTACTTGCCTCCAACGTCCACATCCACCACGGATATCGACGACGACAACGACGACACCGTTGAAATAGAAGCTGGTGATCCACCGCCGCCGGGAGCCTCGCCCGAGGATTGTACTGGCCGCTTATTCGTTCCACACAAGAGAGATTGTTCCAAGTACTTCTTATGCAACTTTGGCAGGCTAAGCGAGCACTCGTGCCCGCCTGGTCTTTACTGGAACGAGGACCGCTGCGACTGGCCAGAGAACACCAAATGCAAGGACTCCCAGAAACAGATGAACAAGCGTCTCCCTCTGATCGCTGCGAAGCAAAGGGACCAGAAGAAAGTCGTTTGCTACCTAATGAAATGGGCGCGGGAACGCCCGAAGGCAGGGAGATTCATGCCGGAGGACATCGAGCTGGACGCGTGCACGCATATCGTTTACGGGCTCGCCAAGCTGGACCCGGAACGACTAACGATACAGAATCCCCAGCGCAGCAGACAGAAGGAGTTTCTCGCTAGGATAGCCGACATCAAGAGCAGAACTGGCTTGAAAGTTCTGCTCGGTTTAGGCGGCTGGGAGGAGTCCAAGGATGACAAATACAGTACGATCGCGCACAACTCGCTGGAGCGGCAGAGATTTGCACGCCATGCTTCTCAGTACCTCGAGAACCATGGATTCGATGGGCTCGATCTTATTTGGGAGTATCCAGTGTGCTGGCAGGTAACTACATCGCGCGCAATGATAAGTAGGTACATAATCTAGGAGATCCCGAGGAACGTATTCGATTGTGACTTGCAGGTGGATTGCAACCGCGGGCCACCGAGCGACAGGGAAGCCTTCGCTCTGCTGCTGCAGGAACTCAGCGCGGAGTTCAGACCCAAGGGTTTGCTCCTCACAGCTGCCGTTTCCGCGGGCAAAGAAGTCGTTGACGCGGCTTACGACGTCCCCGCGTTGGTTAAGTATCTCGACTGGATCGGTGTGATGAGTTACGACTATCACGGCTTCTGGGACGGCAGAACCGGACACGTAGCTCCTCTTTATCGTAATCCAAACAAAGGAACGAATCACTTGAACGTCAACTTCTCCATGATCTACTGGCTGGAGCAAGGTGTGCCATCGAGCAAGCTCCTAATGGGTGTGCCAGCTTACGGGCAAAGTTTCACCCTATCGAGGAAACCGCAGGCAGAGGAGATGCCTGGCTTCAACGTGGAGGCTTCTGGACCTGGCCGTCCAGGAGAATTCACCAAATCGGCTGGCATCCTCGCCTATTACGAGGTAGGAGATTTATGGACAGATGCGCGTGATTATATAATACAACAGCCACGGAAGGGAATAAATCACGATAAGAAGGAGCCCGACTTACATCACTATTGCAAATCAGATTACCAATGTCGTTTGCTTACACGTTTCCTTTATTTGCCCTCCTAGATATGCGACAACGTGAAGAACAAAGGATGGCCCGCGAGAAAGGATCCGAAAGGCTTGGTCGGGCCCTACGCTTCTAAAGGCGATCAATGGGTCAGTTACGATGACGTGTCCAGCGTGATGCAGAAGGTAATGAATCACTGCGTTCGCGAGCACGACTTTCACTGGCGAGCGCATGATTATTAACGAAGGGCGCGCGTTTCTCCTAGGTCGAATTAATAAGCGATCTGAATCTCGGCGGCGCGATGATGTGGTCCCTGGATCTGGATGATTTCAAGGATCGTTGCGGTTGCGGCAAGTATCCTCTGTTGACAACACTGAGCCAAGGGGTCAGAGGAAAACGGGAACCGAGGATGGACTGTACTTGAGGGATGCACCTGCCTCGAGGAAAACGCGGGAACGATTCAACGGCACGACAATTCATCGACGCTGCGTTCCACTTTCACGGATCTCGTCAAATCTACTGATCGCTGAAGAAAGTATCAGCTAGTGCGAACACGAAACGAATTCCGCTTCAAGGTGAAAATTCCGACGCGCCGCGAGAACCACTTGCGTTCCATCGTTACAGTTTTATCTAATACCACGGAAATGCGTGCAACGCGATGGACTAAGCTTCTTCCAAGTGATTTACAATCGAAACCCTCTCGCCCGCGCTTGAACTTGGGAGACAAGTTTCGGATGTCGCGGTGATAGACGCCTTTTACATTTTTCTCGTCTCTTTCGCCAATAATCGTAATGATTAATTACGTAGTGGGGCATTACAGATGGCAAACTGAGAGATAAAACACTTATACAATAGTTAAATTCATGATGCTACCCAGCAGCTATATTACGCAAGACGCGCATAACATTCCTTCAAGTTCATCTCCGCAGAGATGCGGGGAAAAAAGGGAGAAAAAATAGATAAGAAACTGTACACGCTGAATGCATCGGACGTGGTGCGCGAAGGAAAATTTTCACGAATAAACAAAGTTATTGGGAAAACTCTTCCGGGTGACGCAGATAGAGAAAACAAAACATATCGCGTCCCCTGAGAAGACATTTTGATCGATCTCGTAAATCTATTCTACGTTTCGCGAGGATAACTACACGCATGATTTTCGTGGAATATATATTTGTATTTCGCGAGTATACGATTATAAATACATGACATTACAACAAGAGAAAGATGGGGAATTATTGGTTTCTTCTTCGTGGAAAGAGTACGCGGTAGAACGTAAGTCAAAGATGCGGAATAAAAACTTTACGCTTGGACCAACTCTTTCAGAAACGTCGCTTAATTGTAAGAAACATAAAATTCTGGCAAATCCCATCGAGTAGCGAGGAATTTTCCACCGAAACTTATTCCGTATAAAATCTATCTCTTCTTCGTATGATTTTTTCCACAAAAGTAAACGCTCAAGGATAGAATTAATTAGACAAGTAAATAAGCGCGTGGCGAGTTAGAGTGGGGACCACGGTTATTCGTTTGCGCTATTGCAAACAGTCCTCTGCAGGTAGCGTGGCAGCGTGGTTGCTCTGTGCGCTCTGGTAATACCCGACACATCGCACAAGTAAAACGTAAGTGAGAAACTTTCCCTCAACCATACCGTAACCAAACAATCGGACACGAGAGTAGGGTAAACCAACCAGTGAATGACCGAATTGTTGAATGAGAAGCCCAGTAAATGACCGCATACTTTTATTAAGAATCATACTTATTAATGTTTGTTTAATACGCATAACTAAAAATATGGGATATAAAACGTGCAACTCCACTCCATTTATAAACATATAGTAATATTTAAATTTATAATTGACATTTCTTTGCCTAATGGTCATTCACTGGTATGCGGTCAATTACTGGTTGGTTTTCGTCATGATTGATGCATTACAAAAACATGGAGGTTTTATCGAAAAACTTTATTTTTTCATTTCTCCGGCGACTCTAATTAGTTTATAAAAAATGTAGAAATAGCCTACAGTGAAAGAAAAGGGGCAAAGATAATAGTGTTGCGAATGTTTAGTATTGTATATTTCTGTTGATAATGTAATGCGTAATGTAATTAATGGTCAGTTGGCGGCTGAAAATGTTGAATTTATCGAAAACCGGTGTTAAGGTCGATCGATAAATTTCGATAATCGATGCGCATCCATCGCTAACGCATGCATGCAAATGTTGCAAACGCAAGTGACGTTAATGGTAGTGGCGTGAATAAGACTCTTTTATTTAGTATAAGCACCGTGACAGTGCTCAAAGAATTCTTCTTCTTTGCGCAGATTGCAGTGCACGCATCGATAAATTGCAGGCATGTTCGACTACAAAGGTACGTAAAACGAAGCAAATTTGTTGAATGGTAAACACCGATATGCGTTATCTTCTCTTACCTTTCTTTAGGTGTTGAATTACTTTCATAAATTACATGTTACAATCGCGTTAAGCTCGTCAAGAATCATTTAACGGTGTGACATGACACCGGGCAAATAATTTCTAAGTGCATATGTACATATTCCGAATCTGTCAACGATGCACCGTCAGCTTTTTGCGATTATAATGATACCCTGAAATTGGAATCTTGCAAGCATGTGCACGGCTATCGCGTGAACTAGCTTTCCAATTTCATTCTTACCTTCGCAGTTCCGCCTGTCGATATGGTGCAATCAGGTATTCGTAATCTCGCGTGTTTTCATTCTAAAAGAACGTTACCCTCTGCGTTACAGACTAGGTACCTATTTACTTATCGAGCCAACGCTAGATGTCCACTAAAAACAGAAAACGCGAAATGCATTTCACAAGAATTTCGCTGTGCACTTCGGAAGATGCCGTTCCTTTAATCCTTTATCGCGAATGAAAAGCGTTTCTCGAATATGTAGCCGGCGCCCACGCTTGCACACATAGTTCAAGGCTTTCTATCTTGCGATTATAATTTACGGAAGTCTATACGATATGCAGCGAGCGATAAACGAAATAGAATCATACGGGCTTGCGTCGGTACACTGGCTATTGAAATTGAAACATTTCCAAGCAAAGTTAGATCGCGACGAAGACAAACTATCACACCCCTCGCACCCTGAATGCTTCTTTTCACATCTAAATTTATACTTAATCTGTCACGTGTAAAAGTAGATGTGTTGACCCTCCGCGTGAGAACGAAACAGTGATTGTTATCTTTCGCAGAGGTGTTCGAAGCGATCGATAAGTATCAGTCGTATCGGTCACTTTAACAATAGCAGGCAAAATTCGTTTTTGCAACATTCAAGCTTCTGCAGAAGTTATTCGATTAGGTACTCAATGGATTCCAAGAGAGTTTCAAAGTTCCAGGGAGCTGTAAAGTGTGCTAATACCAGCCACTACGTAATGCTTTCTACGGAAAAGGTGATTCAATTAAGGAGTACACGGTTTCATCGAAAATATACGTGCTTGGCTCGACTGCATACGTGCGTGGATTTTTCGGTCGTACACTTTGCACAAATAGAATCGTGTTGCATCGTAGTCGAAGATGTATTCTCTGTGACTGCGTGAATGAGACTCGCGAGTTTTGCCCGCCCGAATTTCTCGAGGATCATCATAAAACAAAGGCAACTGCCGTTACTTCTGGTGCATTATTTACCATTGTGACGTCGTGTCAGCGACACGTGTTGTACGCGAAGCATGGCGTTAGGTAACATTCGTCAAGTTTTTTTATCGCAGTGCCAGTGTCGTCTATATAGCATTCAGTTCGCTGTTTATTCGTAGCGGTGTTTGTTCGAGTAGCATATAAGTATACATTCTGTACATCAAGCATTTCTAAACATAAATACACAGATGTGGTTATGTACGTGACCTACACGCACTTGTTAGATCCAGATATGCCTAAATAGAAAGCTCGTATACCTTGTGCGTAAACCAGAGGGTAGCCTTTTTTTCGTTCCGTATAAATTATTGAAAAATTCCAGGATAATTCGTCATTACAGATAGTCATGCTGCCGTACTCACGGACGCTGAACAACCGCGTCAATCTACCTCTAACGACCGCGATGAAAGAACGGTGGGTACAATTCATTAAACGTTTAACTTCAAGCTATTAACATTCGCTGTGTATTTGCACGTACGTTGGAGAGGTTTACGAGCTCTATCGATGAATTTCATAATTGCGATTCGCCGCAAAGTATATCTGTATAAAGTAATGAAAAATCCTGATGCGACAAAGCGACGAGCTTCACGTTCGAGTAGCTCTCATCTATAGCCCCTGTGTATTGGAATTAAGTCCATTGATATATTACTTATCGTTACTTTATCAGAACGTTCTCGTATCGTGCTGTGAACATACTGCACAAAGTGCTCGCTTATAGAGGGATTATACTCTTTGTAAATGTTAAACTGATTTTCCAGTATCGCGTGTTTTCTTCGCACCTTTTTTTCTCTGTTTGTGATGTAGTATTTGTACTCGGTATGAATGATTGAAGCATAAACAAACATAGCGATGATAAGTGTAGAGTTGATAAGCATTCCGATGTGCTAAACACAGAGAAAGTATTTTTTTATTTAGTTTCATTCTATATTAAGAGACCGATTTCGCATTTATACTATAAAAATACTTTTCATTTACAACTGTGCCTTATAGATGAATATAAAAAAGTATGTAGTAAAAAATTACATTATCTCAGGCACCAGGCGGATGGACCGTTACGTTGGTCCTAGCGGGCATCACTTGCTGCCTGGGGTCAGCGGTACCAGCAGGATTTAACATAGGAGTATTGAATAATGTGGACCATGTTAGTATCACTCCCTATGTATATTTAGCATGCTGTCTTAAGTCTAATAAATATATGTATATGCAAATTTCAGCTAATAAGAGACTTCTGCAATGACAGTATAAAGGAAAGATACGACGTGGACATTTCCGAAAATAATTTAAAAGTAGTATGGTCGGCCGTCGTTTCAATTTTTCTTATCGGCGGTGTGACTGGATCGTTTATCTCTAGTTGGCTAGCAGACAGATGGGGGAGGAAAGGAGCGCTATGCTTTGGAAATGCATGTGGCATCGCGGGGGCTGCGATGTTTTTCTTAGTGCGTAAATTAAATTCAATTGAACTACTTTTAGCAGGTCGATTAGTTGTAGGTAAGATTCCGTTTACATACTACATAGCAGCTTCCCGGGTCAAACTTATATTAGGAGTAATATGTTGTTTTTTTTCAGGTCTTTCTGGAGGTTTTGCGACATCCATAGTACCAATGTATATGACTGAAATAGCGCCTCTTAGATTAAGGGGTGCGGTTGGGGTGCTCTGCCAACTAGGACTTACGGGCGGAGTGTTTTTCGGTCAAATCGCAGGACTCGAAACAGTTCTGGGAACCGAGGATGCTTGGCAATTCATGTTGGGAGCATTTGTTCCGCTATGTGTGTTTGCGTTGGTAGTTACAAGTATTACTCTACCGGAAAGTCCTAAATATCTGTTTATAATTAAAGAGCAAAAGCAGATAGCTTTGAACGGTTAGTAGCGACTGGTATTTGTCAGTAAAGTCAGTATAGTCGTGTGATAGTAATAATTGTTTCAATGTTTCAGAACTCTGTAGGATACGTAATATGGACATAATGCTTTTGCAAGTAGAAATTGCTAGCTTGCAGCACGAACTCGAATCAAAAACAATATCCAAACCTTGGAATCTGAAACATATACTGAAAGATCCAAGTTTAAAGCTCCCCGTCTTTTTAGTTTGTTTGCTACAATTTGGACAGCAAATGAGTGGTATAAATGTCGTTTTTTACTACTCGAACACAATATTTCTCCACGCTGGGCTCGGCAGGACCGGATCGCAATACGCCACACTTGGGACCGGTGTGGCAAATATTGCTATGGCTCTTGTTTCTGTACCAGTGATGTCGTCTTTCAACAGGAGGGGCGTCCTACTCACCAGCACATATTTGTGTTTCGGATGTTTGATAGCTCTATGTTTCTCCATTCTATTCATTGTAAGTGAAAGTCAATGTAATTCCTAACGAAACATATATCGGGTGGCAGGATCAGAAATATCACGTCACATATACAAAACAATTATCTGCACTTTTACAGAATGCATTATCGTGTATGCCGATCGTGTGTACAGCACTTGTACTAGCCTATGTGATATTTTATGGAATTGGCCTTGGGCCGATACCGTACTTCATTGGATCTGAATTGTTCGACGTTGGGCCTAGGCCAATAGCTATGGCGCTTGGTAGCGTTTTCAATTGGGGTGGAAACTTTCTGGTGGGGATGTTGTTTCCGACAGTGGAAAGTGTTATAGGCCCATATACCTTTTTAATATTTGCCGGAACCCTTGTAATTATGGGACAGCTTGTAAGGTACGTGATGCTGAGTCCAATAATCACAAATCTAATCACGCTCGTACTCTAATGTTACATTTATGCGTTCAGGATATACTTACCGGAGACTAGAGGAAATAATACAATGGATGTGGCGGCATCCATAAGTCAAGGCTTCAAATCTAGGCCGCATTCCAGAAGAGCCATTTAAATTTACAAAATTGGTATTAATAAAACTCTTCTATCACATTTTTTTACATATAGATAGATAGATTTGAAATTTTTAAATTATATATTTTTATATAAATATTCGTGTCGTTAAATAATTCATATGCCTCAGGGTGCACAAAGAAACTAAATACGTATATATCAATTTGTAAATGTATACTTTGTTGCCAAGTTGTTTAAACATTAGGAAAGTAGCAGTAATGTATTGACAAATCGTGCAATGTTGACGGCATTGCATTATTTTTATTAGGTTATTAATTGTATAATTAATGAATCATAGAACACGTCACTGCCTTGTAAGAAATTAAAATCTATTCTTTCTTACTTTATGGTACACATTACACGTTGATTTGAATTAACATTTATACAATTTTCGTTTTCTACCACGGAAAGTTGACCAAGCGCAGAGACGTTTGGTCAGAGATTAACGTTAATTTCCAAGTCTATCCCATAACTGTTCTAATTTTTCATAAAATACCAAACACAGCACAGTGTGGGGCGCAATTCTCATCCATGTTGGGAAAATTCCTTTATACAAACCGACCAGTCCTTCGGTTCGGAATATCTTGACGGTAGCGTCTAAGAGGCCATTGTACAGCGAACCTTTTCCGCCCTTATCCGTCCCTATATTTCCATGGTAAAATTATTACTATAACGCGCCAAGAATCATCATTGAATTAAGGTAAACCTACCTTGATTGTATATTCTTGTTGCTAAAACATCGAATGGTTGTATAGTGATTGCCACGCAACTTCCGCCGATCAAAGACGCCATGAAAGTCAGAAGTATCGGATGATTTGGGAACACCTGGGAGAAAGCAAGTACATACGTTTCTATTGACGATTCACTACTTCCTGCGATGTTGATTAAGATACTCACTTGTAACGAGCGCAGCCAGTCCGCGACCATACCAAAGGCAGTCAGTTGCGTTGCAGACCCAACAAAAAGGCGTGGAATGTTAGCGTGCCAACCGCGATACAGGGCAGCGATTCCACCTTCTCTCCACAAAGCCTTAAATGCGCTCCAAGAATTCGAGTGATTGTGCTGATAGCCAACGGATATGTTTTGTGCCGATTGTGATTGTAATTGCGTCTTCACCTGTTACACAAATGAAGAAACAGAATGGTATAATGTTGCCAATTTAACGATGTGTCTTTACACATTTATATATCGATATATGTATATCGTACTGTATTCCTGTTGTTAATACCGCGTAGGACTCTTGTTCTACACAACGTACGCTTGTCTTTGATTGCTTGTGCCAGAAGGGGTGAGGGTATTAAACGAATAATTGAAATCAAAACAACGATTCGTACGTTAAACGAGTAGTACCTACACGCAGAAACGTAGAAATGAGAATTTACCAAGTAGAACGGGCTACCGAGAACAGCTCCTATGCACCCAGCCGTTCCAGTTACCATTATAGTCTTGAACACGGCGGTGTTCCCTTCGTCGTTCGTAATCAGCTCATACTTTTTTGCTGTGTTGTAGATGCCTAGCCGTATTCCATTGAGCACCACTTGAAAGTAAAGGGCTGGCACGATACCGGCTTGCAAAGCAAGAACGCCTTCATGTTTCGCTATCAAGTAAGCCGCGTGTAGAGTGTTCTTGTATATTCTTTTGTACTTATTTCGCGCCTCCAGTTCCCCTTGCAGTTGTAAGCGTACTTTTATCACGTCAATTGGATTTGTAAAAAATCCAGCTCCCACCGCCGCTAACCCTCCAATTACAAACTCAGTACCCGGACTAATGGAACAGAGAAAAACAAAGGCTGAAAATTAGTCGCTAACAATTTAAATGTTCTATTTCTACGCAATCGCACAGTAAAAGAACGGTGATCTACTTTGGTAGACGATTTGAAATTGAGCGCGGGAAAGTAACGCGACGTTAAACCGGAAATGACATAATGCGGCTCGGTCTGAACTTCACTTTAATAGACATTTAAATATTTCATAGATCAGTTATATGAGAAATATGAAATTAATTGTGTTAGAATCTTGTAAACTTTTTTCGTTGCGAGAAATTATTCGCGCGACGTAAACGAACGAGGCAGAATGGCAGGTAATTCTGTTTCAGAATAGTATATCTATCCGATCGTGGAAATACGTTTCAATACTAATTCCCATAAGTTACTCGAATGGTGGAATCATTAGTTATGTACATTGCATGCTTTGTGCGGTAAAAATGAATACGATAAGAGGTTGAAATTACAGTACAATTAGTTAAATCTAATCGCAAATACCAGGCTACTCGTCATACATATTCTAACACCCATATAACTGATTAATGTGTCTCTATAAGTAGCGCACGTTCCGTGTACTTGAATAATAATTTCAAAATCGGAAATAGTTTCGCAGTTACTTCCGAAATAAGTAAAAAAATTTCGGCACATTTAAGGATTCATACGTTATTCTTGTTTGATTTGCAACGAAGGACTGTTTAAGAAAATGAACAAATTGAGACATATCGTATGTATATATATATATATATATATATATGCTGATCAAATGTAATACTTGGGACCATTGAGTCATCGCTTGTCGGCCGCTGGCGTTCGTAACTGCAGCACAGAACAGCGACAACCGAAACATTCGCGAAAATCCCGATTCATTGAAGCAAGAATAATGAATGCTCTAGCCACTGAAATATAACCCTGAATGGAGACGAGACATCATTGACCGGCCGGTACAGTCACAAGTATCGTTGCGTAACAACATGACGCGGTGCGTGCGTGTACGTATAGGGACAACGTCTTGATGAAGATCAACGACGACTACGATCCATTAGAAACGCATGACGCATGGTCAACGATGAAAAGGCTCACGGTTTGTGGATGATCGCGCTCGGCGTTGCTGTCATTTTACCATACGCGAGAATTAGACGTTCATGTACGCGCGATTACACGATTACTGAAAACTGATTTCCATCGAGTCACTTAAGTAGTCAGGTCATGCACCGCCGATACCATTTCTGTTTTTAACATTACTGATTCCATTACATCCGTCAGCGACATTACATCGTTCCCTACGCTCGCACGAGATAACTATTTTTGTGTATTTGACGTTTCAAGGTCATGCTCAAGAGAATATGATTTTAATAGACACGGACCGATACCACTGCGTTATCGTTGTATGCCTTTATAAGACCCGAAATCACATTGCTGCAAACAGAAGGCGCGGTTTGCAGATTTAACGAGCTTCTGACATCCGTGTTTCACGCTTTTACGCACGCGCGTCTTACGCTGTCACAGTCAGAGTTTAGGAAATACTTGCGGGAGTTGTTGGTTCTACGTTAAAGTGACCAGACGTCCCGCATTATGCGGGACAGCCCGCATTTGAGCCCTTTGTCCCGCATTGAAAAATGTCCCGCATTGGACATGTAACCTTTTACATTTTCGCAGTGGCATAAAATTACTGTTTCTTGTACTTCATTGAGACCAAGTTGAATTAAGTAATTTTTTTGTTCGGGAAAAAGAAATATTTTTAATTTTGTATCACAAGTACGCATCATAACTATGTATGTATGATAAGTATGTAACATATTGCAAATATATTGTATGTACATGTTCCAATACAGTACGGAAACGATATCCTCACGGATCTGGTAACCTTTTTTTTTTTGCTTGTTTGTCCCGCATCGCCCCACAAAATATCTGGTCACTTTATTCTACGTTCGTTTAACGGGATTCAAATGCTTAGGATGCAAAGTTTGCAGATTGTTTTTCATAGACAAATGTAAACGGAACAATGGGTTATGGAAGGTTTCTTTCATACATTGGGTTTTGAATTTTCAGATTGGTCTTTCGACGAGATAATTAATAGCGAATTCGGCAGGCACTGCACTGGTGCCAGAAATTGCCGTGCGCGACTATGATTGGTTGATTCCTATAGAGCTATCTTCGTATCTATCAGAAACAACCATTCAAAGTCAATTCGCTATAAGGCGCGTCTATTATTCGGGAGCATCTTTTTCTCCGATCGTAACATTCGTTTGATTTTACTGGTTGAAGGAATAAGATTTAGGTACGCTTTAACGCGTTCATCTATCTTTCATTGTATTATTGCGTATTATGGTTTCAGCGCGCCTCTTTTATGTTAACTACAAACTCTCGCAGCTATACGCGATTGAAGCTTTTATCAAAATGTTAATTTAATACACATTATGCATTTAGACTCAATTATTTTGTTAAATTTATAATTATGTTATAACAAGATTATATACATCGTATTTAATTGTACAAAAGATTATCTTACAATAGTATCCCAGGGTTTCCTTAATTACATGTCACGCGACTGACAAACTTCCACCAGCCTTTGAAATCTTGGCAATTTCATCCTTAAACTTGGCAATTGTCTCTTTTGCCAGCGTTAACTTCTCTTTAAGATCTATCACCTCCAGTCTTATTTTGTTTCTCGCTTCCATTACTGCCTTCATCGTGGATTCCTTCTTAGCTTCGACTGCATGGTAAAAAGTAGCTTTTAGGCATAGAAATTTTAATTTTTATTAATTGATCGTTACGTATACCTACAATCTGTGTTGTGTCGCCAGACGCCAAGAGTTATAGGCCTACCATTGTTTAGCAAATGTTGCATAAGCGCCGTTGGATCTTGGAAAACTATTTCCTCGTAAAATTCAGACACTAAGCTCTTTTTGCCTAATTGTATATCAGGTGTTGTTTGGAATAACTTCAATATATGATATATAGTCACCTGTACAGAACATAAGACTTTGTATGAGTTTACATCGGTCCGTGTTTGTGACATTACGAGGATTATACTCACAGGGCGTTCGTTAGGATCGTGGAAATATATTTTAATGACAATTTCGAATTCTCCCCAACCAGTTTCGGTGAGTTCGTAAGGTGGCTTTGTCATAATACGGTTCGGGTTATTGTAGCTCTCGTGCAATTTAAAATGGACCTTCTTTACATATTGCGACATGTCTTCGTTGTGGTATGGTTTAACATAAACTGTCCATTGATGGGTGTGTCCATCCTCTTCCCTTTTCTTGCCAAAATACCGAGCTACATTGCCGTACACTATGGGTTTCACGATTGTAACTCCCTGTAACGAATACGAATGATATATTTGCAGGTTATGAGCGGAAAGGCGCGAAGTATCTTTACAAACTTCTTAAAGGAAGTTTACCTTTACTCTGCCACCGGAGTCAGGGCCAAACTCGTTAGTCGTTGCCATCATTGTGATTAACCACGCAGTTCATCGCACGTACTTTAAATACAACCGATTTGTGACAACGATCGGGGTCCGCGAAATGTAAACACAAATGCATTACCATTCATAATTCTACTGTAGCGCCATCTGGCGTATTCGAAACAGTTGACAAATGTTCGATTTACAGATGTAAGGTAACGAACAGCGTATTCTTGATTTAAAACGAACGAAGAATATGGTAAATCGTAATTCGTTGGATTTTATATTTGTGGAATGGACGAGTGGGGTATGGGAATTAAAAGATTGCAAGGTCATTGTTTTCCAGTAAATGTATTTTTTCCGTCGTGAAGGGCATTAAAAAAATATGTACACATCTCTCGAAATAAATTATACTCCAAAAAGTTTTCTATCATCGCCCTCGCCGCTTGATCGTATTGACAAAAATATTCTGGGATTTATTCCCTGAATATCCGGCAACTAGATCATGTACGTAAGGCGATAGACTTTCTTAAATGTAACATGATTCTCATTCAGGACGACAGCTTCTAAAACGTGCAAACGGCTGTTAATTGTTTCCTGATCGGTATATACGCAGCTCGTTAAGTTGACGACCGCCGGAACATGATAATCGGTAGAATATAATCGTTATCTATATCGTAGCATATCAGTGGAGATCAATCTTCGCATTTCCTATCGACAATTCATTTTCAAACAACACGAAACATTCTACAGATAGTGCGGACGGACGCTTCTGCAGAAACTTAAAGGCGTCATCTCGAGGAAATGTAAAATTGAAACTGATATAGGTAAAGCGATTACACATGCGCTCGAGTTTCACGAAACTCTGCCATTTCACTTTTATTACTCAACGTGTTCTTGGGTTCTACTAGAAATTAAACGAAGTTACAGGAGTGAAAGTATATCGGATCCGCGCATATTTTACTAGTTGTATTGTTAGAAAGAAACAGAGAAATAGAGAAAGAGTAAACGGGAGGGTATCATTCGGTCGCGAAATTGTACAGGATAAGATCGTCGCCTAAATTTATGAAACGTTAGAAGATGAAATGGATGCGCGTTGCGTCGGACGTGCAAAGGCAGCCAGCTGCCAAAAACGAATGCGTGTCTTCAGCACCTCGTAACGATCGTGACAATTAGCTCTGCCGCGCTACAACGTCGTCGTTATCACGTGTGAGACAATGTTCCTTTTCTTCGGAATCGTTCCTCTAGATATCCTGGGATCTGAAAATAGTTTCACAAGGACCGATTACATTCGGTTGCATGATGGCCCGACCACAGTGTTAAGCAGCAGCTACTACGCATTACTACGTCTTGATTCTATGTGAACAGAAAATAATGAAGTTCTTGCAGGCGTGTTATCAAGCTGGATTTAATGATAAGTTTTATGGTCACGTCGTACCATACTCTAGAAAGTTGTATAATACGTGTACAGATCACAACGTAGTACAAGATCCTTTTGCTCTACAACGACAAAACATTCACAATGCTTATTCGCTACGACAATTTACATTCACAGAAACGAATATTTACCGGAAAGGATACGTGATTTATTAGAGAAATGTGGTATGTGGCGATGAGGTCCTTCAGTTTAGAGATGTGTACAGTCTTAAGTTCGTATAACCGACCAGTAAGCAAGTTAGAGCGTCTAGTCTCTAACTTGCAACAAGTTAATGTTAACTATTTTACACTTTTGCACAAAACTATTACGTTGTTACGGTACAATGTTAAGTAAGTGCTTGGTACGACGTCTCGCGTTGTACCCATATGTTCTATCGAGTATAAAGAAATGCATGCGGCGCAGTTTTAATTTGCAAGCTTGAGATTTAAGAGAGCGGATGACTTTTAGGGTACATTAGACACGATATTAGATACAAGAAAGTGGCCCCAATCCACTAATGGGCAGGCATATTCTGGGAACATTAAAACAAGAAACGTAAGGGGTTGTGTTTTTTTTATTGAGGGTAGCAAACAAATGGGAATATGTATTTCGATTCGGTTTCTTTCCTTCTTCCCTTCTTTCTTTCTTTCTTTCTTTATCCCAAATTAGCAAAGTACACGCACGCGTAGGATATACATATATATATATTTACAGGTAGGGGGGAAAACGATTACTATGATACAATTTTGATCGTTTCTACCTTTGGTTTCGGCCGATGCGTGTCCACCGCGTCGATAGGCAATCGAATGTGCTCCACTTTGCAACCATAAGCAACGGGCGTTAGTTTAATGATAGTGTGTAACGGTACTTGCAAATATGGCAATTCATCTGCAATCAAAAAAGGCTCATGTTACAATAACGCAAAAAGTAAATCGTCCTTTGAAATTGTCAATGCCTTTACTAGCCGAGCTAAGCGAAGAACCCGCGACTTACGACCGACGGCGGTAAATTTATGTAAACACGAACGGGGTGCCTTGAACTTCCATTGCATGAACTGCGCTGTTCCAGGCACCCCGCTCCCCGCGTACAGATATCTATTTCCCTACTTCTTTCCGATAACTCGAACGTCAAAAGTTACGCAACCTCGACACACGTGCTTCAACGTAAATACATTTCGCAAAATTCACAATGCGAACGATTGAATGACGCATATTGTGTCTAATGGGTTTTACACCATCTGTACTGTGGCTATGTAAATGATTAGCGCAAAAAAAGAACGAATAGAGTTAACGGCGTGCAAAGTTGCGCTCGAGAATATGTAATCGGTATCAGTGTACGTTCTGCTTACCCGCGTTTTTGTCCAAGAAATAAGCTAGCAGACATCGCAGAACCGCTTGATGACTGACAACCAGTACGTTACCCTGTCGTTCCAACTCCATTATTACAGGCTCCAATCGCGCGACCAGATCTTCGTAACTTTCCCCTCTCGGGTAACGATACGAGAATTTGTTCTGATCTCTCGCGGCGAAATCGGTCGGGTACTTGTCAGCGATCTCCTCGTAAGTCATTTCTTCGCAGATACCCTACGCACACGAGTGTGAACAATTGCAACGTTTACCAACGGATAGCCACTATAATCGATATTCTTTCAGCTCCTTCACTTCATCGTCTCGTCTTACCGCATCGATCTCGTTCAACGCTTTCCACCTTTCCTGAGGAGCGTTCACGTCGCTCGCCGTCTGTATTGTTCTCTTCAGCCAGCTGGTCCACACTCGCAGTCCCTGCAATCGGTTGAATTTATGCTACGTACCTTCCTCCCCTATCTTCCCTCCCTTTTCTACGCCGCACTTACCTGTATATCCTGTCCAGTGATATAGCTAGCTAAAGCTTTGGCGTATTCCCAGCCTCTGTCGCTCAGCTCCGAGTCGCCGCCTATCTTACTGTCGATGTTCATCCCGCTCTCGCCGTGCCTGGTTAAGTAAATGGTGCGTGGCACTATGTGGATGTTCATGAGGTAATAGACTATCCTACTTTGTATATGACCCTCGTGCTTATGGACCAGCACCTTCTCGCCGGTATTGTAGATCTTCATGAAGGAAAGATCGCTCTCCTGATTCTCGTCCAGTGGCTGATACTTCTCTTGGTAGTGCTCGATCCTCAGCGTGAAGTCGGCCAACACTTCCTCCTTGTTCATATTGGCGTAATCTGGGCTGCTCACCTTTACCTAAACAAACAGACGTTGCGTTTCATCGTAACTCAGTCTCCAACTTATTCTTTCGTGATCGTACAGGAATGCTTGAACCAATACTCGGTTGAACGGTATTATAAGAAACACTGTGTGTTTCGGGGGCATTTAGGAGAAGGCTGTTCCGTACTTCCATGATGTTCTGCTCGACGATCTCCGGATCGTTGCAGACGGACTCGACGAAGAATAGCTTGAAGCCCATCTTCTCGACCACGATGTCCCAGATCAGTTGACGTCTGTCGACGGTGGAGTTGGTGGCATCGAACACGGCCACCTCGCCGTCCCCGCTCTCCAACCACTGGCAGACGTCGTTGAGCGCGTCCATCGCACACTGGGTACGTATCGCCATTGCCTTTATATTGTCCGGGCGAAAGAACTCGTGGCATTGGTAGGCGGTGGTCGCGTGTCGCCTGTACTCCCCTAGATTGAACACCTTCGTGCTGATCCCGATCCAGTTCAAGTATCTGCACAGCTTCTTCGAGATGTACGTTTTGCCGCGGGCCGGCAGACCGACCATAGCGATCACATGCGGCTTGTTCACGAAATTTGCCCGTTCACCTGCAACCAGCAAATAATAATGAGTCTAGGCCTCTAAGCACTAGATCGAATAAGGAGGAACTTGTAAGCTGGACATTAGTAACTGTCTGCGGAATAATTCCCAGCGAGCTAAATTTTTGTCAAAGTTAAAACAAGCAGTTTTTCACGAATATCTCCTTATCGATCAGTTTTACGACAAAAATAGTTATTATGAAATTTGTAGCTTGGCAAATTCTCTACAGAAAGGCTTGTATGAGTTTTTTCGTAGGAGTAACCATTTTCATGTATGACAGCTTACAAAATTTCAACCCTCATAGTTTTGAGTGTTGACAAGGGAAGATCCGGAACACGGAAATTCAAAAAATTATGAAACTTGAAGAATATGTACGGCATTTCCTCCCGAGTACAACGCAATTTTGTTTGCCGTCCAAATTCACTCAAAGGGGGTGAAATTGGTCCCCGAAAATATTCCGATTTTGTGTTATTACTCGCAAACTGTAAGAGATTAAAAAAAGTTTTCAGGAACAGTGGCGGATTTAACAGGGTGGCTGATAAGCAGTTGCCACCTAGGCCCCTGCACAGAAGGCCCCCCACAGGGCCCCGTGACCAAAAAAAATTACGATTACGTATAAGTATCCAAACACTACATTTTTTTCATACTACTACACTTGGCCCGTTTTTAGTAAACTACCTCTTCATCTTCCCTAAAAATGGGCCCCACCCAGAAGGCCCCTTAGGGCCCTATCTTAAAAAAATGATGATTTTAATCAAACACTATTTTTTTTCTGTACTACTACACTTAGCCCATTTTTAGTAAACTACCTCTTCATTTTCTCCCAAAAATGGGTCCCTCAAAAGGTTTGCCACCTGGGCCTTTTTTCTTAAATCCGCCACTGTTCAGGAAAACTTTACAGTTCTTATAGTTTGCGAGTTAGAACACAGAATCGAAAATTTTTCAGGGGTCAATTTCACCCGTTTAGAGTGAATAAACATAAACTTTAATCTTTGAGGATATATATAGAGAATATATAACTATATAATATCTAATTTGTTGCTGGACTAACTGGAAACAGTAGAATGTCGCATACAGCGTGACGACTGACGAGTCGTTAAGCAAAAGTGAGCGCATATTGATTCCGAATTATCACCCGGATCGAAATTTCTTGTCAGCGCGGCAAACCGGTTTCTACCAATATGGATCTCGTATCTCATGCGCTGCGTGCACAGAGCGTGTTTTTCAATTATCGTTATATTATCCAGCCCGAAAGTAGTTTTTATTGGACAGCAATAAGTTTGCCGGAAAAAAATGTTACTCCAAATTCCCCGTTTATCTATTTGCAGCAGCGATCGTTTCCTCTCGGACTGCTACCGCTGATTATGGATCAACCTATACGCGTAGATACGTATACTTTTTATTTATCTTTATTGGTTTTCCTGGCACGTGCCGATAGATCTGTCCTTCGCGAGCGGTCGCTTTTAACACCGCGGCGAATTATCGCATTTAGTACAGTAAACGTAGTTGGTTGGATAATAATTGTCCGTCCGTTCGATCCCAGATAAAACTGCGAGCGTGTTTGTGCCTATCTGTGCGAATGCCGCTCGACAGCCGTTAGATTTATGCGACGATCAGAATGCAACGGCTGCCCAAAGAAATTTACGCAATTCCGGGTCGGATTCTATTAATGACCGCTTGCCTATTTTCACCAGCTTAGGCCACAGGGGGGAATAATAGAATTGGATTTTCATAAAGCTCGTTGGGAGAAACGGATCCGTATATAAATGCCCAAACGGTTGGCTGCTGATTCATGAATTTTGATCAGATAAAACAGCCGCTCGACGTATCGTCGCGAAGACGGCGCGTACTCTTGTTTGCCCATCGACTTTTCAAACGAAAACATTTTCTTATCTGTCGTCGTTTACGAAATAGCACCCCCTGTGATTCGAAAAACACGTAAGCAAGCGGGAGGCGCGCGCGCACGCACGAACGTGCCGTTTTTCATCGCAATCCAATCTTTCTCAGATTAATTTTATCGCCGCGTTGTTGTTTTTAATAATCGTGTAAAGATCAGGGTACGATCGCGATGAAGATTTTGACACGATGAAGAGGGGTTCTACGGGGGATTTACGGTTATGCAAAGAATCACTTGAAGCGGGTGCCTCGTCAGGAAATCGATTGCCCTTGGAGCTCTTGCAATTATTTTAGAAGACTTGTGTCGAGAAAATCAGCTTTACGATATCCGTCGACTGTGAAAGTCGACGGATATCGTATGGCGTGGTTTTCCGCATGAAATCGCTGCCCCACGTTCAAACAAAACGCAAAAGTGTCGCACAGCGCCTGCGAGGGCAATTCGGCAAACGCCCCCTCAAGGTTTACCCAAAGTAACTTGATCTAAATTTCATCAGCCTTATTCATGACGAATATGTATTGTCATTTAACGTATAAGTAGTGGTAGTATCTATTCGCAGGGGCAATCTTTCGCGACCAAGGTCAAGACTAAAGGCTGTTCTCATGGTGTCGGATACAATCGTCTTTGCACCGGCTGCAGTCGAATTCGTTTTATGACAAGGTTCAGACAGTTGATACGATCCACTGTCTATCATAATTCATAAGTATACACCTACGTAATACACATCGTTCGATCGTAGAGTATTCCACGCGATCAGTATGGTGCAACGTTTCAGAGGTTATGTTCCTGGAGGACAATTGGGCACGGTGTAGGAGCCCACGTGAGGCTAATCGGGAGTGGTACATTATCCCCATTAAAGTGAACTCGCCGAGGAAAATTTCCCTCTTATAAAAAATTAGAAACATCAGGGACCGAGCGATGGTTCATAAATTCCTTTCAATTTCCTTTCCTTTTCCAGTGAATCGTACCCAACCTAATCTCTCCCTTGGCGATGTTTCAGAACAAGAACAATCCCTCGTCTATATATATATATATACGTAATCGTAAGAAAAAAAAGTTCTTACCTCGAATGGGAAAAGGTTTGGTTTGAATGGTGTCAGAGGTCGGTGGTGTGTAATGCATCTCGATTTTTGGATCGGTCATCCTACGAGATACGCGTAGATATTCCTTTTTCGATCACTTGGCTGAATATCTCGGACGGTTGTCTTAGGTTGTCTCGCTGGTGGCTAACACTCGCTAAGAGTGAAAGAACACTTGAAGAGATTTCTAAAAGGCTCGCCAGGTGTAAAGTGCACTACGTACGTTCGTGTCGCTTGTTAATCGCGCATGGAAACTCAACGCGGTTATTTCACTTTGTCACTACGGCTCCATCCTACGACTCGTAATTACGGGCATGTCATCGCATTAAACGCTCGGCATCGTCCCAATACAGTCACGGACATGCACTGCAAGTTTTCACGAGCGAACGCGAGCAACAAGCTTACAGAGGTGGTCGGAGTCAGTCGGAGTATAGGGCGAAGAAGGAGACAGAAGGAGACGAGGGAAGAGAGAAGAGGAACGTTCGCCGGAAAGTCGGAAGTTTAATACGCGCCGCGCCACGCACAGACTTCGAGTCTCGAAGCGATTATTATTACATACGAATCGAGCTGCGGGCAAATCTCCTCGCCAGTAACTCTCATTGCGTGGCTTCTTCGCGTGTTCGGAGAAAACACTCGAACGACCATCGATTCTGTTAGAAAGCGGGCTCAATTATCCTTTAGTTAATTGGATGCATGGATCTCTCGAGCAAAAGAATATCCACCCAAGTATTTTGGAAATTTAACACGAATTCGATTCGGAAGCTTTTGGCAAACACCACTGTACAAGCGAGACACCTCTGACCAGTCCCGTAGCCTCGAGAGCGATCACGCGATTCCTCTTGACGTCACTTTATTCTTTTCGAACCGATTTCTTCTGGTTTCCGCGCGAACGAACGGGCTACGGTACTTTAAAGTGGAGTCATTCTTCATTTTAGTGCGATTATCATAAATGAGATCTAACTGAATATGACTGCATATATTAATATAGATCGAGTCGTCAGTAAAATGGGGAACACGAGCGAATGCCCGTTCGTTTCGTCGCCCGTCGTGGCAACCAATAGGAAATAGTCGTAACTAGGTAGGAACGAATAAGAACACATTCTAGAAAATCACCAGCAGACAAGTAGCGAGCAGTAGCGGGTGGGATCGAAGATATATACTTCGAATTAGTAATGAGGTGGCAATAGATATCTGTTTTATTATTTAAATAGTAGATAAGTAACGACTTGCTTCGCGTAATATATAGTTTGTTAAACCTTCAACTATAGTTTCGGCCACGTTTAAGTCAACGTAACGATTCCTTGTAACTTACTTTTTCATTTAACTGTTGAATCTCTGTTTAAACGCGTTTCTTACGCTTTACTAGTGGAATATCTTGTGTCATTTTAGTTTAAAAGATAGGTCGGTCGTCTATTATCTCTACTGGTAAATCCATTTATTCGTTACTTCTCCCATGTTTGTTGGTACATTGGTGGTGAATTTCTCGAAGAAAATTTATTTCAACCAAAAAACTCCGCTGTATGTGCATGCATCGTAATACTTTGTAAAATAAAATGGAAAATGGGAAACTCAAGGACTATGTAACAAAAGCTTATGTTCTTCGAACTTCCAAAAGTAGAGGTTTATGAGAATACCCTTTCAGTTTTTGATTGGAAGCAGGGCGAACAAACCAAATCATATAACAACACTGAGAGAAGAGGAACTTCACCACAGTTTAAATGTGTATTATTGTATTAGGTGATAGAGGTTGGAGTATTTAACCACACACGTTTGGCGTATCTGACAGATACCACACCGTGCAACTCATAAACCCGCTGCTTTAAACTACCGTTACCGCTACTTATATATGAAACCTTGACGTTACAACAACCAGTGAGAAACAATGTAACTCAAGAACCCTCTATCGAGAAATAACTTAACTAAATAGAAAACGCGCACGATACAACAGTTGTAAGAATCATTCATAGAATTTCATGGAATAGGAATAGATGTAAGGTACATTCTTAACAGCACAATGAATTAATTGCTGTAAGATGAATAAAAGTTTGAATAAAAAAGGGTGTAACCTGGGTAAGCATGGGCAAACGACCCTCATCGTTTCACATCTTGGCGTTGATTGGTTGACGTTGTTACCGGCGTATAACATTTCCTCCGTTCACTGATTATCAGTACTACCAGTCGCGGTAGAGCGAAGTAAAGCGCGACCACCGAGGTCGTAGAGAAAACATCAAAGGTTTTTTCGGCACACGCGATCGTTCGAAGGTATTTCCTCGATCCTTGTTTATCATCGATCATTGAAGATAGAAATTGTGCCTAAATGGATATAGTTGAATACGATGGATAAAGGGAACCTGGAAATCGAAGCGGGCATTCCTTGAAATTGGGCGTGTGGCACCGCCTTTTTCTTTATTCGTCATCCCTATATCTATATGTTTCGGTGTTTTTTGTTATACTTCTTTGCACAGACAAGTGTGATACAACGTAAACAAATATTTGTAATTCTATCGGAAACGGTGCATAGTGCTACACCTCTCGTTTCACCATACCCGTCGTTTGCATCTCCATATTCGCGGCACATAAACACGAGACGGAAAAATTAAATGCATCACTCTGTGTACATCGAAATTATTTCCGGGTTTTCCTTGCAGTTGCTTTCCTTATCTTATCTTTAGATAGTCTTGTTCGAATTTTGTGACTGTGCGAATGAGTTTTTTTATTCGTCGCATAAAGAAGGGCTGATACCTTTTCAACAGGAATTACGGTCAATTAATTTTCAATGTTTATATGCTTCGAAACGGTTCTTTATTTATAGAAAGTTAGGGTTTTCTTGGTCGTTGTGTATACGCGAAAGTTGATGTTTGATAATTATTTTGAAAGCTGGAATTTTTCACCACAAGTTAATATAGTTGATTGACTCGCACGATGTAAACCAGAATATAGAGTACATAATGTAGTCCAGATAGTTGTATACTCCTGACCCTGTTCCTTAGATTTCTCAAGCTGACAACAGTAGTTTCACATCCTGCCTTTCTTAAGTGTATAACTTCCTTTAACAGCACCAATTTCTACAAAAATGTACAATTTCATTGTATAAACATTGCCATTTACATAATATTTAATACTTTTCAATTTTTGCAATTGGTTCTAGAAACTCGTAGCAACATGTCGAAAAAGCCAGGTACTACCCCAGCGATGCATAAAGTGATAATGGTTGGGAGTGGAGGCGTTGGAAAGTCTGCTCTCACGTTACAATTTATGTACGACGAGGTACACGATACTTATAATACAAAAAGTTACCGTAGATTAATAATTAATGCTGGGCGTTGGAATGCGTGTATATTTCTCATGTATTCTAATCAGTTTGTTGAAGATTACGAACCTACAAAAGCGGATTCCTACAGAAAAAAGGTTGTATTAGACGGGGAAGAAGTACAAATAGATATTTTAGATACCGCAGGGCAGGAAGATTACGCCGCCATTCGGGATAATTATTTCCGAAGTGGAGAAGGATTTCTTTGTGTCTTTTCGATAACAGAGGATGATAGTTTTCAGGCAACCCAAGAATTTAGGTGAGCGATAGCATGTATATGCGTAGAAGCAGGTGAATACATTTAATATTTTCTATACAGGGAACAGATTCTTAGGGTAAAAAACGACGAGAACATTCCATTTCTATTGGTGGGAAATAAGAGTGATCTGCAAGAGAAGAGGAAAGTTAGTTTAGCCGAAGCTCAAGCCAGATCGCAACAGTGGGGTGTACCATATGTAGAAACAAGTGCAAAGACAAAGGAGAATGTTGATAAGGTAATTACTAATCGACACCGAGGTGAGCCTTGTTTTTATATAAAGCAGCGTGGACAATAACAACATAACGATGTTCCCATAGGAGACAATCTCATTTGGTACAGTAATTAAAGTCTTTAATAGTACTTTGCTGATAGTTATAAGATTTATACATTTATAGCCGTGTGTAAAAATCTTGTAATGCACATGCATCTTTGATATTTCATTTGTTACACCATTTAAAATTTACCGTAACACGTTAGAACACCGAGCAGTTGCATGAGATACATGATTATTTAGCTTGATTCGTAATTTATCATAGACTCTTCTCTTTCCCTTTTTTTTTGCGATACACATCTTATAGCTTGTGCACCTATAAATCCTTGTCGTAAAAAGATATTCTTGTAAGCTCACAATAAATACATACACACATTGCATATCTCCTTTAGCTCATAAAGCACACTCTTCAAGCCTCGAAGGTTTGAGATAGCATCGATTGCACATTTCCAGGTATTTTTCGACTTGATGCGTGAAATAAGGTCGCGCAAGATCGAGGACAAATCGGCAAGTAACGGTCGTGGGAAGGACCGTGCCAAGAAGAAGAAAAAGAAGTGCATTATTCTATAGGTTTGCTGTTCTTTTGCACTGTTTTTAATTTCTTATAATAGAGAGCTGGATGATGATTAGAATTTTTATAAATTGCAGTATTCATTTCACTTTTCTCTGAAATTTCAAATAAGTATAAGTACATGTACAATTATCAGCAGGTAACAGTTATGCCAGAAGTATCAACCTTCTGCAAGAGTGTCAGACAGGCATGTACAGAATAAGATTTTTTTACATATATATATATACTTATATATATTTCGCTTATCATGTTGACACTTGCTTATGCCTGAAATACCGCGTATGCATGTACAACTTCAGTTTAGAGTTCCACGTTACAAGTGCGCAGAGTGATTCTCTATTCTCACTTCTGAGACATTCGCTTTAGAAGTGAAAAAGTCGGAGAACCATTCTGCGAATTGTAACGTAAAATAGTGAATATAGCTTGCCGTTACGCATGTTTATTTTGGCCATGCAAATAAGTATTATACATCACTATAGTATTGCATCTTTGTTCATTTGATACGTGGTTTTCTCTTTACTATATGCATTAGTTCTCTAGTTAATGGACGAAATCGAAGCCAAAGACAAAGCCAGAAATTGTAGTTTTATATCTAATATATATTGGGGAATATTTCTAACATTTTCCTTGGTTCAGTGATTACTTTACTTAGTAATGATTACTTTTGCGGTCTTTAATTATTATATGGGTAGAAGTATAAGTTGAAAATCGACGGTTGTTTGTTGCATTACAGGTATTCTTTGACTTAATGCGTGCAATAGCTGCGCGTAAAGCACAGGAAAATCAAGGGGACGGGAACGAACGTAAGAAGAAAAGAAATTGCTGCATTTTGCTTTAACAAACATAAAACGATACGTATAGCTTCTATAACGGAATGTTCGGCTCCTAATTGCGAAAATCTGAGTAAGAGAAAGATGTATTTATATACATGTATACATATGTGTTACATATATGTCGGTGGTTATGAAAGTGGTCCAAGCCGAGAATCGAGAAAAAATGAATATAGTGGTTATTTAAAATAAGTAATAAACTCACTTCTTTCGATTTTTCACTTGGACCACTTTCGTAATTACCGGCACATATATATATATATATATATACGTGAGAGTTTTCCGACACTTTACAGTGAAATGACACTGAATATTTATGTTGAGAACGCATACAGTTCGCAGATTGTTCAATAATTATTCTGTTATTACGAGTTGCGAAATTTTTACTCTCTTTCGTAAAACTACTAATTGATTTATTCATGTTGCACTGGTACATATTATCATAACTCATATTCACTAGGGATTCACACCATATATTTTTACTGTAATATATAATGAGCAATGCTCACGGTTTTTAAAATAGAGCACAAAAGTACCTTACGTATTAATGAAATTATTTTTTAATTTTCCATTTATACTTGGAGTGCTGAAATATTATAGACTTATCTGGCCCAGTATTTGATAAAAATGAAGGTCCAATTTATTTAAAAATATATGTGTATACATTATGCACAACGTTCCACGATTATCGAAGACAGTTACGCAAAAGATTACAAATATTTATTATGAAAATCCTGTAATCGATTCTATAAATAAAACTACTGTATCGTGAGTAATGTATTTTGTGCATTTATTTATAACCTTCGGTGATTTCAGCACTCTTGCATTCATTCAGCATACATTAACAGAACATGAACAATCCGAATTGTGTTTTATTTTACGAGATAGTCAAGTTAGTCAGCGCACTGTAAAGTAACGAAGACGTCTGATAATCGATCGACGATTCGCTTATTATTTGTGGTATTTTCTAAGTCTAGTTAATTACAAAGTGCATCTATGTATCAAAATGGCTTTATGTCCTGGATATGCAAACACAAGTAGCTTAGCTTTATTTACATTTATAATCGAAAGTCGCAGCAAAAGGTTTGATCTTGAATTTTAAGACAAGGAAGAGAGAGGAAAGACTTTGCTGTTGTATCAGCAGCAAGTCTGCGAAGTTATACATTTTACAACGACATAACTTGTAGCGACGGTAACAAACATTCAGGCGCGAACGAATCACTGTTACCTTATACGTTTACGTCCAGGTCGAGTAATCAGACTTTTATTGAATTTCTTTGAATATATTGCTTATAAATTATATGTATAGTCTTTGTTGAACACAATTTTAATAGTTGATTGAATTTCATTTGACGGTATCTGAATTCTAGATTGAAAGTTTATTAAATATATACATATACGTGTTTCGAAGCTCGGTCCATTACACGAGGCTGAATGTTACGTTATTAAAACGAACCAAGAATACAGTTCTACGCAGAACGTTGCGTCTATGAATTCATAGACATTCGGTAGACTGAGCACATGGTTAATCAACTTCTGAAAGACTTGAACCTCTATGAGGTGCATTTATTTATGCAAACATGTAATAAGGAAATTTTTATATTATAATTACAGTTTTACTACCATTCTACGTGTATACATATGCGTGTATATAGGTACACGTCGGTGTGCTTACAAGCATATGTATACGCGTATGTACGTATTATTAGAGATTCAGATTTTACGGGGCGATTGATTATGGTTTGGAAATACATTTGGTAGCAATAGTTTTCTTAGAGAATAAGTGATGTTTCTTGTGCACTTGAGTTTTCATATTTTTGTACTATTGAAATTAATTGTGCCTTTTAAGTGTTCATTGTTAACAAATTGAGATTAATAATATAATAGAATTCTTTAGAGGAGTCTTATCAGTGCGTATGGAGTTCAAACGTATTTCATCCTATAAACGCTTATATATCATTGTGAACATTGTACAATATTTGCAATTATGTATATTCGAACCACGGCTCTGTCGTAAATTAAATCATATTTAATGTAACTTTCATGCACTATCGTCTGTTATTCAACCACATGTCTATAGTTACTTTTTAATAAAACGTGTTTTATACAAATTAGAAAACGTGTCGTACGTCACCTTATTATATCGTATAATCGAAAATATTAGAAATGCAGTTTATAAAAGTATAAATCGGTGAAACTGCAGTATGAAACGTAAATCAATCTCGTTAGCGCAGCGTTATATCCTATTATTTCACTTACATCATAAAATGCAATAAATTTAGGAAATTTAGTGCTTGCAATAGAATAGATTAAATATCCTCGAATCTTTTTGTTTTTTTTTTTATTTAATACGTATTAATTTATTTCTGTATGGAAAGATTACAAGCCCGTAATTTTAAAACATCCTGTATATACGGCGTATGACGTCGCAGGACAGAGTTATCAAACGACCAATCATAGCCTAGCTTTACGGAAATACAATTGTACTTTGCTGCGTTACTTTTTTAGTTTACTACTATAGCTGCATATTTACTATTAATCGTTTACAACGCAGTGGAGAAGGATGAATGTGGTTGAAGAATGGCAAACGTAAAAGGACACGCGTTCGATGAATGAAATACTGTATGTATATAGGGTTATCATCTGTCATCAGTCCATTATTGACAAACGTTCGTAAAGTCAGGAGAAAATGGGTAGTATCAAACTTGACGTACAGTGGTCTCCTATCCATGGAAATAAATTCATTACTTGGGGTACAGAGATTTGTCTGTACGAAGTTAGTCAAGTAAAAGACAATATCAGGCAAATGTGTGAGTATAAATTTACCGTAGACACGTATTCCACTGACTACGATAGGTTCGTTAAGCGTTGAAAGTAAATTTCATCTTCTTCCTTGCATAGATACAAAGATCTCCGATTCTACAGTGGCCCACTTACTTGCTACGAATACGAATCATCATTACGTTAAGTGTATCGATATATATCCTCAGCCGGAGCCAGATATTCTCTTAGCCGTTGGGCAAGCGAATGGAAAGGTCGTTCTGACCACTTTTGGGCCGACGGTTTTTGATTCTCAGGGTCTTAGCGGGAAAGAGCTAGGTAAATCCTTCTGACGCACGACCGTCAGATATCCGCTTAACATTTACGTTTATAAATTGTTGCAGTTCCGAAACACGCGAGACAATGCAACACAGTGGCTTGGAATCCTATAGACACAAATTTAATTGTGTCTGGTTTAGACAAACATAGTAAAGATCATTCCATTTTGTTATGGGATATAAATAAAGGTTTACAAAGTTCCGAGAGGATGCATCACCATGCAGCGGTGCAAACAGATTCTTTAAGACCTATCGCAGAAGTTGGAGCCTCTGAAACTATACATTCCATTGCTTGGTTTAAACACGAACAGAAATGTATGGTAATCGGTGCCAACAATAAGCAACTGAAGATCA
The DNA here is from genome assembly GCA_963855975.1 of Andrena chrysosceles. Classification (NCBI taxonomy): domain Eukaryota; kingdom Metazoa; phylum Arthropoda; class Insecta; order Hymenoptera; family Andrenidae; genus Andrena; species Andrena chrysosceles. The sequence goes on along the minus strand of OY979769.1, from coordinate 14,051,966 downwards.
TCGACTTTAGAGGTACTAGCAACTCTGAACTGTATGCTAATTATTTTTATATAGATATTATATACGTTAATCCTTTTTTTTTATTAGATTCCACCAAGGTGATAAATACAGCAGCGACTAAAGCAGTTTATAACGTATCGGTGAATCCACACAATAATTACCATTTAGTGTCTAGCGTTGACAATCAAATAACGATTTGGGACACAAGATGCTTCGAGAAGCCTGTTTTAACTCTATCGCAAGCTAGACAAATTACCAAGGTACTGTGGTGTCCGACTAGACACAATCTCTTGGGAGCTTTACAAAAAGATTCGGGTAGAATATCGTTTTTATATGAATGCATGGAAGGAAATGTAATTACTAGAAATTGTATTATATATTAGTATTATTTTTATTAAAGTGACATTACACTTGTACGATATTCAACACTGCGGCATCGGGGGCGGAGAGGATACCGAACCCGGAGCTCTGGAAAGAACAGTTGCACCACTTTGGCATAGTCCTGTAAGTTTCTCATGGCATCCAACACACGTGAACAGGTTGTTGGCAATATCGCAGCAAGGTTCGATCATATTACACCGCTACCTTTTGAAAAACGATCGGTCAAACTATTTAACCGTTGTCCCATGTTTTTAAAGGACTCACAGATTATACAGTTTGCGAGAGGATTACGGTAAATTGGTCCACGCGATCTCACCTCGCATGGAATCACGCATCCAAGTCATTTAAATACATATGCAGTAACGATAATATTTACAAAGCCTTGGATGACATTTCTATTTTAACCAAAACCCGCGCAACGTCGGAATATGGATTACTTGTAAGTTGAGAAAATTCATGGTTCACGTAGGAAGATCCTTACACCACGTATCTTTGTAGCCAGAGCTGGCCCAGAATGGCGAACTGGCTGAGAACGACACCTTGAAGAATTTGTGGCAGTGGCTGTATTTGAGCCGTTATTTGGTAGAAGACAACACTATACCTAGTCCAGATAATAAACATCCAGGTGTCAGGTAAATTAAGAATTTTGTTTCATTTAACGCGGGCGTGGGCAAAGTAAGGATATATACAAATTAATGATCATCAATATTACATAGAACAGTTTTGAAATTAGATAGCCAACCAGGATCTAGTAATGGTTTCTTGAAATCGGAATTGATTCATCGCCCCTGGTCAGACATAGGATCAAATCACACAGCAAAGATGTACAGGTATAATAAAACGGAGAGGATAAGCTTGGTATATCAAAGGTACTGCGTCGCGTAAATTATCAGAGTTTGCGTTACAGATCTTCAGACAGAGATAAAGGGCTGCTTTTGTGCGGTTGGAGATTCGATAAGGATACGAATACTCTTTATGATAATTTATTGTTGGAAAGATTAGAAAGGGAAGGAGCATATTCGAGGGCAGCAGCGATAGCAGTATTCAATTTATGTTTGCGACAGGCTATAGACATTTTAAATCGAGGAGCCAGTAAAATGTCGGTATCCGCGAATTTAAATATCGTCGCTATGGCCCTGTCGGGGTTCTCCGAGGACAGAAGCAGCATGTGGAGAGAATCGTGCTTAAAATGTATAAGCCAACTTTCGGATCCTTATTTAAGAGCAACCTTTGCATTTTTAACCGCGGACGATTCGTACGAAAATGTTTTGGTAAGTATACGTCGATGGGCGCATTGCTGGAAACGATATCTATTTTATACTTATCTTTCCAGAACGAAAACGGCATGGCAGTTGAGGACAGAGTAGCGTTCGCGCTCATGTTTCTGTCGGATAATAAATTAAATGAATATTTGAAAAAATTGACTCTGAAGCTGAGCAACGAGGGAGATCTATCTGGCTTTCTTTTAACAGGTATTCGCCTTTTCTTTATTCGGCTGTTTGGTAAACAACTTTTACTTACCGTAGTCTTACCTCTATATTTTAGGTGCCAGCTTAGAAGGTATACAGTTATTAAATCGGTATTTAGAAATCACTGGTGATGTTCAGAGTTGCAGCCTTATAGCTATTAGAGCGTTTACATCGAAGTTACTCCAAGAAAATCAAGTCCAAGTATGGATAACTAGGTATTAACATTACAAACGAGGGCTAGTAGTGTAAAGCAGGTGGCTTGAAGAAGTTGAATATAGTTACAGAAACCTTTTAAATGCTTGGAAAATGTGGACTCAGAGAGCCCACTTTGATATCGCTATGCGATCTGCAACGAATGAAAAGCCTCCGCAACAGATATACGTCTCGTGTAATTTTTGTGGCAAAAGCATATCCGCGTTTATGCAGGGTTTAAGTAGGGCAAGAGGCCCCTTTGGTAGATTAGGAAGTACACCCAATAAGTTGAAGGTATCAAGTTTCGATATGAATCTTTCACATAATTGAAAGCCTATCTAAATACATTGTTCTGTTTTTGTTTCTTTTTCTGTTGTAGATGTCCTCGTGCCCAAATTGTCGAAAACCGTTACCACGATGTGCAATTTGTTTGATGCACATGGGTACTGTAAGTGGATTACAGATGACAACATCCGGCGTTGGTAGAAACGAAGAATGTGACAATAAATTAACAGAATTCAACAATTGGTTCACGTGGTGCCAAACGTGCAGACACGGCGGTCATGCCGATCATATTACACACTGGTTCAGGTAACGTTCTTCAAAATTATACGCATAATTTCTTTTCAGCTTTCTAGAGGTGACTAATATTATCGATGTTAAACAGGCAGCATTCCGAATGTCCAGTAACATCGTGTACTTGCAGATGCTTCTCATTAGACGCGTCGTGTAAAATAGGAGTGGGTATCGCATAAATAGAAACCGTGCATCCTAAGAATCTTGAGAAATACTTACGCTATCTATTACAGTTTTAGGATATTTTGTACATTTCTTGGAGCCACCTTAATGTAAGAAGCAAAGGATAACTAACTTTATCTCTATGTAATAGATATTATGTAATTTTATTATAAAGCATGGATTTACAAAATGATAAATACACGTAATGGTAATTGTACTCTTTGCAAAAGGTGTACAGTACATTTCTGTAGCAGCTTATAATCCTGTATCATCTTCGGACATTCTCCATTTACCTGGTCCCAATACGTTTAATATAACCATCAATTCGTTATATTGCTCGGCATCTGTAATATTTTGTGTGTTGTTACACACCTTGCAGGATATACGAGAACTAAGCAGGTGTTATACTTGCCAAAATTTTCGGTCACGCTGGCTGGGAATAGTACAAAGTTATCGCAAGCCATCGTGGATTTTGAATGCAGTGTACCATGTACTTCGATATAACCTTCTGCATTGCCGTCGATGGGGTTTGGTAGTGTTACATTAACTTGTACGCCATCGGTTGTTCTCAGTTCTATATTTTTACCGTTTGAAGTTTTCTAATACGTGACGGAAGAAAATAGAGTATATTAGAATTGCACAGATTTGTAAACAGATAAAATTTATATAGAATAACTTTTATGGCGTAACATAAAAAACATAATCACGTGTGAATCACATACGTTTTCGACAGTCCCAAGTAGAATAACTTGTTGTCCGACGCTCTGTGCCAAACGACGACCATCAATACGTTTCTTTAACATTTTGATTGATTTTGATGTATACCGAACAATTCACCGCCTTTTAACGTTTGCAACTTGATTCAAAGTCAACTTCAAAGAAGTTAAGTGACCAACCGAGAAAAATTGAGAATCTGTAGATAATGCATAGGGAATATAGGAATTAGGATTATGAAATTTTAGGTTGTCAAGCTTCTTAAAATTTGTTGCAAAGTATTTTCTAGATGCTGGCTTTGTTTTATTCTTTAAATAACATTGTTTTTGCTGTTACTTCAAAACACCAGAAACATAATATTGTTGCGCGATTTACTCAAGAGGTCCAAATGAAACGCAGGTTCGTGCCCGTGGAGCGGTAACGCACTCTGCTCGCGAAATAGTGCGGGAATTTTAAAAGATTCGACAAGGTAAAATTTGAATTATACGTATATTGTTACAAAAAAACAAGACTGTTTTCTAGTCTGCTAACAAGATTGATGTGCCTTCGTACAACCGAACTCCTCGCTTGTCACCTCCGAGCGCCCTACTCCTCCAATTTCGGCGCGTTCTTCCGACTCCTTCCCTGGATCCTTTCGTCCAATCAAGGTGGTGTTGTCCTGAGGGACAACACCACCTTGAGCTTGAGAGCTTCGTTAGGGGGTTGTCCTTCAGCCATTTCTCCGTCCTTAGCTCTTCCTTCGCGCTTCCCTCCACTCTCGGCTGGTGGTCGATGCACGCTTTCCGTTTACATACTTTTACATAGGCTGCGTACAGTACATACCCAAGTAGCACAAAGACGTTTTAAAAACGTCCAGAAAAGGTCCTAAAAACGTCCATTTTCACAAACCAGAACATTTTCTGGACGTTTTTAAAACGTTTTCAGAACGTTTTCTGGACGTTTTTAAAACGTTTTCAGAACGTTTTCTGGACGTTTTTAAAACGTTTTCAGTACCTTTTCTGGACGTTTTTAAAACGTTTTCAGTACCTTTTCTGGACGTTTTTAAAACGTTTTCAGTACCTTTTCTGGACGTTTTTAAAACGTTTTCAGTACCTTTTCTGGATGTTTTTAAAACGTCTTCAGGACCTTTTCTGGACGTTTTTAAAACGTCTGTCAAATACGTTTTTAAAACGTCCCCAAAATACGTCTTTAAAACGTCCGCAAAGTACGTTTTTAAAACGTCTGCAAACTACGTTTTTAAAACGTCTTCTGGACGTTTTTAAAACGTCTTCTGGACGTTCTTAAAACGTCCAGAAAATATCCAGAAAACGTTTTAAAAACGTCCATTTTCCCAAATCAAGCCGTGGACGTTCAGACATAAAATCGATGTAAAATGGACGTAAAATGGACGTTTTTAAAACGTCCTGTGCTACCTGGGTACATTTCTGACAGGTAGGTAAGCGCAACCCTCGGGGTCAAGACGACGTCGCCGGCGCAAAGTTTATGGCTTTATGACTTTCAGTTTCTCCCGAGCCGAGTTTTTACCCTAACAGGACATCGGCAATTATAGAAAAAGGGAGGACAGAGTTTTAAGTGATTTTACGAGACGATCTGCCCGCTCGACGAAATTTGGCACGCAGATGTGGAAGGGAAAGTTAAGCTATTTATTATCCTCGCCTGGCCTAACTGTAGTTTTTAAAATTACTGAATGCAATCCAAGACCCGTACAGACCCGTAGAACCCTACAATAAATCTTTTTCTATAAAGGATTTTGAATTTCGCTCTCACATCAAACCTTGATATCCCTATGTCTTATGGCTAACTTCATTGAATACACGGATTCACACCAGCGGATATCGCAACAATGGGTGCGTTCAGCGGACTCAACTGTTGGGTGATCTCACTAGATTTTACTCGCGTCGACCAATGAACGTGCAGTTTCAGAGTAAAATCTAGTGAGATCACCCAACAGTTGAGTCCGCTGAACGCACCTGTTGCGTGGCCGGCTGGTTCCTCCGGATCATTTGCAGGGAATTCGGGCGCAGGACGATGCCCGTGGAGCGCTAAGGCACTCTGCTCCTTGGACGCGGATTTTATGGATAATAATATTAATAATAATAACGATGATAATGAAATAAATAAACTATTAGAACACGAAAACTGATAACTGTAATGAACTGAACGAAATAATTAGAACACTAATAAAGAATTTAAGAGATGTTTTAATAGTACGTCTGCTCGTTACTGCTTCTGGGGCTCGAGTGAGCTTCCAAAGGTCCATCAGTTTTACATCTTTTGTTCTGTTACAAAATGTCCTTAAAATCTAAAGCCAATCAAATATTTATTAGCTAAATTTCTATTGGTCAATCTATTTCTTTCTGGTTATTGATTTTTTGAATCAAGCGTTTTACAACATTGCGCTGGAATTACACACTTAAGGGAAGGGAGAAAGGAGAAATTCATTTATTCAAACATCCGTTTCCAAGTGGGTATCGATTAGTTTATAATCTTGAAGTCCTCTCATTAAAGGAATCTCTAACTATTTCAAACACCTCGGACTTGTGCGAACTTCACTTTGTCTCCCTTTCCTATTACATTCGTGTGAAACGATTCGAACTTCGCGCTTCTGAAGTTTATACTACACGCCGCTAGACGGGAGTCGCAACACTTCCCCCCTTATACAAAAGGTGTTTTCCAATGGAAACAGCTTTCCAAAAAAAAACACGCTTATCAATGTCGACTCACATTCTTAATTTAATCTATACATAAACGTCTCACAGTGAAGCTTTTCTGAGCCTCCCCTCCTCGCCCTCACCACGGTAGCCAAGCTACTCGGTCCACCCGGTTTCCCGCGAAGAAAGCGATTCGAAAGATGCTACAGAATGTTCACTGTGTTATAACTAGTTACATTTTTGTCTCCAAGACACGACGTCTCCAGATTAATTCTGGGTAGTACATGATAATACAAGAAATTTTAATTAAGAACTAATGTGGCATCGAATTCGCAAACAGATGGAACAAAGTAGTCCTAACTTATGCTAAAGCCCATTCCGAAATAAGTAATACAAATGGGGGTAACAGCCTATGAGGAATCTAAACTTATGCAGGCTAATTTTAATTTATTGACATGGACTATTTTTGTTTTATTGTGTCCTATGCCTATTTCTGCATTTAAATCATTGAACATTTTCAGAATTTTGTACGGTCCTAACCAGCTAGAATCGAATTTTGATGTTTTTGGTTCCCTGAGTAAGTACACATCGTCGCCCACAGAAAATTTACAAGTATTTATTTTCGCATCATAAACGAGTTTGCTTCTTTGCTTTGCCTTTTCCAGATTTGTAGCTGCTAATGCCTGCGTTGTGGTAATTTTTGAAAATAAGTTATCTAAATAATCGACAAATGTTCGCGGAGTCTGTTGCTTGATAAACTCTGAGGGAACAATAGCCTTTACGCCAAACACAAGCTCATGTGGAGTGAAACCGGTAGCCTCATGGACAGACGTATTGTATGAAAATATTCCAAACCGAATCCAGTCGTCCCAATCAGTCTTAGCGCAATAATGTTTCAGGTAGTCTATAAAAACACGATGTGCCCGTTCAAGAGATCCCAGAGATTGGGGATGGAATGCGGTTGAGGTAATTCGTTGTATTTTAAATATTCTACAGAAGGTTTTCATTATATTGCTAACAAAATTACTCCCCTGGTCAGTTTGAATTGTTCGAGGGCATCCAAATCTACTGATGAATTGTTCAGCCAGAGCCATGGCCACGGATACAGAGTCAATACTAACAAGTGGGATCGCGTCAGAGTACTTAGTAAGATTATCTTGAAGAGTTAACAAATACCGATTATCCCTCTTTGTCGTTGGTAAGGGCCCTACGATGTCCATCTGTACCTTTTCAAATGCTTTTTTAGGAGTGTCAGTTATTCGCATTGGTTGTCTGATTTTTGCAGAAAGAATTTTGTTCCTTTGACAACTTGGGCATGAACGGACGAAATTATCTATTTCTGCTTTCATGTGTGGCCAGTAAAAATCATCCCTAATTCTATTGAAAAGCTTACGGACCCCTTGATGACCCCCGACAACGGATTCATGAAATTCTTTAATAATAAGAGGCCTCCTAGATGGAAGGGGAATTATGACCTCGCCTGTGCAAACGGTAATTGTATACTCGGAACTATTTAATTCTTCTTTTAAAAGGTGCTCAATGTAGTCCCAACAAATAGGCTCGACATTATTATTGTATTTAGAGATGCTAATTGTCTTTACATTCAGGGTATCCATAAGGTGTTTAAGTGAAATTATTGAGGATTTAAGATGGACATGGTTTACCGGTTCTACTGCGCATGACTTTATGAAAAGATGAAAAGTAAGGGGTTTTGTATCAGGGAAGACCATTGCTTCCCCGACATTGGGTTTATGTGGTCTAAGTTGTTCGAGGGAGAATTTATCATTTTCTAACAAATCTTTAGTGGTTTGTGATTGAACTTCGTGGTCGAGAGAAAAGAAATGAATAAAGTTATCTTTGTGCATATAGAGATAATCTTTGGAATAGATAATATGAGGAGGAAAAGAATGGTGAATGATTGGTGTTACTGAGGCAGTCTTTGTCATTAAGACTCTAAGGTTATTCTGTTTGTTTAGGTCACTGTTTTCTGAGGCCACATCAACGGAGGATCGTGTCCCATCAACTGCGCGCTTGGTCACAAATAAAGTCCGGCATCTTTCAGCCTCAAAATTTGGCTCGTCAGCCCCTAACCAGACACAAGCCGCGGACCGCAGGTCAAGGCCCTGGACGGGGTGCTTTTTGTCAAAGCCTATCCGATGTTCCAGGTCGGGTGAGCCTGGGTCCTGAGGTACGTGGGCAGCCCCTGGCGGATTCTGTGGCGGGGTGCCTTCAAGGTCGGCCTCTCTGATGTCCAACTACCGGGCCGGAGCACATCCTCACGATCCCTCGAGAGCGATCCTCCTAACACTACATTTCTAACGGGAGATTCACTCGTCTCAGCTATTCCCGTCGTAAGGTGAGTGTCTCTGTTATTTGAACCATCGTCAGAGTGATCAATCCCGACTAAGACCTCAGGTTGACCGTTACTTTCTTTAGCATGGGCAAGAAAAATGGTAGCAATTATCTTTTCATTATTTTCCCATGTCCTATTACAGTCCGTCGTGGTACAGTTAGATGGAAGGTTCGAGACTGATGAAGATGGAATTTCATTAATATTGATACAGTCCGGAGGGTTACGGGACAATGCATCCGCATTCGAATTTACTTTCCCTGGTTTGTATACTATGTTATAATCGTATTCATTTAATTTAATCCGCCACCTCATGATGCGAGAAATAGGGTCCTTTATGTTGTGAAGCCAGACCAACGGTCGATGATCGGTTACTAACGTGAATTGTTGACCATACAGATAAGGTCGAAAATGGTCAACGGCGTAGATAACGGCAAGTAATTCCTTCTCAATGGTGGAATAATTGATTTCTGCACTGTTAAGCGTTCTCGACGCGTACGCAATAGGAAGGTCTTTACCTATTTGGCCCTGGCTCAACACAGCTCCCACAGCATAATTTGAAGCATCAGTAGTTACAAGAAAAGGTCGTTTGAAATCCGGAAATTGTAATAATGGTTCGGAACAAATTCTATCGCGTAGATTTTCGAAGGCAGATTGAACATTGCTGTCCCAAATAAAGGGGACATCCGCTTTCAATAATCGCGTTAATGGTTTGGCGTTTTTCGCCATATCAGGAATAAATCGTCTGTAATAACCGACCAGGCCCAGAAATTGCTTTATATTCTTTTTTGTTTTAGGGATGGGAAAGGATTTCACGGCTTCGATCTTCCCGGGATCTGGTTTCACTCCCTCACTAGAAATACTATGACCTAAGTAAGTAATTTCGCGTCGTAAGAATTTGCATTTCTCAGGCTGTAGTGTTAATCCTGCATTCTGTAATCGGGCTAATATTTTCCTTAACTTTTGCGAATGTTCCTCTATAGAATCAGCATACAGGACAATGTCGTCCATGTATACGAACAACTCAACTCCCTGTAGACCAGATAGAACTAAGTCCATGCATCGTTGGAAAGTGGCCGGGGCATTTTTTAAGCCGAAAGGCATTTTGTTAAATTCATAGTGACCGTGGAGTGTCGAGAAAGCGGTTTTTTGCCTGGATTTGGGGTCCATGGGGATTTGATGGAAACCCGAAACCAAATCAAGTGTACTAAAATATTTCGCTGCTCCGAGTTGGTCTAATATTTCTGTTATATTAGGAAGCGGGTAAGCATCGCTAACTGTTTTTTCATTTAACAGGCGATAATCTATGACCATGCGCCAGCGTGGTTTACCAGTGGAGTCTGATTTCTTTGGGACCACCCAAACAGGTGAGTTATAAGGGGAAGTTGACTGCTGAATAATATTATTTTCCAACAATGTATTGACTTGTTTCTTTATTTCCTCCTTGTGAATAGGAGGAAACCTATACTGTTTAGTGTTAATTGGGGTTTCGTTTACAGTGTCAATCGAATGTTGGATGGTATTTGTGGAGTTTAATTTATCGGATGGAAGGTGAAACTGGTAAGGGAATTCTTTAATAATTTCTAGAATACTAGTTAGTTCGTCCTCATTTAAACCATTTAATTCCAAATATTTAGCTATCTGGACTAATCTACTAGAATCGGCCCTTGACTGATCCACGTTAGGATTTCCGGTGCGAGACGAACGCGGTGAAGGTGGACCCTCCGTGAATGCTTCTAACTCAATAGGTGGCATAGTTACAGTAACATGGTTTGGGGTAGTATTAATTGCATATAATTTGGCAGACCCGTTTCGTTCAGTGACCAACGCTTCTCCCATATAGACGCCCGGATCAGTGGTCAATCTCCTAACGTAACCTTCTTTAATTCCAGAATCTCTGACAGGCAGAGCAATAAGGGTTCTAGTACGAGGAGGCAAATTAAAGGAGGAGGACGAAAGAAGGAAGAATTCCCCATCACCGATCCGAAGGCTATTAGGCTCGTCGTTTCCAAACTTCATTATCGCATTTTGATTTTCCAAAAACGGCATTCCTAATATTCCCGTCCCAGGAATAGGGAGGTCGTCATCAACGATTTGGAATCTCACGTCGGTGTGATGGACTTTAATAATAACTTCTCCGCGGGTAAGTACATCCCCCGAACCGACACCCGTGATTTTATAAACGATATTGCTATTTATTATCATCTCAGGGATTATACCTTTTTGTTTTATTAAATTAAGCTGAGAACCCGTATCGATAAGGAAGCTGGCGGACCCTTCTTGGAAGCAACGATGGGTTAAATTAAACAGAGGCAAAGGACCCGATCGTTTTATTTTGACTTGGAAGCAACTCCGTTGGTGGCGCTGGCAATTAAGGGTTGGGTTCCCGTCGCGCCCTTTTGTGGAACCCCTTTTGAGTTTAAATTACTCCGACTGGAGGCATCATAACCTGGCCGGACGCTACCCTGGTTTTGTTTGGTGTAACAACGAGCTTCTGAGTGACCCGTTTTTCGGCAATACCCACATCTAATCTCCTCGCGGTTGGGAAAATGTGCTCGAATCCCCTCAGGGCAATCACGACGTAAGTGCCCTGTTTGATTACATTGGTAACACGTATAATTTTTTAAATCTGTCTTAAATATTTTTACGTCTGTGACGAAAGGTTTTGAGGATGAGGAGGGCCTCGAGTGATCGGCGGATTCGGACTCTATTTTACTCGCGACGTTAATAGCAGTTTCGAGGTCGAGTAAATTGTTAGCGTCCTTTAATCTATTCAGATAGAATCGCGCGGTTTCGTTCCATAAGCCCTTAATGAAGGAAATTATTGCCGTATTTTTTAATAAATCATTAACACCCACTATTTGTTCAGGGTTATAGGCGTCCCGGGCAGTTTCTAAACCGCCATTTAATATTTCATTTACTCGGGCCCCGAAAACCTCAACCGTTTCGTTTCTGTCTTGACGCAGATTCATTAACTCGGCATTGAAACTATGTACATTAAATGATTGTGCGAAGATCTTTTTTAGAAGACTAATCAATTCCTCTAATGTTTCAGGTTCTCGACGATTTGACAAGACTAAATGGGCATGACCCTCAATCCTACCCCGAATGAGGAAAAGAAGATTCTCTCGATCCTCAGGTTTTACTTTGGCATTAATTAAATTACACTGTTTAATAAACCTGACTAACGAGTCAGACTTCCCATTAAATCTCGGAATAGAGTCCTTCACTAATTTCAGAGAGAGATAAGACTTAAGTGGGTCTGTGGACCTTACTAAATTCGGCTGGGAGATTACGCTCGAACAAAGCAATCGGCTACTTGGTTCAGATAAGTTAACAACAGGGGGGTCCAGTCGCGTCGGCACAAAGTTTAATTCGCGCGACTGTGATTCACCACCAGAAACTTCTGGACTAACAGCAATAACCGCGGTTGGGCAGGGCAAAGAATCCTCTGACCTAGGCGAATCAACGATAAGATCGTTGGTTTGTGTCGTTTGAGATCGTGAAGTAGCCATAGGCATAGGACGTTCTATTTGCATAGGTTCAACATTTACACCCTCTATTTCGGGTACCTGTCCGCTACCCGAACGTAATTGTCGTCCCTTTTGTTTGGGTAATACTTTACTTCTACGCGGCATTTTCGCAGTATAAATACAGAACTCTTATTAACTAATAATTAATACAACGTGACGATAATTACAACACTCTAATTTAACAATAAAACCATAAGTTGGATATTTTAATTTAACTTAAATCTCTCACGCAATTGCAGACGAGTGCTCGATGCCGCCTTCGTTGTCTGGTCGATCTCAGCAAAGAAAGGTCCTCTGGCCGAGTGCGTGTGGGGCTTCAGGGATGACTGGTACGGTCGTCTGAAGTCACTTCCCTCCGGCATTCGCCCGCGGTCCTGGGGAAACCGTCCAAAAACCCAAGACAGAGGGACTGCACAAACTGGCCAACGACTGCTCGTCTGAATCCTGCGTCCACGAGCCGGCGAATTTGAAGAACCATCCCACCGCTGTCACCAATTTGTTGCGTGGCCGGCTGGTTCCTCCGGATCATTTGCAGGGAATTCGGGCGCAGGACGATGCCCGTGGAGCGCTAAGGCACTCTGCTCCTTGGACGCGGATTTTATGGATAATAATATTAATAATAATAACGATGATAATGAAATAAATAAACTATTAGAACACGAAAACTGATAACTGTAATGAACTGAACGAAATAATTAGAACACTAATAAAGAATTTAAGAGATGTTTTAATAGTACGTCTGCTCGTTACTGCTTCTGGGGCTCGAGTGAGCTTCCAAAGGTCCATCAGTTTTACATCTTTTGTTCTGTTACAAAATGTCCTTAAAATCTAAAGCCAATCAAATATTTATTAGCTAAATTTCTATTGGTCAATCTATTTCTTTCTGGTTATTGATTTTTTGAATCAAGCGTTTTACAACATTGCGCTGGAATTACACACTTAAGGGAAGGGAGAAAGGAGAAATTCATTTATTCAAACATCCGTTTCCAAGTGGGTATCGATTAGTTTATAATCTTGAAGTCCTCTCATTAAAGGAATCTCTAACTATTTCAAACACCTCGGACTTGTGCGAACTTCACTTTGTCTCCCTTTCCTATTACATTCGTGTGAAACGATTCGAACTTCGCGCTTCTGAAGTTTATACTACACGCCGCTAGACGGGAGTCGCAACACACCCAATATTATAATCATGGGCGGACCACAAAAATTTCACGGGCATCAAGTCGGCGCATTTCCCCTAGCCGGTCGACACCTAGGATCTTCTCCACCCTGCATTTGTGGTACCACTGGTACGTAGTTGGAAAGATATTTCTGACCCCAGTGTACAACAAAATAATCTCTTCTAACAATTAGCTAAATTTATAAACTTACATTAAAAGGAACATTTAAACATTATGAAATATATTTATTTTTATAAAATTCGTAAAGCATACATTTTATATGTTAAAACATATATATAATTTGAAGGCAGATATATCTATGTGGTAACAGTAATATTATAATGTATAAATTTTCGCGATTTACATTGCACATTATTTTAATAATACAGCAATCAATGCAAGCAGTTTACATAAAGCATGCCTTTCTGCTCGTTCTATAGTTTCACCTATACCAATTTCTAATATCGTGGGGTATGTACACAATCTAAGCCCCATTATGAATCGATTTCCAGTAGTTGCTTTAAAAGCAATTGTTTGCATAGTCGTGTCCAGCGCGCTACAAATAATATTTTTCACATCGCTTACATTTCGTGTAAAGTACGTTTTTGTTTTAAATATACTAATCAAAGAATCTCTTTCTATTTTTAAAATGCTGTAACATAAACTGCTCAATACTTCATGATAGCTGTGGATTTCTATCTTGTGTTTAATTACGGGGCCTTTATGTTTTAATTGTGCGTAAGTTGCCATTGCTTTAACATTTTGAGGATTGTCCATTTTAGGCTCGCTTATTTGAAGATTCATAAATTCTACGTTCATCTTATTTACATAGCTCTCTAATGTTTCATGCTTGACATCAAAGTTTGTGTTCTTCGTCAACTGCTGCAATACTTTTTTAGCCACTTCGTGTTTGGCATTCTTTTTTGTAGTCGCAGATACTTGTTCATGCACAGAAGCAACTTTGCAGCTCATAGTAAATACAGGAAGATGAGATGGTCCTGCTCTATTAACAATATCATAATGGGGTTCAGGTATATGTCTCGATATACAATATTCCTACAAAATAGTTTTATAAACAAAAATGTACATTCAAATAACATTGTAATGCGAATAATGCTCGAAGGCATACTTACATGGAGAAGCCCTACATAGTTGACAAATGCATTTCCTAAGGTTGGTGCTGAAACAGGTGAACAAGGTAAAGATATCGAGGAATTATTAGAGGACTTGCACGAATCAAGTACAGAGGTAAACATAGTCGTTGTAGAAGTGACTGAATTAGTAGGCCTTGTAGTAATTATAGCTGCTCCGTGCCCCGAGATCAAGGAAACTTGACTTTGCGATATTTCTGACGAAGCTACTAACAATGCTAGCATTTCCTTCGCAGCGTTATGTTTGGCTTCCATTTTACTAGATCCTACTCCTTTAGCATCATACGATTTCCACTTGACACCAATAGTAAATCTATTCTGATGCGTGTCTTGGGTGCAAGAAATTTCTGTGTAAGTGGGTAAACACCTACCATATTTCATCGTAACTTCTTGCAATACCATTATCGGCGTTTTACTCATTTTGCTTGATCCGTGCAAAAAGCAACCTGTCAGTCTTGGTATTATTTGTGATACGTAAATTTACATTTCACAATCTTATCGTACAAGATAAACTGAGAATCACGGAGCACTGGAAATCCCAATGCTAAACGATAACGTAAATTAATTAGACTGGTAAGTAACCGTCGGTTAACCGAGGAACTCAGGACGATTCTTTCACCCTCAGTCTTGGATTCTTGAAACAAATGTACAAGTTTACCTATGTGCAGTATACTGTATACATAGTCTCAAGAATGCGATACAACGCGAAACCGCTCGAAACGTTGATTAATTGATTTTAATAATTAAATCCTCATAAAAAGATGGCATGCTACAGTTCGCAACTGTTTATTTTCTCTATGAAAGAAATTACGAATAGACTAGAACATTTCAAATAGCTTGTTTTTGGTCGACCAATTACGAACGACCACGTCAGGGGGCAGAATCTCCAGGAAAAGTTTTGGATCCGTATTTCAACGCCATCTAATTTATGAAAGATTGTGTTTAGAACTAAAATTCAATATGGCGACCCAAACCGGGAAAATTGAAATACGGTCAGAATCTGCGTACTGCAATATAGAATAAGAGATACATTTGTTGACATTTTAAGAATATTTGGATACGAAATTCAGGTGTTAAAGAAAAACATTTAATTAAATTTGCAATAATTGAATGTAATTAAATATTTTTCATTCACCTGAAGTTTCTTATCTAAACCTTCCGATTTTTTCTATTATTATTGGCATAATTGGACATTATTTTGCCAACAATAATTGATAATGCCAACAAATATATCTCTTACTCTACATTTTGTATAAGATACTTAATTGTAAAAAATACAAGTAGAGATAAGGATTAGTGACTGGCTCAGATTTTTCTTTGAAAAATGTTCCTTGTATTCAATTTAACAGTTTGCTTAAACGCTATAATGCTAAGTAGTTATATTAATTACTTATATCACATGTTGTGTATGTACAAACACAAACACAACTATACCGCGACAACAACGCCACTTAAATTATGAAAGCCTGCTGCTTCCGGTCTAAACGCTATTCCGGAAGTTCCTATCTTAGTTTCTGCCCCTTGGACCACGTCGTAATGAGTTGTTAGAGCACTAAAGAGGTGAGTATGCGCATCCGCCATATTGGGTCCTCTGGAGAGAGAAGATTATTGAGTACCCACCTTTTTGGGTATTGTCAGATTCATTTTATAAACAAAATATGCGTTGCTGATATTGATACATGGTAGCATGACACGTTATTAGAGTATTTTATTACATTTAAGTTTATATTTGGTTTATAAAACGAATTTGACAATACTCAAAAAGGCGGGTACTCAATAATCTTCTTTCTCCAGAGGACCCAATATGGCGGATGCGCATACTCACCTCTTTAGTGCTCTAGAGTTGTAGGGCGTTGTAGGGCGTTGCCAACGGTCCGTTGGTAGAGACCCTTTAAGTAGAGTCACGCAATCACGTCTAAGTTAGGTCGGTTTGACGCCATGTTTTGTCAAAGGTGTGAAAATATAAATGTCGGTATAGTGGCGGTATATACAACGTTGCTTGAAAGCATTATTTTGATTGGTGCCGCCATTTGTATTTTCACACCTTTGACAAAAAATGGCGGCACCAATCAAAATCGAGGCTGTGTTTGCGTGACTCTACTTAAAGGGTCTCTAGTCCGTTGGGAACCGTGTGATACTTTACATTCCTCTTCACTGCTGTACCTCAGATGCGTGATATTTTTGAACTCGAGAAGAGACATTGTACGAAAAGGAGTCATGAAATAAAGCGCTGCGAAGTAATGCAATTTCTCACGTATCTGAAATTTTTAAAGTACTTACCTCATTGTCGGAATATTGGTTTACTATTTCGATATAATTTTTTATTTTGGGAATTTTTGCTTTCACATATTTCAACACGATCAGATTTATTTCATCATCTTCACTACTACTACTGCTTTCTAATAATTCCATCAGGAATAATTGTTTGTCCATTTTACAAAAGTTGCATGGAAATAAACATGAGACGGCTACATTCAAATCAAGCATCGCGCCCTCATATTTCATAGTTCATGGTGGACTGCCCGAAAGCGCCATTGGAAACGTGGTCGGTGGTAGCGCGTCGAGTTGATCCGTCTTCCATCTTGTTGCTTCTATGCGCTACGTTCGCAGTCGCAATTCGGCTTCTTCCATTCGTTCACATTCGTTTTTGGGTCTGTGTTACGTCGTGCGGAATTAATGGTATTGAAGTGGCTTGAAATATATTATTCTCATTGTTTCGCCTCAGTACTTACCGAGAACGGGGTACGAAAGTCGCAAGACGGTCGTTAACGAAGGTAAATACATCTAATCAGCTTCAACTCGCCGAATAACAACATCCATGTTTTATCGGCACAATTGCAATGGCTGCAATGCGACATTTAAAATCGTGCCTTCCGTTCCCGAAAATGTATCGCGGTTAAAACATTGGATATTGTAGGGCGGCGGTCAATATCGAACTTGACTCGATGCACGGTTCTACCAATTTCATCGGTACGATACGCGCTTTTGGCGTCGTCGATACATGGGGTGCTCCTAAAATTTTCGGTCAAACTATAACAGCGTAATATACTAATCGTATTTAACAATAGCGTCGCGCAATCAAATTTCCTCAGCAGTTTGCTTTCGGAGTTTTGGCCCTTTGAAGAAAATAACTTGCTAACGCCATGCACGAATGTCTATAGTGCACTCTTCTAATATCATTTGGCAGAAAGCAACACTGTCGTGTCTTATTGTTGTTTATATCCAAGTAACGTTAAATAATACTTGCGTGCTCGATGATTTATCGGAGCGACGCGATTTTTCTGCATCATTTTGAATTATTTTTAGGAGAAAAGCTTGAGAACGTTAGCTGAAACGCTAAGAATATCTTGCAGCTTCATTTTCCCTTATTTGTCCGTGACTAATAATATACCTGTTAGTAGTATGAATTGGTTTTATTGCAGTTTGAGAGGACAGGAGGATGGAGCAAGAATCGAGACGCAAAGGACCGAGAAGTCCAAGCGCCGATTCAGAAGATTCCTCTCACAGAAGGAGGTCTAGGAAATACGATCGATCTCCATCTCCGAGGCGGAGCAGATACCGTCGATCTCGCTCCAGAGACAGAAGATCTCGTTCGAGTTCCAGGGATAGGAGGAGAAAGGAGTCGAGTCGCTCTCAGCAAGAATGGAAGCAGCAGGCTACGTCCCAGACTCAAGCTTCTACTCCTAATCCAAACAGTTCCGGCGGTTATGTTCCAGCGGTACACAATCAGTATCAGGTACGGTCGAATCGACGTAGCCATTAATGTAATAATAATATAATAAATTGTTATTAAGATTAAATTATTAATATCGTTGCGTAGGCGCCACCACCTCCAAACACCAGCCAACCACCACCACCTTTATCGGCGTATAATCAGGGATATAATAACTACAACTACAGCTACGGGCAAAGCTATGACTACAGTTATCAGCAACCTACTAGTTATCGCAGCGTAAGTTTTCTGAAAAGAATATGAAAGAAACATGATTAATTAATAGAGGGAAGTGTACTTTTTATACGCGGATGATAAACTTATGTCTGTGGTAATTGTGGTTGCATCGCGATCGGGGCTATGCAATCAAGTTCCGCCGCTTGCAAGAAGCTTTCTGTGTTATTACCTGTTCGTTGGCTTAATAGCGTTATATAAATTTGTGAGAATAATTAGGAAATTATCACGCAAGCTATCAAAGTGTTCTTGATAGTATTTGGTAGTATTATTCATTTCCGAGGACGAACGTTATTGTCCTTTTGTATCGCAAAATGTTGCGACTCTCCGCGTAAGTATAACACTCGCGTTGTTTATTTTATTGGCATTGACATTGGAAACCAGTATAATTGACCAGATGATTCATCTTCAAGAATCTTCCGTGTATTATCCAAAGTTCTGATTTGCGTATGGACGAACAAAGGTAAGGTTCGATAAGAATACTGCCCAAGTATGTGAGATGAACTGCATATTTATTTTGTTAGGACTATCCACCACCAAATTGGCAAGGGAGCCAGGTGTCGTATAACAGTCAACAACCACCGCCACCCCCCACATTAACGTCTCAGCAAGACTCGTCAAGGCCAATGGACAGTGGTTCCTCTGGATTAGTGCCGACCTTGGCGAGACCGGAGGATGCCAAGAAAGAAGGTGTGTAGTTTAATTTCTCTCGGCTTTATTTCGTGTCGCATTACCGTCGATCTATCCATTCCACGATATCTATTATATATCGTATAGTTTTTAAATTCTCCTGAAATTATATGCCCAGCAGCAATCGCAGCTGAAGTGAAACAGCAAAAAGCGACTCTAGCTAAACAGCGCGAGGAGTACGTTAAAAAATCCGCCACGCTGCAACGGGAGCTGGAGATTCTACGTCAACAGTGTGATGAAATTGGTAAAGAGGGCGGGCGGGAGAACAATCGCATCATAAAGGAGAACCAGAAGTTGCAGGTAAATGTGCTATCACTTGAAACGTGGGTCGACACATTCTTCCAACTTGACTGTCTATTGTTTAATCCTTTCCCGTTTTTGCAGATCGAGATACAGAACAAGATGAAGTCGATACACAACGTTATCGACATGCTTACCGGAATAATCGGGGATAAAGCTACCGTTGACGATCTTAAGAGCAAGTTTAAACTAGAGATTAACAAACGTTCGAGGAGTCCCAAAGAAGACTTTCCCAAAGGGAAATCGGAGACGCCCGACAGAACGCCGGTGTCCGATTCCGACAAGGAATCGAAAGCCGAAAGGGAAGCGAAAGAGCGAAGGTCTCCCGAGGACTCTAAGCCTATGTACAATTTTGTGCATTACGATCCGGAAATGCATTGGTGTAAAGTCTGCGATATATTTCCTAAAACGGCAAAGGAATATTTGAATCATCTGCATAGCAATGAGCACAAAGAAGCTTGTTTAGTAAGTCCGCCTATCGTTGTAAATAACGTAGAGTATTAGTAAAAAAATCCTCCAACCTTGGTATATATATACATTGTAGGTGCTTCCGAGTAATTTAACTTAGAAATTCCCGATTGTGAGGATTGTTTTCATAAATAATATTTGTAATCATTAGAACAGGGAGCAGAAAAAAAATGTAACTGATTATTGATTTACGTTGTGAGAGAAAGAAAACGGATTCGGTTAATTTCTAATTTGAACTATATTTATGTAAGGATGATATGTAGTACAGTAACTGATCGACGTGCAGGTACTTGGTACACGTAGTCTGATTGGTGTACCATAACAATATCACTCTTAACAACGTACCACCGAGTATTTTCGCACAGTTTTGTGACGAGCATCGCGAATTAACGCTTTTCATTCCCTGCAACAGGAACGCAAGATAGTTGATATGCCATGGCATGAGCGGAATGGAGAGGGAACGGAAAAGGAAGTGCCCTATTATCCCGGACTGCCAACGAAAAGAACACCTATTAAAGGTATGGTTTATTTCAGTGGATAATTACTAATAGAATACAATTCCGTAGCTTGTGCACAGACACTGTGTTGGTGTCCGGTATGTATTGAAGAGACCTACGGCTATGGTTTGCTCAAAAATTTGTCTGCGTTAACATACGTAATTGTCGGCTCCCAAAGTTGAACTGCCGGTAAAAGAGATGCTTTCTTTTTTGCTTTTTTTTTAAACCCCTCTCCTCTTCCCCTCCCCCAAATTATTTAAATCAGACGTCTGGCTCTTCTCTATGTGGAAATCGTTTTACGGATCTTCCACGTGATTCGCGGAGAATTATTAGTTTCTGTTTCGAAGGGGTATCTATGCATGTCACGTTGTTAGCAGCAAATTTTGTAGCAACGATGTAAAAAAACACCATAGAGATGCACTGGATTTTAAAATGGACTCGAGGAGCACACTTTCGGGCGCATTTCAGATGTTTCAGCCTTCTCCTATAATCGAACTGTTTAAACATTATTCTTCGTAAGTGTATCGTTCGTCGAATTGTTGTACATAGGTCGATTCGCACGGTGAAGAATGAACGAGAGAAGATTTACTAAAATGTGAAAAGAAAAACATATCAACATACAGATCAATGTTGTCATAATGATGGTGCGTGTAAAAAATACGAATAAGTATACGGAATGTGTAAACTGTGATAATCGCTCGTGTTACTTTATTCGACGCATCTGTTACATCTATACATACAATACACTTATGATACAAAATGTTTATAAATCGAAATATTGGTGTGAAACGTACCGCAAGCGCCGAACTTCCTCTCCCTTGTCGAGCTAGGCACGCAGAGAATTTGTAACAATTAACATTCCACGGTGTCTTCAACGAGTGGCAATTGCGGTATGTGCGTGGAGAAAGTTTATACGTTGCTCTATGTAAAGTTTATCAGTTTTATTGTACATGTACGACTTATATGTGCATATATCTGTATAAATAAAGTATGACGTATTCTCCCCAACCTTTTCTTCTTCTAGAGATCAACGCGGGACCCACTGAAGAATTATTTATAATGTATTCGACCATTTCTTGAGCATCTTTTAATATATTATTTTTGTTTTTTCAGTGACATGAATGTGTCGTGGCAGAATATAAGGTCATTCTTTATGAACTTAAATTGTCTACCATTTTTTCAAAGCTTAAGCAATGCTAAGTGTCTAATTATTTGGTTATAGGTCTGCAGTTCTTCAGCGCTGCGACGGCATGGTACTGCAAGCTTTGCGATTCCTGGATCGGCGATCTTCATTGCGCGAGTTTGCACCTGAAATCTAAGCAGCATTCCGAAAATTATTCCGTAAGTGTCCGCGGAATTCTTACATTCGAATAATTCGCCGAGCGCGCGCGTTGAAACGCGTACTAAACGTTTAACATTTTTTTTCCGGCAGCGTTTTGTAGAACAGAATCCGCATTGGGAGACCGATTGGATGGCGGATCGCGAGAAAGCGTTCTCCGAGGACAAGCACAAGCAGATACAGATGGAGTTGCAGAAACACAAAGACGACGATCCACCACCCAAGTCGAAGAAATCGAAGAAAAGCAAGAAGAGCAAGAAGAAGTCGAAGAAACGAAGGAACAGGAGCAGTGGAAGCGACAGTTCCAGCGACTCGGAGAACTCTGATACGGATTCCGATCAGGACATGTCCAAGAGCATTCGTGTTGCCATGAGAAACAAGATGAAGGCGTCGACTCAGGCGATCCTCAACGAGGAGATAGACTATCATCGGATAAAGCTGAAGGGTCACTGGTCCAAGATATCCCAGCATTTGAATCAGCCGCCGACTCCGGAAGCGCAGCCGACGGAGAGCGACGACAGGCAGTTGTTGAACTCGATCAGGGACAAGTTGAAAGCGAAACAAGAGGAGGAGATGAAGTCTGCTGGTAATCGAAGGCTGAGTCAAGAGAAACCCGTCGAGGAGGAGGATGAAGAGGAGGAAGAGGAACCAGAGCAGCCTTCTTTTTCCAACAAATCCAAGTCTGAGAGCTTGGAAGCTTGGGGACCAAAGGAACCGCCGAAACCTTTCTGGATAAAGAAAGAAGAGGAGAAACCGCAAGCTATAATCAGCAAGCCGATCGAACTACCGAAACCGGAAGAGATGCCCAAGCCTCACATGGGATTCTGGACGAAGCAACAGGTGAACATGACCGTGAAGCCGCCCGAGATGAAAACCGTTGAGAAGGAGGACGACAGGGATCGGGAGAGCGACAGATACAAAGACGATCGCGACAGGAAGTACGACAGACGAGAGGAAAAGTACGAACGCTACAATAGCAGATACGACAGAAGACGCGGACGGGACAGGGATAGGGATCGGGATAGGGATAGGGATCGTGACAGGGATAGGGACAGGGATCGTGATAGGGACAGGGAGTACTACGATGATCGCAGGAAACGCGACAGCAACGATTCTCCGCGACGGGAGAGAAGCTGGCGCGACAGTCCGAAGAGGAATTACGAGAAGTACGGCAAAGACAGGAGGGACGATAATTCGTCCAACGATGAGTCGAAATTCGAGAAGAAGACGAACGAGTCCGCGTCCAAGTCGAAGAAGGGTGGCGTACAGACCAAGAAATCAACGCCTCAGGTATCCAAGGGGAAGTTGCCGTTTATCGGTAGATTGCCATTGTTTAAGAAGAAAACCGAGGAACCGAAAATGCCCGAGAAGGACATTACGCCACTCCCTTATCAGCAAAGTAAATTCGAGGATACGCCGAAAGTACCCAATGAAATTATCAATCCGCCGGGCGTTGTGCACATCACGAAGCTTGCTACTCCGCTAAATCTCGGCAACAGTAACAACAATAACAATAACAACGGTGCCAGCAATAACGCTGGCAGCTCACCGAGTCCGATTAGTAAGAATCAACCAATGAAGATACTGGTAGCTCCACCACCACCGGTGTTGAACGACACCAAGCCAACGCAGCAGGTAGTCGACATGGAGATTGAGGATCAGATCGAGGAGACGGTGATAGAGGAGCCGATGATGGAGCAGCAAAAGGAAACGCAGAGTATATCCAAGTTACCTTTGCCGCCTCATCCCCCGCCTCCGTTGAACAGACCACCTCCATCGTTCTCGGCTCAGCCGACACAGGCGCAACAGCAGCCAGCAACGGTGCAGAGCAGACCACAATTCCCTACGAACAGACCACCCCCGTCATTCATGTCTAACCCGCCACCATTCGTTCAGAGCCAACCACGGTTCCCTGCTCACCAACCAGTGCGTCCAGCGGTGCAGAGCCATCCACCGTTCATTGCCAATCCGCCACCGCAGATGCCCGCTGTTCCGCCTTTCGTTCAGAACCATCAGAACCCTCCGCCGCCACCACTTCCAGCCGTGGAAAACGCGTCGCAGGAACTCGCCGAGATACCGGAACCCACCGAGAAGCGGACCGATCCAAGCATTCCCTTACCCGATGATTTGCAAGAGGCTCTGAACATCATATTCCCCAAAGAGGAAACGGAGACCAAGCAGCAGAGTCAGCAAGAGACTAATATCATGTACTCCTCTATGTATAGTATGCTGGGCTGCGTTGGTTATGGTCCGGAGTACATGGACCAGCCGCCGCCAGAGATAACACAAGCGGAGAGCGAGGTAGACACTCAGCCCGGACCAGACGACTTGAAGATGTTAGGTATCGACGAAGGAGACACTATCCTGTAAAACTTTCTACGGACACCACGTACATCTTTCTCTTTTAATAAGGTTGCATAATGCGAAACCTTGTGAGTCATTTGATCGGTTGTTCACGTTTTCCTTTGAAAGGGCCGTTATTTGCAGGCATCATCCGTTATGATTCAACGAATCTATCTTTTTAAGTGTACAACTCATGATACACGTTTTATAATGGAATTGTGTAATTATGTAAACTAGTATTTTAAATGGGAAATAGTAAATGTTATGCTCTTCTGTCTGCTAATTAGACGAAGTACACAGTGAAAAGGGACGGGAATGTCTTACGAAATGTTTACTATTTTTTATTGAACATACTGTTTTCATTCGACCTTTAATTGATGGGTATATTGAGATGTTGATAAGAATATGCAAGAATTTGAATATCACAGCGTCACGCTATTATTTTTATCATATGTGTACACATCTCTTGCATAGATTGAAACTTAATTCCCATCCAAGTTTGGAGTTTCAGTGATTATGCATTTTGCATGAGGGTATTACATAGTTTAAGCGCTGTAATTTAGACTCGTAAGAAACGGCTTTCTCAATTTTCAAGATACGCTCACATTGGATCCCATTGTGGGTATAAACGCCGTGCTTTGAAAAGTTTCCAAATGTAAATTTTATTCGTCAATAGTATTCCATTAATAAAATGACGAAACGTGAAATGCGATTTTATGTTACGAAGGGCGGGTACAACGCAACAGAATAACAAACAATTTCGTGCATCGTTCAACTATACTTTATTTCTTTCTTCTCTTCGAATTTGATTCGTAGAATTTTTAAAACGCTATAGGTATCACATTGCTTCGACCACGGAAGCGTAAAATTTTCGCGCAATCAAACTTTCATGAAATTCTTTTTAATACACCAACTATCGCATGGCATCGTGTGTAGCATAAATTGTGTCCAAGGCATAAATAATACGCTTAACATTTTAGTTAAGTATTGTCGTAACATTTTCTGTTCGCTTAGTAATTTAACAATCATTAGGAAATGCAAATTCTACTTTTCTACGCTATGCTCTCTTGGTTGTATAATTGCAAGACCTTTACAAACAAAAGTTAACGGCTCGAGTAATCCGCTTTCCTTAATTTCTGAACGGTCCTTCGAAGATTCCTTCGATTCCCCTTCCCGATATACATACTACCCTTACTCGAGTATCGATAACTTTCTCCAAATTATATTTTAGCCAATGTGCTCAGTCAATGTCGAATCGTCCAACTGTTCGCGTGATACGAAAGTGTTATTTACGCACGTTTGAAAGTGAAATGCATATTGCGTGGCAAGAACAATGGTTCTTCGACTAGGATTCATCCCTGGGAAAATGTGTTCTGTCTACCAGGCCCGGCTTGAGCCCCGCTTACGCCCTAGGCAAACTTGCCAAGTTGCGCCCTTTATTTATAGTACATTTATTTCAGATATTTGATGATCCTACTCTGAATTTTTATTCGCAGTTTAAAACATTTATAATATAACTTGTAATATTTCATTGAAAACTTTATTTTCAAAAATGCCAACAATGAAAGGACCGTTTTGCGCCCCTAGGCAGCTGCCTAATTTTGCCTATAGAGATGAGCCGGGCCTGCTGTCTACGATCTGACGAAGATGGAGTCTGCACTCTGGTACCTTCTTGGAGATGAGTTGAAAAGAAGTGCTTCACGAGCTTTCGTAATGTCTTAATTTCATCTTTCGTCGCAGATGACCAACAATTATACCATTTTAGCGATACCTCTCTCGCAAGTTTTCCCTCAACTACCGATTCCTATATTTCGAATCCACAGGTAGAGTGTATTAAATCCACTTTTTTAAAAAGTCATATTTTACGTTTCCCGTATCAAATTTTTCACTCTTTCGGAGACATGAAAAGAGGCCTTTTTTTTAAAAATAAAGCGGATTTAATATACTCTGCCTCGGGGATCCAGATGTAGGACATCCCCGCATCTAAGGCAGGGTCTGCTGCTAGGTAAGCCTTGCTTACGAGTCCACTAGCAGGTCCAGGACGAAACGCCACCTCTTTCCTTTCCTCCTTTTCTGTCCACTCTTCACCTCCACATATCACTACCACCTTTACCTCCTTCACCATATAAAGACAGAGAACGATAACGCCCATAGCGGCGCGTAGCGAAGTGATACTTTGTGTATTCGCTTTAATAACTTTCTTTTTTATCAAATATCATTTATGTCCCTTATTCCCAATTAATTTGCTTGCGCATAAATGCATATGTCCAATGCTGAGTTTTATTACGTGTAAAAGAGTAAAATAATTGAAACATTGGAATGATATCTAGTGGAATGAAACATGATCTAAACTTTTCAAGTTTACGGTTGTGGGAATCTGCAAGTTTACTTTGCAAGTGTCGAAACGTAAAAATAGTACGAAAGAAGAATAACTGTGTGGCTCGGCCGCTCTTGCTGGGAAATATGAAGTTTAAATTTGCAATACGAGACCCGCGCTTGAAATATTATCCCCGCCGCCAGCGGTTTGAGCCGCCTGGGTGCAAACTAATACTGGCGCGACGCATACTTGAATAGAGATATCTTCGAGCCCCACTTTCAACATTTCGTCCCAACACGAAACTGGTTTGTCAATGTCTAGCGGTATTCGAGTACCGCCGATGATGGAAGTAGAAAAGCTATCGTCTAAAATCAGAGCCGCCTTTTTAACGTCCACCTGCAAGAGTTTGTAAATTTCAATACACGTTCAGGCTGTAGTCCAGTATTTCTTCGACATATATACTCACGTGACTCGTCGCACACACGTGTCTATGCGCAGTCAGCGAGGCTTTGGCTGCTGCAGCCATAGTGTTCTTCCACACGGAACCTTTTACGGCAAATATAGCTTGGTACGCTAATGTATGTACATGAATTCTCGTGAGCTCCCGAGAACTGGCGAGAGATTTGCTCCTCGTGCGTATGAGCTTGAATAATGTTCGCATCTGATCTAGGACGGTCGCGATGCGCGGCGTCGAATTAGCTACCAAAGAGATGTTCCCATAATACATGGCGTTATGCAAATTGGCTATTTCTTGCTCGTTCATGCCTAAGCTGTCCGCGTACGGTATAATTGACTCGCACAGCTCGAACAGAAATTTATCCTCTGCGAACGATGCCATCTCGAAGTGAACTTTGGTAGACGAAGATCGACTCATCATTTGTTTCTTCACTTTCAGCAACAACTTATGCCGTTCACCTGCAAGGGAGTAAACGAGTATCAGAAAATGACTCTAAAAAATTATGTAGTTAATAGGCTAACTGGGATGTACCCGGGGGAAATGGATAATTGTCCATCATTTGTAGGCCACTGATGACAAGTAAATTAGGCTCTTGCTTCGCCAGAAGCTTATCGAACGCTTCCAGAGAATTAATCATCGGGTTATTTGCATCATTGTGAACTATGTATCTGCAAAATTATATCAGCGAATAACTAAATGCTCGATAATTTGGCGCGACAAACTTTCCCTAGAAAATGTCACACCTATTTGCCCTAGCACTGGAGTATGGACCCCAAACATCGCCGTGCTTGTACTCCATAACTAAGTGAATATCGTCACGCTTGACTTCGCCGCCTACGATATTGACAACTTGTGGTATCATTTGATGCAACGAGGTAGTCAGCTTCGCAGCGAGCGTTACGTCGCACCCCTCTTTCGCGAAACGTAGCGCCATAACAGCTGCATTGCCACCGATAGTGGAATAAGATGAAGGCAACGAACGGGCCTTGGCAACGAGATCATCGAACAATGTCTGATTCGCCATGTACCTCCTGAAAGCATTAGGCATTTTACACGAAGCTGTGGAAGAAAGCACGAATCTCTTCGAGCAGATGTTAACTTATACTAAAGCATAGAGGATGAAATGGCGAATTCATACTCGGCGGCAGCTCCATGACGGAAGTAATAGGCAAAGCTCTTCAACAGTTCTAATTGCGTGTTAATTTCATCGAAATGCTGTGGTTGTCCAATCTCATCGGTGTACGTGAGCAATTGGTCGGCATTCACGTAGACGTCAGTGCACACACCATAACCTATCGCAACTTTCGGTTTCGAAGTAATCACATGTTTGTTCTCAAGCTTCTCTAATCCGTGAATTAACGTCTGCAAGCGTTTTTGAAGCACGTTCTCGGAGTTTCTATAATATATTGCAGTTAAAACCACCAAAAGGGTCAGTGCCGAGCCGAATTTCCACCCCTTATTATACCCCATGGCGAACACAAACGATAGGCAACCAGCCAAGCGCTGCAGTCATTGCCCTTTTCGAATTCAATCGATGCCATATATCGGTCCTTATCTTTTCTATTTAACAAGCAAATAATAACTTTGCCCCGTGACGCCATATCGTTGTTTACAACTCTGAATATAAAATTCAAGAATCTACAGCTATATAAATATGTTTTATACTTACGTGTAGTTTGTTGATGAAATTTTTGCACCAAGCCTTGTACAGTGGTCCCCGGATTATTGACAAGCTTTTTTCCCCGGATCATCGGGAAAGACCTACCCACCCCACAGTTTTGCTTCCTCGGTGCGAGCGAGGGCCTTCGGTCCCAGGTAGACCGCCCGTTGACTGCCGAGAGCAATAAAATCGCTGGGCTAGGTAAAATACCCAGTAAAGAAAAATAAAATGTTCATGTTTTTGATAAAAGTTCATGAAAGTATTACCAATGGATTTTTTAGGATTTCCCAATGAAAATGAGTTCAAATATGGAGAAATTCGGTTCATTTTTAGTGAATGTCACTACATTACACACTATGTACATACATAAATACATACAAACACAACAAGAATCTACGTTAATAATACCAAAAAAGTATCTAATCGTTTTTAAAATGTATGATATTCCGATCTCTTTATTCTTTATTATTCTTTATTCTTTACACTAACAAATAATATTAATGTTTTTACAGTATCAAATGTTATTCAATATCCAAGGAAAGACACATATGACGGACAATCTTCCAATCGAAGCTGCAAATACTACAAGAATTGGCAAATTACTTAGATAATTGTGAGTTAATCACCAGAAGCGTGCTTTTCCCTTAAACCGGGGAACTGGAATCTAATTGTGTTATCATAATAAAAAATTGACCGAATTGTTTCGTGTTTGGACTCATTTTCGTCGACATAAACTCCCCGATCCATTGGTAGTACTCCCATCAAAGTGTAATCAGTAATATGAAAATTTTCATATTCAATACTGAATCTCAATTCGCCGTAGACCGAGGGTCTCCCGCGGGTGCGGTATTTCACTCACTCTCGGTTTACGTCGTTCACTCTCCTTGTCGAAAGGTTCGGGCGAGGGTCCTGACAAGGGTCAGTTTATTAGGCGCAAACTACTTCCCCTGCCCCGGTTTATGGAGAATCCCCAGACCCCAATCTTTCTCGATAATCCGGGGACCACTGTAATTTGTATCGAAAGGGTGAAAACTGAAAATATGTACAGTCGAGTTTTGCCCGGTGGTAATTGTTTGAGAAGAAGCGCAACGATGCATTGTTTAGAATAAATTTTAATTGGTTTACATGTATAAGTTTCGAAAACTTCTGAAATTTGAAATATACATTCTATGTTTGTACAGAGGAATTATACAACGCATTGCTTTCTATCTTTAGATTACAATGGGACTTAAAAAAGGGAGGAAGCTTATAGTATGTATTAGTAAAAATACAGAGGGGACGTGTTAAAATTTTTAGCTGTACTCGTTTGAAACTCCGATCGCCGAATCGAGTCCGTATTCTTTAAAGCAGCATCGGTATCGTTGACCAGTTCGATTCGGTTTCAAATGAATAGAGCGTCACGAGATTCTGCTTGAGATATATGTGTATATAAAAATATCTGAAATTTATAAGTGTACTGTGGCCGCATACAACGATGCGATTACAGATCAAGAAAATTCATTTGTCATTGGTAAAAAACTACAACGTGCGTAGGCTGAAAGTAATGACTTCTACAAGATCGGCTTATCTTTACTGCTAGTATAAACAGGTCCGAATATCTATTACTTTTACGTTGAAAAGATCGTAAGGGATGCCTCGTAGGAGACAACCGTAGGAAATATACTGCGTTGAACTGTTCATTCTTTGTTTTTAGTGTGCAGGCGCATATGCTTTTTCAAGTTATCGAGCCTGTTGCACCGTCGTTCACAGAAATCGCATTGATAAGGCATCAAGTTACTGTGCACCACAACGTGGCCGTTCAGGTGACTAATTTGCTTGAACCGTTTGCCACAAATGGTGCAGACGTACGGCCTCTCGTTCATGTGGGCCGATGCAATGTGCGTTTGCAGATTGGTCTTCCTTACGAAGGTGGCCTTGCACTCGTCGCACTCGAATGGTCTGACGTTTGCGTGTATAGCCAGATGAGACTTGAGAACGTTTTTGTGCTTAAAGTTCTTCTCGCATAGGTGGCACTGGAACGGTCGCTCGTCGTTGTGCACTTTCTTGTGAACGGACAGATGAGCGAGCTGTTTAAACATCTTCGCGCAAATCTCGCACTGGTAGGTACGCCCATCCTCGTGGGCGGCACTTATATGACGGCGCAAAGTGTCCGCTAGCGTGTACCTCTTGCCGCAGATTTTGCAGCGGAACGGCCGTTCGTTTGTATGAGTCATAAGATGTCCGTTCAGATTTCTCTTCTCGAGGAATCGTGCGCCACAGACGTCGCACTGGTACGGTTTCTCCCCGTTGTGCACGTACATGTGCTTCTTCAGGGAGTTGGAGAGACTGAATCTCTTCTTGCACACGGTGCACTCGAATCTCCGTTCGCCCGTGTGCACCAGCATGTGGGACTTGACGTGCCCCGCTTGCTTGAATCTTTTCTCGCAAATTATACACGCGAATTGACGTTCGTGGGAGTGTGTGAGTATGTGTCGCTCTAGTACGCTCTTAGTGGTGAACACCTTCTTACAGTTATCGCACTCGAACAAGCGGAAAGCCTCTTTCGTTTTCGAAATATAGTCTTCTTTATGGGACTGAGTGTGGACTTTTAACGAGCTCAGTGACTCGAACTTTACTCCGCAGACTGCACAGTGAAAGGACCGGTAATCCTTGTGCGTGAGCGAGTGCTGGCTGAGATGGCCCAATTGCTTAAAACTTTTGTTACAAACCTCGCAGACGTACGGTCTTTCGTTCGTGTGAGATCGCATGTGCCTTTTTAACACGCTGGGAAAATTGAATTTCTGCTTGCAGTACGTACACTCCAGAGTTGGATCCCAATTTATCTTCGTCGACCGATTTTCCGCGGGTAGCTTCTTTCTTTCCGCATGATTAGATTGCGATTCGTTGGCATCTGCATCTAAAGAACAATTGACTTTCGAAGCTTTTGGGTCCGACGTTGTTTTCTCCTGCGAATCTTTATGTCTCCGTAATCTACTCAAACTGGACAGCTTATTCTGTTTATGAGACTGTCGCATATGCTTCTCATACAGCGTTAGAACGTGGAACGTTTTATTACACAATTTGCACTCGAACTTTTTCCCTCTTAAATGCGTCCTCAGATGATTCTTTAAATGACCAGGTTTCATGTATTGCTTCTTGCAGATTTTGCACTTTAAGTTTTGGTTCTCCGATTCTAATTTTGTTTTACCATCTAGCGTCGACTCGTCTTCGAATACTATATCTTCCGTGTGCATGTTTAAAGGTTCGCTTTTCACGTTGACAAAGTTAAAGCCAGGAGTGTTTCTTTGAAACTCCTCCTTGACGCTTAGGGAGTCACTGTCGTAATCTCTCGACTGGTAAGGTGAAGAATAACGATTAATACTTTATAGATGAGACTACATAAATTATTGTATTTCTAATAGTATACTTACATCGTCCATATCTCTCATGGCTATAAAATTTGTTCTTTCATTACAGTTTCCGCTCTCTTCTTTCTCAGCATCGTTGCTCTTACTGGTTGCGAGATTCACCCACTCTTCTTCGGTCCATATGTTTTCTTTCAGACCTAAAGCATTGGACTGTTTCTGAAATTCTTCATGGATATTTCGTCCGAATAGTATGTCGCAAGGAATCTTCCCATTTTCGCATCGAAATGTTGAATTCTGAAGAATCTGTACGTGTTTCAACGCCTCGTGCGATGTTCTCGTTGGGTTCTTCTGCACCCAGCATTCGAGCAAGCTCTTAAAATTTCTCCCATTTTCTTTATCCTCGGATATTTCTCCGTGAAGTATAATGAAATCTTTCCATAAGAGACGTAACTCCTGTACAACTTGCTCCGCGAACTTACGCCCGTTACTGCTCTGCAATACCTGCGGTGCTCCGATAATAGCTAATATGTCTAAGAGCTTTACAGCTACCTCGCTTGCCGTATTTCCATGTAGAGCTTTCAGTACAACGAACTTGGACATCTGATCTTCGTAAACAAAGAAGTATTTATAATTACAAGTTAATTCTAACGGCATGTCCATTACATCAATTTGTCCCCGATGATGTAATCTTTTGTTCATGGTATCGTAATGGGAACTCATTTTCTCAATTTATATAACGATCAAATACGTGGCATTATTAATTCCCTTATATAAACAATATCTGTTGCGCTCTTTTTTAGCTTTTCTGTCTCTCATCAGAATCCTCTCTCGGAATCAGAAATTTAAGCACCTTCCGATGGAAATGTAATTCCTGTTGTAGGAATTTAATACTGGTTTCTCTGACCAAAAAATGAAACTCCTTCATTGGCATGCTTTTCAGTCTTGACATTTCAATTGTTTACTTTTCGAGTTCATTGTAATATATGAAAGAAAGCGAAGGATTAAGACACGCGAGCTCCGAAATGCCTTAGTAAACGGCGATGTAGAGTTTTATCTACTTGGTCGGCATTTGTGCGTTAGATCCTTTTTCATAAACTTCGAACATCGTTCGAATAGAGTTCGCAGCTTCTGGCAGCTTCTCAGAAAATAACACGGAATGTGATCCTAACCTGTTCAATTCATGACGAGCTTCGGTGCTCGTCGATTTAAGTCCCCCAGATTTAGTTTTTAAACCGCACGCGGGTAATATTTGAAATTCTCTGGTTTCATAGTTTTCCAAGGGACGCGCGCAATTTCACTGTTCAAGGTAACAATTGGTAATTACATTTACCGATCGGCTGTAGACTCTACTTATTGTTAGTTTAACGAAGCGTGTCACGGGTTATAGGTATGTAGGATATAGCCTGTCTGAGCTAGTGTAACAAGACACGCTTCGTGCACCGTATGTGGCGCACAGCGAGTGTACCGCCCACGCTTCGTACACCGTATGAATTATGCGTCCCCCACCGTCACGGTGCTTTCGTAATGTCTGCGCTATTTTCTGGAGTAAGTTTTGTAAGAGTTTTGTTTGAAGTTAGATTATTATTATTAACATAAAGAGCGTCAGGAACGTTTATTGAATTCGTGGCCCAAGCAGGGTTCACAGCGATTAAGCGCAGTAAACCCTGGGCAAAGAGGAGGTATAATAAGAGGCGTCACTCGACAAGGACAGAAATAATCTGGGGAAATTACTAAGACAACCAATTTAAATGCCCCATTCGGCAATGATTGGTGAAGTTTGGCAATGATCGGTAAACTTCGGCTATTGCCGAATAATCAGCCAATTGCGGTAAGGTACATTTAGTCGATTTTGAATATCCCGCTCGAATAGACTAGTGATATAGTAATAGACCAATTTAAATGTCAAGGTCAAGTAAGGACTTCAAAGCAAAGAGTAGGTATAATAAGAGGCGTCACTCCGGGCGGAACCTTTGAAGTCCTTGCTTGACCTTGGCATTTAAATTGGTTGTATATTCGAGCGGGATATTCAAATTGACAAAATGTACCTTAACGCAATTGGCTGATTATTGCCGAAGTTTACCGATCATTGCCGAATGGGGCCGAATGGGCATTTAAATTGGTTGTCTAGTGATTTCTCTAGGTTATTTCTGTCCTTGTCGAGTGACGTCTCTTATTATATCTCCTCTTTGTTCAAAGGTTTCGCCTGGAGTTAGAGCACTAAAGAGGTGAGTATGCGCATCCGCCATTTTGGGTCCTCTCCAAAGAGAAAACAACATGCAGATTCCGTTAAGACCGGCTAAAACATATTGAAATAGGTACGGTAGCTACGATAGATTCGGTAGTAAAATCTGCATGAAAAAGTGTTGAAAGTTTTCTTCTTTGATTTATCAGTTCCGCAAATACTCCAATAGTGTGTCGTGGTATCAATATCAACAACGCATATTCTGTTTATAAAGTAAATTTGACAATATTTGAATAAACAGTGTATTTATTTTCTTTTTTATGTAATAGTAATTGAAACAAATGCTTAAAAACTTGTTGAATGCAACATATGATTATGTTTTTTGTAGAACGAAAATTGATGGAGACCATGCCAGAAAAACAGGATTGTAACAGTGTAATGTCAGTTTGTAGAAAAAATGTAAAAGTACGTACATATATATTTATATGCTCATTGTCTCCATATTTTGTTGAATAGTGTAAGTTAAAAAATAATATTAAATTTTATTTTAAGACCATGGAAATGAAGGTGGTGGTGGCTCTAAGCCTGTTGACGAGGAAATGATTATGTCTCTACTTGCTGAAAATGAATCTCTGAAGCAGCAGCTAGGGAGAATGCATGCGATTTTACAATCATATTCTTTGTATTCAGAAGCTTCTGAATATTTATCTAAATATAATGTGAAGTGATGCATTATATTAATACTTTACCGACTGTAAAGCTGAACATCCTATACTTGAAGTCATTTTAGAAGGAACTTATTCGCGCATGTAGAATGAGCTCATTGGCTCCGAGGGAGCGTTTGTTTGGGGTATAGCCAATAGTAGCTTGTTTCGGCATCAATGAGCGCCAATATGCACAGAACCGGTCTAAACTCGTCGGTCTGCAAGTTCCTTCTAAAATGACTTGGAGTATACACACTTCTCACCGACCAGTCGGCCACAAATACTTCCCTGACACCGGCTCTGTTTCGGCTTAGCCTATTAATATGGTACCGGTTGGTAAAGTGTTAAGTTAAACTTAAGTTGCAAGTACTTGAAAGATGTGTATAATATGACATGCATTTTTAGATGAAGTATTAAGAGGGTGCAGTACAGGGTACACACCTTATTATACAAATTTGGTAATTAGTATTGTAGCGATCTGACACTTGACCGTTTGGCAGTGGTGTGACTAACCTGGATAAAGGGGGTCACCACCTTCGGAGAAGGAAAGGAAAGAAGAGCGTTTCGTCCCGGGCCCGCCAGTGGACTCATCAGTAAGGCTACCTGGCGGAACCCTGCCTTAGACACGCTGGGTACAAGGACTAGGACGGAACTTTGTATATATACGAACTGAGGGCTCAGCCATCACCGGCGAGAAACTCTCAGAGCCGGGAGGCCCTCTGGTGGAGCGTCGACAACCAACTACGGGAGTCCCACAGTATTTTATGTTATTATCCACTATGTTTTCTAGCTTCACAGAGGCAATTACGACCCAGGCCTTTTTTCGAGTTTAAGATACCGGCTTACCACCATTACATGGCCGATCCATTCAATAGGGCCATGAGTGGGGCAAACCAATATCTCACTGACTTTGATGTGTTCTCCGTACATCTCAATACTTTCTGAAATCTCCCACACAGCACAACGTCCCGCAACGTCCCAAAGACGTCTACAGACGTCCCACAGACGTCTTGTTACTGATCAGGCCGTTCAGACGGTCTGAATGTCCTGATCAGTAACAAGACGTCCCCAAGACGTCTGTGGGACGTCTGTAGACGTCTTTGGGACGTTGTGCTGTGTGGGCTATTGCATAGTATGATTGTCACCAGCGTAGTTGCGTTTACTGTATAAGTTCTTCAGACTATACTATTTATCTTTTGTCATTTTTCATTTCTCTATACTCTAAAGCAGGCCTTCCCAAGTAGGGGAAATCTGCTCCTGGATCACATGTTTATCTTTTGGAAACCTAAAAAGCCGAACATTCTTTTCTGTTCTCGTGCTACAATTAATAGCACTACAACACGGCATTTTAATTCCTTTATACCTTGAAAAATATACCTAAAACACACAAATACATTACTACATTTTATATTGATTAGAATAACAATTAATTAATGAATATTTTTCACGCGGAATTTACTACCGAATCTATCGTAGCTACCCTAAATACCGTATTTCAATAGGTTTTAGCGGACTCTTCGTATTTGATTTCCCTCTGCAGAGGACCCAAAATGGCGGATGCGCATACTCACCTCTTTAGTGCTCTAGCTCTACTGGAGTGACTCTTATTATACCTCCTCTTTGCCCTAGGCCCAAGAGAGCGGGCAAGAGCGGTATATGTATATCATATCATATCGCTATAGTTATAGATGGCGTCACCCAAGCTAGCACTAAACAGTGAAAGTGTCCATAATATGGTTAAAAAGAAGCGTAGCAACAGGGTGTTGCGTGGCCGTTTGGGTTCTCTGGATCCTTGGTAGGGAATTCGGCGAGGGTCGACGCCCGTGGAGTGCTAAGGCACTCTGCTCCTTGGACGCAGATGTTTGAATGGTAAATATAATGAAAATAATAATAAGATTGGAATAAAACTACTTGAACTTAGCAAATTTGTAACTGTAATGGAAGAAAATAAACGATTTTAAAACACAATTTCAATCTGAACAGAACTTTTATTTATACGACTACTCGTGATGGCTTTCCAGGCTCAAGTGACGCTTTCCAAGCGAACGCTCTTACAACTGTTTTTCATTTTTACAAAATGTCCTTAACAACTAAGCCAAACAAACTAAATTCCTTTTGGCCGATTTTGAGAATCAAGCGTTTAACAACATAGCCCTGGAATTTCACCTAGGAGAAAGGATCAAAGTGCGGTTCATTTATTCAAAACACCCGTTTCCAAGGGGGTATCGATTAATTTATAATCTTGAAGTCCTCTCATTAAAGGATCTCTAACTATTTTCAAACACCTCGGCCTTGTGCGAACTTCACTTTGTCTCCTTTTCCCATTACATTCAGGTGATTCAATCTGAACTTCGCGCTTCCGAAGCTTATACTACACGCCGCTAGACGGGAGTCGCAACAAGGGACACAGTTGACGTAATGCTTCTGCCGCTACTGGCGAATGCGTAAAAAGGTCCGGCAGGCTCGAGACAGTGTTTCGACTTTCAAACGCCAATCAAATCAAGCGCAATTGTTGATAAAATATGGGCTGGACTTGACCATCTTCAAGCTGTGTTTTCAAAGTCTATTTCTTTTTGAAGTCGTGTCGTGTAGCGCGATTGCATACAGTCAGAATAATCAATAGATCCAAGATGGCAAGCGAGGTAAGCGAGATCGCTGCCCAAGTCAGTGAGAATGTGACGGAAAACAATGATTCCCTGACGGGAAGAATACCTTCGACGCCCGAGGGAATGGCCATTGCTTACGGGAGCCTGATAATCATGGCCATTTTACCAATTTTCTTCGGCAGTTATCGAGCTGTTAAACACCATAAGGAGCAGCAGGTTAGCCACGCGTTTTGACATATGTTTCACGTGTATTCCTCGAGCGGATTTTTCTATTTTAAATTCAAGTGAAACGCGATCACTTGACGCATGTCAGTCATCTAGTCGCGCCAAGCTATTAAGAAATC
Source organism: Andrena chrysosceles (assembly GCA_963855975.1). Taxonomy (NCBI): domain Eukaryota; kingdom Metazoa; phylum Arthropoda; class Insecta; order Hymenoptera; family Andrenidae; genus Andrena; species Andrena chrysosceles. The sequence goes on along the minus strand of OY979769.1, from coordinate 14,014,427 downwards.
GGAGGTAGCGTCGATTCGTCGATAGCGGTTTTCAATAATAAAATCGCTGTTTATTATTTCTTTGTTGCAAATACATCGATGAATAAATAATGATTTATTTATTTACTTGTATCATATTCTACGTAGTATCGTTATTGTGTTACAGCAACAATATAAGGAAAGTGGAGAGCAACCAGATACAATGTCTCGCAAGGATGCAGTCATATTTCCTTTCATTTCTAGTTTTACATTAGTCGGACTATATGTTGTATATAAGGTGAGAAGAATTTAGCATGGAGCGCCGTGAACCTACCAAGACACACTTTTAATGCTGATACTAATATTTTTAAATGTTCTTCAGATCTTTGCAAAGGAGTATGTGAACCTAATCTTAGTTAGTTACTTCTTCTTCTTAGGCATCCTAGCCTTGTGTCACATCGCCAGGTACGAGTAAAGGTCCTTCTTGTAACGCTACAGCGATCTTATCATATATCTTAATTACATTAAATATTTATAGCCCATTAATTTCATCACTGGTGCCTGCTGCGATTCCAAAAACCCCCTATCATATACAGTTCACCAAGGGCGAAGGTGACAAGGCGGAGCACATTATTAATTACAAGTTCAATCTGCACGATATCGTTTGCTTGATATGCTGTTCAGTTGTCGGGGCTTGGTACCTCTTGAAAAAGGTAAGACACGTTAAGGGGAGGTCCCGGTTTAAAAGTTGATTTTTTTTTATTTCATTTCTCGAATGTTCAACCTTTTAGGAACCTTTTACGTGTTTAAAAGGATTTGTTGAAATTTGTAAAATTCCCGAATCACTCGGCGCTCACGCAAAACTTTAGACGCGTTTTCCTCAAAATGGTGGGACATGTATCTCCAAAGGTTATTAACCCGATTCGACCGAAATTTTTTTATTTTGAAGAATATGCTAGGAGGAAACCAGAAAAAATTACAAAAAATTTAATATTTATAATTTTCAAAGGTGTTGAAAGGACGAACAATATACGGAAAAAGTGATTTCAAACTTGAGGTGTCGTTATTTTCTAAAAAAAACGTAATTTTTTTATTTTTTCTGGTTTCCCCCTAAATAATAACTTTTGGAGATACAGGTCCCACCGATTTAGATGAATTTTTTGACGCCTCGACTTTAACGACTCCCCAGTACCGTCTGCAATGATTAATTATAAAATAAAAAATATATTTCTATAATTTAAGACATCCTTAATACAATGCAAAAAATTCCATTAAATTATATATAGTAGTTTTCCTTTAATTAATTCCTAAAGATCACCTATTTTTTGGGACACTAGACCGGAACCTACCCTTAAATGGACTTTTTTCCGAGCGATACTTATCTACGTGAGAAACGGGGTGCTATAGTGTCATTCATTTTAATTTGCAGCATTGGATTGCCAACAATTTATTCGGCATTGCGTTTGCAATTAACGGGGTCGAATTGCTACACTTGAATAACATTATAACCGGATGCATCTTGCTCTGCGGGCTTCTGTTCTACGATGCTTTCTGGGTATTTGGTACAGACGTGATGGTGACGGTTGCAAAGTCGTTTGAAGTACCGATTAAATTAATGTTCCCTCAAGATCTGTTGGAGAAAGGTCTAACTGCCAGTAATTTCGCCATGCTGGGCTTGGGAGACATTGTTTTACCTGGAATATTTATTGCCCTTCTATTGCGGTTCGATAATAGCTTGAGCAGGAAAACGAACGTGTACTTCTATTCAACATTCTTCGCGTACTTTATGGGACTGTTGGCAACAATGCTGATTATGCATTTGTTCAATCACCCGCAACCTGCTCTTGTGTACTTGGTGCCCGCTTGTTTGGGCACTCCGCTGCTGTTGGCGTTGGTTAAAGGAGATTTAAAAGCGTTATTCTCGTACGTATTACTGTTTTCTTAGTTCTGCTATACACTCAAGAGATAAAGTTGCTAGTCAAGAAACTCTGTAAAAACTTATAAATTATAATTGATCGATTGCGTTTCAGTTACGAGGATCATCCAGCGAACCCCAAGCACGAAGAAGAACCCGCACAAACGCAAAGCGAAGCGAAAAAGGAGACATAATACACGTATTTCAGCCTGGCTATTAAGCCGTTATTGGTTAAATTTCTTCAAACATTGGGGGGGAAAGAACGACAATTTTCATCTTATGCTCAAGCGGTACAATCATAAAGATTAAAGTGTCAAAGGCATATGTAACTATGCTCTGTACGCACATTCTGAGGTATAGTCCGATACACGACTCATCTTAAATCAGATGTACTTCGGTACATCGGACCTCAATTCAGTTAACGATTCACTCTAGTTGAGTTTTAATCGTGTTTTCGTCTTAGTTTCCACAAGCGACAACAAACATAGGAACGTTAACATGAATAATGTATGGAGGGAATATGAAAACTGCAAGTCATTCTTTTATATATAGATTTTAACTGGTACAGGGAATATAAGTTATGTTTTGTTCAAGTATTTCTTAAAGAAAGCGTGTTTCGTTGCGAGTAAAAATTAGGAGTACAATTGGCAGTAGTATTGCCTTCATGCGTGCGTAATTTTTTTTTACTGTGGATCAAGTATTATATTCTCTCTTTGGTCGAGGAAAAGCCACATATAGTTTGGTATTACACGAAACATGAACCGTGTAATATGATAAATCACCTTCCTCTGTAAATGTATTTGGACAGGTATAAGATTATAAGTAGTGCACATATTTTTAACTTACGACTAGTTTATCTCATTGTGATTCGCAGTTTCGCGCGCGGATTACACATTGTTCCGGTGCACTTTCAACGACTGGTACGTAATCATATATTAACAAATTTATATATTCAAGAGTGTACCTAATTGTTTCAAACAATGAATTTACAAATCAAGTACGGTTTCCAATGTGCACAATGCAAGAAACAATAGTGATAAGCCATATTTCTTAAGATCAGATTTCATTTCGTTACGAGAATGCCTTCCAATTTATTATTGATAATTTACTCTACGGATCTTATTTCACAAAAATTTCCAAGAACTTAACTTTGTAAAATATGTAAGGTAGAACAATTTGTAAAAACCTTTCGAAAATGTAATAAAACTACATTTTTTTAATTCATACATCCCTGGTATCTAGTATCACGTGTATTAGAGGGGTCAATCATATAGAATAGTAAACAAATTCTGTTTCAATCAGTTTTATTCTTTGAAGTGGAAATAATATTACAAATCGAATAAATATAAACATGTAATTTATGCTTTGGCATCTTCTACTGCCAAGTTCTTTGCTGTGATGGGTTCCAAATCTTTTATACCATCTTTAAATATTTTCTGCACCTTGAAATTTGGGAGATTAACTATCAAACGTTTATGGATTTCTCGAACACACTTTTTCATTAGGAGGTATGCTTCTTCCTCTGTTGAATCTGTAATATACGATAGTTACGATATATTTCATTACCGAATTATCACATTGACCAAGAGCTATAAATTTTTGTAACTGTAATCACCGTATTTGTAGTATCTGTCCAAAATGGAAAGAGAAAAGAAACCACCATAACCATGGGCTGCGTAAGGCACTTTAACGCACGATGCTAAATAATCAATAAAGAATAACTCTGGTCCTGTACTATCGTCATAGCCTGCCATCAATAAATTGACATAGTACGGAGTTCTGCTTCTAAGGCAGTCTGCTAGATTTCTTCTAGTAAAGCAGGCAGCAGCTTTCGGAGACAATTCGTACCCATTCCTCATTTTATACAGTTGTATATTCTTTCCTATGTATTCTGAGAACTGGGTAGTATCGCCGGACTCTCCACATACTGCCATCACAAGTTTGTCAGAGATTTTGTGAATCTTTTGCTCGTCTAGAATGAGGGAACGTAGATATTGCAGTTTTAAAAATCGTAAGTTTAATGCAACAGAAATTTATATTAGATGAAAAAAAGAATCGCAGAGAGAACTACTTGTAAAAAATTTTGAGGTTGCAATGAATGTAGCATTTCCTTACCGTTTTTCATAACCATGATCGATTGAGCCGTGGTCATGTCAGCCGCAACGAAAACGAAGTCTTTAAATTGTATTCCGATTAAGCATTCCATTTTGTACAGACGATTCTTCTCACTAGCTTCGTTGGAATTCTAACGCTACCATTCAAACAGTGAAAACTGCCCGTCACGAATTGCAGGGTTAATTTAGTTAAGTTATTTCTCGATAGAGGGTGTTTGAGTTACAGTGTTTCTCACTGGTTGTTGTAACGTCAAGGTTTCATATATAAGCAGCGGTAACGCAATCTTAGAGCAGCGGGTGGTAGCGGTTTTATGAGTGGCCGCTTCTCCGCTCTGTCGGTAAAGTAGGGAATGACATTGAAATGGTAAAAAAAAAATTTTCGAGTCGCCAAAAATCCTTCTCGCAAACGTTATTTTTATGCAAAATGAAGCTATTTTCAAAATTCCAACTCAATCGGATTAGACCGGTTTTCGTACTGTCGGTAAGGTAGGGAACGACATTGAAATGGAAAAAAAAATTTCAAGTTGCCAAAAATCCTTCTCGCAAACATTATTTCGTTTTTTGCCTGTTCTAGGATTTGTGGATCATTCTTCCTTTGACAACAACCTCAACTGCCTCCAATAAGGGAAAACTAGTATCAACCTAGGAACTTCAAACATTGCACTCTAGATTTTACATATAAAATAAATTGAAAATATACTTGTTTAATATTCATTTGATCATACTTGTATTGCTCCATTGCAATGCACTGAATGTATTTTATAGACAATAAAGTGGAAAAATCCTACAAAACCGTATTATTATTGTAAAGATCCTCTAGAACATTCCTATCCAAATTGCAAACCTACCATCGTCAAATATCGAAAGGCCTTCGAGGCAGAAATTCAAGATATCTCCTTTCGCTTCATGTTCTCCTGATACATCGTTCCAAAATCTGGCCCAAATTTTCAGAACGCTCTAAAATGAGCTTCGTAACAGGATAACATGATGTCGAAAGAGGTGGCACTAAGGTAGCGCCTTCGGAGAGAGAATGTAAGGCGGAGAAGTATTCAACGCAGAGGCGCAGACTTTTCGAAAGACCTTCGACGCAGAAATTCAGCATACCTCCTTTCGCTTCATGTTCTCCTGATACATCGCTCCAAAATGAATTCAGAGTGGAATTCGGTCGCAATTCTAGTAGCGTTTAGAATTGAAACTACATATAGTGGAAATTGCTACGAAAAACGGAAATGGGAATGGATCTGGATCCACACTATAAAATAGGTAGTAAAAGTGACAAACGGACGCAGGAGCCAGGTCAATAATAACTTTGTTGTATTATACTGAATAACGATGGAAACCGGAAGGAAAGGAAGGCCAAAGAGAAGCGATCGATTCCCACTATTAGACCGCCGCTGCTTTTCTGTGTCACTGGTAAAGGTCTAATAGGGGCACAATCTCATCCTTTCAGGCTTATTAGATATGGCAGAAAATCGACGATTCTTCGAAGTTGACTCGAAAGAAGTAATACTAACAAACTGACATCTTCCTTCGCCGTTCCTCTAGAACGAAGTAGGTATTTCAGGGAACTATTTAGGCGATAGAAGATCTCGTACCTATTGCATCGCCCCTAAAGCATTAAAATCGACGCTTGTAACTTATATATTGATCGGGTTAAGTAGACACGAGAATCAGGCATAGCTGGATGAGAAAATATTCAACTTCATTATAGTCACAGGGAAGGAAAAAGGGGGTTGATGCGTACGACAGGTTGATGGAAAAGTTGGGGATCGGTGGCAGGTGGTCCATCGATCCCGTTACTCACCATCTATCTGTGACGCTCGTGTACGCGACGATTAGCAAGATCTTTCTAATAAGAAGACAAGACGCCAGCGTCCCGCTACGGAAACAGTTATGATAAATCGCGATCACCTTAGAGCGGAATGCGTGCAGCGTGAAATGGGTCTTGACAAAGAAAAGGAAAGCCTCTGTTCACGGATCGGGTAGTACCATACACCCTCGAAATTGACCAGTAACTCGAAACTGAGCCACGATAATGCCATGTCGAGGTGAACGGTCCGTCCTCGTTTTTAGACGAGTGGGTACCTGAATGTTCTTGAGAAAGGTAAGAGACGATCGCGAATGGATGGAGGGATAAGAAAGCATCGCCAAGAAAATTCGAGATTACGACCATTCGAGAAACTTGGACTCTCTATACTAAAATTACTCGACGATCACTTGCGGGAGTGACAAATATGTGTTGGATTGTAAAGCAACAACCGTTGTGCGTCCTTAACGGGTAACGAGGACCGCTCGTAATTTGTTATGCGGCTCGTGGATGCAACAGGGTCGTGATCCAGAATGATCTAGCATTCTCAGCGTGGCAGGAGCAAAATGAAAGGATTCTGTAGACTGTAGAGTAAGAGGAGAAGGTTAGAGCTCTCGTTCCCACTAATCGAAGGACTATTTCGTGCAAGAGAATTCGAGCGAAATGAAAGGCGCACGGAACCGTAAGATCTTGTTGGACAAAGTGTGTTAAAAGTAGTCCTTCGGGATCCGCGGCGAACAGTGGCCGAGGATTGGCCAGTTCCACTGAAAATGATGCCAAAGGTGCGTGGTCATTGGCCGTGTGCTCTTCCCCCACGTAAGTGCGCAAGCTATATAGAAGACCACGCGAGGAATTCCATCTTCAGAGCTGGGAGTCAGTGTCAAGGAAGTCCGTTTGGTGGTAACGAAGTGAGTAGTCTAATCCTTCTAGCGTCGGCCATCGCGAAGCCTCTCTTCCTGCCTACTACGCGTGAAAAATTCGCAAATTTTCAATCCCCTCCCCCATTAGCGACGCTCGGTCGTACTCGGGTGCAAGGAGCGTCGAGCCACTTTCCACGGTTCTAACAACAGCGGAGCGCTTTGCTTTTGTACTTGGACAGGCCGAGATGTAAGGAGAAGAGATTCCAACCGTGGAACCCGATTCGTTGTTGATTTTACAAAATTTTAAGAATAATACAGACGAAGCCCAGCGTAGATACCTAGATGCCATTTGCTGACGTCGCGTCTCGGGGACTTCTCAGAGGCGTACTGCACTCCGCCTACCCAGTGTCTTTCTTCTTTGCAAAGAATGTTTAAACAAAGTCTACTGCCCCTTGCGATACTCTTTCTCTGTTGGCGTTTACTTGATCGGTGGGCCCGAGGACGACAGTGGGTCGCGACCGCGTTTCCCTGCAACGGTACCTGCGGAGTTCAACAAACCGGTCGCCTTGGATCGTGACGCAGGCTAGGCTACGTGGTACTTCGGTGGCGACCTTAACCGTTCTGACACACTTTCCTGCCGACGGGACGTCCCGCCCGATTTTCTCCCTCGCCTAACGCGCGCAGATTTGTTTGTTTTCCGCTGCCTCCCACGTTGCCAAGGCCAGGCTGAATCGTGCTTCAAGGTCAGCGGATTAATCGGATCCGCGTGGCTTGGGATTCCCATTGCAGGATGCATTACAACCGGTACGCGTGCTTGTGCTTGGTGGCGATCGTTCTGGGGCAGGCGGCGTCGCTGCCGCAGCACCGCCAAGGTACCCAGCAGCTGGAGCAACGGGCCAGGGAGCACAGAAAGTTCGCCGAGAAATCGAACGCCGTGAAGAAGGTGGCGATCGACGAGGCGGACGATCTCCAGTCGAACGCGATTCAAGTGAGGGGACTCGATACATTATTAAATTCACCTCATCTTATATCGGGTGTCGCAGGTTATTCGAATATTATAAAAAGGGGATCGCGACTCAGAAAAGGTTGATGAACACTGGTTTAAGGATTTAAGCGAACGAGTATACTTCCACTGGTTTTGTTCTACCAGGAAGTTGACGTTGCGGAGAGCTTCTGGTCGAGGATGACGCGTATGGTGATGCAGACGCTGCTAGGAAGACCAAGTGCCACCGAGCCCAGCAAAACCGAGAACGACGGCGGGGTGTTGATCAGTTCTCTGAAATCTTTGGCTGCCAATGCCATCAGAGCGCTCACCGTCCTTATCGGGGGTCCTCGGTACGTGGGTATGGAGGGTGTGGACAAGGAGGGCAACGACGGCAATCCCACGCAGGTATGTCCAAGTAGATCTGAACAGAACAATGCCCCGAGGGTGTTTAATAATCGAATTCTTCTTCAACAGTTTGTTCACTTGGCGATGAACCTGCTGGACGCCCTGAAGAGCTTCTACTCCCAACGTTCCTTCACTGCGAGATCCATGGGAGGACGGGACTCGATTTCTGAGGCCGCTGTCGCCTCCGCCAGCATGCTCAAGGTATGTGTATACAACCGATACCCGTGGATGAACACTTCTAAAGACTCGTAAATCTGTGAAATGTTCAGGGTTACGTGAGGTCGTTCAAGTCTTTCGACAACATCGGCCGCGCCGAGGACGAGGGTGAACGAGGCTGTGCCGAGAGAGCCCTCTGCGAGGCCAGCGCCGAGTGCGTGGCGGACGTTCAGGGCACCCCCTCCATCTTCTGCCAGCTGGGATCGTACGTGTCATTGCTCCTTTGCCAAACGATCGCGAGATAAAGAAAGGTTCCTTTTTGATGCAGGTACGCGACGAGCTACTTGCTGCAGAGACAGAGCGGCGTGGGCTTGGAGGCGCTCTACGAGGCAGGTCGACGCGGTCGCAGCGGAGAGGACTGCCGAACCCTCTTCATGGACTGCAATAGCGTATGAGAAGTTTAACGCTCCACGGAACGCAAACACTCTGGATCCCTTGCGACTGGATCGCTGGTCGAAGGGCAGAGTCGACGGCCGTTGAAAGGGAAACGGCCTGAACACAATGGGAACTCTCCACGTCCCTGGGAATCGCCCGAATTTCCCGTGGATATTGAGAGTTCTGCTCGCGAAAGGGAAACGGAAGAGTCCGCGATCAGGTTGCACAATCCAACACTCGTCGTGGAAGCGGCCTCGATGGAATTCGAGTCCCGAGCGAGTCTCGGTTACGGTCAACATACTTATTTATTTATCAATGATTTATTCATTGAACGTACTACACGTAGAATTAGCGAGCGCGCGTTTGTATGTCACGTGTTTTGTATACGCGCGCGATATCATTGTTATGTAATATTTGTGGAGCAAGCTTATATTTCCCTGGGATATTTAAGAACGCACGCAGCTGTAGCGAGATATTTATACATATGTGATTGTAAAGGATATAGCGCAAACGATGATATATGTACGATTGTAAATAAAATGTAAATGTTTCAAAGGACTCACTGCAGTAATGCTTTCTCAGATCCTGATTCAATATTCCTGATCCAATTAATAGTGAAAAGTAATGGGACTTTCATGAAAGAATAGTCTCTCGATTCGAGCCCTGCGGTCTTCTTTGTCTTTATCTCTAAACTCTTCTGAAGCGAAGCTGTGCACAGTAGAGATAATTTTCTGGCCGAGTCAGTGACCCGATTGCAATGACACCATTAAGCAGATTCCATCGTTCCATCCTGTCCCTCGAGCTTAGAATTTAGAAAAGAAAATAAGTCAAAGTTAATTCGACGACCTCGAAATCTTAAAGAACTCCTAATGCTTTAGTAGTATTTTAAAAGAATAGAAGTACAGCTTCCGCAGGATACTGCGGCGCGTGTGATCTTACGCGAAGTCTTCTAGATTCTCCTCGATCTTCTTCATCCAGATGAGGAAAAAAGGAAAGCTTCCGGTCCTCGTTCGCCACGAAGGGAATTCGTCGGAGGTAAAAAGCGCTCGGGAACATCGAAACCGTAAAGTCCGCTGGAAAAGTATTCGAAAAGTAGACCTAGCTGATTCCGCAGGGAACAGCGCCGGAGGATTGGTCAGTTCCATTGAAAATAGTGCCAAAGGTGTGTGGTCATTGGACGTACGGTATTCCCCCCACGAAAGTGCGCAAGCTATATAGAAGACCCCGCGAGGAATTTCATCTTCAGAGCTGAGAGTCAGTGTCAAGGAAGCCTACCACCTGGAGGTAACAAAGTGAGTAGCACAGTTCGCCTAGTATCGATCTCTCGGGATCTAGCTCTTACCTTAGATCAGGGGAATCTAGTTGCTCGTTCTCGCGACGTCCGAATTTTTCCAAAAAATCCCCTCCCGTCTTTACGTAAGTGGCGCAAAGCCGTTCGAGCCTACGGAGTGATTAGGGAATCCAGGTTTATTTATTTCGCGTTTTTGTGAGGGGTCTGTCTGTGGGCGATCAATTGAATTTTCTACAGGATGATTAGGATGAAGTAGTTGTTTAGAGATATTATACTCGTGGCTCGGAATAGGAAACAGAATTTTCGAGAGAGAAAGCGTGGAGGATCGAAAAGGTTTCGCGTCGGTGCTGAAAACGGCGTAGACAAACGCTGAGGAACGCGACGGGAACAGGTAGAATACGTATTTCGCAGGTGTCAGGGTACAGTTAGGAATCGTTCGTGATTTTTCCAACGCGGCGGATACCGTTTTCGAAAGGCGTGGCGCTTTCCGTGCACGATAACCATTATTTTCTCGCACGGTGCTCCCTGCAATCACATCTCAGAGGAAGCACCTGATCACTCAATTTCCCTTACTCATTCAACTAAACCAAAAAGATTAACATCGCGCATCGATATCCATTAATAAATCCAAATAAACTATTACCATCTCTTTTCCCAAGTTGGTCGACTTTCTTCATCCAGAAATTTCCTTCCCGCGGAATATTCGCAGTGGAAAAAAGAAAGGAAGTTTCCACGACTGTTCGACGGCATCCTCCGCCATTTCCTGCTTCTTCCACTCGCCTGGAGGCGCAGCGGAGGACGACAGTAGGTCGCGACCGCGTTTTCAGCTAACGGTACCTGTCGGGTTCAATAAACCGGTAGCTTGTGCCAAGAAGTGGGCTACCTGGTGGCTGCCAGGGCGACCTTAACCGCTCTGACACACTTTCCTGTCGCTCGGCGTCGTTCCTCCGCTAGCCCAGCCTTTATTCGTCCGGCGTACGCGCGATCGCTCGCTCTTCCCTGCCCTCGAGAGCTGAAGATCAAGGTCGGTAGCACCAGATAGACCCCTCCTCCTTCTCCGCGAACATTCGATCGCGTCGGGCGCAAGCACGGGGTTCGATCGTCGCGCATTTTCTCCCGGATCAGATTTCCAACCGGTCCTGGGATCCGTCCTCGAATAATTCGCTGGTTTTCTCTTCTGAGTCACTCGATCGTCGCACCGAGAGAGAGTTCGCGATCGGTACTGGTGACTGGATAAGTAAGGTGACTCGAGGAAACGGAACTGAATTCGAAGCTTCGTCACGCGTCGATTAAGGGAGGTCCTGTGACAGCAACTCGGGGATTTTCCTTTGCAGGATGCATTGCAATCAATACGTGTCGGTGTGCCTGGTGGCGCTGGTCCTGGGCCAGGCGGCAGCGTTGCCCCAGCAGCCCCAGTACCCTCAGCAACAGCTGCAACAGCAAGGCAGAGAGGACAGGAAGTTCGCCGAGAAGCCTAACGCTATGAAGAAGGTCGCCCTGGACGATCTGGACGACGTCAGCACCAATCAGATTCAAGTAAGCAAAGTTTTATTTAGATTGGTTAGGGCTCGTCCTTAAACTACGTAAGGTTTTTGGGGGGAGCAGGATGTCCCGAATTTCTTACGTTTTCTTAGCAAGGCAGGAGAGGAACATTTTTTTAATCTAATTTTCAATATGAGTAGCCTAAAAATCGATGGTTAAATAAAGATGAATTAAATAAAGCTTTAAAAGAATTTTAATATCTGAAAAGATGCAATTTGAAATATATTACAAAAGGAAGAGTGTTGGGATATAAAATCTTACGAATTCTTATATTGGGGCAGGGAGGGGTAAGAAATCGCCAAAATTACCCTTACGTAATTTAAGAATGGCCCTTTACCCAAGGGTAAGCAAAGGGTGCCTGTTTGAACGCGTGTTGAGGGTTCCACTGATCTGCTCTCACCAGGAAGGCGGTACCGGCTTCTCCTGGTCGAACATGCTCAGCATGCTGATGCAGATGCTGCTGGGACAGACCGGGGGAGTGGTTGGACCCAGTAAGAACGAAATCGACGAGGGAGTGCCACCCAGTCCCTGGGCCAATTTGCTATCCGTGGGGCTCAGGCTGCTCACGGCCCTTCTCGGCGGCCCGCAGCAACAAACCGACGGCATAGACAAGGTGGACAATCAGAGCAGCACCATGCAGGTAGGTCGGATAGGACTCTGTACACTGCACTTTCTACAGCCAGCGGCAGTGGCCGGGATGGTAACACCGGTTCTCGTCCGATCACCGAAGTTAAGCATCCTGGGGCGAGGTACGGGGAAAGATGGGTGGACCGTGTTTTTCTCCCGTTGCGTCGCTTGCTGCTGGCACACACATGAGTAGAAGAGGGTGTCTCCCCTACGGTTGCGAACGTATATAATTCGTGACTTGACGGCCTACCCTGTAGAAAAAATTCCTTACGGGTGAACCCCATCGAGTCACAAGACGTGTGGTCTCTCGGAACTCCACTCTCTTCTTTCCGTCCTCCCTGTGGTCTGCACGGTGGTTCGCTAGAAAAAAGTATTGAAGCTTCACCACCTCCATCTTGCCTGGTTTTTAAATGCTGCTATAGAGGAGACTCTGAGGCGCCGCAGCGCGTCAGTTGTGGACCTTATCAAAAACCGACACTATATCTGCACTTTCTACACCTGTGGGATCAGGAACCCCTATAAAAGGGAGCCCTGGAATAATTAGAGATCGCGGAGGGGTGGGTCTTCCTTACACTGTATGTCCACAGTTACGGTGGTTTCTGCTTCGAACCGATAAAAGTACCGATAGTCTGCGAAACTACAGTTAATTGATTGCAATTCCGCGAAAGAAATTCCTGCCAGCAGCAGACGCGGCGGAAGTCGAAATCGTTAACGGTCTAGAAAGCAATTGAATATCATTGGCGGTCGTTGGAAATGGTCGGTTGCAGCGGGAACAGCCGCGGGTGACTTTCATCGCGTAACGAAAGCAGAAGCTCAAGAAGTGACCGCGGGCGAGCACCGATCTGGGTCAAACGCGTCATACCTTTTCTCCAAACGCAGATTCTGTTCTAGCATTAACGCGTTTCCCTAGCATGGAATCTTTCTCCCTGCGACGCGTTCCGGTTTAAAGAGACACCCTGCACCATTCTAGAGCTAATTAGAGAAGAGTAGCGCACGTATGCGGTAGATTGTATGATGCATTGCTGAGCATGACGTAGACGCGAACACCGCGCTCGTCTTTCTCGAGAGGCGCTTGCAACTTCAAAGAAGAGAATTACTTTACGCCATTCACGCTTACTTAATCGCGTCTCTGTAGATTGTAGAATATGGATGGCCGACGCGTGCGGCTGCTCTCGCTAACGAGGCGTCGAGTCTCTTAAGCAATTAAGTATTGTCGAGCGAGCGGCGACACAAGTCTCGCACGGAGTGTAACTTCGCTAACGATCTTTACGTTTTCTAAGCGATCTAATTCGTCCTCGAATGGCGTTCCGGGCGAGATGAATTCGGAGCTGCTTCCTCGGACGGAACGTCGGCTATTACGTTTCTCGAGAAAGCGAGCAATGTTCGTTGACGATCGAGATCACTCGAACTGTATTGTGTATTGCTGTAAGCGTTTGTACATTGCTGGAGTTTAGTTAGATCGAACGTTTAATTGGCTGGGATCGAGGCTAGACGCGATCCCCTGTAAATAATAATCAAAATTCCAACTTAGCGCACATAGCTGGTGTCGGTGTTGTTTAGGATATTTTGGCTGCGATGCTGAGCGCGTTTCTGCAGGGCAGGCACCCTAATCAGATTTCAGACATGGCTAAAAACGCTTCCGAGGTTAGTACGTGATCCAACAGAATTGTAAAAGCTCGTTTCACTAGGCTTGCTCGACGTTTTGCCAAGGAGAGTCGCGCAGAGTCTGCTGTATCTGTGCTATGGTGTAGATGTCACAGGCAGCCGTCAGCAAAGGACTTGGCAAAGCGTTGAGGCTCAAGATAAACTGTACCGGTGATTATGAAAGTGGTGTAAGTGAAAAAAACCTTACCAAAACTGATAACGTTGCTAGTGGCAAAGTATTTGAAAATATAAATTGCATTTGCTCGAAAAAAGTGTTTGAATCTATCACGACGTGAAGATCGAAAAACTACGTTTGAGTATTTTTGGAAGTTGAGAGACATTCAACGGTTTAAGAAACACATTTTTGTACAAGTTACTCATAAAATTTTACAATGATAGATCAATTTGATATTAGAAGAGCATAATGTTTAAGTATCTCTAAATATCTCGGAACAAAAAATTCATGAGTTACACCACTTTCATAATCACCGGCACAAGTATAATTACGCTTTCCTTGTGTAGAACGCTTTTAACGTGTTTGTCTTATACTCTCGTTTGATCGCGATTACCCCTTCGCCTGGTAAAGGGCCAAGCGGAAAGTCCCAGAGATACTTACTGATATGATTCTTCCTAAACAGTTCATCAACATAGTGGTAAACCTGTTGGACGCGTTGAAGACGTCGTTCTCCCACCGTTCCTTGACAGCCAGATCCATAGGCAGACGTGACACGATTTCGGAGGCCGCTGTTGCCTCCATCACCATGCTCAAGGTATGAAGCAAGTGATTAAACAAGCAAGAGGACGAATATCACCAGCTTTCGTCCATGAAGCGCGATTTCTATTAGACTTTTACGCGCTAAATTAATTGTTTAGGGTTACGTGAGGTCCCTGAAGACAATTAACAACATTGGACGCGCCGAGGACGAGGGCCAGAGAGGCTGCGCGGAAAGAGCTCTTTGCGAGGCGAGTGCAGAGTGCGTGGCGAAAGCTCAGGGTACCTCATCCATCTTCTGCCAATTCGGATCGTAAGTGTCTCTACTTCTACGTGCCATAGTTCTACCCAGATTTCGGCATTATTTGAATAAAAAATTTATAACTTTGTTTAATTCGAAATTTTTATTAAAAGATTATTAAAAAATAAAAATTTATTCTACCTGATTCTACCCTGTGGGATATACGACCGTGAGATAATGAAATGTTTTCTTTTCTCCAAGGTACGCGACAAGCTACTTGATACAGAGACAGAGCGGAGTAGGCTTCGATGCTCTTTTCGAAGCAAGTCGACGCGGTCGCAGCGGAGAGGACTGCCGAACCCTCTTCTTGGACTGCAACGCCGTATGAGAGGGTGTCGTCTCGATTCTCTGGGCCCACGATCGGACGCCCTGGGGCCCGAATAACTCTGGACACTTTAAGGAACCCTTCGTCGAGGAGGCTCCTCTCCTCTTTAAAAAAAAACGAAAGCCCCGTTTGTCTGATCGCGTGGAAATTGCACGGGTTGTTCGCGTGCCAAGGTGCGGATCGCCACCCAGAACCGCGTACGAGTAGCTTTAGACAGAACGAGAAGGAGACTAGACTCACCGCGACTCTCGGTGATCCTTTTCTCGATGCTCTCGATCGACGAACTAGGTTCATTGGCTGACAGACTGAATCGGTTGCCTTTCAAAAAGGGGGAGAATCAGCGAACCCAGCTTATTAGTCAATTAATATCGACTGACCCACTAAGATTAGTTGATTAATGGTAACAGACGTCGTTGAAATTGCCCGCAGCTCTCGGTGTCCTCGGGCGCGAGTCAACCTACCCCCCCGGGGACATTGAGAGCTGCTCGAGGAGGAGAATCGCGAGAGAGAGGCGAGAGAAGAGTCCATGAAGAAGTACACACACAGGCCTGCGCGAACCTTGTGAACCGCTCGGACGGGTCTCGGCGACGATCACGATATTTATTTCTATTTATTGAATATATTAAACGTAGAGCTAGCGTACGCTGTAGGCTCGATCGGCTACCACGCGGAGGGAGGATCGCTTTCATCGAACCTGG
This sequence comes from Andrena chrysosceles, assembly GCA_963855975.1. Classification (NCBI taxonomy): domain Eukaryota; kingdom Metazoa; phylum Arthropoda; class Insecta; order Hymenoptera; family Andrenidae; genus Andrena; species Andrena chrysosceles. The sequence continues at coordinate 13,998,652 of OY979769.1, read as the reverse complement.
ACATTTCACCAACACTGTGCACGCGTTTCAAATTCCACTCATTCCCTAAAAAGACTAAAGGTCCACGTATAAGTATCAATTCCGTGACGGTTTAATTTACACACGTAGAAGCATAAGCTGCTCTATTCCAAAAAAGGGACACGAAATTTCTTAACAGTGGCGCACTCAGGATTTCAAATATTTTTAATTGCAATTCATTAAAATTAGAAAAATTCATTTAAAGAATAAAATCCACTTTTCGTTTCTTTTCACAAAGAAGGTTTTCATACCGTCATAGAAGTGATACTTGCGGACTTTGAATTGCTTAATTCACGTTTTCTTCTCGTCCGTGGCCGACGAGCGCACCGCGACAACCACGAGTCGTCCTTTCACATTTATGTATACCCCTAGTTCTTTTCGCGCTTCGCGAGACACGGATTCTTAGCTCGGGGAGGAAGACGAGCTTCAGAGCTGCTGGAACTACGAGGCTCGGTAACGTGGACGTGCTCGACGAGCTTCGTTGAGCCGCATTCGACAGAATCGCCACTCGGAGGATCGATTCGTCGGAGGTGGTGCAACGAGGCTCGTCCTGGAAAGACCCTCCCTCATATTCGTACGAGTTAACGTCTCAGGATATCACGTCTGGTTCTGTCACCCGCTCCAAATTATCTACTGTATATAAGCGTTATATATACACACACACAAGGGTGGAGTTTCTCGCAACAGCTACATTTATATCTAGCTCGTTTAGCGTGTCACCTAGACTTAAGTTGTATGTACGCGCGGTACAATTAAAGCAAGCTAATAAACGTGTTCTCATCGACAAACGTTTGGTTCTTTCCAACTCTCTCCTTCTGCTAGAAACAAGGAATGTGTAGCGATACCTCCGAATTCCACCGCACCGATTCCATTTGTATATATAGGGGAGACCGGGGTAAAGTGAACCTCGGGGTAAAATGAGCTTTCTTAATTTATTCTTTAATAATAGCATATATTTACAAATTTTGGGGACGTAATAAATATGTGTAATATCACACTGATAATTATGCACATTTATTACGTCTCCAAAATTTGTAAATATATTCTATTATTAAAGAATAAATTAAGAAAGCTCATTTTACCCCGAGGTTCACATTACCCCGGTCTCCCCTACCAGTTTCGTCCTACCTCTTAACACCCCTCACCCTCCCCCTCTATCAAAAATAGGCTAAGTAAGCTTTAAGCCTCGTTCTCCATTAGTCAAGTTAACTAATCTGAATGAGGCTTTTACCGATGAAAACGCAAACTACCTTTTCCTCTTCTTCTGTGTCCTTCCTTCAGCCATTCAACAACCTCCGTCAAAAGAATGCTTGAAACGTTTCCTAACAAGCGGAATAAACATATACACTCGAATACGCGAGCAGACCGTGGAAGAATAAGTGTTTCACGCCCGTTGATCGTCGCGATCGAAGGGAACTAAGTAGAACGAAGTGCAATTAAGTGGTGCAAGTGGCGGAAAGGCGCGGCAGGTGACATCAGGGAGCATGAAGGGGAGCACGCGCCGTGACAGAAAGTGGACGACGAAACGATTGTCCTGAGACAGTCCACCGTGCCGCGTCCTAGAGAGTCCACGAACAGATTTCGAAACAAGTTTCCTTGCGTTTATCGCGACCTGCGATCCTGTTACGTAAAGTCGTTTCCCAACACAGTGGTTTTGTCAGATGACGTTCAAGACTCTAATGAATTTCGGAAAGCACTCCAAGGAGCCCTACCAGCCATCCATCGATCGATTCCACAGCGGATCGGGGGGCCATTACCATTATCCAAGTGGCTACGGTGGCGGTGGCTACCATCATCATCACGGTGGCTACGCTGGCGGCCACCATCATCAGGGCGGATACGGTGGTGGCCATGACCACCACCACCACGGTTCACGGGGGTGAATAGAAACTGAAGCTTGCTTGATCTTCGAAACGTCGAGGCTACATTGTTCGATGATTTCAGGGGCCACAAGAGCAAGGGTGGAAGCGGGGCCGCGCTGAGCGCGCTCACTTTGCTCGCCTTTCTGTTCCTGATAAACGTCATGCAGGTAATTATCCTCGATTTAAGGTTGCAATAGTTGCAACTAGGGGGATAATAAAAGATCCATGCCTGGTTGATTCAGCAATCCCTGCAAGATAACAATTCAACAGCGCCGATGATGACGACCGCGGTGGTAGTGCGCGAAGACGACCAGCCGGTGCTGTTGGACACGAAAGAGGAGAAGGTGATCAAGAAGAGGGACGAGGTGAGGCAAGGCGGTTTCCACGGGGCAGCAGCAAAATCCAAGATCCAAAGGCTTAACAATCAGTATATTAAATAAAACGTATCGGGTACATAATGATTGATACACGATAGTAGTCGAAAAAGGGGGTGGAGAAATCAACAGTTTTGATCGATCGGATTGGAAGCTGCTTCGCACTCGTTAATAATCCATCGCCGAAGGATCGTCACCCTTACGCGTCGTATTAAGATAATATTTATTGAATCAATCTTGTAACAATTCCTTAAACAGATGTGCTTCGAAATATCGTATAATATAGCATACGTTCTCTTTCTCGTAATACACTCGTATTCATCTTCTCCTCTCTCTTTTTTTTGGTGTTTTTCACTCGCTTTTTTCTATATATACATATATATATATATTTATGTTTGTTTGTAATGTAATTATATATATATATAATAGCTGTATAATTTCTTTGAGAATAAACATACATATATACAGCGAAAATCTTGATCTCTCTCTCCCTCTCTCTCTCTCTCTTTCTGCCTCTCTCCTTTTGTATCTTTTGTGTCACGTTTGAATTTGTCTTTTGCGCGCGAACGACCGTTTACTTCCGGTTACTCGACGCGGAACTCAGTCGAAAGGTTTACTTTTATAAGAATAGACTCTATAGGAATAATTAATGCTGTCCCTCGGAAAATAACGGGCTTAGAGTCGTCCACGACGAACATTCTTGTACCTCTACCTCCTCGCGTTCCTCCTATTCTCTCCCGTTTCTTCCGTTATTTCCTTATTTTGGTTCGTTCGCACCTCCCCGTTCCCTTCCCCACCTTAACGTTCCTTCTTGTGCCTAGAAACGCGCGGTTCACGCGCAGCGGAAGTTAATCTACATACTAACGACGAGTCGCGAGCTCTTCGCTCCTCCTTTCGCGTTTCCTCCGACTTTTCTCTTCGCGTAACAATAAACAATCGCGATTTGCCGCAGAACGAAATGACGGGTGGGACTTCTATTTTGTCGGTGGGAAGTCATCGAGAATTCTATTTTAGCTTGAAATCCACCGTTCAAGAAACGTCGAGGCAAGAGAAAGGACACTCCTCGACCCGTGACTGATTCCCCGCCAGAAGTTCGTCCTCTGTTGCTAAGCTCGCTAGCTGTTATGGTTCGCTACTAACTTTCTGAAGGCGAGAGAGCATTCTACATTCTAAAGAATCTAAAGGAACACGATTCGAAATGATTCAGCCATCCCATCGAGGCGCAAGTGTCTCTGTCCTCTCTCTTCTCTCTCACAGACCTCACGCCCGCGTCGTGGCGTACCCGCGATATGCACTCTCCGAATCCTTATTTACACGTTAGAAACATTTATTTAAATACCTTTTAGACTTCGAATACCTTTCAAACCTTACGAGTAACCGTGAACGCTCCTGTGTAATTCGAAGATTTCTCAACCCTCGAATCTCCCGGACACGAGCACTGCCCCCTGGAGGGCAGAAGACCTCATCTGCTCCGAAAAGACGATCCCCAGAGGTTGCTCCCCTCGATTCTATCGTTCTATCGGATGAGACGCGAGGATCACAACGATGAATTGGGCTGGAAGGGCGAAGACACCGAAGCAGACCGATCATTCAAATCCTGTACGCGTGTAAGAGAAGAGGGAAAGTCCAAAGGAGCACGAGGTCTTGATCGAAATTCACGGGCGGTCCTTTCAACATTCTTCCCTCTTTTACGCGCGCGAGATTGGGACGAACAATTGCGTTTTGAACACAGTACAGTTGTACACGGCTAGTGGAAACGTAAACGTTCTTGAGCAAAGATGATTGCGATGCGTGAACGATGCTCTACACGCGATTCCACTTTCATCCCCTATCGAGAAAATTCCACCTGCAGTAGTTGGATGAAACTAATTTTCAGCGGCCGACCCCCGAAGGCCGGGCTAATCCGCGGTTGCTAGCCGTGCTGATTAACGCTAACAGGTTGGTGGGCCGTGGTCGATCGGCGGCCAAGGTTAAAGCACGAAAGAGCAATTAACTCGAGCGGAAACGTTTACCAGCCGCGATAAAGACTGGCTGTAATTAAACGGGCCGTTAATTATCCCAGCGGGGATCGCGTCCATTCCAAAATTACTCTAAACCGCACAACTTGATACCGTTCGAAACGTTCCTTCGGCTAAATTAACGAGATCGCTAGATCGGCTAGCCGACGGCCGATAATTTTTACGATTACCTCTACTATCTTGTACTTTTTAATCCGACTCGCTGCGAAGCGGAATCGCTCCTTTGGGGCAGAGTTGGGCATTATTCGAATAAATCTTTAATCGAACGATCTCGGATAAGAAATGCGAATAAAATGAAGTTATTCGAAAATGACGAATAACTCTTTATTCGAATAATTTTGAATAAGATTTGCGAATAAGACAAAGTTATTCAAGAATAACGGATAATTTTTTATTCGAGTAATGCCCAACTCTACTTTGGTGGAGGGAGGGGCAGATGGAGAGCCGTTCTAGAAAGCGTGCTCCCCACGGAGTTGAGTCACGGTGCTACTGGATCGATTCCGATCGTTCGTGGTCGTTTGATTTTCTCGTATCCAAGTCCTCCAACTGAATCGCGCTTAATTACCGCCGCTGGTGGACGGTGACTCGTCTGCTCGCGCGAATACGATCGTTCTCGAGTAGCTGAATTGTTGAAGCGCAAATTTTACGGATACGAGTCGCTCCGAAGGGTGCGCTATCTAAAAACTCGACGCGCGCGCATACATTATCCCCAGGCACACGCTATTCTCGGGTAATGTTAATGGGAGGATCTATCGCTGACGCGCGACTCACGCTTCAAATTGAAATACGCGAACAATCCCTTTCTGTGCTCTCTTCGGTTCTCTGCTTTTATCCCAAGCACCGCGCGTGATCACAAAAGTCAAGCCTTGGGTTCCAACAGTCGATAAATCTCTTCTCGCGTTTATATCCCTCTGTACCAGCGGAAACACTTACATACCTAGACCTATCTACATGATATGAAACGAAGCTCTGCTCCTCATTAAATCCTTGCTCTTTTGATTCGCTACCTTTCGCAAGTATCTATCTCAAGTCTCAGGTGCTCACGGAACGCTCCAGAGTTCGATTCCTCGAGGTCCTCCGCGAAACCATTGTTTCCCAATTGGTGATGAATATTAATGTAATATTAATATTTCTCTTTCTTGCTTTCTAGTTCTAGTTTTAGTTTCTTTTTGTAGTTACAGTTAGGCTTTAATCTATTACTGGTTCTTTTCTTTAGTTATTGTTAATTAAGTCTAGCAGAAAGTTGCGTCACGAATTGCTTCCAGTGATGGACCTCGAGGAGCCTGTAACCAGTGTAAATTGCACGCTCGAGCCACCGTCCACGATCAATTATCTCATTCGCTTATGGCTCTCTACCGTAAGGAAGCATTTGGTCAACGTGTGCATACGAGCAAAGCATGCTTCTGTCCTCTCAAGGGTAATGTGGATTCAAAGAACGAAGGAACGAGGGAACGAGCGAGTTCTCGCGGAAGGTAGGTGCCCGCGGGGATATCTCCGTGTGGCTATTGTATTTACAAGTGTTCAGCGCTCGACAGACAGCGAGAATGGTGGCGGAGCATCCCCGTGGCGTTCGTGGAAATGGAGGATCGTTTGGTAGCGTTGCGATCGTTACGGAAAATTGAAGAAAAGTCAGGGAAAAGCAGTGGGCCAGCCCCAGCGCTGGAGAAAAAAACCGAAGTTGCTCCATTGAGATCGGGAGAACGGAAATGGAGGTTCCGTTTGTGGTTCTGCTGGGCCCAGGGAGGGAACGAGGAGGATAAATGCCTAAACACACTTGTCAGCTCCGTGGCGACACAGCGAAGGCGTGCCAGAGGTAAGAAAAAGAGATCCTCTACGCCCCTCTTCTCCTGTCCGTGCCGTCTCGAAAGTGATACGCGTGCCCAGAGCTTAAGGCGAGAAGGAAGTGTCGCTAAGCTACTATTGCCGCGTGACCTCGTCGGCCTCGTCCGGGGACACGACGCTGGACCTGTTCGACCTTACGTCCAAGTCCATGCTGAACGGTCTCAACGAGTCCGCGATCAACGTCTGCGTGCCATCCTCGATGCTCAGGCTGCCCTCGGCCGAGCTGTCACTGAAAATACAGGAACAGACTTCTACTCATCACTAGCGTCTTCCACGGTTGCTCTAAGGGAGTGGTTCGACGATGGCGGCGATCGTACCCAGGCGGGTTTACCTGACGATGCTGGCTCGGTCCACGGAGCTGGAGGCTGGCACCGTGCAGTTGTCCCCGTTGCACGAGCGTTCGCCGTTGCTGCTGCACGAGGACGACGACGTTCTGGTGGCAGCCGCCTCCCTCATCGAAGCACGTCGCGACTCCTCGTGGCACTCGCACCTGTTCCAATCACCGTCAAACATCAACCCGAAGCCTCTCCCGTAACGATGCATTCGAGGCTTCAGCTAAATAGTTAAGGAGCACGAGGGTGGTAATCGATTAGAGAGAACGCGACGTGGATTTACAAGCTTCGAATCACCGACTCCCGCCGTGCCTCACAAGGGCAGATCCCGAAGCCGGAAATTCAAAAAATTCTGAAAGTTCGTGAATATATAGGGGATTTCCTCCTGATTTCAACGCAATTTTTGTTTGCTGCCCAAATTCATACGATAGGGGTGAAATTAACCCCTAAAAATTTGGCTATTTTCCAATTTTGTGTTATAACTCGCGAATTGTAAGAGACAGAAAATTAGTTTCAAGGCAAAAGTTACTTCTTTTAAATAGATCTATCATTTGGTAAAAAAATTGTTTACACTTCACGAGTTATAACACAAAATCGAAAAATAACCCAATTTTTAGGGGTCGATACCACCCTCTTAGAGTGAATTTGGGCAGTAAACAAAAATTGCGTTGTAATCAGGAGGAAATCCCCTACATATTCACAAAGTTTCAGAATTTTTGGAATTTTTGGGTACGGGATCTTCCCTTGTCAGTAATACAAAGTTTCGGTTCGCGTAAGCGTAAATAGAGAGGGACTATATGCGAGCCTTCGAATATAGGGACACTCTACTCTAGGAGCACACAATTGCAATTCTAATCGCACCTGCACTCCTCCGGCTGCACATAGCTGTATCCCCCGGATTTCGGCTCGTCGTCGGCTCGCGGGATGGTCTGAATCCTCTTTGGCGCTTTCCTTTTCTCGGGGATCTCCTCGAAATTGATCCAGTTGCTTGGTCTGGAAGGCGCTCTCGGCGGCAGTGGAGGCGGGCTCGGGGATTTACCCGCGCCCTTTCGACCCACGTCGGGCACTTTGCCCGCGAACTCCGAGAACGTGTTCGCCGCGTGCTTCCGCGGGCTCTTCAGCTTGCGACTGTCCTCGCGCGGCAGGGATATTTTCATCTTCTCCATGCGACGCTCGTCCAGGGACGTCTGCATCACGAACTCGTCGAGGAGGGTCGGGTTTATGGGCGTCGTGGACCGCGGCCTCTCGATGGGTATCGTTCTGAATGGACAGAGTGGATTCGTTACTGGCGGATCAGAAGCTGACAACTCGTGAGCGTGCCATTTCATGTCAGGGATTTCGATGATATCTACTTCAATATATATATATATACCCACACAGCACCATAATATTGCAGCAACGTCTCTGCAATATTGCAGTGCAAGATTACAACGTTGCACCATAATATTGCAGAGACGTTGCAGGTTCAGTCCTATGTCCGTCTTCGCAATATTGCAGGAGTATATTCCCGCAACGTTTCGGAAATTTTACAGAAATGGTCCCCACCGTAACGTTTCGGGCAGTGAGGGACGCGACGACATGAATGTTTGCAGAATCGTAGTAGTATAACACGCGTGTGACCTTTTCTCATAGAAAATATTTTTACCCCAGGGAGATTCGAACCGAGGACCTGTAGCATCGTAGACGAACACTTTACCGCCGCAGCTACAAACGCTGATTGATAAGATTGCTTTCGTATTCGAACTTATACTCCTACCGTGCAAAACTTTAAACTCAAATTATTAAAAAACGAAGGCCCATTTAACAAACCTATTAGGGATTTTTAACACTGTAGGTGCGGACTCTAACTATAACCCGGTGTCATTTTAGGTTAGGTTGGAAAGTAGTCTTTAGACTAAACCTTTGCATTTGTCTTTTCATCTCTCTTTTCTCTTGCTTGATTGTATATACGTGTGTGTGCAATAAAGACGTTTAATAATAATAATAATAATTTCACACATTAAAATATATAGTATCTACTCTATCTAAACAAATTAAATTCATTTTCAAATCTCTTCTATAATTTAAATTCATGTACAAACGACTCTAACAATAACACTTTTTTCATATCTTCAACGGCCAACGAGAAATTCTAGCATATCCAGTTAAATGAAACATGCTGTAGAATCTACTCCATGTCATATTTCAAATTTCGTCAAAGCCATAGTTGCTTCCGAATATTGCTGTACTGTTTCTACAATATTTCCACTACAGTATTGCACGGCAATATGTAGGCAATTTTGCTGGGTCGTTGCCACTGAAACATTGCACATCGATGTGCGCGCAATATTGCCGAAATATTGTAGGATCGTTGCCACTGGAACATTGCACGTCAATGAGCGCACAATATTGCACAAATATTGAAGAATCGTTGCCAATGGAACATTGCACGGCAACGTTCTCGCAATATTGCTGCAATATTGTAGGATCATTGCCACTCCAATAATGCACGACAATATTGCAGGAACGTTCCTACAATTTTGCAATGCAACCTGCAACAACGCAATATTGCAGCAACGTTCCTGCAATACAGCTGCAACGAAGTGTGCTGTATGGGTATATATATATATATATATATATATATATTTATTTATTTATTTATTTATTATTACTCTGAGGATTTAATTTTTGAATATTTTTTAATTAGGAAGGTGAATTTATTTTTAATGTTAATGTTTTATTTATCTACGATTTTTACTGTAAGTTATTCAGTTCGGTTGATTATATGAGTATTTTTTTCTTTTTCTAGTTTAAACGATTTGATTTTATTTTGATTGTGAAAATTTATATTTATATGTATGTATTTGTTATTTATGATTATTTATTAATTTAAGTGGCTTAAGTAGGAGAGCATAATATTGAAAATATTAAGGTAATAGATTTATTTATAAATTATTTAAAATATTACTCTAAAATATTCATTCATTCATTTATTTATTTATTTTTATTTATTTACGGATCAAGTCCATTATTGTAGAATTGTAATTTATGTCCTCCTCTCTGAATTATTTCAACCCCTGCTATCGAGGTAGAAAGTGATCGATTTCGCGTGGAATGGCCCGCTCAGTAGTGGCGAAAAGAAGGTTTAAGCAGACGAGCGGTAAACTTTCCTTTGACCACCACACTGATTACGATCTGCAACACTTACCTGACTTCTTGAAGTCGTTGTTTGACAGGCAGCATGGGCACAGCGACGCTCTTCTCCATGGGCAAGGTAGTGGGCACGTAGGGGAGGTCCTCCTCGAAGCTCTCCTCGTAGAACAATCCCTTTCTCTCGTCCGGCAGTTCTTGCACGATCTTCTCGGCCTTGTTTCTGATGAACTCGATTTCAGAGTCCCTCTCCGACTCGGAGCTATTGTGATCCAGGTCAGAGATGACGCTGGGCGCCTTGGCGAGGCCGTCCTCGGGTCTTAGCCCGTCATCCAAGAACTCCGGTCTCTTGCTCTCCACGTGCTGAGCAGCTTGATCGTTAGCCTGTCTCAGCGACGATGCGACATCGTCTATTCTCTCCGGGGGCTCTATCTGCTGCACCTCCTTGCTCCTCTTCTTGGGCTTCGGTGGCGCTTCCCTCTTGCCAACAGAATCCTTGGAGGAGCTGCTGGAGACTCGATGCTCCGAATGCTTGCCGTCAGAGGGTTTGACAGCAGCTTCGACCACCTTGGCGTGTCCAGCGAGCTTCGAGTCCCTCGAGGAGCTTCTCGAGATCCTTGACTCCTTGGAGGAGCTCCTCGAGATCTCAGACTCCTTGGACACGCTCTGCGATATTTGACTGTCCCGCGAGTACGACCTCGAAGTGGTTTCGATCTGTGCCTCGGTTCTGATCTTCACCGATCCAGGGTGGTGCTCTATGGAGACTTCCGTGATAATACTCCCGGTGCAAGGCTCCAGCTCGTACTCGTCCAGCAGTTTCGTGGGCGTCTCCAGGGGGATCGAGACGCTCTCCGATGGTAGAGCCTCCTCGTAGTTCCTGTCGTCGGCGTGGAGGCTGATGAAGATCGAGTCCTCCTTGCGATTCTCTTTCTCAGCATTGAACCGGAACTCCACGTTGCCGATGCTCTCCAGAGACGGGTGGCCGTCGACCTCCTGGAGATCCGCGGCGCAGGACGCGGCGATAGCCTCGTCGTAGCTCTTCTTCCTCTCCCGCTTCTTGAAGAGGCTCAACGTCGACGAGAACACACCCTTGTTCTTCGACTCCTTCTTCAAGCTGGACGCCCTGTCCACGGACACCCTCTCACGGGACTTGGACCTGCTGCGCAGGCTCTCCGTGGTGTCCTTGATCTTGGAAGTGAGGCTGCGCCTCGGCTTCGTGCTGGGCGAGGGGGATTCTGGGCTCAACACACTGCTGTCTGTGCGGGCCTTAAAAGTTGAAGACGCGCTGGTCAGAACATAACGCGGCCTTTCGATATCCTTCGTTCGACTAAGCTAGCGGATCTGCTACAAAGACAAAGCGAGGAGTCCACGTTGGAGGAAAACGAGGCGAGCGAGCTTGATCAAGAAAGTCTATTAAGCACTGCCAGATCAGAGGGCGTGGAAGAACGTGGGTACCTTGAACAGGGAGGCGAAGCTGCTCTTCCTCGAGACGGACGAGGGGCTGGGTGTCCTCGAGCCCTCGAGGTCGCGGACCTTCTGGTGCCTGGGCAATTTCGGGCTGCCGGTCACGCTGGTCGTCGGAGTCGTTTGCACGATCTCCTTGAAGTTCTGGGTCTTCTTCCGCTTGTCGTTGAAGTCGAGAGTCGCTGGCTTTTGAACCTCCAGCGCCAGACTCAGCGCTGACTGCTCCTGTGCTGTTGTACTTTCTGTTCCCGCTGGTCTCTTGACGACTGGCACCTAAACATTGGACAATTATAAAATTATAAAATTATTTATAAAATTATAAAGTTGTAAAACTGTAAAACTGTAAAAAAAATCTAAAACTCTAAAACTCTAAAATTCTTAAGATTATCCCTTTAGAGATAAGCAAGAGGACTCACCTCAATGTTCACTTTTTCCAGGAATCTCTTCGTGATCTCCACCTCCCTCTTAAAAATCTCCTTCCTTTCCTCGCGGCCGCGTCTCCTTGGCTTGTCCAGGGGATCTGGTTTCAGGTTACCATCGACTATGGGCACCTTGATGCTGTCCGGGATCAGAGCTTTCGTGGTGTCCGCTTCTCGTTTCAAGAGGATCTTCTCCAGGTCGTCACTCTCAGGCTTCGAAGGCTCTATCAAGTTGTCCGCCAGTGTCGGCTTGCTCCCGCAGAACGACGTCTCCAGCAGACATTTGTGCGGGCTTGGCGACCTGGCAGCGCAGACATACAATTAGTATTTTCCCAAAATCAACGGTATTAAGAGGGGGTTCTGCCATCTTGCCAAATATCAAATAAATCCGTTCAACAGTTTTTTTTATAAAAAATTCGCAAATATCACCTAGGGGAGACCGGGGCTGGTTGGCACAAGGGGTAGGTTGACTAATTGTTAATAACTTTCCACCGACGTATGCTCTACCGCGGAGCGATTTTCTGTAGAAATAAGTCATTTCTACTATGACATGCATTTATGTCCGACCCCGCGATCGCACGTTTTTTAAAAGTTACCAGCGTTTATCGAAAAATTGGCTATGTAAGTAAATATGTTTTCTTAAAGATTTTATGTTTTCACGCTTTATATAGTTAGAGTAGAATAAATGTGAAGGGACTATTTTAAAGTTTGTTTATTAAACGACCTATTGAGACTGCGTTTTTGATTTTACATAAATAATTAATGGTTATATAGAGTATTGAAGTCAAAATGATCGTTCGGGGCTGGTTGACTAATAACGTCCGGGGTTACATGGCTAAGCTGGTTAACCAACCCCAGTTATATTAGTTTATTACGAACTTTTCGTTACTAAAGGTTAGTTAATAACTTATTTCACAGAACAATGAGGACATATCAAAGAAAGTCAAATAGAGGTTCAACCTCAAAAGATCTTATAGAACAAGCATGTCGTGAAGTAGGTAATTCTTGAAAAGAAAAGCATTCATGCAGCTGCCGTGGAACATAATATACCGTATAAAACTCTGTATAGATATGTACTTTTCTACGAGTGCAAAAATTGCACATCAGATTGCGAAGATAGTAATTAGTTGATAGAAGATGGCGAATGATTTTATAGTACCAGATATAAGATTTATTGCTACTATAAAGGTTTAAATTGTTATTTATTATTAAAAAGTAATAAACATTTTATAATGAAACAACTCTTGTGACATTGTGCTATTTTATTACCACTCAGATAAGTTGTTAACAAAATTTTCTTAACTGATTGCACCTATAGTCAACCTACCCCATACTATTAGTCTACCAACCCCGACCACGGGGCTGGTTGACCAGCATGTAAGGTGTTAGAAAAACATTAAAATGCCTTAAATGTTGTCACATTGAGTCAACATTAATAATTTAATCAGATAGCCAAATGTATGCCCTATCAAATATAGTAATCGATTTAATGATATTTCGCCCACATAATTTATTAAAAATCAAAATCTGAAAAATTGGCCTACCAGCCCTGGTCTCCCCTACTTTTTTGGTCCCACAAGGCAGAAACCTTAATCGAAGACCTGGCTCGTTCCCTTACCTAGAGGAGGTAGCTGACACGACGGACAGCTTGCCAGAGGCTCCGGAGCCCTGGCTACCCACAGAGGACAGCCTGGACGTCCTTCCGCTGATGTTCAGCAGAACGATCTCCGAGCAGTTGCTGTCTTTTCGCTCCCTGTCCAACTGCTTGCTGCCACTGTACTCCGACAGGGAGCCGCCCTCTTCCTTTCGTTTCTTCGCCTTCTTCGACTCCCTTCTCAGATCTTGCTCGTGGACGGGGTCTTGGAGGTCCAGCTCCTCCGTGGAGGATCTCAAGTCCTGAGCGTCCTCCTTGTACCCCAGAGTCAGCTTGCATCCAGGCGGAGGCTCGCCGCCTGCAATTCCCATTTGTTGCGTTCCTTCAAATGCCAGCTTCAACTATTTAACCTGGCTTCTATCGCCTACGGGGACTATCGGTACACTAGCTACTTTACCCACAAACTTAACGAATTACAGAGTAATCTATCCTCCACACGGAACACAGTTTGCTCGAGGAGCTAAGTTTAGTCTACCTACAGGGCAAACACTCTACTTTGCGTGACTTCTATCGCGTTTACAAAACGCAGCTGTTAGTATTACACGATGAACAGGAAGGCGGGCTTATTTACCGCGGTGGCGTTAGCGATCTACGAGAGAAATGTACCCAGCAACGTTCAGCCAAAGACAAAACCGGGCCCGGCGTCTATAGGACAAACTTCCAGAACAATTCGCTTCGATTACCCCGCATAGAAGCGTGTATTAATTCGCGGGACACGTAGAGACGGGGAATCGAGCTGGCGTTATCTCGAGGGACCATTTAGAGGCAACGTCTCCCCCTCGATCGATTCGGGTCACCAAGTTCTAGCGCACTTCTTCGCGCTCTACCAGAATTTTTCCTAGCCACAATCGATAGGGGGGCACGAGCAACGAGCAACGAGCACGTCTCTCTTTGGCCGTTTCTGTGAATCTTTCAGACGCGATCTCGTGACCGCCAGTTATTCCCTTTTGCAACAGTGGAATTCCTCCGAGATCGAATGGGACACGAGACGTTCCAAGGGGCTTAAGGAGAGGTTGCGGTCTAGAGCCCAAAAAGAATATACCTACTTCTGGCTAGGGGGGAAACCAGAAAAAATACAAAAATGATATTTTTTTAGAAAAACGACACCTGAAGTTTGAAATCACTTTTTCCCTATATTTTCGTCCTTTCAACGCCTTTGAAAATCATAAATTTTAAATTTTTTGTAACTTTTTCTGGTTTCCCCCTAGCCAGAAGTATATTTTGCAAAATAGAAAAAGTTCCAGTCGCATCGGATAATAACTTTTGGAGATACAGGTCCCATCGATTTGTATGAATTTTTTGACGCCTTCACTTTAACGACTCCCCAGTGCCGTCTGCAATGATTAAGTATAAAACAACAAATATATTTCTATAATTTAAGACATCCTTAATACAATGCAAAAAGTCCCATTAAATTATATATAGCAGCTTTCCTTTAATTAATTCCTAAAGATCACCTATTTTTTGGTGCTCTAGACCGGAACCTCCCCTTAATTTGCCGGTGCTCGTGACCGAGGGAAACAAGCTGTCGCGATGCGCCTGAAATTTCCACGGAAGAAGAGGTGCCGGAAAGCCCGGCTCGTAATTGAATTCTATCGCACCGTCGTGACTGCCCCGTCGCCGGCGGATTCGATTTTCGAGCCGCGCGAAAACTTGCCCGCGAACGTAGCGTGGCTGTCGCTACAACATACTTTAAAACTGTACTAATACCCTGGTGACCTCGCCTAGATTCCTTCCACTCGCGACACGCGATCTGTCTCTCGTCCTGAAGGTCTCTCTCTCTCTCTCTCTCTCTCTATCTCTATCACTCTGTATTTTGCGAGGTCACGGGGAATTTCTTTATAGGTACCTGCGAGGAGCTCCCTCTCGGGCGTCGAGTCCCTGGAGTTACTGTCCTCATGGTGGGAGGAACTGCTGGCTCTGCTGATGTCTATTCTCGGGGTGCTGGGTGTCTTTAGCGAACTGCCAGGCGTAGCCGGCGTGGTGACCTCGACGATGCCTGGCATTCGCGCAGCCGGTTCCCCCTGCATTCAAATTCGTAAGGCTGGTTTTTCGCTGTGGGTGACAGGTCACTGGGGTGTGGTTGTGGTGGTAGTGGTGGTGGTGATGATGGTGGTAGTTGGTGGTGGTGGTTGGAGCTTCGGTTTTCGAAGGGGGAACACGCACGTGAGGGCACCGATCGCCGAGATCCTCGACGACCACTCGAGCGCGACTAGCTCGACGGCACAGCCGGTTTAGAACGAAGGACTCACAATCAGGGAGGACACAGGGAAGGACTCACGTTTTCCACCTCGTCGGACAGGTCTTCGAACGACGCTATCGGCGCTGGACCAAGCTTCCTCTGATGGGCGCCCGGCAATCCCGACGCCATATTTTTTCGATAGCTTAACCCTCGATGATGCTGCAAAATAACCGTACCGTTAGTCCTCCCTCGCCTCCACCGTCAAATTAAACAAACCCTACCCCGTATACATTCGATCCAGAGACTGTTAATTAATTACTGGCTAGATCGTATATACATATAGGTCCACAGAGGAACCTCGAGCGACGGGGACTCGAACTCGCGATCTTCGGAACCACTGCGCGTTGGTCAGCCGCCTTAACCACCTCACCAAACAACGACTCCCCGAGATCTCTATAGTATATTCCGGACTCTACTTAACGAGCTCCACATATGGGCCGTTCCTAAACGCCAAATTTCTATAGGGCTCAAGGATTTAGCGTGCTAGGTATTAGACGAAAGAGATCTTCTTACTGTCAAAGCTGCCTGCCCGTCAAATATTCCCGCGATAACCGAGGCACGGCCACCGACGAAAGCCGCTAATCACGGGCAACGTTAGAGCGTTTAAGCGGAGGACGAATCGATTAGCTCCGCTAAGTGCCGCAGGATGCGACGACGGAGAAGTGGCCCTCGACGCTCCAATTTCCATTCAACGATTTCTCGATATTCTTCGACCCGAGACGAACGCCTCGTACGTCATCCGCGGGCTTCCCCCCATAAATATTTCAGTGGTTTTGTGTATTTTTAGAAAGGCGGATTCAGGGCTTCCCGTTAATCGTTTCGTTAGCAGAGGAGTGACGTGTTCTCGACGAGACGGAGGGACACGCGTTGACAACGGAAACCACAGCGGCGGCTCTGTCCCTCGAAGCAAACAACCAACAAGTTGCCACCGCAAACAGCCCCCGAAATCTGTGCAAATTCACGCGGACGACGGAGCACGCGTCCAACGAAAGCAGACCTGCTCTTCGTGGCGAAATTGCTCCGATAAAAACGCTGACTATTATTCAATGGCCTGGCTCATCCATTTGAGCGCGTCTGCCGCTTCGATGGACTCAAACTTCCAGCGCGTTAGGAAGTTTGGAGAATCGAGTTACAGGGACTGCGCGGATAGAAGGACTTAAACTATACCGCAGCGAGTTTACGAATGGATGAACGGGAACGCGTTATTCCTAAACGAGGAAAATGAAGGGAATCAGGTAGGTCCTTCGCGATTCCGTATGCGATTCCACCCGAAGGGGGTCTTAAGGGAGAGGTCTGATAATATAAAATCGAAAGGAGAAAAAGACCCGAGACTTCAACAGGAGTCTTCAGTGGACCTTCTCTCCCCTACTTATTTATTACACTAAGTAAGATAAATACATATATTAAATATCTTTAAGTATATTTAATATATGTATTAAGATAATTCAATATTATTAAGTTAGAATTATGAACCCTAAGTTAGAAACCATTAAGTTAAAACCTTATGTTATCTATTTAATAAAGTTCATAAATTTCTTTAAAATCACCTGCAAACTTATCCCACCATTGTTTGCGTACGCCAGCAAGGGAAGCGGAGGCACCGGACGCCCAAAGTCGATGCGTTAAAGCGTTGCTTGGACGTTTGAGACGGGGGAAAAGAACGTCGCGATGTAAGAAAGGTCGTTGATACGCTGAGCCAATTAGCAAACAAGTCTCGAGGGGCTCAGACTGAATCTCTCGCTTCAACGTGTTAAACGCACGGCGCTTCGGCCGTCTACTCCCAACGTCATTCCAGCGACCAGGCTATTACGGTTCTTCCGCGAAACAGCGTCTAATCGAACCTTGAGAGAAAGAAATCGTCTCCCTGTTGGACCACTATCTCTGCCGTTCTATTTATCAGCCGCGGCCAAAACAGAGAAACAGAGTTTACGGAAGAAGAGGGTAAACGCACTGTATGTAGGACGACGGCAGAGCGAACAGGGAGGCGCATTTCGGCGGTCGGATCTCTTTCGGGCTGTCTTGTTTCGCGGTCCTCAATCTCCTGGTAAATCAATTGTTCGGCCGTCTCGAGGGGAAGTGTCGGCTCTCACCGATACGCGATGGCGTTCCACAAACAGCTATCTGGAGATTTCTGGAGAAATCTTCTCGACGATCGACCGTTCCTCCTATTCTCCGAGCACGATGACCTCGAATTCGACGGGGGAGAAACGAGAGCACCCACGGCTCGAGTAACAAGGGAGAGAGGAGAGAGAAGTCTCGAGATCCAACCAACGATCTATCCACCTCGCTCGTAATATCCTGCCAGTTGGGCAAGTTGGCCCGCGGCCGAGCGAGATCGCTATGGATTTTCGAGCGAACTGGTAGTTTCCCTCCAACTTCCCATACGCTGGCAGTGCGCGATTTACAGCCCGGTCGAGTATCGATTCTCTTCGAATCGGAATAGAAAACGGTGGATCCTTAAGGGATTTGTAAGTGACAGTAAAAAAAAAAGTAACCAACCGATTAATACGAAACTTTGTACTTTATTTAAGTATAACAAGTATTTAAAAAAAACTGCTGCAATGTTTAAAAAATGTTTATAACTGAGTCCGTACGATGCCATTTTCCGCAACACCTTTTTTTTTAATGCCCAACTGGTGTGCAGGATTGCTTGAGTTCTATTTGATCAATCGCTTAGAAAATTTACAGTTATCCTTGCTATTACTTTTATTAAGCATTGACGATCAAACATTTCAATGTTTGTAAAAATTAACAAAATGGCGGGTATTTCTAATTTAGGGTTCGAATTTCGACGAAAAGTGAATGAATTTATTGCTTATGTTTCGCAAAACAATTAGAAAATTAAAAAAAACGGATCGTCAATGCTTAATAAATGTAATAGCAAGAATAACTGTAAATTTTCAACGCGATTGATCAAATAGAACTCAAGCAATCCTGCACACCAGTTAAAAAAAGGTGTTCCGGAAAATAGCGTCGTGCGGACTCAGTTATAAACATTTTTTAAATATTGCAGCGTTTTTTTTAATACTTCTTATACTTAAATAAAGTACAAAGTTTCGTATTAATCGGTTGGTTACTTTTTTTTTACTGCCACTTATAAATTGCCTAGTTTTCCGCATCGCTAAAGTAGCCTAACCCCTTAACTCTACAGTGCACACGTAAATTAAAATTATACCATTGCACGTGTTCGGTCTCACGGACCCATATCACCAAATCTAGAAACCTTCGAGAAGATAATGTTTAGACGTAATCTATTGCACCTAATCTTTATTAAGAAAAATATTTAAAAACAAAATGAAATACTGACCAAATATCTTTTCCAATAATATCTTACTGAAAATATCATCCAAAAATATCTAAATTATTATCCAAAAATCTTTTTCAATATCATGAAAACTGTTCACTTGGGCCTGTCAGGCCCCACGTGCGCACTATAGGTCTAAATGCTCCCTCCGCCGTAAAGCAGCCACGCGGCCGTTTCAGCGTCGACTCGTACTACTCGAGCGCGTTCGGTTCGACCTTTCCCAACGCAATTTCGTGCTCCGTCTGACGCGGAGCCGAGCGCACGACTGCGCGCCCCAGGATCGGTGGAAAACGCTGGGACACAGGGCCACGGTTCAAAGAGATTATCTCACGGTCTGTGGCGCGCGTTTTCGGTTACGTTTGTCTAGACTAGCCGTCCGAGCGATCTTCGCGCCGCTTGTACGGCTTGCGCGCAGCAAAGGAACGATGGAAGAGTTCGAAAAGGTGGTCGACCTAGGAGAGATAATTTTCGTTTAACGGCCAGTTCCACGACTGTTCACCACGCGACGACGCTGCGAACGGGTTTAACGACTCCGTCGAGAAGACGGACGTTGTTGCGTGGGAGTGGCTGCAGGAGTGCAGGAGCGTGGAACGCTGCCAATATCTGAAGAGTGTCTGTTCCCCGAGGAACATCGGGGCTTAATTCGAGGGAGGCGACGGGGAACGGGATGAGGAACATGGTCGGTGAGATAGAGAGGCGAGCCAAGAGGAACTAATAGCGGACGAGATCCACCCTGCGTCTTCTGGTTCAACGGAACTGTGCGAATGCCCACGGGGACGCGTCTAGTACACTCTTGTTTATCTACACATTCTGATAGACCTAACGGATGCGAAATAATTTTTCCTTTTACGTTTCAGATGAAAAACAGCGAGGATTTGATGGTCACCATAGACGCCTTTTCTTAAAAAAACATTGCACGGAAACTTCTCCGAACTTTTTAATGAAAATTGCACATTCTATAGACGAAAGTATGCCCTATCTAATGTAAGTAGGGGAAATATGGACAAAACCGGGTACCTAGGTAAAACCGGGACGGACTATTATTTTTAAAACGGCCTTAAATTTTCCCGCGTCGTTGCAGCCACATATTGTCACGATGTGCGTTGTTCCACCAACAAAAGATGATTGTGTTACAAGCGTCCTTACTAAAGTTATACCGACTTGTGTGTTTTTAAAGGCTCTGATCTAATTTTCGATAGTTAAGAAACTTCGATACTTTTGACAGTGTTCAGGTAAGTACTTTTTTGTGCGAATTATGTTAATTGTTGCATATTAAAGTGTAAATAACTAAGACAGTTTGTTTGTACTTCGCCCTGGCATTGTTGATAATTCGTAATATTTAAAAAATTGTATGTTGAGGCAAAACCGTGCGGGGTAAAACCGGGTACCCGAAAACGAGGAAGTTATTAACATTAAACTAAATCTTAAGAAAGCACTACAACTAAAGAGAAAGAAAACCACAAAATTAAACAAAATACGGAAGGATAATAATAACAGTGGTGATGAAGACGGTGAAGACATTTGCAGTTATGTCCAACAATCCTATGCTTCATCCAAATTGAATGAGGATTGGGTGCAGTGTACAGTTTGTTATAAGTGAGCCACGAAGGCTGCACTGGTTGGGAGACTGAAGAATTGGACAAATTCCGTTGTTATAGGTGCTAGAGTCAGTTTTTACTATGGTACCGGTTTTACCCAGGCCATGGGGTAAAACCGTAAAAACGAACCATATTTTAAATCGTAATTTTTTTGTATCTGTTATTGTATTAAAAAAAAGAGTTTATTCTAATGAATCCTAATTTCAATTTCTTTTTTTCGTTAATAATGTCAAAGTTATAAGCTTTTATCCTTAGCCTCCCGGTTTTACCCATATTTCCCCTATATATTGTTTCTTTGATAAAAATATTTTTCCAAGAAAACCATTCTTCAAATCCATCCTACTTAAACCTTTCCCAATTTCATTTGTTCAAAATTTGCTCAGCTTATACATAAATCCGCCCCTGCTTGAGTGCCGTTATTCCACTTGATGAGGATCGACGTTAGTGGGAGATATTCCACAACATCCCATCCCGTCTACCGCGAGGATTTCGACTCGCGGAGCAGCCGAAATGGAAAGACGAGCCGCAGCCTCCGCGGCTCGGCGGGGAAAGCCGATTTGTGGGGAGGAAACGCGGGGAAAATGGGAAAACAGGCAGGCTTCGGGTCGTGCTTCTCGAAGCTGTGTACGGCAACGATGCGCTATAAATAGAAGAGCCTTGTTAGCGGTTGCACGAGGCGCGCGTATGTACTTGTCCCTCCTATATCGACGCTACACGTACACACGCCGGGGCGCATCGCTTCCTTCTTTTTTTAAACTCGAAAGAAGCTAACCAGCCGATAATCGCCGGACGGACAAACGAAAAACCGCGCCCCGATGAATAATGAAACGACACACGCTCGCTGCTTTTCCGCGATTCACCCGCCCGTTAGCCTCCTCTCACCTTTGACCCCGTCTATGATCTCGTTTCCATTATGTTTCCCATCGATTCGTCCAGCGCCGCTCTAGCGGTGGGAGCGCCGCGACCAACGTTCCCCTTTCGAGTGTCGATCGTCCGACGATATCTACCTACCTATGCTGATTCACGCTGATTCACGCTGGCCGGCTGGTAATCATACGCCCACACTTCCACTACTTGACGCCGTAAACATTGTACAAAACAGTTGTCCGTTTCAGAGAAATCGAGGAATTGTTTCTGTACTACCACTATCCTGCCCCTTCGAGTTCCACTGATGAACGATCGATAATCTCTCCACCAAATCGAAAGAGAAAAACAATTCTGAGCGAGCGCGTGGGGCTGCGCGCGACTTGGCCACCGCGTCTGTCTATCGCTCGTTATTTCTATTCTACTTGCGCGTAGGCGTCTGTATACATTGCCTATTCGGTCGTACCGCGAATAACGCCCCACCCTGGTACAATACCTCGTGCTCCCTGCTAATTCACTTCCCAAAGAGGCGCGGAAATTGAGAACAGACTCGAGAGTACAAAGCATGGGAATGCATCTCGGAGGAGCAGCTAGCAGCCAGAGGAAGGGGGTAAATTTCTAGGACTCCCTCGAGAGTTACCGTTTCCACGTTTCTAGTGACGTCGGGGCGTTTCTGTCGGCACGCGCGAGTCGAGACGATTGCGCAGCCATTCGCTTTATTTATAAACGTCCCTTTCACATCGGCTTTCGAAATTTCGATTCAATCTGGAAAACTTTTCGACGGGGACATGGAATCCACCCCGTCACTGCGAAAACGTCGCGGTGCGAGCTGCTTCCCGTGCAATTAACGGCCGGCATCGATCTCCGCGTTCGCGCGCGCTATCGAAAGAGATTAATCGCCGATTCGAATGAGAAATGAAACCTCCGCCCGTACCCAGCAGGAGGAGAAACAAATGGGCGGGCGTTTCACGCGAGTCCCTCGCTTCTTGCTGGCTTTTTACGCACTACGATTGAATCCTCGGCGACCACCCAGTTTGGCTTCTGGAAACTGGCCGGTGGCTGTGAGTACTTACGTCTGTGAAGTCGACGAGCCTCGCGGAACGCGATCACAGTGCACGCGGATTTAAACTGCTCGCGGAGCACGCGTGCTCGACGGACACCGCCAACTGCGAGAACAGACTGGTCGACGTAACAGCAGGACCACACACGAATTCCTTTCCGAACCGTCCGCGAATTCGGTGAGTCACGCGAGTCACGCATGCTGCAAAGTCTCGAGCGTAACGTCCCGTGCGAATCATTTAATTCCAGTCGTGTTGGCTGGAGAATTAAGTCTGGCACAGTCGGGGACCTTGCAGGAGTGCAGTACCTAGGGTGGGCCCTTTTTCAAGTATTTTCTTCCAAACGTGCTAATTAACACCTGGGATTAATCGTTTTTAGGGGCATGGGGAAGAGTTTCTGTCTGTGTTAACGACCCTTCAGCTGACGTCCTTGTAGGTTTAAGGATACTAGGGGAAGCCATTTTTATACCTGACACAAACACATTTTTTTTAGCTTTTAAGGAATAATATACACTTAGGTAATTGTGTATACTGTATATTATAGGGTTCATATGGACCAATTTTTTATATACACACTTCTTTTGATTTAAGGAACACAAGTAGGCTTGTGGAGAGCAACAAAGAATACCAAAAGTATTTCCCATGAGGCCGTGGACCACCCTAGGGTGCAGCTCCATCTTCAGCATCTTCGAGTAAATTAGAAAAAAATGTTTATCAAAGTATTGCTTTGACTTAAGATTAAAAAGAGAACACTAATTGAAAAATAAATACTTTTACATCGATAAGTATTAGTTATTGAGTTGATCAGTTTTTATTTCTATCTTTGGCGAATTTGTAAAATCTAGAGCATTTATATTACGCAAAACAGTAATGGGTGGAGATTGAAAATTTGCAATAAATCTCTCATTTCTTATCAGATTTGCACCAAACAATGTAGATTCTTTGTGTACATATATTACACGTCGCAACTCGAAAATTGTAAAAAATTGAGCTGCACCTCTCTCGCCGCAAGGTCCTCGTTTATTCCTCTAAACGGGCAAAGCCATATACCTTCAAGTTTAAATTTAATAGAGGGGCAGTGGACATCGCTCAATCATTTTCAAGCTCTGTAAACCCTTAAATTTCTCTACCCCTTTCGTGCCTATAGTACCCCAATTTCTCCTCTACCCCTGCGAGCAACGACGAATCCCGTGTAACTAAGCGATTAAATAAAAGCAGGCGTTTACAAAGATTGGCTTCGATAGAAGCTTCCTGGTTCTGTGGACACAGGGATTTTTCAGAGCTCCGCTACCCATACAGCACACTCTCGTTGCAGCATAGTTGCAGTATAGTTGCGGTGCAAGATTGCAACGATTCACGCAACGTTGCCGCAACTATGCAGCAATAATTCTATGTCCGCCTGCTGCAACGTTGCACAGCAACTTTGAGGCAACTTTGCACGGCAACTTTGAGGCAACGAAAAACTGTTAAAAAAAAATAAAAAAGTTATTGGTTACGACAGATTTGAACTCCGGCCCGCCCGCATGACAATCTGACGCTCTACCGTTGTGGCCACGGAACCTTCTTGGATGTAGAGTACTGTAGATGGTATATATATTGATTACTCCGTACGTTAAAAACTTTTATACTACATGAGTACTACGACCCCCATATATATATATATTGTCGTTCCAAAATCACTGTGCGCCGTGCTCGCCTTCACGGAAACATCAGTTTGGCACGTGCCACCAGTAAAGTAGATTCTGACTTATGCTTGGAACTGATTAAATGGTTGCCTTCTCCAACATATATTTTATATTTTAGTTCATTATACTGGATATCCGCGGGAACAGTAAACACCTGGATATTTCCTAACGTATTGGAGATATAAAAGAAATTGTTTACATGAAATTGCGTGGTTGGAGCGGGCAAATTTTCTACGGAACTCTTTTTTTTAACAGATCACTTGATAGTGCGTTTCAAGACGAATTCAATAAAGTATAATGTATACACTTTATTTCAGCTGGTTTTCGAGATATTATGTTTTAAAATTTGCTAACGCCGCAAAGTTGTGGCAAAGTTGCGACAAAGTTGCGGCAAAGTTGCGGCAAAGTTGCTGCATAGTTGCGGCATAATTGCGGCAAAGTTGCTGCATAGTTGCGGCATAATTGCGGCAAAGTTGCAGTGCATTATTGCAACGCAACTATGCAGCAACTATGCAGAAACAATTCTATGTCCGCCCCGTGCAATGTTGCACGGCAACGTCGCAGCAACCATACATCGACATTGCACTGCAACCATGCAACATCGCAAGGTTACTGCAACCATCCTGCAACTTTGCCGCAACGAAGTGTGCTGTATGGGTAGGAAGCTTCCACGATCCGCTGGGCCACGGTGAGATGAAAATCTGAGCATTCCACGGAGTCTAGCTCGCGAAATATTTCAATTTGGCGAGCGACGGGAAGGCTGGCCCAGCGAGATTTCATTTCTGCCAAGAAGAATCCGCTCGGAAAGGGAAAGTATTCCAGCGGCGTGTCTGTCGCGCGACCGTCTTCTTGCCGACGAGAAGGGCGGGGGTGGGAAATTCTTTCAGGGGCTGCTTCGCGGCTTAATCGACTACCACCCTTTAAAACATCTCGTGACTCGATCGCGCTTCAACCCCCCACACTGCTGCCGCAGAAAGGCATGCACTCTCGATCCATATTCAGCCGCGGCCACATGTTCCGCTCTGTCGTCATCGCTCGTTTCGGAGGAGGCGAGAAAGTGGAAAGCTAATACTCTGCGCGGGCCGCAATATTAAATACTTAAATATGCCTACCAATTAAAGAATTTTAATTTTTTTTCTGTTTTAATTTTATTTCACTTCCAGCATTGATTTACTCTTGAAACAATTGCAGGTCGGTGTTTGAAGGGAAAAAATGCCCCCTTGTATAGAGTGGACACTCCAACGCAACGTACGATTCCTCAGGCATTCCCGATAATTTGACTAATACCTAAGTGTTTCTAACAAAAGTTGGATTTTAAAATTTAAAAGATCTCTATGGTGCCTATGGTCTTGTTTTACTCATTGGTTATTTCAGTACTGATGGTAGATACCTACGGTGGAACATCTAGCGTTCGTTGTATATTTATTTATTTGGAGATCGCCCGTTACCCAGTGACACGCTAAAATCTCGAGATGTCAGTCACTCGATACCACGTGCAATCGCGCGAGCAGCTTACGCGTGACCTAAAAGCAGCCGTTACCTAGTTACGTCTGTACCCATCATCCCGCAAACACCCTTTATTCGCTGGATAAGGAGCAACGGTACGTATCGGTGTATTTAAATGCGATGGTCCCTGACCTTTCTCCAAGTTCGCGCGATCAATCACTGCCAATTAGCGAAATCCTACTCGAGAGTCTCTCCAGTGCGCCCATTAATATTGCAACCGCGCCCAGATTCGGGGAACGCAATCGTTCGTTTCTGCTTTTCGAACTTGGGGGACGAGGAGTCACCTGTTTTCCGCCGACGGCCACCTAACCAGCTCCCCTTGCACCTTTGACCCTGTGTCGTATATTTGGCCCTCTTCTTTAATGCAAATGCGACACACGACATTCTCGACGTCGCTCCTGCGACTGGAGTTTCGAATACCGTTCGATCGATGCAGATCGACGCGAAATGGGACAGAGTATGTACATACATATATTCGAAGCGAGAGGGTCGCTTTAACTTCCTCCTTAACCCATTGACGAACTCCCCCGCTGGAAAACCGCGTCCCCTGTTCCCCAGAAGCCGTGACGCTTCTCCGGAAGGACACAGCGCCGAGGAGGGTAGGCGCTGAATTTCGAGCGGGTGCAACGACACCGAGGGAAGCCCGCTTGGCGCGTGCAGCGCGAAGAAAGGCTGCCTCTGAATGGGGAGAGCTTTCGCTTTGAACAACGAATACTCGGCGAGACGAAAGGGACGAGTGAAGAAGCTTTCCCGCGATCCGAATGAAAAGGACGATGATCCGAGCTTTCCAAGCCGGCGACTATATCTCGAAAGCTCTAGGAATCGGTTAAAGCCCCAACAAGTTAACGCTCCATTCCTCGCGACGTAGGTATCTGCCGAATCGAGGCAGGCCTTTTGAATCGAGCAGGGTCGGTGCGATTGCTGCCCCCGTGCTAGGCTTAGCTGACGCCAGCACAGAGATATACCTACGTGTCAGGTCGCCCCGTCTCAACGCAACCCTGTTTCCATTATTGAAGTTTATATCGAAACTGCCGGCGCTCCCGATCGAGGTAAGATTCGTGCGGCTGGCAAGCTCCAACAATGAGGCGCGCGGAGCTTTTGTCCGCGCCGAGCACAAAGGGCGAGAAAGAGCGGAGGAAGATCGGGTTCATTAGTCGGCACAGTTTGCCCTAGCTCGCGAGCGGGGCAAGCGTTCGGACCTCGACATCCAACCTATTCGCGAGCACACTGGAGACGTCCAGGAGACACGGGCACGAAGCACAGCAGTGGTAGAAGCCCGTGCAGGTTCGACGGATGAGGGTATTCGATCGCCAGGCGTTCACTCGATATATCCGATCGAAACTGCAGCAACACCACTGACCACGGGGGAGGCGCAGGGGAGAAATAACGGCGAACGCATTATCGATTAAGGAAGACGGTGTGCAACGACGCTCTAGCCTACGATTGCCAGAGTATCGCGGGGCGCAGAGCGTCCCGATGGATCCTACGGGATCAGTCGTGAGCCGAGCAGGATCGATCGTTAAATCCTGCGTAGCACGGAACGCACCCCTTTAAGCGTGACGGTATCTCACTTACCCCAGTGCCGTGTCCTCCATGCCAACTATTGGGAAGCAATCGATCCCCGCTGCTCCCCCGATCGTCCCGGTTAGATCGCGATCACTCTCTTCCTCGCTGATCACTCTCTTCCTCGGAGCCTCGTCCACAGCGCCGCGTTTCCTCCGCTTCTGCTCCACTTCTGTCGTTCCTCAGCCAGCAGCGGCTACCGTGGGGTGCACGTCTCTCTGCCGACAGCTTACATCTTGACGGTCCGCGCCAGCTGTGTTCCGCAGGAGACACGCTCTCTCGGCCCTCTGCAGCGACACACCACCGCGACCCACGTCCTACTCATGCTCGCCACTCTCTCTTGGCAACGCGCGCGCACCCGCTGCCCTTACCCGCGACCTACGTCGAGCCAGGGATGAAGCCCGACGGGCCAGCGCCATGGGATCCTCGCATTTCCAGTTTCACTTCCCTCCAGTTACCTTCGATTCGTCGTTCGCGCTTCAACTTTTCAAGCCCGTTCACCGACGCCCAGATATTTCACGGGGGTTGGTTCGCGTGGACCAACAAGTAGACAAGTAGACTACGTGAATGAACTGGCGAGAGACGGGGCACCGGAATCGATGCAGTCGCCTCTGTGGGTTTAGTGCACAGTAGGGGCGCACGCTCCCCCAGGGTAGGATTAGTCACGATCCCACTCGGTCGTAAAGTTTCAAAGGTAAAAGGAAAAAGGTGGGACCCCGTAACAGAGCTGTCACCTCGTGCCGCTCTATTATTCCGGAACGTATGATCCGCTATGTTAATCGAGGAGAATTTCGCGACCACGTCGATTGTTTACCACGTCGGCCGGTGCGGCACCGGCACAGTCGGGTGCTTCGATCGACCCGGCATGGGGGAGACTGATCTGCAAACGATGATAAAACGATCGACAACCTCTGGGAAATTGGGGAACTCGAACGTTCGCGATTCGATAATTTGTGGCCACAGAAATCCACGGGGTAGGATACAGTGAAGGAGTGATAATCACCTGCGTAGGTGTATTTAGTGTATAACTTCCACAGACTGTCTTATTCTCCTTTTCTTATTTTTTTTCCATCTCTCTGTACTCTAAAGGATTTCCCGGCGATAATAATAAAAATAAACATAAAAATAAAAATCTTGGACCCCTCGCGATTTACATCGTTCCGATTTAATTTAGACTCCAGAGACGCTTAAAACTCCGGTAGAGATTCTTTCTCGGTTAAAGAAGACTCCGTATACTGGGTACGCAATCTGGTTCTATGGAGGGTGTAATAATAAAAGGGCGCAGGGCGGTGGGGTTTACGACTCCATCTCTGCACCCGGTAGCGAGTAAAACAGGGCTGGCTAAAACGAGTCGCCCAGTCACCCCTGTAATACGCCGAGAGGCAGCCTGCGCAGAGAGTCGCCATCGTGATTGTTGGAAAAGCCTCTGTATTTTGCATGTAGTTTATTGTCTTACGGTTGACGCTCGAGTCACGGGACAGGCGAGTGAGTTTCGAGGGCACGGCGTAGTCCGCGCGTCGACCAATCGACACGGCGTCGCCCTTAGGGCCGTCGCGGCGCCGAGCGTTGTTGCCCGCGATCGATGCGCTCGCTCGCCGTGCCACCAATAAGGAATCAGACGGCCAGCAACGACGACGCCGATGCTCCATTTCGAATACAAAGTTCCCTCGTGCCCCTAGCTGTGCTCGACGAGCGTCCAGGATCCATCTGTGACGTCGCGCCCAGAGAAACACGGGCCACCGTCTCATATAAACATTTTATTTCCGTTAGTACGTACACATTTGCGCCAGCACAAGAAAGGATCGTTATTATATAAAATGAGATTAATGCAGAGTTCCTTTTCCGAGACTAGACACACGATTCGACCGTGGAACTTCAGGATCATCGCGGACCCGTCCGTTGAGCGACTACTCGCGCTCCCGAAACTATCCACGACCCTAAAATCCAACAGCAATGTTCGCCAGGCGAGATCTTTTTAGAGACGCGTCGACCGACTCCTAACCCCTTCTTCAACGGCCCACCGCCGCTTCCTCTTAGTCCTTCGCAGACGCTGCACTGGAATATCTGGGCGCGAGGATCAACAGCTTCCACGGGGATTCGTTTTAAAGTTATCGCCAATTCGGTGTGTCGAACCGCGAGATATTCCAATGCACGGGGTCAACGCGCTACCATGAAGAGTCGACGAAGTTGTTCTCGCAGAACCCGGTCTGTCCGAAGTACGCGCGCGTTTATGGTATTTACAGGGCAGTGTTAGAAGTATCCGAGTTACGCTAGTAAAAGGCAGTCACTAAGTGACTCTTCAAGGTTCCACGCTCCGCAAGCGGAATAAAGCCGAAACGCGCGACATCCTCGGTCTGCTCGCTTCCTAGTGCCCTCGCGCCTCATCAGTGTCTACCAATGAATTCTCTCGCGTAATTCCATGGTACTGTTCCTGAACCGTGCTTCTGCACAATTCGCAAATCCCGGACGAATCAAGGAAACCACAGCTTGCGAAACACGGTTGTAAATCGTCAAGAAATACGGCGAGTTGGCAACGTACCGTGTTATCGGTACTGGTAATTCGCGGTTATCGCGCGTCGATAATACCCAGCTTAAGTGCACACCGAAAATGCACAGAATTACGCCACAACTCTTTTCACGTGATTTCCTGAACATATCTTTATCGTTCCTGATAGATTCGAGGCATATGACCTCGTGCTGGATAAAGTACAAGGAAAATGAATTTCGTCGGTGATTTTTAATATTCCACGATTACTCCCAGCACGAGGCAGAGTTCGCTTGTGAGAATCGAGAGGAAAATTCGGTGTGAATAAACTGAAGCCGCGTATCGTGTATAGGGCTGGGACTATTCGAATAATTTAATATTCGAATATTTTACAAGTATTCGAATGCTACGAATAAACTTCGAATATTTGAGTATTCGAATGTTAGTATTCGAATAGTATGGTGTGAAGTGGGTCAAAATTAGCCTACAAGATTTCACCCTCACAAATGAACCTAAACAACTTGATTTATAATTCACACCATACTATTCGAATACTTAAATATTCGAATGGCATTCGAATACTTGGATATTCGAATAGTATACGAATACTTGAATATTCGAATTATATTCGCCAAATAATTGAGCAACTGAAGTATTCGAATATTCGAATACCGAAAAATTTGACAAATAGTCCCTAATCGTATACACTTCACCATTTTCCAGCCATGCCTTCTATTTTACGCGATGCATCGTCCTGCCCGCTCCCTTTTAAACGTTACCGGCTACGATCTACAAAAATAGTGCAATCTCTTCGGCAGCCTCAAGATTTTCTCCTCTTCTTTTCCTATTTCTCCTTTTTTCTGGGCCGCGGTCGTCGCATTATCCTAAGGTTGGTGACCACGTCGCACTCAAACTCTGCTCCCTGCTCTCTTCCTCGAGCGTTCTTACCGTTAAAAAACATCGATTAACAAACTGGAGCGAACGCTTCGCCATTCAACTGCGACAAGCTCAGTCCACGTGCACGAGTCCTATGTCACTTTGACTAACGCGTCCAGCATCGCATAGATTCGCTGGCACCCCATTCGCAACAGAACGGGAGAGTGAAGTCCACGAGATCATTTTCTTTCGCTCCTTTCTCCAGCGGTCACGATCGACTCGCTAAGGTCGCCCCTTTCTCTGTACACTAGTGAAACGCCATCGACTTGCGTGTCCCGGGGCCAGCAGGCAACGTCTACTACATGAAAAACAATCGGGAAGTCGAGCACTACTTGGCTAAGTACCGTACGCTTTCCTTCACATGCTCGTCTGCCGTCTACGCTAACGATTAGTGGCGAGGCTTCGAAGAAGAGTCGCAAATTCGTCGAAAATGAAAAGTGAACGTCACAAGATACGGGGGTAAATATGCACGTCTGCGTGTAGAATCCAAAGTTGCCGTTCAAAGGTGTCCCTACTCGATGAACGTGCGCCGATGAATCCGTAAAAACTGAAACTCGCGTCGCTCGGCTCCTAAAGACACATTGCAACGCTTCTCGACCTTGAAGAATCGATGATAAATATACAATCGCTAAAACAATTACACGGCGTGTGTATGCGTGTTCTCTGTGTGTATGTGTATATATGTGTATATATATATATATATATATATATATATATATATAAAAAAAATCCCAAGTCTGCCCCCATCGTCGATTCACGACCGAGGCCCGCGCTCTCGAGACCGCCGAGTCGTGGATCCTGTTAACGGAGATCAGATCCCGACGATCGTCAGGTATGCTTCACGTCGTCTGATGACTCACTGGCGAACCTTCTTCAGGAACGAATGGAAGACGTGGTCGAGGATGTCGACGCGAAACGATTTAGCTTGCTGTCGATGATGATCTCGTCGCCGTTGCGGATGTTGTATCGATAGAGCTGCTTGTTCGGGTACAGCATCTCCTCCGGCCCGTACTGCGCCTTCATCACCTTCAACAGATAACGGATTAAAAGGCTTCGGTTCCGAGGCCACCGTCTAACAAACTAATTCACCTTCGGAAATTTGGCGGGATGCTGGGGATCGAAGGGGTGCGAGGAAAGGATTCGGGTGAAGAGGTATTCATATGCTGATTTCGCGTCTTTTAAGGGGCCTCTCGAGGAACCAGACGTTCTGGAAAACAGAAAACGACCCTATAAAGTAAAACGAGACTGGACAGTTCACCTGATCCACGTAGAAGAGTCTCATCCTGTTTGCCGGGATTTTCACCATGGTCTCCAACTTGGTTTTCAGCTCGAAAACCGTTCTGTACACGTCCACCGATCGCACCTACGAGCACCAGCAACGTTTATGGTACATCTTAAGTCGGTCGAGGCGCGGAGAACGCGTGGGAACGAACAAGCAGCAGACTGACCGCGGTCAGTTCGGCACCCGGATCTTGCGATTTAATTACTGCGATTATCTTTACAGGGAATTTACCTCGACAAGGTCTCCGTAAGTGAACGTGACCTTGACCCTCTTCTCGGGCTTCAGGTCGACTTGTACCAGAGGGTCCAGCTTTCCGTGAATAGCCACCAGCTCGGAGTACCTGAAAACGGTGGAACAGGGTCAAGTTGGGGCTGGTGACGAGACCGACGGTGACCGTGAAACTAGAATAGCTTTATGGGTTCTGCTTCGTCCGGAATAGAAGCGACAAAAGCCGAGACCCGGCAAGGAAACGGGCAACTAGTCGGTGCTCGCGCTCGAATGGAAATCGCAGGAAAGCTCGGCCAGGTGTCGGCGCGTGTAGAAATGGTAAAGCAGGAAGCAGGCGCGGCGCGTGAATTAAGGATCGATGAAAGATCGCCGCGAAACGGGGTTACCACCTTTCGGGTCTGTCCGCTTCCGGCTTGTCCATGTAGTAGCGGATGAAGGCTCTCTCGGCGTCCTCGCGCTCCTGGGACGAGATCACTCCGCCGCCGTTTAATGTCTCGACATTTGGAAGCCTGGCGATCAAAAGCTGCCGCCTCTCGTGCTCCGTGTACTCTCGAGGACTCTGCAACGCGTTTAAAAATATATGTAGAGGGGAAATATGGTTACCGCGCACTTTATGGCGAATGCTTTTCTCTCGCATAAAGCTAGGCAGTTGGTTCCCCCAAGGTAGGTTTCCCTATATGTACGTGAAAGGACGTAACGTGAAGAATTTCAAAGCCGATTTTCTCGAAAATCAAGGGCAATATCAAAAAATTGTATTCCTTTTTCTCCACTTATTTGCTTGTTATAAGTCGAAAAGAAAGAGTAACTTTTTTTTATATCGCTCTTCGTTTTCGAGAAAATCGACTTTGAAATTTGACCGAAGAGTAGGCGGTTAAAATCCAGAGGCTGAAGAAGTTTTAGATTAAGATTAGGACTTCGGGCTACCAGCATCTGCCGGTACAGATTGTTTTCGAAAGGCACGCGTACGGATTCGTTTAAAGCGGTTGATTTCGTGCCAAGATTTCGGACGGGTACAGCTAAAATGAACGGATTTAGTGGCGCATACTAGACCGAGCTGTCGTAACGTTTTCTCATCTCAGCTGCGTTCCTTTTATTGGTTTCGTTCCCGCGAACAGAAGACTGTTCGAAATCGCGCTCCCACAGCCGTCTTTCTAAAAATAAAGCCGTCTGTGTTTCGAGAGGCTGATGGTACCCTAAATCATCTCTGAAGCCCGTTCGAGCGCGATCACCCTAAAAAACGAGGTGGATTTAATAAATCAATTTGTCCCTCGACTCATTGCTCCCGCTTTTAACCGCCTTACAGCGTGTCTGGACAAATCTGGGTCGCGAGTGAGTAGCACCAGATGTTCCGTGTGTTGCAACTCACTCGATTTTGTCTTAGATTCGTTTGAATCAACACGAATACAGAGAGAGGATCTAGTCGTTCACCTCGAAAAGAGGGCAGCCCTGAATCCTGAGGGACTTGAGGGCTGGAAACCTGGCCAGTCTCTCGACGTCGTCCCAAGTCGACAGCAAAGTGCCGTTCACGTTGAGGAACCTGAGCTTCCTGAAGGGGTCGTGGGGGGACTTGATGGTGTTGCCGCTGGACTCTGACTCCGACTCGGACCTATCGTAATTGACCTTGCTCTCGGCGAATATTCTGTTGCCCTTTTCATCCGCGGAGGTGTTCTCGTCCAAGTTGTTCATGTTCTCGTTGTCCTGGCTGACGTTCTCAGGGTCCTTGTTGGGGCAGGGCGCCTCCTCGTCGTTCGAGTTCCTGTTCTCGCCGAGGTCCAGCGACCTGATGGGACACTCCGCTAGAACTAGGCTCTCCAGGTTCGGGAAGATGTAGCCAAGCTTCGAAGTCTCGTTCCACGCCTCAACGGGGTTGCCGGTGAAGTGGAGCTTCTTCACCGAGGCGTTGCCGTTCTCTGGCATCTGGTGATCGATGTCCACGGTTTTGTACTCGTTGAGGGAGAGATGCAGCTCCTCCAGGTTACGGAGCAACCGCACAAGGCCCTGCACCGTCGACCAGGA
Source organism: Andrena chrysosceles (assembly GCA_963855975.1). Classification (NCBI taxonomy): domain Eukaryota; kingdom Metazoa; phylum Arthropoda; class Insecta; order Hymenoptera; family Andrenidae; genus Andrena; species Andrena chrysosceles. Next base: position 13,964,773 of record OY979769.1, on the reverse strand, counting down.
CACCCTGGTGCCATTGAGCACCAGGTTCTTGAGCAGGTCGTAGCTGCCGTGCTTGATTTCCAGTACCTCCGCGAGGCTGTTGAAGCTCAGGTTGACGAACTTGATCTTCGGCATGTGCTGCAGGATCCCGAACACCTCTGTCCATTGGGAGAGCTTGTTCTGGGCGAGATCCAGCTCCTCCACGTTCTTGCACTTGCTCCGCAGCTTCTCGTCGTCGTTGCCCGCCGACTCGATGTCGCAGTCCTGGAGCACCAGCAGGGCCGGCACCGTGTGGCGGGGCGACTTTTTCGGTATGAAGATGCTGACCGATAGGGCTGCCTTCGGCGAGCTGGACTCCGTCTCCTCGTCGGTCAGGGAGCAGTCGGTCGTTGAACCACCGTACTTCAGCTCCAGCGCTTCCAGCAACGACGGCATGTTTACTGCATCCTGAAACAGACCACCGTTTCACACTTCTTTCAGGATTACACACTAGGGCTGGGACTATTCGAATAATTTAATATTCGAATATTTTACAAGTATTCGAATGCTACGAATAAACTTCCAATACTATTCGAATATTGATGTATTCGAATACTGTTGTATTCGAATAGTATGGTGTGAAGTGGGTCAAAATTAGCTTACAAGATTTCAACCTGACAAATGAACCTAAAGAACTTGATTTATAATTCACACCATACTAAGGTAGTTGACCCGATTCTCGATCGCTTAGTGATTAGTTGAGATTGTATTAGGTTAAAACAATTATTCTAGTGGAAAAGAGACATAAATTTGGTCACGATAATAAATTTACGTATTAATGAAGTAAATAAAATTGAAAAATAACATTTAAATCGAAAATTTTTGTTAATATAGTAGTTTAAAGAAATATATCTTTGGAACGCAAATGTCGATCAATATTTTAGAGTCGGGAGTAGTTCTCGATATATGCGAAACCCAATTCTCGATCACTAAAAAAATGTAGTAATGTTGGTTAAGAAATATTTTGTTATCATTAAAATAAGGAAAATACTTAAAATACTTTATAATTTAAAACAATACAAAACGAATGAAAGAAATTAATTCGAATTAACGTTCTCTTTATCAGTGAGATCATTTTTCTTTTTGGTTAAAGACGCAATATGGCTAGAAAGTAGGAGGAAAGTTGAAATTCTGATACTACTCGAGTATTATCATTATTTCCTCACAGATGACACTGTTTATACGTCTAAAATTTTTTTAATTATTTGCTAAATAGTTTATAAATATAATGACATTTTATTTCTTGTCCTTACGACACACAAAATATTTTAAAATCGTATTTTTTACTTCAGTGATCGACAATTGGGTTCCGATCGAAAACCGGGTCAACTACCTTATTCGAATACATCAGTATTTGAATACTTATGTATTCGAATAATATTCGAATACTTGGATATTCGAATAGTATTCGAATACTTGGATATTCGAATTATATTCGCCAAATAATTGAGCAACTGAAGTATTCGAATATTCGAATACCGAAAAATTTGATAAATAGTTCCAGCCCTAATACACACCGCCTATTATATTGTTCCTTCAGTTACGAGGGCTCGCGAGCTTCCCCGGTCGATTTAATTTTTTTCTTCTTCCCTCGAGATTCGATTCCCCTCCGATACTTGCGCAAAGGTTCAACGACGACGAGGAATCTACTCGCGGGGAATGGATGGGATTCTGGACAAAGGGGAGCCCTTCGCAGCGGCGCGGCACAAGGTGCCTTTGTTGTCGGGGAAAGAACGACGGGAGGAAGAAACGCGCGAACCGGGCATCCTCGAGGTGTATCTGGTCTGACCATATCCGCTAAGGTCACGGCATTGTCTTTTTGCGCGGTGGAAAACCGGTACCGGTTCCCTGGTCGTCGCTGGAAAACGATTCCGCGGCCAAGCGAGCTTCGCCCACGCGATTCCTCTATTAGCTATCTCGAACAGCTCGAGACGATCGTCTTGCTCGCACGACCGCGGACAAAGGTCCCATGGAACGGTTTCTCGCACTGCCCTCCAGGGGTCTTACACGCGAGGATTACGGGGAACGAAGGCACCCGAGCCGTCGCGACGAATGGAATGCGGCAGTTTCTGCTTCGAACACTCTCCGTAGAAGAAAACGAAAGAAATGGAGAGAAAAAAAGGAAAGAAAGGGAAATAAATGTGGCGGAGTGCAACGGACCACGACGGGGACAGACGAAGGCGGGCGATTACGGAATATTCCGCGAGTGAACGCGGGGTGGTAGGAATGTTACGTGAATTTGGCGGTGATCCGACGTGCCAGTAGTGAGTAGTGAGTAGAGGAACAACGCGCACGCGACTCTTGGAAACGGTCCAAACGGCGTCCTCTCCGTTTGCGGTCCCTTACGAGGTCTACGGCGCTTTCTAACATTGCGTGGGATTTTTCTACAGCCGCGGACGGCGTGCCTTGCAGGAGCAGAGAGAAGGAACCGTCGTGGCCGGCTGGGGGGCTTCATCCCCTCGGGAAATTGCACGATCGAGAGGAGAAGCGGTTGCGCGCGCTGTGATCCGCTCGACGAGCGCCCAGAGAGGAGTAGACCGGCATAATAGTCGTTGCATTACTCCCTGGCTTCCCCTACGTAATCGCGATATCGGTTCAACGGCCATGCGAAATTAACTTTCTCCGGTAGGTACGGACCACGGGCCTGCCAACGAGAAGCCCGATAGAAGCGGCGCAGCGCACCGTGCTCTCCTCGCCTGATACCCGCCTAGCGATGTCCTCGACACGCCAACGATCGCTTTCAATCGCTGCCAGAGCCCCGGGCAGTTCCATCCGCGGAGTTGAGCAAATTTTATTTAGAATAACGAATAAATTTGTATTAAAAAAATCGATATTTTAATTTAATAAAAATTAATTCTAATAACGCCCAGCTGTGTTCCATCGTCTATCGCTCTACTCGCTACCCATTAACCCCATCTCTCCATTAGCTGTATGAAATATAGTTCTTCACCCCTTGAATATTAGTTTCAATTGATCGTCCCTCGAGTAGGTACTTGCACTGCTTCAAAAACAAGGTGCATTCTAGCGTCTAACTATCTAACAGTATCAATGTATTAGAATGATCCAGTGGCGCATTCAGGGGGGTGGGGAGACGAAAAAGGAGATTAATATAACCACGACTGGAGTAATTTAAGCACTTCGTAAAAAGAAAAGAAATCTGGATTTTATACTTGAAATAAATTTTTCAAATAAATAGATTAAATCCTAAGTGCGCTACTGGAATGAACTAACTGATTGTATGGGTAGCCGATCTTCGGGGGGTTTAAGCGTTGATCGAGATCTTGAAACGCAGGCTTCGAATTGCCATCGCTACCAGCTCGTTCGAATCGAGGTACAACAGGTCGATGCGATTAGTCATCGGGTACAGTGTGGTCCAGGAGCACGCAAGGTCCTTCGTGGTAATTTTGTTCGGGGGCTGAAAGCCGAACATCGGATTTTACTGGATATTAAATGAAGTGTGTGGAGAGAGCATGGAAACGCAAACGCTCGAACAAACATGCAAAGCTATCCTAATGAAATTACACAATGCGCTCCGTTGCATCACGTGGCCGCAATGTTCGTTAACTGTTCTAGCATCGAACACGGTAACAACGCTAAAACGCGAGCACGCTACTTTCTCCTCGCCCGACGATTTCATGCGCGAAATATCCACGACGGTCGTACGGCTAAGCCCGAGCAAAATCCGTTCGGAGATTCGAGCGGAAACCAGTTTCCCAGGGAAACGATTAAAAGGCTCGCTGTAGGAGCCGAACATTCGGAGGAACAGCCTTTTTTCTAGCAAGAAATAGTTGCGAGGAGAAATCCTCACTTTCGGTAGAACGATATTTCATCAGAACTTTCTTCGGCGCATTTTTCTGGACTCCCAAGCTGCTGGGAAACCGCAGAGATGGGCAATTCTAGGTGAAAGTTTTCCTCCAACCAATTGTTTGAATAAAGTATCACCTACACTCGTATTTACATGCTACTCTATTCAGCTACTTCCTTAATGCGAGCAACGCGTTACGGCGCAGTTAACAGGTTAAAATCGAGCAGGCGCGCGAGTGGGCCGAACAGCTGACGATCCTCCGCGTTCCAGAAGCGAAGCGTGGTTCAAAGGCGTTAGGGTGCGCTTAGATCGCCGCAGCAAGTCGAGCAAGAGAGTCAAGAGACCCTTCCTGCGCTCGAAATCAAAAAGAAATTGCCCTCGATGATCGTATCCTTCCCAAATGGGTCTTTATCGCGCGAGTTCCCTTCGCACTAAACCCGAATAATATTTCGATCAGCACAGTTCGACTGTGAGACTAACTATTCCCAAGAGTTTGCATAATGTTCGCTACAGCGTAAACGCACCCTAACGTTCAGCGCAACGTGTATCTAAATTTACGTTGGTGGTGATGGTTACGAAATGTCAGGCAGAAGCTGCCGCGTACTGGGTCAGTCGGGAACATACATACGTACATAGGATCTCGCGTGATTGGTCCCGAGAAGCGAGACACCGCTGTGGAACACTCACAGATCATTTCTATGAAGCGACTCTACCCCCTCCGCGTCCCCCTATCGTTTAAAGTACATTAGAAAAGGCGTCCATTGCTGCAGCGAAGTGTGACGGGGGAAAAATGACCGAAGAGAATCCGCGAGATTTTGGATTCCTCGGGCAGGAGGATATACATATACACTCGCCTCGACGGTTCCGTGGCCCAAGGACTTAGAAAGTTATCGCGAGATAGGTACGAGGCAGAAAAGACTGGGCCGCTCTCCAGAACGGGAGTATCATTATTTTCTACCGTGCTTTTCCCGTGCCGATTTTCGTGCAGTCGCTGGAATAAGAGAAAAACAGCGATAAACGATACTTTCTAGCCACAGGGGAATGAAGTGGAGCGATGGATTGTTTAGCGCGCAATTTCCTATTCAAAGTACATAGTCGCGGCTAAGAAATTCATTGTACGAGTTGGCAGGGTCGGTGGGTAACTCGGAGACAGAGGGGAATCGATGGTGATCTATCCTCCTCCGTTGCTGGACAGAAGCTGATGATATCGATAACGCTGCAAGGGGAGGAGTACAGCGCGCGTTTCTGGCGTGTGCTGCGCAAATGCTCACCCGTCTCGGAATATTACTCGGTTGGCCAAGGTTGCCGTTCGCTCCGCTCGCGACTCGAGGAGCATCGTGCACGTGTGCAGATACATATATCTGCCGGCAGCACTTACAGAGAGGCGCACCTATACACACACGCGCCCGTATTTACGGTGCACGCGTGGATCTATCTCCAGATATATATGCATACGCGCTGTTCCAACTGCGCGCCACGACCGCAGACGTAACACCGTGATCCCTATCAGAAGTAAAGCTAAAATGCGACACAGCCGCTGCGAGGAAATCGATTTCGAGCGTGTGCACTTTATCGATAGATACGTGTCGCAACTAACGGCGTGGAACACGTGTCAGCGTTTCCCAACCGTCTCCCTTTCGACTTAAATCGATTACTGGCGCGTCAAACTTGTCTCACGGCTAATCAACGCTCGCATGAAGCACAATTCCAAGTTTCGAGCGACCTTGGGTCGCTCGGGCTACCACGTCGATAAGAAAACTTGTCAGCGTGACCGTTACGAGGCAAGTTTGCTTTTTAAACTTGCAGGAAGTTAGACATCGTCTGTCGATCACTGTCGAGGTGTCGTTGTCTGGCTGCTTCGACTCGACAGATCTAACGATATTGGCGTCGCAGGAACAGTAGAGGATGCAAGCTGAGATTGGGAAACGCTGTGCGCGCATGCACCTATTCTTTGTTCGTTTCTCGGCTTTTAAGAGCGGGTCTCGCATCGATGCACGGCAATTATTATATCGATGTGTGTGTGAAAGTTGAGAGATACATCGAACACAGTACAATGTACCGAGCCTCTCCCTTCCAGCAAGTGTGTCACAGATCAACGATTTAGAATTTAAAATATAAAATATCTAAAATCTATTGCGATAACAGGCTCTGTAGTCCGCGAAACGGATGGACCGACGAAGCTTTCATCGAACGGTGGCGTTCGTTCCGCCACGAAACTTGTTTCGAACGGCGCGCGCAAAAAGCGGACCGTTAATTCCGAGAAATCACTTTCCTCGTGGCGGGAAAAAAGGAGGATCGCCGGAAGTTCCTCGCCTTCTTTTAGAAAATTCATCGATAAGGAACGAGGATAAAACGGAAGCTATCCGTAACGTTTACGCTACCGCGGAGCGGGAGCGCTAATTAGTACCTCCTATCCAAGCATCTATCGAGTTCTAATGTGGAAAAATAAACCGGGCAGACGTCGAAGGGAGGGCGGAGATCAGCCACGCGGGCTGCCCGACGACAATGGTGGACGCTGAAAGGCGCTGCCTGCTTTCTAATCATTTATTTGCACGAGGGTATTTTCAGCGGCGAAAAGCGCCCGCTATTAACAACTACGTGGTATTACAGAAGCGTTATTCCTGGAGGGGTAGTGCTTTCGTTTACATAATGTACGCTTCTTCCGTAAGCTAAGCTCGGTTGACGCCGATGGAGCACTGCCGAACAAACATTTCTGACCAACGTGTTTCCTCGCAACTTTTAATTTTTCACGGGAGCATAAAAATCGTGCCGGATCGAGCTTACCTAACCTGTCCAATGATGCAAGCCAGCAAGGACAATTTGAAACGAGCATATAGGTACGTCTGACAAGGAAACATATCGAACCCGAAAATTCTGATTTTAATGAAACTCCGTACGATTGTAGAGCATGTCGGAGTATGTAAGAAACGATTTTTTTTCTGCGGAAAAACACTCTAAGGGGGTGAAATCAGCCCCCAAATTTCAGCGATTTTTCGTTTTTCGAGTATAACTTTGGACGTACAAAAATTTCTTTTGCAGCGCGTTATACGGCATCAAACACTGAACATTTTGTCCATTTACGGTTTTCTTCTACCTCGCACCGTTACAAAGTTATACTCGAAAAACGAAAAATCGCTGAAAATTTGGGGGCTGATTTCACCCCCTCAGAGTGTTTTTCCGCAGAAAAAAAATCGTTTCTTACATACTCCGACATGCTCTACAATCGTACGGAGTTTCATTAAAATCAGAATTTTCGGGTTCGATATGTTTCCTTGTGAGCGATGATAAAAGTATGATGAACACCACCATGATTCTAGACGCCACTGGAGACTGCATATATTTCGCGCTTCCTTATGCCCGAACCAACGTGTCAAAGTACAGTTCCTTTCAATTGCGTCGGCCTTGAGGTTCGTATAGACAAGGAACGACGCAATTCTCACGGACGCGTGTTCCTTTGTTCCCCCCGAAACCTCTTTTACGGTCCATTATCGTTCAACTGCGCTCTAATGCCTAAGAAAAAAACGGGACCCGCTAACCTGTCGCAATTAACGACTACTTGTTACTCGCTCGACTCTTTATTCCCGGGGAACTGTGTCGCTGTCGCTATCTACGATGGACGAGGGTATGTAGAAGTTACGAAAGGCACTTGTACCTGGCGATCGACAAAACGTTGTTCCCATCGTCGATAAATCAGGTAACCCTTTCGACATGGACTAACCGAGATTTCTTAACGGCCACCGAGATGCAGGCGGGAGATAAGGGGGAAGATTGCGACAGGGAATAAACTGGTTCGAGGAAACGGCGTTGCAATAGGGATACGACACTAGCAGCTGTGAATGCGCGCTGGCTAGAATCGCGGATTCCCGTTTCCCGTGCGCGTACAGCTGATAGTGATTATGTAAGGCTCGAACACACAACGCGTAGCAAAACACTGTCAACGCTATCTGGTGCATCGCTGAGCGATTATTTGATGTTGCGAAAAAAATCTGGAATAGACAGCTATCAAGGCGCAGTAACGTTCGAGTCTGAATCACGGTTCTGATACTATTGACAATGCGGAGAACCGCGTCTCTCGACATGCAAACACGCGAGCACGGAAACAGAACGGAGGCCAGATTCGCTTCCGTAATGCGATATAGGAGGCGTATCGAGAGATGTCGCGATAAAGAGGCGAAAAAGAATGTCGCTCGTAGGTTGGAGGCTAGGGTGGATCGATCGAGCGAGGTTCGCGGAAGATTAGAACGGGAACGGAATTAAGACGCGTTGGACGAGAATACCGTCAAGGAATCGGGTCAAGGATCACGGAAAAACTATCGCGCGTATATTGGGATCGAGGCGGGAGGCTTGTCACAGGTACTCACTGTTTCTCTGTGTATAGTAGCCCTTCGTCCACCGATCTACCTCCGGGTGTACCTTCCGGGAGGTTACTGGGATTATATCCTGGGTGAGATGCACTCGCGATTTATCGGCACGATCACGGGACCGAGATCGGTTCGATGGGTGATCGAAGGGGGGGTTAGGAAAGGAGTGGTGTCGCGTACGGACACACGAACGTGCCGCTCGCCGTCCACCGTTGAACTGATTTCTGCCTCCTTTGTTTAGTAAACAGAAACAGCTGAGCCGCGCTACTGGTTACGAGGTGGTGGGAGCTGGTTCCTCTCTTCCCGCACAGCGATGACCACACGGCGCAGGCACGCTTCGTGGTAAAAAGATCACGTGGGCTTCGGTGCTCGACCAATCGGAACGCTCTGCTTGGACACGGCGGTGTCGCGACCACAAACCGCTGGATTATTTTCGTTTCATGAGAATTGTAATAAAGTATGACCCCTCGAACCGTATTTGTCGGGACACGTGTAGATATTCGGGTTTAGAGAAATAAATTTCTTTTCCTTTTCCCCAATAGCTTTTAGTAATTTATAGATCCTTGAGGAAAGGGAGATGTTTCTCTAGTGAGACGCAGTAGCGGATGTAAGAAAAAAGGCCCAGGTGGCAAACGTTCTGAGGGGCCCATTTTTGCGGGAAAATGAAGAGGTAGTTTACTAAAAACTGACCAAGCGTAGTAGTACGAAAAAAATTGTAGTGTTTGGATACGTATACCTAATAATAATTTTTTCTGGAAATAGGGCCCTGGGGTCCTTCGGCAGCTGCTCAACAGCCGCCCTGTTAAATCCGCCACTGCTGAGAGGAGTGATTAGATTCAGATTCTCGATCATGAATAAAACATAAGTACTTACAGTTAATAATAATGTAGGATCTTTACGCATTGTCGATGAAATGATTGAAATAGGACGCGCTAGAAATTTCAGTGTCAAGGAGGAAGAAATCGATTAACGCAATGGATGACGATTTCGTAAATGCATCGATTGCGAAATGCGTATCTATAATTCATCGATGGCGTGCATAACAGAGATTATGTAACATGATCGAGGAATGCCGTTAGAGACGGTGTTAGGCGTGAAAACTCGAGGTATCGATGGGTGACGTTGCGCTACCGCCACATGCAACCTGTTTTACCGTTACCGAACTTACCGAAACCATAGACGAGGTATAAAATAGATTTAACATCCAATAGAATTTTGCGGCAAGGTTTTCTAGGTGTTCAGAGCCCCATTACCATTTTCCTGTCACGCGCAACTCACCAGTAGATTTGAACTTTGTTTCCATCTATCTCTTTGAATCGAGAATAAGAATATCTTTAACTTGCAATAGTATGATAAAATCTGAGAGAAATGTAACCTGAAATATCTGAATACCTAAATCCTTCCTCCCCTTCCTTCTGGAGATGTATTTGAAATAAAGATATCTGAAACTACGATGCGTTTTTGGAAAAAGTTTCGATCGCCATGATAAACCTGGCGTGCCATACCGAAACGCAGGAAACCGAGAATCCATAATAAATCTCCATTCTCAATCCAATTTCGTCCCTTAAACAATGTTATATTATTTATTGATACATAGAATTTATCAATAATACCATTAGCTAACAGTGTTACACTTGTTCCTGTCTACGTTGTCATTTTCTCGTTCTCTCGTTCGCGAAATTATAGTACATATTGTATGGGAGAGAAATTCACTCTCCTGATCGTATATTTTCTCTCTCTTCTCTCGTTTGTCAGCTTGTATACATCGCACCGATTACTATTAGATCACAATTACAGATCATACATACACGTATAATTACACATTACGACGTTACATACACGTGTTTATGTATATATTTATATATTTATAAATTACAGATCGGAGGTTAGAGGTACTCTATCTCAATTCTTCAGGGAATGCTTCGATACTCACGGTCATCCTCCTTTTGCCGTGCTTTAAGGCTCGATGCCGTCAAAACCGATCAAAACGATACGCGACGATGGCAACGAAAAATTCTTTCCTACGCTACAATCTTCCTAGTGTTTCAGTTAACATTCGTCTGCATAATACTAAAAGTTGAAGGAACCTTTCTGACTAAATCGCGCTTCTAAACACCAAGGAAACTAAATCAACTTGCCTACACAGGCTTTCCTAAACGCTAAAGATATCTTTCGTGAACCATCGGTACAGACTTTGTTCCCATTCTTCGTCGAAGCAGAGATTGACGCATGCCACGTTTGGTCAGCTAACGATAAACCACAGCAACGCAAGGAAAATCTTCCACGCACACCTTCGCCCTTTAAACGGAATTAACTCAAGAGAAACCTACTTCTTATCATCGCGTACAAAATTCTCGAACGTGCGATACAAATGTGCTCGAAATAATTTGCCAAGCCACGATGGCGCAAGAAAACGCGGGAAAAGCGAAACGGCACGTTCAAAGGGGTTTTCGTCACTTGCACGGCTCGATTACGCGTAACGGACGTTCGCTCTAAAGTCTACCGACGATCTTACTTAGCTTGACTCGTAAATCGTATCTAGACTCTCTCTCCCTCACCTGTACAGAACACTTGCTTCCTTCTCTCCATTGTTTAATAATGATAAGAACAACAACGACACTACTAGCATCTCCTTTACAGTTAATCGTTACAGCGAAATATAACAGGATTATATCTATAATTCTAGTTTAATACTCCTCCTGCGGGAAAACGAAGAAGTTCTTTCAGGACTGCCGGAGAAGGGGTGACTCTAGGAGCAGTAACAAATGGAGGTCGTAATGATTCAAGCGAGGTCTACCTTATCGACGCATGTTAACCCCAGCAACGTTGTTTCAGAAGCAACTTTCTCGAGAGTACAATTATTTCAAACATTTAAGGTTTAAGCGTTCGACCAGTGAACGGAGGAAATATTATACGCCTTGGGGTAATTAGCGGTGGGGGTGATTACGTCGGGACGGCGACCAATCAACGCCAAGATGGTAAACGAAACGGCGCCACCGTCAAGTCAATCTAAACGACGTGATTGGCTTGGCTAGCCCCCACCGCTAATTACCCCAAGGCGTATAACATTTCCTCCGTTCACTGCGTTCGACGAGTTTAAAGATTGGCTTCTTTTGGATCGGCATCAACGACAACATTTACTTTCAGACATTTATGACAATCAATAACTGAAACGCAATCTCTGATTCGTATCTCCCATAATTACGCATATGTAAGTATCTATAGTTAACGAATCGATCGTCGTTCGATAGGTTATGGTCTCACTTTCGATCGCAACTTGCGATTCGCAAGAGATCGTACGATTATGCAGAGTACATATTATTATACAACACGTACACTCTTACTGTCGCGATATAGGTTAGGGTAGTTTTCTTTTCCAAACAGTAGGCTTGTTTCGTTAAAGTAAAGTGAAACTCAACTTACGACCTCCTTATCGGATAATCAATTTTATGCTCTCTCTTTCTCTCTCTCTCTCACTCGCTCTCCTGCCCCGTTTGCTCGGTTTCTCTCACACACTCGTTTAGCACCCCGATACCACACATAACCTCTAATTCGGGTAGCGTCCGTAATCCGTATGATACCTATACATGTAACGCGTGTTTAACGGACTTCTTTCCCTTTAGATGCAGAAACGTCGACCTTGCACACATATATCGTACACGACGGTGCGATATTACGCGCTGGAAATTTGAGATCACGAGCTGGAAACTTCTTTCCCCGAGCGGAACTTTTCGCGGGAAAAGTTCCCCCGAGATCCGTTTAATCGTTTAATGTATCAAACGCAAACAGACTGTTGCACCGCGGACCGAAAAGCTTTGCGCTGCTCTTCAAAGAACGGAATGGGAGAATTTCTCGCTTATACTTTACAGTATATAGTTTAGTGTTTAGTGTTTACAGTGTCCTCTACGCCCAGCTACGTCACGTTTTCCTTTAATTCTCTCGCTAATCTACGCACTGGCACAACTGAGAGGTATTGTCTGACCACGGTTCGATGCAAATACGTTCTCTATGTTCGTATAGGTTAACTTAAGGCTTTTAAGGTTCGAACTCGCACTGACACGGATCAGAGCGACAATCTATAACTGACAGTACCCGACCTGATAATCCTAAAGTGTCTACGAGTCAGTTGGCATATCGGCCGACATCTCTAAACGTCGTTGAATCGATTACAGCTATCAATGAGTTAACCTAAAATAGACATAGCGAAACGTATGACCGGTGGACTAGCACCTGCTAAGTCATACGATCTTCTTACGAGCTAAGGACTAGAATAGACTCTTCCCATCTCCTTTTTCAGGATGACAAAAACGCTAACGAAAAATCGTAAATCAACGGAAACTTACGTGTCTAAGACCTCACCTCCGCGGAATTCATTCGGACGACTTTACCGCCCTTTCACTTAACTACTGATAGATACTCGCTCCGGCTTCGCTTAACGTTACACGGAACGTTACGCACTTTTGACTAGCTTCCACGAAAGTGAACGATACCCTTACGATTTAATCTTCACCGGGAGTCGAATGGTTGATCTTTCGATCGATAAGGAAATCCTTTAACGGAAACTTAAGCCTACGACTTAGATACAATCGATCTGCAAAGCGTTTGAAACTCCTCATCTCTTTCCCAACCTCTAACGCGCAAAAATACGAAATATGTATCTTTAACAGCTAGATACATCGCAGTCTCTCACTCACGCATTAAATACCACGCACACGCTCAACCACCCCTTGACTCTTTAAACTCCCGACAATTTTCCTATTACTATCGTTAATATTATTTCCTTACGTCTCTAGCACCCGACGATTAATCCCGATCGACTAACTTCTACGAGCGACTGGATAACATTCGATATAAATAGATCATCTGCAAAGCTGAAACGATAAGATATGCGCGCGCACGATCTTTCGAATTACGGCTCTCTTAATTAAAACAACTATTGTCCTCTGATCGTCGTGTTGTTGCGATGCGATTCTCTACTTTCGAATCAAGTTAAAACACAAAATTGGAATCTGTTGCAACGATAGAATTAAAGAGAAACCGGTAACACGAATAAAGCGATTCTCCTAGAGAAAATTGGAACCGAAAAGTGTTCTCACCCGATTCGTTAATATCGAATTACGCGTAGAGGCTGTGGCGTAGCTCGTATGACCAGAAATGGAAACGATCCCACGTCCGAAAGCTAAGAAAACTCAACAGTTTCGAGTAGCTTTCGGGCAGGGGATCACACCACGCGAATTACACCGTAGCCGATACGTTTCCGTCGGTCCGTCTTTGAAGTGTGTAGCTGCAGGGCAAAGCCTTTCGCGGCGGGCGCGTATTACTACTTAGCGAGCTAAACAGAACGTAAAATCGGTATTGTCCTCCCTTAAAAATTACTTGTCTCGCACGTACATCTGGTTAACTGCTAAACGCGTTACGCGAACACGCGGCGACAGGGCGTGCCGCGGGCGTCGTCGATCCGGGCACCGACATCCTTGCCGTCTAATACTCATGTGCGTTCGAAGCTACCTGGGAGCTGACCTTCCCTTACGATTATTTTACATCCAAGTGTGTTGCGCTTTTCAATCTCCATCGACGGACCCGCGGAACGCCGGTGCCCCGTGTCACAGGCCTGATTAGCTCCGTTGCTAAAGGAGTTACTTGCCACGCGGACGCGTCCCGTCACTTTCGAGCGTTACCTTACGTATGTATACACTAGCCACTGCCGTTTAGTCGGAGGAGTCCGAGTCGGACTCGGCCACTGCTTCCGGGACCTCGGCCTGAACCTCTGGCGCTGACTCTGGGATCTTCGTGAGCGTCGCGGTCACGTACGCGCCTGGTCCCTCGCCCTGCGTGTGCTCCACCCCAACCCTGGTCGGGGAATAAAACGGAAACGTTTAAACCTTTGATCCTTCTGCTACGCAGGAGAATAGAGGTAGCCGACGTACCTGTACTCGTGCCGTGAGAGGTTCCTCACATACTTCTCCGGTGGATTGTCGCCGTCGCTGTTCTGGAAGCTGACGCTCCTCGCGGTCGTGTGGGACACCTGGGTGGCGGGCATGGTGAACTCCACGTAACAGTACTCGGACAGGTTCTCTGGGACCTGGTCGTAGGACGTGAGAGCCATGCGGCAGACCAGCTGGTGCGTGGTGTACGCCCCTAAGAGTGACGAAACACGGTGAATTGCCGAGGGAAGAGTCGGGCTGGGACTATTCGAATAATTTAATATTCGAATATTTTACAAGTATTCGAATGCTACGAATAAACTTCGAATATTTGAGTATTTGAATGCTATTATTCGAATACTATTTTAATACCGATGTATTCGAATACTATTCGAATACTATTTGAATACCGATGTATTCGAATACTATTCGAATACTATTTGAATACCGATGTATTCGAATACTATTCGAATACTATTTGAATACCGATGTATTCGAATACTATTCGAATACTATTTGAATACCGATGTATTCGAATACTATTCGAATACTATTTGAATACCGATGTATTCGAATACTATTCGAATACTATTTGAATACCGATGTATTCGAATACTATTCGAATACTATTTGAATACCGATGTATTCGAATACTATTCGAATGCTATTTGAATACCGATGTATTCGAATAGTATGGTGTGAAATGGGTCAAAATTAGCTTGCAAGATTTCTTCCTGACAAATGAACCTAAAGAACTTGAGTTATAATTCACACCATACTATTCGAATACATCAGTATTCGAATATTTAAATATATGAATAGTATTCGAATATTCGAATACTGGAAAGTTCGACAAATAATCCCAACCAGGTGAAGAGGGGAACACTGGTTTTCTAGATTTATTTAACACATATTCGCGCACCTTGGCCTTCCTTCGGTAGCCTGGGCATCCTCCACACGATAGCCCGGTGCTGGTGCTCGTACTTGGCCTGGCCCGAGGTCACCTCCATCAGCTGCGGCTCCAGCGTGTCCACTGCACCCAGGAACCTCTCGATACCCTTGATTTTACCGGTCCTCCTGTGCGCTGACTTCACCGACCCATATCTGAAGTGCTTCTCCACCCTGAACAGGTAGATCCAGCACTCCGGTATCGGGAAGCGAACCATCACGTCCTCGCAGGGCACCTGGCCCAGCTTCCTCGACGCGAACCCTGGCACGAGGATGTCTATTCGCAACTCCACCTGGTGACGCAAAGGAACAGGGTCAAAGTGCGCGGTTAATTAATATTCCTGGGCGATTGGATTAGCGTGGAGATGGGGAGGTTGATGGATTACTGCGAAAAGGGATGCTGTTTGATGGAAAGCGGCATTACCTTGTTGCCGGTAACGCACATTACGGCTTTAAGCTGGAGGGGAAGCTCCCTGTTCTTGGGCGGCCTCACGCGAAATCTCATGAGCTCGATATAGCATGCATCGGGCGGCTTGAACCTTCAAACGTGTTAGTCGGCAGGTGAATCAGAGTCATTCGGTTAGTAATTGCACACGCTGAACGATACAGCTTGCAAAGAGAACGTACTTGATGATCCTGGATTTCTCGTACTCGTCCTGCTGGACGCAGGCGTGGAACTCCACGCTCTCCAGGCGGATCCATTCCTCCGTCACGACTGGAATGATGTCGTGCCTGCCCACCACTTCCTTCCCCTGACGCCACATGTCGTTGATGCCTAGCTCTACGTCGGGCATACCTGAGGCGGTACGGCGTAATTATTATAATTAATGTACTTGCAGCGGTACAGCAGGGGGCTGGAATCGCTTTCAGCGGATCCTACCTGAAAGGAAACCCAAGAAGAACAGACGGACGCGCGCGATCTGCTTGTCCACATGCCCGTCGGAGCTTTGCTCGACGTAGAGCTCGTCCACCACCGTTATCTGCACCTCCTCCATCTTGTAAGAGAGCGCTCGGTCCCGGTGAGCGGATAACCTGAACAAGGCCTCGTCGATCGCGCAGGAGAACTGCTTCACGTCCTCGTAGCACTGGGAACCCAGCTTGAACAGCTGGTTGATCTGTAACATTCGGTAGCAGATGATGATGAAGCCCTCAGAGATACCAAGCTTCTACTTTAATTTAATTTAAGCTAATACTTTAATTTAAAAGAGTTGAGACAATTTCACAATTCATTCAAGATTTCTAATTCGCTATATGAAACAGAAGTGAATTGTTTTTAATTTTGTTTCAAGCCTCCGTGTTTAAACGTTTTCCAATTTCTTTCGCTTAAAACATGCCGCTCCCCGAAATTCGTCGCTCCTCAAAATTTGATGCTCCCCAAAAATTTATCGTTCTCCAAAATTTGTCGCAACCCCATAATTTCCGCCCTACAAAATTTTTCATCCCCCAAATTTTGCCGCCTATTCAAATCCGCTCTTGCACATAGTATATCTACAAAAAAATAATATGTAAAAAAAGAACTGCACCTGTGGAGCATGTTCAACGGGAAGACCCAGCTTCTTCAGATCACTTCCAAACTCTTTGACCCCTTGGTAGTCGCCCTGAATGGCGTACGCGGCGAACTGGCTCAGCTTATTCGTGAGCCTCTCGGCTTTGGTCACCTGGCCGGGTCGAACGCCAGGTCGTTCCTTGTAGAAAATGTACTGCAGCTTCACCGTGAATATCTTGCCGTACTGATCGAACTGCTGGGCCCCAACGTCGGAGACGGAGTAGCATGGCAGCAGAGGTAGCTCTTGGAAAGGATCCCTGTCACTCGGGGCGCTGAACAGCTGGAGGACAGGATTGTCGCCCTGGTAAGCGATCTTCACGAACACCTTCTTCCAGAACCGCTGACCGGTTATCTTCTTCTTGTTCGGCTGGCGCAGCTGCATCTCCCATCCATCGCCGGTGTAGGTCACTCTCGGGAAGTCCTCCAAGGGTTGACTCGTATCCTCGTCGAACAGGGGAGTCGGCGGGGTTTCCTGAAACGGAAGCGTTCGCGCAACAATGCCATCATGCCCGCCAGATTATCTAGACGTCAGAGCAAAGTGTTAAAATAATACTTGGGAATCTGTTCTGGTCATTTCCGGTAGCTGGGCGGTTTCGTCGGGGGCCACGGCGTCCTGCGCGGACCCGGACTTGTCGAAGGGGTTGAAACGAGGCAAGGAATCGGTGAACGCGGTGTTTTGCGGGCTCTTGGGTGGCGGAGCCAACACGGGCACCGCTCCACCCTCGATTACCCCGGTTTGGTCCCCCTCTTTCGGCCTTCATGGAGAGAGCGAGACGATTAAGTACAAGCATGGATCAACGGTGGATTATTTTAGGCTCTGCAGATACTTGCTTGATGAACACGCTGAAGTCCGGTCCCTCGTCCGAGTCCGCAGACTCGGCTCTCTTGACGGCTGGCTCCGGTGGCGGTGCAGTCATGCTCAGGAACGAATCGAACCCGTCAGCCTCCCCGAAACCGCTCATCATCGCTGTTTCCGACCCAGTGGCAGACGAATCTCCCCAAACTGTGCACACCATGCGTTAAGCGTCATTTCAAGTGTTATATTGGGTTAGGTAAGTGCGAAAATTTGTCATGTCCTTTTTTACTACGCCTACTGTACTTTTACCAGAAAACACTTCCTAGAGTGACGATTGAAAGAATTTTAATTTTCGGGAATTAAAAAATGTTAAGCAATTGAACAAAACGTCTCAACAATTTCGAGGTTCCGTGTTTTGTTCAATCACGCACCATTCTTATAAAAATCAGTATTTTATCATTTCTTTATGTACTTCCCGAGATAATCTTATATAGAACCAAACAATTTTTGATTTTTTGTTCTAGGTCAAAAATTGGAGGAGAAATCTTTCCGCCCGTGGAACACCGTTTTTCAGAAGAAGCTTCGTTTGTTGAGCTGTGGCGCCGTCATTTCGTAATAAAAAAATTAAACAAAAAATTGGGATCATACTTCAAGATATTTACAATAATGACCTTCAAATAGATTTTGTATTCCATTCACTATACTCGTATAAAAAAATTCTCAAAATCAGGCTGCGTTTCCGGGCTCTACTGTGGCATTACCCCTTAAGAAAACATGTGGGATATGTGGGAACTTTTAATAAACACTTTGGTTTAATAAATCGAAGGAACTTTCGCACCGACCTAACGCACCAAGTATACACCATGCATTAATTTACCATCGCTAGAGGTGTCCATGGCAGTCGGTCCACCCCCGCCGAACGCATCCATAAACGGATCCGAGCCGGCGTCCGGCTCGGCAGCCTTGTCGAACTTCGTGGCGAAGATGTCGAAGGCGTCGCCAGTGCTCTCGATGGCCTTGGTGGTGGCCGCGAAATTATCCAGCTGCTCTTCGGGCCTGTACGCCTCGTTTGCGGGGAACTCTATACCAGGAATGGGACTGGTGGACCTCGCGGCACCATTGTCGATCGGTTCACCGAAATCACCCAGCAGATCCGAGGCAAACGGTCCGCTGGGCTGAGAGGTAGGCACAGTGGCCTCTGCAGTGGCGAACAGGGGTTGCGTAGCAGAGGGTTGCGCGGTGCTAACCGAGAACGGCGTGGAGGTGGTCTCGGTCGTCCCATAGGGCGCAGAGGTTGTGGTTTCCGCAACGGAGAAGAATGCGGGCTCCGCGGTTGCCGCGGACAGTTGCTCGGTTGCGCTCTCGGCGAAGAATTCAGCAGCCGTGATGGGAACCTGCGTTTCAGTAGCAACTGGAGCCGCGGAGGCAAAGTCCAATCCTATTCCACTTTCATCAGTTTCGGTGTCCAGGAAGCCAGTCACAGAAGCCACTGAGGGCCTCTTCTCGCTGCTGATAGACGCGGTCTCTGGATAGTCCGACTGGAACGCGTCCTCTGCCTGAGCAGTCGATGCCTCCTGCTCGGCGATGCTGGCGAAGGGGTTGTCATGGCTGGCGATGCTCGTCAGAGCGTCCTGGGTGACCAAGCTGGTTGTGTCTCCGGCGGTCATCGAGGTGGAGAAGATCGTAGTGGTGGTGGTGTCTGTATTCGGCGCGTCCATCAGATCCAGGATGTCCGGGTGCTTGGGTGAGTCCATCGCCTTACTATCGTCCGACATCAGGTCCGGCACGTTCGAGTCCACGTCCAGCAAGTCCGCGAAGCTGTGCTCGGGGGTGGGCGACGGGGAGTGCATCAGCGTAGGGCTGGGCGTTCTTGTTGCCTGTAATCAACGATGCGAATTAACGCGGTCACGTGATCAGTGATCATGGACGTGGCACAGTGAAAAAAAATTTCTCCTAGAGTCAGTAAGAGCCAGCCTAATATATGTACATATATATACTTTCAAACTCATTTATCATTTTTAATGTTACTTTTACTTATTTATAATTACGTTATTTATAATTCTTTTTGCGTATAACTAAAAATAGTATTTTTAAAATACACGTTGGGAGGCTTACGAACCTGTAGTCGATCCAAAAGGTGGTTCGAGGTGGCGTCCATTGCGCCAGTGACGGACAAAATCAGCTCCTTGGTGTGTTTGGGCGGCGCTGGTGGTAGAGGCCTCGGCGGAGGCGGCCTCGACGGCGCTGGCTTTCCGTTCTTCGGTTGGACAGGGGTAGCGGGGGGTGTTGGAGCTTGCGGGGTAGTTGGCTCCTCGAACATCGCCGGGGGCGTATTCGAAGGAGCCGGCGCGTCGAAGAGGTTCGCGCTCGGTTCGTCGCTGGTGGTCGCGAACAAGTTGCTCGCTTGGCTAGTGAAAATGTTGGCTGCTGGCGTATCAGCGGTACTCGGCTCGGACGTGTCCGCGGCGAATGAGGCGAAGGGGTTGGTGGAGTCGACGGTGACCGTCGGCTGGTACGACTGATCCCCGCCGAAGCTGAGGAACGGATTCTCTCCAGGCCCGGTGGTTTCTGGCTCGGCGAAGTCCTGGAGAAACGGATTCGACGCTTGACCTGCCATCGCGTTGTTCGACTCGGTTGCTCCGTAGTCGTCCATCAGGAACGGGTTGCCTCCCTTCGAATCCATGGCGGCTGCAGGTTAATTGACTAGCTTAGCGTTGCTTGGTGACTTTGCTTGCGTGTAATTTCGCGACGTTATTAACAGAGAGTTTTTATTTCTCCATCAACTCGGACTCCAGCAGCTTCAGTTCGGTTTTGCCTGGCCCCAAGCTGGCGAAGCTGGTGTCGAACGGGTCCACGTCCTCTCCCAGTGCCGAGCTCTCGTTCTGCAGGGGAGTGAGCACCTTGTCACCTGTGTCTTGGTCGTCGATGCAAAGGAAGTCCTTCTCCTCCTTCTCCTTCTTTTCCTCCGCCCTCGGATCGAAGTCGTCGATCTCTGGGACAGTGGAAGCGACAATGGCCAAGCTAATGGGAGCGGGACGCAACTCCACTTCACCAGGGATCTGTTGCAGTTCGCTCTCGAGAATCTTCAGTTCAGCCTTGCCGGGGAGAATGTTCGTGGCGATGGAGGTGTCGAATGGGTCGCTATAGGAGATCACCTCGTCCTCGATGGGCCTCGACTCGACGTTCGGTGTAAGGGCCTTCGCGTCTACTTCGACCTCCGCGTCCAGCAGACTCTCCTGGCGCGGTGGCAACTTTCGACGCTCCTCGTCCACCTGTTTCTGCACGGCGTTCTGCAGCTCAGCGAGCTTCAGGTCGCCCTCCGCTCTGGGGTCGAAGTCGTGGTCGCTTAAGCTGTGGGGCAACTTCGACTCCTGCTTCAGCAGCTCCGACTCGATCAGCTTCAGTTCCGTCTTACCCGGAGCTACCTTCGCGACGAAGCTTGTGTCGAACGGGTCGACATCCGCGTCCTCTTCCTCCTCCTCGATCGGCACAGACTCCTCGATGGATTTCTGGGAGTAGTAGGGAGTGAGGGGTTTCGAGGGAAGAGTTTTCTCTTCCTCGCTGGTGGCTAATAGATCCGGTCGCTTCGAAGGTGTTGGCAACTCGAACGCGACTGTCTTGGCGGGTGCCAAGTCGAGGACCTCGGGCCTCGATGTCCGACGACCGCTGTACCCAGTGACGTCGGCCTTCTGTTCCTCGTCAAAGTCGACCGCGAAGGTCGGCACAGGGGCTGCTGGGAGCGTTGGTTTTGCCGGCACTACGGCTGGGGCCGCTTCAACTGCAACTGTAACTGCAACTGCAACAACAGGCTGCTCGTCCTTTCTGGGATCAAAGTCGTCGTCCTCTAGGGAACTGGAGGGCTTGGCCTGATCGCCGAGCAACTCCTCTTCAAGGAATTTCAGTTCCGTTTGGCCAGGCGGGATTTCCTTCACGGCAGAGGTGTCGAATGGGTCGACGTAAGTGATGTCTTCGATCGGATCTATGGGTTGATCGGCTAGCTGACTCAGATCAGTCGTGGATCCTCCTAGAAGATCTTTCTTCCCCTGCAAGGCTCTGCTCCCATTCTCCCCTTGCAGCAAACCAGTCTCGTAGTCCCTGTTCAATCCACAGGGATCGGTCAGCGAGATCGTCACCTCGGCTACTGGTAGCTTCTCAAGCTCCTTCTCGATGATCTTCAGCTCTGTCTTGCCGGGAAGGATGTTCTCGGCGAAGGTTGTGTCGAAGGGGTCCTCTTCGTCGGCAAAGGTCGCTGCCTCGAAGCTAGCTTCGACTATCTCTGTCTGGAAATTCACCACCTCGGGTTCCTTGGCTCCGAACGGGTCCTCTGCTTGCTCGAGACGAAGCGGTTCATCGGGTGGCGCGTCTAGGTCAAACTCCGCGTCGTCCAAGTCAGGGATCTCCTCTAGGATGGTCTTCTCCTTGAGCAGCTCAAACTCAGAGATGTCGATCGGGGCTTCGCTGGATGCTCTGCGCTCGGCGGCCGGGCTGACGGGTCTGGGTAAAACGGCTGGAAGGTTTGTTAGATCGACGGGGATGTCGGGAAGATCGGTATCATCGTCGAGCAAGGTCTTCTCCGCGTGAACTGGCTCCGCGACGCTGGCGCCGGTGTCCGCTGCTACCTCGGCCTCCTCGAAGTCGTCCAACAACAGATCCTGCTGAACCCTGGGCCTCCTGCCCCTCGAGATCTTGCAGGAGCTGACGTAATCGACTCTCCCCGAGAGTACCTCAACCGCGTTCCCTAAGCTGACTAGCTTGTTCCCCTTCTTGTCGACTGTCTTGAGTACCTTGTCCGCGCTGGTGGTGTCGAACGGATCTTCTCCGTCGAGCTCCTCGGTGGGACTATCCGGGATGTAGGCTAGTTGAACGTCGATGTTCTGGAGAACGTCCACGTAAGTGGTGTCAAATATATCCTCATCGGCGGAGATCTCCGGGTCATCGTTATCCTCTGGCACGTCGACGAATCCCTCCTCGTTCACCAGAGGCTTCTCCTTCTTTTCCTTGCCAGCGAAGTCTGGCGGTTCCCCTTCGATAGGGTTGCCCTCCTCGTCGAAGCCCACCCACTTCTTGCTGGAGGAGTTCTGCGAGTCCTCCTGGCTGTCCTCCTCCTCCTCTTCCTCCTCCTCCTGCTGCTGCTCCTTCTTCTTCTTCTGCTTCTTCTTCCTGTCGTCTAGCGGCGGCTTGCGCTGGAAGAAGGAGGTCGACTTGATGCGATCGAGGTCCCCCTGGGTCTTCTTGAGGATCGAATCGACGCCAGCAGTCAACGCCTCGAACTTCTTCCACTCGTCGGAGGCGGCGGTGCTGGATTGCTCGCCGGTTTGCTCGACCTTTTGCTGGGCCTCCGCCCGCTCGCGCCTATAACGCTCGAGCTCCTCTGGGTCGAACTCGTCGTCCTCTGCCCCCTTCTTGCCCTTCTTCTGCTTTTTCTTCTTCTTCAGGCCCTTGGCTAGCTTGTGCATCCTCTAACAGCTACCGTGGATCGCGCGAGGCCTCTGCAAACAACGCACCCCCGTTCCATTAGCACCTCCGCTCGAATTGTCCTTCAATTTGTCCCCACTAGCCCACTAATGACTAAATAGCCCCCAAGCATCGCAGGACACTACCAACATCTTCCACCTAATCTTAAAACTACTATACCTAATTATAAAACTGGTCAACGTATGGCGAGGCACGATCATAACTATGTGTCACTGATGCAATCTCTTAACATTTCTACTTTACAAGACCGCAGAATTGTGTCTGATTTGCTATTTATTCACATGATCGTCAATGGTCTAGTTAACTGTCCACAGATATTGTGTTCTATTAATTTTCATATTCCACCTAGGCAGTTCAGGGAGGCAAGACTGTTTTATACCACTTCTTCAAATTCGAATTTTGGCTACTTTGATCCAATAAATCGTATCTGTGAAGTAGCTAATAAGTATAGCAATTCTTTTGATCTTTTCGCCATATCTCATTCCGCGCTCAAACTTCATCTGAATATCCTAAATAATCTACTGTGATATGCATCAGCTGCTCTTTTCATTTTTTTTGCTCTGCACTTTACTAATGTGATTACTTCGATTACCGGAGCTTGTCAGACAAATTATTTTATGTACCCCGCGTCATCTGTCTTAATGTTTTTTTTTCTTTTTGTTTTTGTTCTAATATACACCCTCTTACTCCTGTACACTACTCCTGTACCCTTCCCGTTTACAAACAATAAAAATAAAAATAAAAAATATCTAAAGTGCCTACGGTGCTCACAGGCAGGATTATGGTATACACGGCGGGAGCCAGCTGCCACGCGGATCGTGCTACCTCCGATCTCCCGAGACTTGTTGCACACTAACGACCTTTATTTAGCCAGTCGCCGCTTAGTTTCACCGTGCTAAATTCGTCCGCGCCTTCTTTTCACGCGCGCACCTACCGACCGACACCTCCGTGCATCCATCCTCGCGACGTTCTGCGTCGATACGAGTGACGATTCAAAGATGGACGTCGAATGTCTCCGGAGACCCAAAGCTGTCGCCCAGGCGTGAATTAAGCGATCGTTGTCGAGGGGGGATTTCTGTATCGCTCACGATTCGAGTCTTTGCTCTGGACGTTCTGCTGCACGCGTCATGGGATCGTTGCCAGAACAGCCGGATCGATCGCAGGACCGTAACCGGTGCCCATTTTACCCTTTCCGTTTGGCCCGAAAATGCCCACTCCAGTGACTGTTATATAGGCAACCGGGCAGACATTCAATCCAGCATCGATTGCACGCCCTTGGACGATATAAGTACTATTAGGATGTCACCTGACCAAGTTAATTCTAGATGGGAGTAGCGCGGAGAAACTTGGAAACTTTCATCATTTTCACGGTGGAACCGAGTCTCTCCCCTCGTTCGAGTAGATACGTGGCCAACTATGGCACGATTATCGCCGCTGATAAGAGGATTAAAGTCTTACGAGACACGATCGCATACCTACTTAGCATATTAGTCGCGTTAATCCACCTCGAACGGGAGAGAGTGTTATTAACGGTGTGTTCTGTTTTAGTTGTCCCCTTGTTTGAATGCTTCTAGGAGCTAGCTTCTGAACACCAAGCGGCAGGAGAGAGGGTGCCCAACGGCGACTGTCGACCAGTATTGCGTTCGAAAGAAAATTTCGTCGATAACAGGGGTGGAACGAGGGAGCACGTGCTCCAGATTATCGCGGGGTGGTCTCGTGCTAACAAACTCGCCCGCTACCGCCGGCCACCCTTGCTGAAACCGATACCACCACGAGTGCACGAGTGCATGCACGGCAAGCTGGGGAATCGATAACGGGTGAGGAATCGCGAGCAGCAGCAAGTGCTCTCCTTCGCTGGTATTTTTAAGAATGTACTCTGGGATCAAGTCCTCGACTCCAAGGGGTGGGAGGCGTGGGATTGGGGGAGGCAGTAATGGCGGATCAATCAAGAACCAAGGAATTCTGGGGCTTCGAAAGATTTCAGAGTTGTCCCGCAGGAAAAACGGGGAAGTACACGAGTTTGTTCGAGCGATAGTTGAACGCGAGAATTATCGTCTAAACACGCCTATCATTTCCGTGCATTAAAACCACGAGGCATTTTTGATAATTTTAGTAAAAAGTGTTTCAAACAAAAGTTTAGATTTTAAAATTCAGAAAATTTCTATGATGCCCTGAGCACGTGCTTATTTTGTTTATTGGTTAATCCAGCACTGGTTCCGTGACAGATCGGTGCCGACGTGCCAGTGGTAAGAAGAGATCTTCTACGCCCCTCTTCTTCCTACCACGCCGGCACTCAACTGTCACGGAACTGAACAGAGACTGACGCTCCGCGACATCGACACCAATGTAGGAGAGCGATAAGGTACATTCTTATCTCCGGCATCCAGATAATTAAGTTTGGCCGTACCACGTCACTGCTTCCACACAAACTATCGACCAGCACGGTTTCTGCCCCTGCTGCCAGAGAATCCAGACCGACACTTGTTACGAGTTAATTACTAGTCCCTGATAAAGCGTCGTCGATGTGGCGAAGCACGGGGATTCAGGCGCCTCGATACACGCTCCGACATTCCTTTCTTGGATCAAACATGCGAGCAGAATTTACGATGAACGTAGCAGACGAAAGTAGAGGGTTTGCTGCTCTAATTAACGTCTTGGATGCTTGTTTCTTGTTCCCACCGGTGTGGGGTAGAGAAGCGAAATTGATTTGTTTGTTTTTAAGCCAACTGTACACAAGGTACACACACGGAACGGGTGGAAGTATGTGGTTTGAGTAAAGTACGAGGTCTGAGAAAACAAGTAGATTGCCACATGAATTTTTACCCTGGAGCGACAGTGAGGGGAACATTTTTATGTTCTATACAAAGGTGTAAATATACGCTAGAGCAGTGTTTCCCAAGCTTCTTTCAGTCGCGGTCCCCTTTTATAATATTCAAATAACCTGCGACACATTATAAATAGATAACTTAATATTTAAAAAAAACAACAGAAAACCGTGGCGACCCTCCGGTTTGGAATCACTGACGCTAGCATATCAAGCTTTCACTCACAAATCTTGATTCACTCTCTAAAGGCACCCAAAGAGAAACAGGAAAGGCTTCTCCGTAAGCGTCAAGTGAATTTTGAAATATTCAAACAGCAACTCGGGCTCACGTTCCGAAAGTACCAGCTACGCTCTAAAACCGTGACAGTGTCGCTCCAGGGTGAACTGCACCAAGGTCCGTATAACGAGAATTCTGTTACCATGTCGCCGAACGAACGCTGTCTTCCGACTGAGCGGAGGATTCTCCGAAACGAGGTCGCGAAGAAAGGGGAAAAATGGTGCGCGTACCGATTTATATTTAGAAAATCCGAACCCCATACGGAATCCAGCGGCAGGGCTACCCAAGGCCTGGGTCTGACTCTAGCGACCATAAACCTCCGCAGAAATGATCTGCTGCAAGCTGTTTGCGACCTAACGCCGAGAAGCCTGGAAACTCCGAGTAGGTACTAGGTACACCGTTGCGTTGCAGAATTTTTCAAGCAGAAGGGGGTTGAAAAATTTCCAGGAACACGGTAGGATCTATGACGTAATTGAGAAAGTTTCGGCGAAGAGTATCGCCGCGATATCTGGTACGCTTGTCAAGCGGATTTACACGAGGGCGCACGCGTAACACCGGTTCCAATGGCATTCCGCTCTGGAAGCTTCCCATCTGTCACTAATCGTGGTAAGATTTCTTGCTCCTGCGGGCAAATCAAACCCGAATTCAGCCTCGAAACGTTTCCTGGAGAATATTCCATCCGGAAATCGAAAATCGTTGCGAATGGGGGTGAAGAATGTAAGGGATGGAAGGGAGTAAACGCTGACAGGTTGCCCACGCAAAGGGGCAGGCTGTCGCTCGTAATTTCTAGATTCGGGGGCAAGTTTGAGCAGAAAGGGGACTCGGAAGGAAAGTAAGGAGTATCGACCAAGCCAGTGTTCGATGAGCACGTTATCTTCTTAGCAACGATCATAGTTGCGTCAGCTATACTCGCGAAGCCGCAGTCGGCCTCTACGATAGTTTCTACGTTTCTGAACTTGTATTAAAAATATTTTTAGCCCTTCAACTCGGCTCCCTCCAAGATTAAATCCTCTATGCGCCACTCTTTGGTACCCCGGATACTCTTCAACGAACCTCCCCCAAGGGGACTCTAAAATCGTCGCGTAGGTCTACAGAGCCTAAAAGAAAAGCTACGTGAGTCGTCCTTGGTCTATTTGACCATTTTTGGGAGAGGAGAGGTTTGGAAGCGGTGCGCGCGATTAGCATGCGAGCTCGTGACTTGTTTCTGGAGCGGATCAATCGTAGGAGTCGCGTGGCAGGGGGGAGGGCCACGTTCCGCCTCTGTTACGCGTACGGACAGAGGAGTCTATTACATATTACAATAGCGTGGTTCGCTACAGAGTACTTACGATTCCAGCCTCGTCAGCCACATCGGTACGACGCACATTTTTTTCGAGTCATCCCGCGCTCGAGGGGTCGGATCACGATAGCTCTTCGCACCCGGAAAGAAGAACGAGTAGAAGACGGGGGTAGGAGAGTGAGTGCTGGGTGACACGGGGGCGAGGAAGAACGCGAGGCGAAGCGGACGGCGGTAACGGGGGAAGCTCGCGAGGCGACTGCGGAGACGTACGTTTTCCTTTGCCAGTGGAAAATTCGATGGAACAGGCGTGGAGAGCCGCGAAGGCCCTGCCGAAAGCGAAGCCGACTCACCTCGTACTCTCCTGCGGGCCGAGCTATTTCCAGCATCGATCCGTTTCGCCGGAGAAGAAACATGCGCGTACAACGCGGACGCCCACCGTCGCCCCCGACACCCTACGCTACTTCCCTACTTCCCCGCGCGCCCCTTCGCTCTCCCGTCCAGCTACCCTCGGATAGCGATCGCTTGGAAACGCGAACACCCGACGCTCGGCTTTCTCATCGATTTCCAACTCACCTAGGCATCGCTGATCGGCTTACGAGGAACCAGAGGGTGCTTCTTTTCGGATTTATTTAAGTAGCTGGTTTTCTCCTTTTTGAAACTTTTTAAACTGATTTAAGTAACTCGTTCCTCAATGATTTTGGACAGGGCGGTTGAGAACGAAGCGGCTCGAAGCCATCGCTAGCCACCCCTCCGCCAGCTCGCGCCGTCGCGTTGAATTTTAGTGAGGATCGAGAAGGGTGATCCGCCTTCGACGATCTTTTTCGGCGAACACAGGGAGGAAGAAACATGAGTCAGGTGTAATGGGATCGATTTACGGTGGCCAGAAGCTAGTTGGCTTAGGGTGACGGTACTTCCGCTCTCAGGAGGGTGACGCGGCCCTAGATCAGCGCGATTCGGCGGAACTAGTAGCTAGAAATTTCGGTGGAGGGTAGCTCGTGCAGGGAAATTTGAAATGCAAACAGCGCGGCGTTGTGTCCAAACAGACAAATGCATCTCTGCACCGGTTTCTTTTATTACCAGAACGACTTGCTTGGAAGGGGTTGCTTGCGATCAGGGCCCAAGCAGGGCAACTAGTTAATTGGTAATTTAAGAATATTAAATTTCTTATCAAACAAAAGGCTTCTGTTATTCGAACAAATTCAGTGACATTGAAAAATGATATTTTAAAGTAATTATTTATAATCAAGTACGAAGAGCGGTAAAAATTATTTTCGCTCTGGTTGGGCCCTGGTTGCGATGTCCGTATATCGTCGGCAGGTTTCACTGTCTTTCGTATCGCGAGGGATTCGAAGTAACAAACAACTTACAATCACGTTTATCCCTACTTGCGTGTCCTGTTCCGCTTGCACCGCTAAATCAGGATCGCGACAGAAATTCCGACAAACTGGAGACTTCTTCTTATCCCGCTCCTACTCGCGCGGAGTAATCTCGGGCTTCTGAAAAACGAAATCGAGCGAAAGATTCGTGGACGTGCAAGCCGCGAGATCGGGCCGTGTGAAGTTGACAAGCGACCTTAGAAATATTACAGTAACTTTTATTTAACGGAAGATATATTTATATATATATAACAGAACGTGGAGGAAACTGGAGGGAGTGAAACGACGACACTCTCGCGAGATCGGGATCTCGCTGCTTCGGGGCATTGGGATTCAAGTCCATACCATATGTATTGTACATTCTCGCGCCTTGTGTATGTATACATGTATGTATATTGTACTCGTCTATACGCTAAATTTCGTCTCCTATTTACACGATGCTTCTGCAGGAAAAAAAACAGCAATCTAATCGCGCGCAGAGTTCAATCCCAAGACCCCCGCTCCGAACGAAACGCAGCTTCTTTCATCCTCTTTGTTTGCTCGAGACTCCGTCCACTGCGGAATGCCTGCTTCCCAACGAGACACAGGCGCTACGTATAGCTACACGTGTACACATTCCCCGAGTGTTCTTTTTCCAAAGGCTTCTTCTCATCTTCTTCTCTTCCCTCAAACACCCGTGTTTACTTCTTCCGCTCGTGACCCGTTGACGCGCCGGAAGAACGATAGTTCCATCTCTTTTAGAATGTTTCTCTGCGGCGCTGCCCATTGTTTTCGCGTTATTGCTAATTGCACCGCGAAACAACGCTCGTAGCTTTACGACCCTACGTTTTTTAATTGATAAACACGATTGGGGGGTACAGTCGCGGAACGTGTCCGTGGAGGAGCAGGCGAAGAAAGGGGAACGGAAATAGAGGCGCGGTGAACCGTTGGATAAAAATCGCTTCGTCTATTCTCGAGGAGCCTTGTCGTCGATGATGCATTCTGTACACGGTGTTTCCCTCGCCTCGATATCAGTCTCTGTGACTTTCGTGCGCCTCGCTGAACGCGAGAGAAGAGCTGGAAGGAACGATCAGCAGTGGCGGTTTGCTGATCTCAACGGACTACGCCGAATTACACGCGCTCGATTTTGATACTCGGTTGGCGGCTCTAGGTACTATCCGCGGCTACGCGCGCCTGTACATATCTATACTTGCTCTTTCAATTTGCACGTTTATTTCACACATTAAATCGTCGAAAGAAAAGAGAAATCATAGTCGACGAGCGTCTTTGATCGCGGCTAGCGCTGTGGTACAGATTAACGCGTTACCGACAATGTGTAAGGCTAAGGATGCCTTTTAAAAGTGCCTCGATGCGCGAGTAACGCATTATTAATTGCACAGCACTGCACAGGAACGCGACGCGGCGAAAAGCGCAATCGTACTGACCTTGGTTCGCGTCGCCCGAAAATCGCTCGAGAGAAAGAAGAAAAAAAGATGAAATGAGTCCGGGCGATACGATGACAGTAGTGAACAGAACAATCGAAACGATAACAATTACAATATTAATAATACTACTGATAATAATAATAATAATAATACCGATAAACTTCTTATTCGTCGTCTTCTTTGTCCTCTTCCCTTTTTCTATACAAGTGCACAAATATTTACATACAATCAAGTATAATGAAGGTGCTGTTGAGCGTGTTTCTCATTTTTCCCTTTTCTTTGCTTCTTTTGTTTTACGCGTCTTTCCTGAAATCAACGATTCCTCTCTCTCTCTCGTTTTTATCTTCACTTTCACTCTCCACGCAGTACGCACACACATACATATACACACACATACACACACACTCTTTCTCTCTCTTTCCGTGGACAGATTATAGACGCTATTTTGGCACATCTCGGTTTTCGCGTCCTCGTCGACTTGGTAAAACAGTCCCTACCACCATCGTTGCATCAATTCCCGTAACTTAATTTACAATACCGAATTAAAATCTTTCTCGAGTCCTTTCTCTCCTGGAGGGACGAAGGGAGGGGAAGATTCTTGGATTCTTCGATTCTTCTAGATCGATCCGCGACATCGAAATAATAAGCTACTCCTCGGACCGTCGAGACACGCTTGGCACTCGTCATCGTCTATCGTTCCGTGGAGTTTTTAGCGAGAACCTTCCGGACGTCCCCGATTATTGCTAGTTACGAAGAAGATGCGCGAGAATCGTAGTGGATGGAAACGCAAGGGGGAGGGAAAGGAGACGAGGGGAGGTGCCGGGGACAACGGTTCGCTTCGAAAAATCCGTTTACGCGTACGAGCCCTAAGTGTCTATCGTATTTTAACGAGGTCTACGGGGCTAGAGGTACGGTTCTCTTTCTCTAAACAAACACGAGAGAGTGCCTACGGCGAACGATGAAAGGTTAATGAGCTTCCGTCTTCTCCGAGTTACTAGTTGACACGAATTACGAGTTACGAGTTACGAATTACGAGTACGAGGAGGGCGCGGTTCACGTGAATCTTGAAGAAATTTTGCGGAACGCCACGAGCGTCCCTCGCGGCTATGTGTCCTGGGGAAAGCTGGCTCTGAGCTCGCGATGATCTCTATCTTTCAAGGTTCGCGATATCTTTGGGAAACGTCGATACATCTTGCGCGAGAAAGATTTATCCTCGAGAGTATAATCGCGATAAGAGATCGCACCGAGTGAGACCCTGAGGAAACGCGGTGTCGACGCACAGCTCACCAAACCCACCGCCCCATGGCTCCTTGGGCTATCAACAGACGAGGAGACGAGTCGGACGGTCGCGGGCGCTTCGATGCTCGCTGACGACGATCCTCGATGATCCGATGGCACCGAACTGCGACACGGAAGACTACGCCAAGCTGGCTTGCTACTTGGTGTACCAAGGGCTTGGTGCTTGGAGTTTGATAACGCGCGTGTAACAGGCACCGATAATAACGGGAACCAGTCCTTCGTCGGTTCCTTCTACTCTCTCCATTACTGGCCGTCGCTGCCATTCCCAAGCGGGATTACGGAGACGGGCCTGCTCGAAAGCCTCCCTCCCTCCCTCCCCTCCAGCCGTGCTTACTGTATCCAGGACGCAGGCACCCACTGGGGTTCCCTTTCCAGCGAGTTGATCTCCGTCAGCAGCTGATTATACGCTCGATCCGTATCGGTGTTTATGATGATCATGTCGAACAGATGCCCGTACTTGTCTTCCATCTCCCGAGCCTTCTCGATAATATCCTTCAGCTCTTCCTCCTTGAAGTTCTCGTTGTTCTTGATCCTCTTCTGTCTGAGCTTCTCCAAGCTTGGCGGCGCGACGAACACCACGTATGGCTTCAAATCCGAGTTCCGGAGGATCTTGAGGCTCTGCGGGTGCAGGTTCAGAACACAGATTTTACCGGAGTTCACGACAGTCCTAATGGCCTCCACGGAGGTGCCATAGTACGCTTTCTCGTACTCCCCATGCTCAACGAACTTCCGACAGAGGATGTCTGACTCGAACTGCGAGCGGGAGATGAAGTGGTAATCTTGTCCATCCACTTCGGAGTCCTTTCTTGGACGACTCGTGTCTGAAAGCACGAACGACCGTGACAACTGGCTGAACAGCGGCCCTCGACGCTTCGACTGACCGCTACTTTATCCCTAAAATTCAGTCGAAACGTTGAAGGTGAAAGAGAATCTAACGCGCTTACGAGGAATTGCCGCTGCGAAACGCTCGCTGTCCTGCATCAGTCTCTGCCTGAGCTCGTGCCGTCCGATGTTCGGTGGTCCGATCAGTACGATCGGCCGCTTGTGATTCGCCCTCGGGTAGTACAACGCGACCTCTTCGTAAGTCAGTACCTCCTCGCTGTCGTAATCTAAGGAGGCAGAAATTTTTCATCAGTAGACGAAAGTTGAACGAACTTCGATGTACACAGGGCCATGCAAGGTATTTACCGTCGATGGCGGTGGTCGCGTAATGGGGGTAACCGTCGTCGTTGTAGTTTGCCCCAAACTTGTTCCGTTTCTTCTTCTTTGGATTTTTCCTGGCGCACAACAGGGTGCTGGACTTCTTGGAGCCGCGCACGGTCGACTTGTCGCCGGCGATGGTCTGCTTCATGGATTCTCGCCTGGGGAAAGCGTTAATAGTGTCAGCAACCAAGATAAATGTCTGTGCACAATAAAAAGGTTTCGTTATCAACGTACTGGTGTTGGAAGGCTTTGCTGGGTATCAAGCCTGCCAGCGTCTGGTCCTCTTCGCCCTCTCGATACGCCTGCCACCAATTCGGGTCCTCCTGAGAAATAACGTGCAGCACGTCGCCCTTCTGGAAGCTTACCCCCAACTCTCGACAAGGAATGTAAGGGTCTTCCTCGGGGTCGTAGTCGAAGTGTGCTCGAATATGCTGTATCTGTTAAAAAGGCGCGCAAGACTAAGATATAGACCAAGTGCTCCCTTATCTCTACTTTTATATAGGACTGGGACTATTCGTCGAATTTTTCGGTATTCGAATATTCAAATACCTACTTCAGTTGCTCAATTATTTGGCGAATATAATTCGAATATCCAAGTATTCGAATACTGATGTATTCGAATAGTATTTGAATCATAACATTCGAATCCTCAAATATTCAAATAGTATTTGAATAATAACATTCGAATCCTCAAATATTCGAATAGTATTTGAATAATAACATTCGAATCCTCAAGTATTCGAATAGTATTTGAATAATAACATTCAAATACTCATACATATATTCGAAGTTTATTCGTAGCATTCGAATACTTGTAAAATATTCGAATATTAAATTATTCGAATAGTCCCAGCCCTATTTATAGCGATGAGGGATTCGCTACCTGGTTCGTATCTTCTCTTCTGTTGGACAGATTGTTCCTGTGAGTGGTTGGAGCGGGGAGGACGAGGAAGGTCAGGCTACCCTGCATGCCCGCCAGAATATCGCAGACCTCGTTCACGCTCTTCCCTCGCATCTCCACGCCGTTCACCTCGAGAACCTCGTCCCCTTCGTGGAGCAGCCCTGACTTGTCTGCCGCGCCACCCCTCACCACGCGACCTTCGAACCCAGTTAAACGCAAGTTAAAGAGGCGCAAAAGCCAAATACACAGCCCGATCGAGGATGTCAACGTTACCTATGATAACTGCATCGCCCTCGTTCCTAACCGTGGCACCCAAAGGTTCGTTCGTCTTCTCGATTCTAATGATCTTGATGTTATCCACACCCCGGCTGCCCCTCCAGCTGGAACTGGGGCTCGGCGGTCCGCTGGGCGACGAGGACGATGGACTCTGCTTCCTCTGCAGTCCGTCAACGTACGACACAATCGAGTCATGGGCAAGGAGCAGCGCGTCCATGTCGTGGCTCGTTAGAATTCCAGTCAGCTCCTGCACCGCGGCGATCGTTTCCGCTCCGCCTACGCCGGTCGCCGTTGCGGAGGTCTGCCATTTCTCTAGGATCTCCACGCACTAAAACAAAGCGGCGTGATACAGTTGTGCTTGCGTTTTACGACGCAAGGATGTAGAGGAAAATGGTACGTACATCTCGAGCCAAATTCGAGGCGTCCTCGGCGTGATGTTTCAGCACCTTGCTTGACCTGAGCCTATTCCTGAGGGCGTGGTGGGTGACTAGAGCGGACTCGAATCGACTTTGCACCAGCAGCGTCCTCACCGCTTCGATCTCGGCCTTCACTTCGGGCCCAGCGATGCCCAGAGCCCCGGAGATGCTGCGCAGCTGGAGCTGTAGCCTCTCCAGCGTCGCAACCACCTCGCCGTACGCTGAAATACGCGGCGGAACTCGGTCAGACGGGTAGGTAGCTTCCCGGGGAAGTATTACCCGCGAGCTAGAAGCGTTTAGCTTGCAGGGAACCGGCAAACGAATGATCGAAGTGCAAGTAGAGGCGTAACGGGGCGACGAGGGTCGTTAGTGTATCGTCGAGTCGAGTGGGTCCTTGGGAAACGTTATCTCGAGGGAAAAGGTGACTTACTGAGGGGCCTGGGAGGCTCCTCGACTTCCTGCACCGCGTTCGCGACGACATGGGTCGGCCTCGCGACGGTGGTCACCTCGTCCTGGGCGTAAGCAGGATTCTCCTGGCCCGAGAGGCTCGTCGCGTGACTCTCCAAGGCCTGCAGCTTCCTGGATCCCCGCAGAGATCTATTGAGGATCTCCTGCCTCTCCTCCTCATCCTTCCGTTTCCGTAGCTGCTCCTACAATCAAATCATCGGTACACGTCCCTCCCTTAACATCGCCAAACCACATTCCAAGCATTTCCTGCAAGGGACCCGTCCACTCCCAGTTTCCTCCACCATAAATCCATGAGTCTCGAGACTCTTCCGGGCTGCGACGGAACGCCGCTGCAAACGTTATCTCTGCCGTGGCGTTTCGGGTGGACGATAATCGGGAACACATAGTTGTCTTACCTCGTTCGTTACACCGGCCAGATTTACGCAATCCCACGAGTTAAGTGACGAACGCGTGCAAACGTCCGCGAGACGGAGACGCGTCTGTGGAGGCAATACCGCGGGGTAATTCCTTTCCTTTAGTTACCTACCTGAACCCTTCCGTGCGAAAATGTCTGACACACCAACAACGAACACCGCAAGGAACAAACGGAAAGGAACATCGATCTATGACGGGCGAGAAACACTTAACATCAAGCAGGCATACTCGAGATCGAGATTCAACCATCTACACCGTGGCAGCCGAATGATGTCGAGGAGTCTGATGATGCGACGAATAAGGCAGCGAAAATCAAGCTCTCTCCAGCATTATCAACGTTAGCAACAGTGGCGGATTTAATCTGTTCAAGGCCCCTCCTAGGGCCCTATCTTCAAATAAATTATGATTGTATCCAAACTATATTTTTTTCTATAGTACTACACTTAGCTCGTTTTTAGAAAACTATCTCTTCATTTTCTCGAAAAATGGGCCCCTACCCTGAAGGACCCCTAGGGTCCCATCTTCAAACAGCAATTATGATTTCCTCCAAACACTATATTTCTTTCCTGTACTACTACACTTTGCCCGCTTTTAGCTAAACTACTTCTTCACTTTCCCGAAAAATGGGCCCCTCGGAACGTTTGCTATTTGGGCCTTTTTCCTTAAATCCGCCACTGATTACCGAGCTCAGTGGCGCACTCCGGATTTAATCTTGAGGCGAGCTGACTTAATTGCATAAAAATACTTTTAAAGTAAATTCCATAAGATTCATTAGGTGATTCGAAAAGTTTATTTAAAGAATAAACTCCAATTTTCTTTTCTCCTTACAAAGCCTCTTTCTTTCTAGGTGTCAGGGGTTCTTATCCCTTGTCTGGGTACGCCACTGATCAAGCTTGAAACGAGCTTTCCGGCAATTTTACTTTTCGTTCGCCATCCGCCAGAAGCGATTGTTTCGACGAACGATAGGGCTACAGTTCATACGGACAATCGAAACGGTCGTATCGGTGGCATAAACTTGCAGCGGGGCCGAAGCTAATCGTGGCGATACTAGAGAGGGCAGTTGGTCGAATCATGATCGACGCCCACTCGTACTTGATACGATAAGGCTGGTGGACTGGTGAAAAATCGCTCGGGAAGCAGCGCGGTTTACGTAACGCGAGGAAGGCTCTCGCGTATTACTGCTAGAGCAGAATTCTTGGACGAAGCCCCGTTTGCTCTCGCGGTATATACGCGTGTGTATGGCTTCTGGGACGTCAGCTCCAACCGATTCCAATGGAGTTCCTGCGATTCTGACCTGTCAGAAAACGTTGGTGGCTCGGGCGAGGACTATAGAGCAGCAGATATCCTCGTCACTATTTAGGGATAATGCAAATCTAGTTGAAGGCCTTTTTAGGTAAAAAAGTACGTGAAAAATTGTTTGTAACAAGAAAAGCTTACAACCTTATATAGATCTAATATAGAACACGAAAATTTTTGCTTTTTATTCTAGGTAGAAAATTCCTTTGTTGAGCTGTGGCGCCTCTGTTTTGTATTAAAAAAATTAAAAAAAATTGTGACCATATTTCAAAGTTCATATTTGTAGTATGTACAATAAAGTCCTTCAAACAGATTTTGTATTCCATTTACTATACTCGCATAAAAATTTCTCAAAATGGGGCTACTTTTCCGGGCGCTAGGGTGGCATTACCGCCTTAACATTTTCATAGCAGGTGGAGGGCTTTTGATGGACCCTCAAGGCTTCCAAGACAGAGTACATATACATAATAGAGGAGAGAAAGAAATGACCGAGTGACACGAGTGGAGCGCGATGGAGCCTGGCAATCGTCAGAGGAATCGTGGGACATTAGGGGTTGCTCCGCAAAGTGGAGGCCTGTGGTTCTCCGGGCTTAGAAGGCGAGCGGTATCGTCGAAACGACGAAGGATGGTTATCGTGCGCGAGAGTGGACTGGAGTATCGAGTGGGTCTGGTTTTTAACCAGCTTCGAGGAAAAAATGCGGCTTCTAGAGAGAGAGAGAGAAAGAGAAAGAGAGAGAGAGAGTGGCAGAGACCGAGGTCAGGGTAGGGAAGACAGAGAGAGGGCGAAATACGAGGGAGAGCCGAATACGTGCTGTCTGAGTCAGCCAACGTCTACACCTATCGAAACACTTCGTAACGTTACACTCGAGCTGTGTAATCTTAGACTATTGTGCCCGGGGTTCTTTGCATTCCAGACCACACTTGACTTAAGGTGGCTGGGACCAGCGCGAGCGTTTTATAAGGCAAACATGCACGCGGCCGCGTCCTGTCGCGCCAGACCTGCTGTTCCTCACCGCGAGCACAGTGTCTCTTCCCCCACGAATATATTCAACTTTTTTTCTCGTAATATCGACCATTCAATACCACCCCCCAAAGTCGTAGCCGTAATCTAATTCGACTGCACCGATCAACGAAAATGAAAGTCTTCTGCAAGATGGGGTGGATGTACCAGTAAATGAGCACGTACCAGTAAATGAGTATTTTTTAATAAAACGGGTAAAATAAGTTATTAAAATAAGCAACTAATTAATTAGAGGCTTTTTTTTTGCTTCATATCCGCACAATT
This sequence comes from Andrena chrysosceles, assembly GCA_963855975.1. Classification (NCBI taxonomy): domain Eukaryota; kingdom Metazoa; phylum Arthropoda; class Insecta; order Hymenoptera; family Andrenidae; genus Andrena; species Andrena chrysosceles. The sequence goes on along the minus strand of OY979769.1, from coordinate 13,927,162 downwards.
TTTGCAGCACGTGGAATCGATCGCGCTGCAAACATAATTTTATAATATTCATTCATTGCCCTTAAGTGTTCATTTATTGGTACGTTTACCCTACTCATCGATTGCAGGGAAAGCAGAAAATCAAGGAATGCCAGCGTCCCACTCAGATACGTCCCACGATCGATGAAACGCGCGGCGATAATGAGCAGCGATCCTTTTCGATATGTAAATACAGGTTTCCGCGACGATCGCAGCTGCCAGCTATTGTCGCGGTTGTCTACGATTAATTTCCAGTGGCGAGGACGCTCGAATCGCGCGGAATAGGTCGCTGGGAGATCGGTTCTTCGATGAGCATTGTGCACCTCGTATCCGTAATTTCCTGTTGCACCGCGGACAACCACCCACCCTCCCCCCTTCGCGTTATTACGCAACGGTAAATTATTCACGGGAATACCACGCGTTTTCCGCGCCCGATGCTTCTTCCCTGCCCACCTGAAATGCTAAAAGCAGCGATTTCAATCATTTCTGCGGCTTCGAATCGATTATGAGAATCTGGGGTACACTGATGTCCTGGCAGCGTTTCGGTGATTGGGAGAATTTTAGGGGCTACTGAATATGCAAGGTGTTTCCGAGATAGGTGCAAGCTTCGCTGGCTGAAGAAACTCTTGGGAGAGAAGAATCGTTCACCAACCAGTGTAACGCGTTGTGGAGTAGATTAAGGGGGGTTCTCGTTAACAGCCCTAAAGGAAACTGATATTTATGAATTTTTTGGGGAGAAACCATTGTTAATTTTAGGTTAAATTCTTTTGGGATATAAGGAGGCATCTTTAAACTTGGGAAAGTATTTTTTATCTTTAAACTTGGGGAAATATAGCTTACACCGTAATTGAACCTAAAATCTTAATTTCAGTTTTTATTTATAATACTTTTTTCATCGATGTAAAGAAAATTTATCTAAGGAAAAAATGTTACTTCTTTCAAACGCAATACATTTTCACTTTTTTCTTTAAATTAGGTTTAATCCGAGCATATGCTATCTAACTTTAAGAAATTTTTCTGTTTTTTTTCCAGAGATAACTGTGACAGGCGCTACACGTCGTATCGACGAAAAAAAAATCTGTAAGTTTAAAGATGCCTCCTTATATTCCCAAACAGTATAATCCAATATTAACAATAGTTTTTTTTAAATAAAATTCATAGACATCAGTTAGTTTTGAGGCCGTTACTCGAGAACCTCCCCTTAAAGCTGACTTGGAAAATTCAGATGAAGAAAGTAATAAATAGAATGCTCCAGAGTTTCTTTGGAAGCTACTAAAAATAAATCTGATTAAGGATAACTTTGTTCGTTACTTTTATAACCCTTTGATTGTAATAAAGAACCCATAGCTTGTGCTTTCAAGATTCTACTCAACTGCTCGCAAAGTTTCAAACGGTACAGCAAGTATTCCAGAGAAGAACCGCTTTACAGTTTACACCCTCCCCTGGACAGGAGAGAAGCGATAATCTCGCGTAGCACTTGGGACGTGATCGGTATGATCCGGCGAGTTCGATTAGCCGACGTAGCTCGGCCGCGGAACGATGGTTTGTTCGGGCAGAGAACGTACCTGGTATTTCCTGATGGAGTGCAGTTGCTGCTGCGTGGGCTCGGCATTGGCGTAATCGGTGCTCTTCACGTTATTGTTCTGCGTGGAGAGACGTAGATTATCTTTCGGCGGTCTGGCAGGCGCCCTCTTTTGGTCTCTCGGGGGGATGGCAGGTTTCACCCCGTTCAGACCGGCCTAGAAATCCGTTCCGAAGAAAAACAGCTGGCATTAATGGTCCCTCGGGTCAGAGGCCGCCGCGATCGCGACTACCGACACGTCATCCATCATTATTCCCCCTCGTTTAATCCGTGTTCGTTTCTACACGTTCATTTAATCTTCAAAGTAGAGTCACTAGGAGGCGACGGCTCGGGCAAGTCCTCCGAGAGCGTCTGCTATCGTTCGTCGGGCAGAAGAAGAAGGAGCCGACGACGGCAGGCACAGCGAAACGTAGAAGGGAGAGAGTCGAGAGAGTGGATAGATAGAGAGTGGAGAGAGAAAGAGAGATGAAAAGCCTACAGAGCGCGTGCACTACGGGAGAGACAGCTCCACGCTACGTCTACGAAAAGTTCTTTACAGAGGCTTCTGTCTACTTTACCATGCTCGCAAGCTTAGGTGTTCGTTCCGCATGCGTTTCCTACCGCTCCTTGTCGGCTGGAGGCGGTCCATGTTCCCGCGGCTCTGTCTGACGGTGGTCAAAAGGCTCCGGGATCTCGAGAAATGGTAACATTTCGGATTTTACTGAAACTTCGATATATTGTAGTCTTTAGTGATATGTAAACGTATCTCGCAGGATTTTTCAAAATTTTAAAAATCGTTGATCGTACAGGTACCTATTTGAAATATAATGTTGACGTTTTTTCAATATATTATAACTGTTAAAATAAGAAGTTGATGAAAACGAACTTTTTAGTGCTTACAGTGGAGACATAAGGATTCCTAATAAAAATTATTTCACTTATAAAAAAAAATAAATTCTTGATCATTTACACTAGCGGACAAAAAAGTTACCACTTTTTCGATTTGTTCTATTTTTGTTATTTTTTTTAGCATACATTTAGGACCGTGGTATATTTAATATGCATATTCTGATGGAGAATTTAAAGATGTATAAAATCCAGTTAAAGTTGAATTTAATTAACTGACAAGCAAAAGTGTTGTATGATATTAAAGGGGGTAACACATTTTTGAGGCCGACAAAGAAGTTACCACGTTTAGCAACTTTTTAGATTGTCCTAAAAGCAAAATGTCCCCCCACAAAATATTAGATGTTTTTATGTTCAAAAGTGCTAACTTTTTGTTGACTTTAAAAATGTGTTGTCTTGTTTAATGTTATGTGCGGTTTTTTAATTTGTTAGTTAAATAAATTCAACTGTATCTGGATTTTATACAGCTTTCAATTCTCTTTCAGAATATGTATGTTAGGCATATACTACAATTTTGAATTGATATTGAAAAGTAATAGAATTAGGGTGGGTCGAAAAAGTGGTAACTTTTTTGTCCGCTACTGTATTTTGCCATTTTCTAAACTGCGACTTTTTCAAGTGAGATATTTTTTATTAGACACTCTTATGTCTCCGCTGTAAGCACTCGAAAGCTCATTTCTACCAGTTTCTTAGTTGAGCAGTTATGATTTATTGAAAATCGTCACCACTATATTTCAAAGTGCTTTGAGACCCACAGTTTTTAAAGATGTGGAGAATCCTTCGAGATACGTTTAAATAACACTAAAGACTACAACCGACTATCTGAGTTTCAGCAAATTCCGAAATGTTACTCGAAAAACTGAGCGATTTCGCGTGGAATGGCCCTATCGAGAGAATCCGCAACCTTTACCATCCCATCAGAGTTAAAGTTTCTCTCAAGCTTAGAGCCCGAGAACATGAACGAGTCCGTCCTGACGACAGGGAGGCCAGGAAGGTCGAAGAAGCAAGGTTTACCTGGTGCTGGTCAAGATCGTCGAGGCCCTCGTGCGACGCGTACGTACGTTTCTTCTGCGTGTCAGCTGGTATCGTCGCAGCTCGTTTCGAATCGTGAGAGTGTTCCGGGTGCTCGAAGGAGGCTCGCCACGGGTTCGAGGGAGAGGTCGAGTGCCACGATTGTAAGCCAGAACGAACGGGGGTGGTGTCGATTCGGCAATTAGAGAGGTCCGTGTCGCTTTTGGACGCCTCCTGACTCGCTCGCAAGCCGTCGGACGAGCCGGGAGCCACGTCCAAGAGCTTCGAGCGTTTATACTCCAAGGATAGCCGAGAGTTGGTCTGGTTTTGCGTGTTGGGAGAGTCGTCGAGGACGCTGCAGGGTGTCGCGAGCTCCAGGACCGAGCGACGACTCGTCTGGCGGCTGGAAAGCTCGCGCAGAGAGTTGCGCGAGTTCTGATTGGTCTCTTGAACGAACGACGGCCGTCGTAGCGGGGTACTCCGCAGCGGGGGCGGTTTCTCGGGGAGGCTATCGTCCTCCCTTTGCTCGAACAAAACGTCACAGGAACTGTTATCCGCGGAGAACTCGCGAGAAAAGCGTACTCGTAGGTCTCTCTGCGCGGTGGGGGTCATCAGGTTTTCCTTGGAGACGGAGAAGTCGCGAGAGGATTCGTCGTCGACCGGCACGTGCACGTGGACAGGGGAGGATCGCGACGATTGCGGAGATTGCGGGGATGGAGGGTGGTTGTTAGAGCTAGAGAGCAGCGAGCAATTATCAGAGGGCGAGCGGTGCGTGGCGGAAGTTGCGTGACCAAGCGTTTTGCAGTGGCGTGGCTCGTGGTGCACGATAGAGAGGAAGCTGTCGAGAAGCAAACTCTTTACTTTGGACCTTACCTTGTTGGAGGAGTCGTGCTTTCTGTCTAGCGTGCGCGCGACTACGGCCTCCGTAGCGGTATGCTCGGTGAGGCTAAGGTCGTTCGAGGGAAGGCAGGGTGATGAGGCTACGATCGTCGTGCTCGTGGTGCACGCGCTCCCGTCATCCCCGCATCCCCCCGTTACCAAACTATTACTCTCCCTGCTAACGTTCCCGTTACGCTCCCGTCTGATCGGCTCAAGGGTGTTCTGCTTGCTGTTGCCGGGAGTCTTGTTCGGCGGAGGATAGACAGGGTGGCACTTGGTAACGGGGACAAAGTCGGGTGGACAGTCGACGGCCACCTCGCGGTACTTTCTACCTCCGACCACGAGGAAGCTTCGCTCCCCGTGCTCGTGGTCGGTGGAGGCGTCGCTGCGCAGGGTCGAGTAGCCGCTCGAAATCTGTTGGTGCCTCTTCTTCTTCGGTCGCTGCCTCGAGGACGAGGAGAGCTCCCGGTCGCTGCTCCCGGACTCCATGCCCACTAAATCCTCGCTGGATCCCGTGCGTATTAGTTCCTCCACGTCCAAGCTCCTGGTCTTCGCCTTCAGCTTCCCCCGATCCTCCGTCTGTCGTCGGCACTTGGAACTCTTCCCCGGTTTGCCGCTAAGCGTCGACTCCGGCTGGTCCTTGGAACGCTCCTCGTCTCGCGGTATTCTGGGGATCGCGCACTGTTCGTCGATCAATCTAGTCAAGTCCGACACTTCGTCGGACCTCATCAGCAGCCCCTGCAAATCTTGCAAGTCCTGAAGATCCTGCAGATCGGCCAACCCGTACGCTGGGTTGTCGAAGGATGTGGTGTCTCTGCCGCGACCGAACAGGGGAGCGACCTTGATCTCGGGGACGACGGGCCTGCAAGGGGAACCTAGGTCTATTCGCCTTGCGTCGTACGTGGGCGAGTCTTTTCCCCGACTATTGGCGTGCCTGAGCACCAGGCTGCTGTCCAAAGGGGCGGTGCTATCCGACCTACCGGAGGAGCTTCTCGGACTGGCAGAATCGTCGCTGCAAGTCTTTAGCATAGTCGGGTAGTCCTCCTTGGCGAACGGGTAATCCTCCTCGACGTCCACATCCACGCTCGACTCTTTCTGTCCAGTCGAATCCGCCGCGTTCGCGTTCACCTTCACTCCCTCGTCCTCGTCTTCCTCTTCTTCCTCCGCCTCCTCCACTCCTTCGTCCACCTCTTGCTCCTCTCGCTGCTGTTCCTCTTCCAAGTCGTTGAAGGGAGTCTTTTCGAGGTTCGGGGAGCCCAGAGCGGACGGGCCGTTCCGGTACTTGTCGCTGTCCTCGTCTTTGTCACAGTCCTTCTTCGACTTACGCTCGTCCTCGTCCTCGTCCTCGAGGTTCCCCGACTCGATCTTCAGCTCGACGATCTTCAGCATAGGCGGCTGATGGCCATTCCTCGCGCACTGTCTGCCGATCGGATCGACCACGGACGCGACGAATCTAGCGCGCTCGTCGGCGTTGATGATGCGTGTGGAGGGCAGCAGCGGCAGCGGTGGCGGCGGCGGTGGCGGTGGTGATTTAAGGGTCTCGTTTTTAAGGTTTAGGGACAGGTCGAGGTCGAGGTCGAGGGCCAGGTCGAGGTCGAGGTCGAGGTCGAGGTCACTAGCTAGGTCGCTACGGGGGCCACGAAGCTCGTTCCTATAGTCGGAAGAGCAGTTCTTTACCTTGTTGGGATAGGCCTTCTGCAGAAGGGTGTCGGGCACGTCGACTGGTAGCTCCCGGTGAGGCCCTAGCCCGCCAGGGGCCCACATCTCATCGGGAACCAGCCCCTCCTGCGGCTTCTTCGCGTCTCGCGAGCTGCTGTTGTTGTTCTCCTGCAGCTGCGGCTGTGGCTGCTGTTGCTGCGGCGGCTGCTGCTGCTGCTGTTGCGAGTGTATGTCCGTCACACCACTGCTGCCATGCCTTCGGGACCTGCCAGACAAAGCGTAAGGTGAGCTTTCTAACGATTTTCGATGCAACGAGTGCCCACTCCTTTTCTCCGCGGAGATTCGACACGGGGCCGCGAGTTCGGGGGACGTCGTTCCTTCCTATTCAACGGCGTGCCCACTCGCGCTATTTAGGGAACAAAGTGGCTGGTCGCTGCTTGAAAAATCGCCTCGAACGTGGATATCGTAGGTAGGTACAGTAAGGCGCTGCCTCGTTCTTTAGGGAAACGAGAAAGGATTGAAAATTTATTTATCCGACCGGAATCGCGGCATCGATGTTGAAGAATAATTTAAAAGAGGAAATTTTCAATCCACCCTTCTAAGTACGTATACCGTCGCTCGGCAATTCCGCCGGGCGAGTTCGAGGGAGATTTTTCAACGGACCCTGGCTAGCAGCTCTAAATCGCCGCGGAAATACAATTATTACGAGATAGTAAAAGCCTACCAAACATTCAACGCTTAAGAGGTTACATACGTTTAGCCGCGGTGTAAATGAATCATTCGATGAATTTTTTTATGGATTTTATTAAAAAAGTAGAACAAAATACTTACTACACATGATTGCACAGCGAAATTTTGCGAGAGAAAAATTAATTCAACTTTAAAGTGGCATAAATTGTTTATTTTTTTAAATTACAAAAATTTCACCCGTCAGCCCGGAATGGCAAAATTATTTTACAAGAATATCATTTTACTTTTTAGATCCATCGCTGTTTAACGGAGATATGCTGACCATTTTTTCTGCAGTGGTCTAAAGATCCTCAAAAATCATAAATAATTTAATACTAAAATTAGTATATATATAAATTTTTTCGTTGACTTTATGCACCAATAGATCACGTGTAATAAGTATTTTGTATGACTTTCCTTAATAAAGGTGGTAAAAAAATTCCTAAAATCATTAATATTCGCCGGGGCTAAACGTATGTAACCCCTTAATGCCAAGCTACCTATAGCACGCCCATTACAAAGGCAAATCGCTAGAATAAAGCGGTACTCCGGTGCAGTACGATGAGAACGCATCGACATACTTTCGGCGTACGCTAACTACGGAAGGAAGAAATTAACCGGCTGAGGATAACGAGCTGTCTGAGAGCGTTTCTTACGCGCGATCCAGGCCAACCGAACTTCCACCCACTTGCCGACGATAAAACCCTGGTTCAAGCCAAACATCCGTACATTTTCCCAGCATTTCTCTTAGAAATCCACCGCGAACGAGACGCCGGAGGGAAAAGGGTGAAGTTCGCCGCAAAAGGACGAAACTCCGGCACGCGGTGGAGCTGGCCAATAACGGCCCCCCGCAAAAGTGGAAATTTCCGCGACGGGGTGCCTGCCGCGAGCCAAACCCCTGGTCTTCGCGATAATTGCAAGATGTGGCTCGGCGAAAGTTTTCTTTCGAGGGAACGGTCGCTTTCGAAGGCAGAAAGTTCGCCAGACGCGGAACCGGATCGCGCAAACAAGATAGAGGACGTATCAGTCTTTCCGAATCTCGGTGGCAATTTTATCTCCAAGAGCCTGCTATCTGGACACACTAATCGAGATCTGGAAACACGCGACGAGGAAGATTATTCCGAGGGACTTTGGTGGGTGCATTCGATCCGAAGAAACTGATGGGAAGAAGATGTGAAATCCAACGGGGTTTTCCAAGAATTCTCCAGCTAGGATGAACGAAAGCAGAAGGAACGAGCGAGTCGTAGTCGAGGCGGACCAGTTGAGTTGACCGAGGATCGCGGAACAGCGTGAATAACGCGTTAGAAATTTCAGTGGAAAGTCGAGCAGGCGCTCGGTCATTCGATCGCAGCGGCCGACTCGATTGTCCGCAGTGGAATTCCATCGATTCGACGATTAAAGCTCGCACATACTCGAATCCAGGCCTCTTGCTTTCTTTTTCACGGGCCGCGGGCAAGACCGACCAAATTCCAGCCCCCTTCGCCGAGCAAGTTTGCTCGTTAATTCGACGTTGGCTCCAGGGAAAACGAAAAGAATGCGGCCTGTTTCAACAACCCACTATATACCTCCCGGCCAACCAAATTTCCCGTTTCCCCATTTAAATCTCGTTAACCCTCCGCGAAACGACGTGGAGCGGTGCTCGAAGGCAGTTTGTAATTGCCAGGCAAAGTATTACAGAGTATTAGGAACGAATTAATGCAGAGGAATGGCCAGAGTCGAAGCTCGTCATCGGTCACCGTAATCGTTATCCTTCCTCCTCTGACTCATATTAACAAGGAGTGACAGAGACGGCGGATCACTAGCCGTTTAGCCGCGACGGAGCCGCAGAAGGTTGGAAGAAATTCGTGGAAGGTGGTTTTCCCCGTGGATCCGGTTACAGGGTCGACGAAAGGGACCGAGGAACAAGGGGCGCGGTTGTTCGCAAGTGGCCACGTGAATTCGCCTGGCCCAAAGCGTTCCTGGGCCCCGCAGAAGAAAAGGGACAATGCTGCCCGGAACAAAAGCGAGCGGAAGAACGCGCGGCCGCGATAGCGCAATGAGCTCTCTGTGCGTGAACGCGAAACGAGTTCACGTGCTTTCGTCGTGGTCCTTTTCAAAGCTTCCACGCAGGCCCGCACGTGGGGCCTCACCGTTTCCGTTCTACGCCAGCTGTATTTCCATCGAGGAAGGATCGACGAGATTTTTCCGCGGTTCAACGGCGTCGGCAATCGCGCTGTGATTGACCAAGGCCGTGCCGCGCAGTGACGAGCACCGATATGGAAGGCTATAGCGCGGCGCGTTCCGGCGAACGAGACAATGAACAGATGGAACAGTTTGCGTGACACATCGAAAAGCGGGACTAAACGTGTTTATATGTATGAAGCTACGCGGGCTAGCGCGATGGCAAGGCTCGACCAGCTAAATGCAGCTTTTCCTATACTCGACTGGGCGCAGCGTTAAGAACTTCAAAATCGATTTTCTCGAGAATGAAGCGCGATATCGAAAAAAGTTACTCTTTCTTTTGGACTTACAACAAGAAAATAAGTCGATAAGAAGCAATAAGATTTCTTGATATTGCGCTTCAATTTCGAGAAAATCGATTTTGAAAACCTAGCTTAAGGTGGCGAAGAATATCTAGGCTAGCCGCGGGCTCCGCTTCTAACAGGGATCGCTGTTAAGGGGTTAAACCACTGTAGAATTTTCAAAAAAAGAAAAATTTTTTTTTTGTTTATAAGGTGTTTTAGGGTTTTAAAAATAATATACCAAAAGATGGAGGGCGGCAAAAATGTCTAAATGTTCACATTTTCAATTCTACCGCAACGCTCTATATAAGAATATAATATGATTTTACAGTACTTAAAACTTCAAACGCGTTTTTCTCGAAACCACTTTTTTTTAACTGGCCGGAAACATAACTCGAACAAATCTTCACCGATCGATCTGAAAAATTTACAGTATATTCAAAATTGCTTTCTCCAGCGACGTACGTAGGATTTTTTTTTATATAGCATTTTTTTTTATAAACACTTTTGTGACGATTTTTTTTCATGAAATTGTAAACTTTTTTTCAAAAATGCACCATTTCGCGAAAAATCAATATATCGAAAAAATCCTACGTACGTCTTTTGCTGTTGTTCTATAGAATCGAAAAGACATTGGTTTCCTGTTCCAGGTAAAAAATTGCGGGAGTTAGATTTCCGGCCGTGGACCCTTTCAAAAAACAGGCACCGACGGAGAAATGCTGCGCAGCCACCATTTTGTCATGAACGAAGTTGAAAAAAATATTTGTTGTACTTCATTACTAGAATTATAAATCCCATTTTGCAGAATTTCGATTGATCTCTTTATTGCGCAAAAAAAAATCCCGAAATATGCCTATTTTTTCGTGCTCTACAGTGGTGTAACCCCTTAAAGGGAACGACCACGCGAGTCGATCAGACGGGGTACTCGCAGGAAAACGGTCGAGACTTCTCTTATTTTTCAAGCCCACCGACTCGGCTGTTCCCGATTCGCGCGTTTCTCACGCATTTTCGTCCGAGAGAAAGCTGCGCTTGGTCCCGGCAAACACGGGATCGCTCGCGTGCACCGTGGAGACAAGTGTTCGCCGTTTGACAATGATGAGGAACGAGTGGCGAGTTTAGCCGTCTCTCTTCCATCGATCCCATGATCCTCGAGGGGGCCGTTTCGGTCTCACGAAAACCGAACGGTCCGCCCCGTCGAGGGTAAAGGGAGATCTGGTTTTTGTCCAGAACCGTTCCGACAAGTACCCCCTGGTCGCCCACGGTTCAATGGCGAACAGACCTAATGGCATTGCGCCTCTGCAGCACCCGAACCCTCTCCGGCCGTCTTCTTCCCGCGAGCAACTCGCTAAAACCATGTCCATTTACAAATCTGCCCTTCGGAGCTTTCCATCTCGTTAAGCCTAACCGATTCGCCAACGAATTTTCGTTAGAGTCTACGAGACACGCGAGGTCAAGCGACGGGGGCCATTTATCCAGCGACATGCATCACGGCGGGACCAAGGTTCAAACGTTTCCACGGCCAGTCTCCGGCGAAATCTCGCGTCCTTTAGATCGCACGGCACAACAGACCGTGCCGCCCACCCTGAACCGCGTTCCCATCGCACAGTGGTCCAAATAGGGGTAGTAGGGGACATTCGGCCAGAGAAATGAACTTTCCCCTATCGAAATTTAATGAATATATACTATTTCCTAAATGTCCATCAGACTCGAAACTGAAAGTATTATTAAAATTTAATAGAAAGTGTAATTAGGACGAACGCTTAAAGTTGGACATTTTAAAGATAGCATTTTTCATCAGAAAAAACTGCTTCCTTCTTAAAGAGCATTAAATAAGGCACCAAATAAACAGAATTGATTTTTTATCACAAATAAGTTAAAAAAAAGAAAAATAATTAAATAAATAAATGTAAAAAATATTAAATTATACATCATTAGAAAGGGATAATTTTTTCCTATCGCAACTTTCATTCCGATATTTTTTATAGTTCAAAAGTTATAACTACACGAATGTTTCCCTACTTCCTCTATTCGGACCACTGTGCGCCGTCGAAAGCTACAGAAGGGTAAAAAAAGCTAAAAAAAACTCGAGCGTTCCATGCGGCCCTGGTTGAGCGATACCTGCGGAGGCGGGCAGGTAGAGCAGGGCTGCACAAGCGGAAACGCGCGATCCCCTCTCGCCCGGAGCGCACAATGCGAGAACAAGTGTCTAACGCTGGGCGAGCCGCGGTTACGCAACAAAAATCCAACTTGCCTTCCTCGCTAACATCGAAAAGCAGCGAGCCACGCGCTGCTCCAAAGGATCCGCGACATTAGAGGCGCCTGTATCGCGCGACCGTTGCGCGACTCGCGATGGCTACCTTTCAGCGAGTACCGTTGCCTGCCTATTCAGGCTCGTTAACCGGGGCCCTAGTGAATGCTAGTGAATGCTCGGTGCACGGTGGCTAGGCTAGGTAAAAAAGCAGCGGGCTGGGTCCCGTGACCCAGGACTCGAAGAAAAATACGTTCGCGGGTCTCGGAGCCCGCCTCGATCGTCGCGCTTCCGGTGGGAGGATCGAAGCGCGTACCAGGCACCGCGTTCCTCTCTCGTTCGCTGATCGCGAGCCTACGTCCTCTTTTTTTACGACTTGACTTCCTACTGGGAGTCGCGGGGTAAAACCCTACACGCTGTCTTCCCGGAATCGATTTCCATACAAAGAGCAGCCCTGGGTGGGATCAGAGAACGACGTGGAAGCGAGTCGGCTGATAAGAGCGGAGGAATGAAATCGACGAGAGAGCGTCTCGCTGGAACCTACCAGTGTAGCGTTTTGAGGATTCTCATGGCGTGGCTTCTCAACGATTCGTCCTTCGTTCAAACCTCATGGACGGACTCGACAGTCTCGCAGCTCGCGGCGTGCCTGTGGGACCAACGAGCAGAGAATCTCAATGGATCTCGATGGATCTCTCTCGCTAGATCCTCTCCAGGCCTTTCATTTCACCCATCGATCCTTCTCCTCTTTTTCTTTTCTTTTCCTTTCCTCTTCTATCATCCGTCGATTATCATCCTCTTCTCCTCTCCTGTATGCGCTCCCAGAAAGGGAAGCTACTCCGAAGGGAGTAGAAGTAGGGAGAAATCCCTACGGCGGGGATCCACGCGACCGTTAGCGTATCCTATGGAATTCCAAGCTTCTTCTCTTCCGTTGCTGCCCAATCACCATCCCGTTCCCGCCCTTTCCAACATTCCCACACGCACAGATATTCCACAGCTCCGTAGATCACCTCCGCTGCACCCACCTCTTCAGCACTCGGGGCCGTTATGCACTCTCGCGTGTCGACGATAGCGCGCACTACGGCGGTGGGGACGACGAGGGAGAAGAAGGCGAAGAAGGCGAAGAAGGCGACGAATGGGAACGAGACGAGGGGTATCTCTCACTGGGTGGACCAAGCCACGCTGCGCGTTCACCGTCGAGCGGTAGAAGTCGACGAAGAAGAAGAAGAAGAAGGAGAAGAAGAAGAAGAAGTTGTGGGCAAAGTCCGCAAAGAAAGGAAGCGGTGAGGGACGCGATACCCAGGCAGGAGACAAGGAGAGAAGCCGAGCGGCAGGCAGAAGCGCAGACTCGCTGCTCCGCTGGAAGGCGAAGGTGTATGCACCTTTTGAAGGCTGCACGCGGTGGAACAGGAGGAACACGAGGAACGAGCACCAAGGAGGAGACGGTTAAGGCTACGGCAGAGCGCGCTGTATCGCGTGGAGAAGGCTCGTACCGGTTTTGGCCCGCCGCCGGACAGGTATTCCCGACTCCGTTAACCGCCTTAATTGCGCTCGGCTCATAGCACCCGAGGGGGAAAACCGACGCTTTTCGCCACCCTCCGATACTCCGCCACCTCTGGGACACCGGAGCTACCCTCGGGCCACGATTAACAAACTCGATCGCCTAACGCCCAGCTCCGTAATATATCTCAAGCGACACCGCAACCAACACTTCAACCGCTACGGGTCTCTAAAGATCAACACTACAATCCCAAGGGTCCAAGGTTCGAACCGCACTGAGCAAGAATCGCGAGCTATCGCGACGATCTACCGATCCAAGATCGATCCTGATCCCCGGTGGGCGCTTCACCGAACCCGATCCAGTTTCACTTTCAAGGTCGCTTTTCCAGCAAGTTTGGGCGCGATCGCGATACAATCCAACAACGCACGAGCGACACTGGCATCCCTCCAGCTTCGAACTGACGTGAGTTTGTTGGCTTCGCTATACTCCGACCGAGGCAAGCCGGTGCGGTGTGTACCCCCCCTTCCCTCGCTCTCTCTCTCTCTCTCTCTCTCTCTCTTCCTTTCCCTCGACATACCTCCCGCCCTTCTTCGGCAAGTCCTCCTCCACGTTCCTACCTAACCTGCCCTCTCCACGATCCCGTGCCCCTCCAACTCCCCTACCAACGCGCCTCGCCAGGTCTCGAAGGGGGAGTTTGAAGAACCACCGGTGCCCCGACGAGCCTCTCAGTCGCTCTTCCTTCGTACGCCTCTTCCCGTCCGCTTCTTTCGCCCGTCTTCTGCAGCGCCTCTGCTCCGTCTTCGTCCCTTTCCACCAGATGCTTCGCCTCTTTGTTATACATATAGTCGCCAGAGATTCCGGCTGGCTTTTGTTTTTCAACGACTTTCTTTTCGTCCAGTGAAAAGAGGAGAGACCCACTCCTTGGGGAACGACTTGACGGAGTCGATGCGACTACTCGCGCTGATATTTCTTCAGTGCCATTCATTTGGTAAACTACCAGTATATTCTGCTTCAGAAACGTCGTTGCTACAGACATTCTAGAGTTTCGTTCCCTCTTCTGTACTGTCTCCTTGGACCGTAGATAGTACCTTGCCTGCTTAGGAGTACAAGAACCGTGGAGGGGAGTTTCCCTCGGCTGGATAATTGCCCACCAATTTGCTCCACCTATTCAGAAATTTCACCTCGAGGTTTCTTCACTCCCGAGGCTCTACTCTTCCTCGAATTTGTCCAATGTCCAACCAGGCAGGCACTACATTTCCCGTGTTATCGCGCCTCGCCTTTTCCCGTGGATGGCTCTCGCCTCCCTCTCGCTCGCTCCCTCCGCGCCGTTGCTTCTCCGTCGCGGTGTCGTCGCTCCTGCGTTCCAGGGATCACGTAGCCCAGCATTCAAGTCTCTCGGCCACGCACGGCCAGCAGGAACGCCTCCAAGAAGCCGCGGCCCGCCAAACATTCACTCTCTCTCCACCTCTCGCGTTGCGCTTCTCAGCTGATTCCAAGTCTTTCTCAAGAATCCATCTCCTTTGTCGTCCTTTCAAATATGGATTTTCGTTCTCTTCGAACAGCCATCTGACTGGATTCTAATTTCCAGATGACTTTCATTGTTGCGTTACTAAATTCCGGTGAAACGGAGACCTAGGGCAACATTAAGTCCCAGCCTGCCCTGGAGACTTGTCCCAGAGAAATCCACGAGGAGCGTTCACGTTTCTGGAGTAACAGTGGCCATTCAACTGCAGCGTACACGAGCACCCTTGTCCAAAGCGCACCACCCCTGGGGTTAAACAGCCCGCGAGCACAGTTCCTCCATTCACGAGACTTGCAAGCAACAACGAAAGCATTCCCGACGCTTTTATAGGTCCAATGGCGTGGACCTAAAAAATGCCACCGTGGAATGCTTCAAATGGAAAATAAATAAATTTCTTTAAAATCACCTTCAAACTTATCCCACCAGTTTTAGCCTATCATTGTGGCTTTACCCTTAAAGTTACCATTCGCGGAGAGATCGTTTGAACGACGCAGCTTCCAGTCTCGAATATTACGACCTACTGTCCCACTAGCGCGCGAAAACGAATATGTACACGCCGCTCTGGATCCACGTTTCTCTTCTGCCTATTGACTTCCGTCTCAGCAATCAGAAAGTCCAGTCTCTCCAAGCTGGAAAATTAGAATCGTGGCCGAAGGGTACAACGTGCCCCACTTCCAACGACTCCGTTTTTACCCAAGCGAAAGACGACTGATCTTTGGCTAACTTAAGCACAAAACGTCCCTCCCCGATAGCGAACGCTACCGGTTCCATACCTACGGCGGCGAGGTATTCGCGGAAGGTATTCAAGCGACTCTCGCCAGGTCGAATGATCGTTTAATTGCGCAGTCACGATTATGCAATCGTCGAGGATCGTCGCGCGGCGATCTCTCGCCGTCACTTTCCATTCGATTCTCGTGGCGTTTCTCCGCCGTTTTCCTCGTGGAGCGTGCGCGATATTAAATTCGGTCGCGTGATCCGAAGCAACGCGGCTGCGCGTAATTAATCGGGATATCAACGCGAAATTCCAGCACGCTCGGCGCCCCTGACACGGTCCGCGAGCGTGATGGGCGTGAAATCACGGCTCGTGGAAACGGTATCAAAGAGTCATCGAGAAAACTCGCGTGTCGGCCAGTTAAAGGGCAACGCGCGTTTCACCGTCGATTAAACCGAGCGCTTTGATCCTCTTGGTCCCTGCACCCCTTTCGACGTGGATTCGTTATATCAATATATATATACAAATTCTATGTAAAAACTTTGGACAATGTAGGGGAGACCGGGTATGGTTGTCTCAATTTTTTTATTTTGATTTTTTTATGGGTCATAGGTGCAGGGAAGTTTGTTTAAACTTAGATTAATATAAACTATGTACGTCCGACTTTATAAAAAAAATTGGTCCTGTGGATTCTGTCAACCAGATTAGGAGCTAATTCATATTATTTGCAGGAACTATTTTGTGACAACGTACCCCGAGGTCGGGTTGGTTGTCACAGTATCTGGATAGCTAAGTTTATGAAGAAAAAGTCGATTCAATTAAGAGAGTAATATAATTTTCTATTGTATTTCTCACAATATCGCGCTAGAGTGCGGTAATTTATATTATAATCCTTTGCAATCCCTCTTATTGTGTAATTGCCTTTTATAACCTCTCTTGCTACACGTAACATTAAGGGGGAACACCACTGTGAAAGTTGAAAAAATTTCGATTTTTTTTTTCTTCACTTTCTTAATGTTTAACTCTTCAAAAATACTCTCTGAAAAATTCAAGTTGATATTCGAAGAATTGACGAAGATACAGTGCATTTTGTGAGACGCGTCACGATGCCGTTCCGAGCGCGCTATGTTAGCGGCAAATAGCGTGCCGACATTTTTCTTACCCACTGTTCCCCCACATTGTTAAAGGTTATAAATTTTGGGTTTTTCCCGTTTTTACGTACGGTACGCTATTCGTTCGAGAATCGAAGAAATGCAACCGTTGATCGGGCATTCGAGTGACAGTGAACGTCACGAACGGATGTGTGATTTTTCCCGTGCAAACTTTAAACGCGATTTTCTCGAAACGACATTTTTCTAACTGATCGAATCAATAGCTCTGTCAATTTTTATCCGATCGACTTGAAATTTTGATAGGATCTTTAAAACAAGAGTATCTTCAGTTGTACGTACCAATTTTTTGATCGAAAACATATTTTTTTAAATACGCTCGAAAAACTATCCATTTTTTTGCGGATTTTCGAAACTTTTTCTTCCCAAGCGCACCATTTTTACAAAAATAATTTTTTTTAAAAATCGGTACGTACAACGGAAACTACACTCATACCGATTATATTAAAAAAAAAAAATTGATTTCAGAGTTGCCGTTCCAAAGATATCGTTTCGATAAGCGACCTATGTTTTCTTGTGAGGGATGTAGGAGATTAACTGTATATGGAAATCTATGCATGTTTTTCTATTGCTTTTTTTTATAGTCTCTTAAGACATTGTACTAAAGATAGGTAATAACAATTTTATAATAAAACTGTAAGTTGTCCCTTAAAAAAATCTTAAAAATGGGCTCATTTTTCCGGCCGTCACAGTGGTGTTCCCCCTTAATTCTTCTTATAGGTAAGTTTGCGGCATTATTATTGAGAACTGTTGTCAAACAAACAAGAAAATAATATTACATGATAGATACAGCAAGTTACACTGGGATTAGTTGTCACATGCGGCAAATACCTAATCCCAAATGTTCTGTGACAACTTGCCCCAAACCGTTAAACAATTTCACCTCTCTATTCATGTATTAAAAAGTTTAAAAAATGCAAAAAAATCATTACAGTAAGTTAGAAAAAACTCTAAACTACGAGAATAATGCAACAATGTTATAGTCAATACTAAGAAATAACCTATACTTGCTTGATAGAAAATACGGCAAAATTTACTTCGAGTGCACGAAACCAAATAATGATACATCGTACCTCCATGCGACTCAACAACGACTTGTGCGATGAAGGGGGAGGCGGCGATATGCTTACGCATCGCCACGAATTATTAGTACGTTCCTATTGTTTATAGTTTCTTTATTATAACAGTTGTGACAACCAACCCGTGTGACAACCATACCCGGTCTCCCCAATTCATATGTTTAGGGGTAGGTAACTGAAGTGAGTCAAAGATTATAGAAATTATGAAGATTACGAAAATTTACTAACATATTAACGAGTTTTTTTTTATGAAAGTACGGCCAAGCAGGGTGTGATTTGGATCGTATTGACAAGGAAAGATCCGAGACGATCCCCGAATTTCGGCCGGGCATCGTGTAACACGTGTACGCAAACACCGCAAGCTCCCAACTCTCAGCGACCAGATCCAGAGGCTGCTATTTTATGGCGAAGCAGCCAAGGGAACAATGCCTTCCCCATCCTCCCTTCTCACCCCTCTCGCCCTTCCCCATCCCGATCCCTGGCGTCCATTCTGAACGAAACCAGATTCGAGTCGCGGAAATTGTCGGCCAAGAGTCGCCTGGCCACCGAATCCTCCTTTATTTTCGTCCTCGAGTGGCCGGGCCCCGTGCTGCGAGGCGGTCTCCTTCCCGTCGCCATTCACCGACCTCGCGAACCAGCGGAAAACGAGAACAAGATGGAGAGGAAACGAGGAATGCAGGCTCTCCCACGGACATCCCGAGGCTTAATACCTAACTCTGGGTAAAATCGGACAACCCTCCAAAGTGGAATGACGTCGCCGCAAACAGAGGAGCTGATCGAATTTCCGCGATGCGACATCCTGTCCCTCTAGCTCGAGGATGCCGCTTCCTCGAAGCAGAGGGTTTCCACCCTCTTAAACGGCGAGCCTTTCGCGATGCACGATTTCCTTCGACCGTGAGATCGCCAAAGGGCAAACGGCGACTCCTCCCGCTCCTCGTTTACGACTATGCCCTGGACGGTCTCGAGAAGAAAAAACGGCCAGTGACGTAATCTCCAAGATTTCCAACCGAGCCTCCTTGCCTCTTTTCTCCGAGTCCGCCGGCGCAGCTAGCGCGATCCACGAGGGAACGTCTAAACATCTCTGCCACTTTTCTCCGCGCAACGTTTCGGGTTTAAATTACCGGCTTTCCGACAGCCGACACCATCAATGGAGCCACGAGTGAGGCAAATCGATGTCGCACTGACATATTCACGTGCTCTCCGTCTCCCTCGATACCTTCCGAAATCTAGTGCAATTCTATTACATATTGTGTAAATTCTACAGGCAGTATTATTCTTCCTTTGTTATTTTTTACATTTTCAATTGCTGTCATTTGGGTTTGAATTAATTACTTAATAACAAATAGGCTAAAATATACTTTGGTCCTTCCTCTTTAATACATTGCAAACGAAAGCTTGAGAAAATACGTAGAAAATAAATGACAAAATGTTATTTGGATGTACTTAAGCGAAATGTAATAAAAATAATCATATTCTCTGTCGACGCGCGGAACAGTGTGACTCGAGTTCTACTTGTGTTAGCAACGTCACCCGCCCAGATAACGGACGATCCCAGCAATGGTCTAGCGGCTAGCCTTTACCTGCAAAAGAGGAGGCTGGTGCATCCGAGGCGGTCGAAAACGCAGAGCCAGCAAGCTCCGCACGAACGAAGAGTTGTCCAGCTCGCGTCGATCATTCCCATTGTCAGCGTGGCGACATGCTGGTAGGACGAGACCGAGGATCACGGAGGAGCGCGGCGATAAGGGCGCGGGTGAACGAACTACGGTGAAAATACGCGGACGGGCACGGGACGAAAATTGTTGACACGCCGCGCACTCCGCGTGCACCATGAGAACTGGGGCCAGGAATGTGCTTTATCGGGCTCGCCACCTGATATCCAAAGCTTATCTCCCGCGTCCCGTTCCTTCTGTGTGCATACGACATACGACCGCCTTTCCTATCTTCCTATCTTCCTGACGCGCGTATCTAACCGTACGTGTGCAGCTCCGCGACGCCCAGTGACACTGTGTGCGTGCGCCTGTTGCCTCTTCGAAGTCGCTGCTCGAGTGGAATTGATTCCCACTCGCGAATAGCGATCGCGGCCGAGGATTCTCGGCCCCTGGGAACGAGCACGTGTAGGGTAATTCGAGGGAGATGGACCAGTTGGGGATTCATCAAACTACCTATCCGTCGAATGAGCAAAGTGTCAGTATTGTAATCGAAGGTGTCTGTGAATTTTAGATCATATAGGTAGGTAATAAAAAAATTATATCATAACATTGCATCGTTTGTGATGAAAATGAATAAAATGTGTTTCCTTTTCCTTTTTAATAGATGTTAAGTAGATGCCAATGTTACCCTAGTTTACAGTAGTTTTATCAAATTTTGACGAAAATCAACATTTTAATTTCTGGAAAGGGCGATAATTTCTTGGGTAGTCATAAGAATTATAAGTAGAAGAATAATACCTATTATGAATAGAAGGAATCTTTTCTTTTGCTTACTGAAAGAATTTTTTCAATAAGAATAATTGCTACAACTCAATTTAATGATATGAATAGAAGTTTTATCGAAGTGGAGAAGTAAGGAACAGACGAAACACACCCCAAAATTTTATTTACTTATTTCCATAGAAGTCCACCTCTACCGGAATTATCCTATACAGCGTATACCGTATCAGAGGATCGGGACCATTCTTCCTCCGGATTGTCTTTCTCCATTCACAGTCAACTCGCGTCCAATCGACCAGCAACTCGTCAATTGACACGATTTTTAGTTACAAGCGTAGAGTTTCCAAGAGTTTCAATGGAAAGGTGTTCCTTCCCCCATGACGATAGCACCGGACAGTTACGTGCACACGCGTGGCCAATCGAATCGTCCGGTCTGTTTGCACTGCTCGCAGGGAACACACGGCGTGCGTGCACACCTGACAGGACAAACAGCCCGATCAATCGTGACACGCGATAGACGGGCCCGACCCCGTCTATGAGTCACCCGCGGCCAATAAAAACGCCATCAAGAACGGTCCTGGCCTCCTTGGACGGTGATTCGCGCACCCATGGAAAACGCTGAGGATGACGCAGAGCCTCGTCGAGTCACGATTTTCCTGCGAAATTTCCTGCTTTCTGGGGCCCAATGACTATCATCGTTTTCGTCCTTGGTACATAACAGATTTCTTTCAGAGTTCTTTACTGCGTACACTTTTTTCTACCAATTTACGTAAACTTGAATCCTTCTCGCAAATATTATTTTTTTGCGAAATGAAACTATTTGTAAAATTTCGGGGAATGGACGTTTTCAGAAGTTTCGCCAACAAGTCTTCTTCAGAATTTTCTTAAAACTGTACTATTATCGCAGTTCCACTAACACACAAAAAAAAACATATTTTTCAGCACCTTTACGCACCCTTACGCAGCTATCTGGAAGTATAAGTGAAAGATAAGGCTCGAGGGAGGAAGCTTGTTTCGGTGTCGATGGAAAACGAGAGTGAAAACTACCAGTGGCGACGAGGGCGACAGGCATCCGGTCGTCAGGTGCGCGCCCCTGCGACTCGGCCGACAGGAAGCGCAGGTGTACACTACACGGATCCACCCTACCTGGATTCTACGACCTGCTTGTAAAGGTCCCTTCAGCATTCACCCCCTGACCAACGGGGCAAATGACTGGACTTGGCACACTTTTGCGCTCGCTCGCAAAGAATCCTGTATCGCAAGGTCTCGTCTAGAATTCAGTTACGTGGAATCCAAATGGTCTTGCTAAATTCTAAGGTAACGATCGAAAATGATTGCGAGAAGAAGCGCGGAGGGAGCTTAGCTCCCTGACTTAGGGAAGCCGAAATTCGAGGGGCCTTTGGGTTAGGGCGTGTCACAATAGCATCAGGTTCGAGCAAACAGTCGCAGGTAGAAAATGGCCCGTGGCTTTTCCAGCAAGAATTCCACTGACGAGGCCGAGGGAGGCTCTCGCGTCATCTTTAAGGGGTAACACCACTCTAGGATCGATGTTTTTTTTTTTTGCTTAAACCATACTTTGGAAAGGAAGGAGGAGACGAACATCGACCTAGATGGCCAAATGTATGGTGCAGGCATCGCAGATTAAAGATAAACAAAAATTTAAAGGATTAAAATGTTCATAAAACTTTAAACGCGTTTTTCTCGAAACAACTTTTTTCAAACTGGAAGGACGAATTTCTCGGAAACTATCGCATGAATCGATTTGAAATTTTTACAGTAGCTTTACAACAATATTCTCTTTGGAAGTACGTAGCCGTTTTTTGATTGAATGTAAACTTTCTTTTTTATAATCAATTTAATGCTCATTTTTAGGGCAAAAAATCGATTTATTTCTTAACAACTGCACCACTTCCACAAAAATTGATTTAAAAAAAAAACCCCTACGTACTTCCAAAGCCAATTGTATATAGATTATAAATTTTTTTTATTTTTTGTTCCACGACTCATACCTACATGCCGAGAAATCCGTCCTCCCGTGGCGGTGTTTTCACAAAAGCTGTTTTCGACGACGGGCTCTGTCGTCGCCATTTTGTATGAAAATGACACTAAAAAAATTAGTTTTCGTACACTCCCAAAATAAATTGTCAAATTTAGGTATTTTTTTCTGCCTCTAGAGTGGTGTTACCCCTTAAGGGGGGAGACCACTGTCTCAAATCTGAATTTTTTTTACATTTCTGAAAGGCATATGTTGCAAGAATGTTCTCTCCAAATTTTATGAAGAAATTCGCAAAATTGACGGAGATATGGTGTTTTTCGTGAAGCGGTGTCAAACGCGCGACTGAGCCACGCGGAACTTTGAACGCGTTTTTCTCAGAATGACATTTCTCAACCGCGTTGACGGTCTACAGAGAAAACTATACGTCCAATTGGCTTGATCAAGGACATTTATTGTACGGAAAACCCGTCGCTATTACGTGACGATCTGACATTTTCAATTTTCAACCTGCTTCTATTTTTTTTAGCAACATTTCCCCAATTTTGTACCCCGAAAATACGACTTTTTTTTCAGTGGTCCGCCATTTTGTTATTTTTTACAATTTTGACATTTTGCGATCGTCACGTAATAGAGGTAAGCTTCTAGTTTTTAAATATTATTGTTTTTTTGAATTCCGATTAACCATATGGCCTGGGCACTGTCAAAGCGACAAGCATATTTTTGCCGCAGCGCAAATTGAGACGAAGAGGATACAGGAAATGAATTCACGAACTTGATTGAAAAAAATGTTTTTTTTACCCTTCAATATGTACATATTAACTATACTAAGCAATAAATTGATTTGCCTGCATCGTTTGTTTGAAATAAATTCCCGAAAACACCCTTACTTTTCGGACCATTAAAACTCGGTAAAATCGATTTTTTCTTTTTTACATTTTCTGAAAGACGTATGTTTCAAGAATGTTCTCTCCAAATTTTATGAAGAAATTCGCAAAATTGACGGAGATATGGTGTTTTTCGTGAAGCGGTGTCATACGCGCGACTAAGCCACGCGGAACATTGGACGCGTTTTCCACAGAATGACATTTTTCAACCGCGTTGACAGTCTACAGAGAAAACTATACGTCCACTTGGCATGATCAAGGACATTTATTGTACGGAAAACCCGTCACTATTACGTGACGATCAGACATTTTCAATTTTCGACCTGCTTCTATTTTTTTTAGCAACATTTCCCCAATTGTGTACCCCGAAAATACGACTTTTTTTTCAGTGGTCCACCATTTTGTTATTTTTTACAAATTCGACATTTTGCGATCGTCAAATAATAGAGGCAGGCTTGTAGTTTCTAAATATTATTGTTTTTTTGAATTTCGATGAACCAGATGGTCTGGGGACTGTCAACGCGACTAGCATGTTTTTTCCGGAGCGCAAATTTTGACGGAGTGTATACAGAAAACGGATTTATGAATTGATTAAAAAAAAATTTTCTTACCCTTCGATATATACACTACTGACTATACAAAGCAATAAATTGATTTACTTGCGGTGTTTGGTTGAAATAAATTCCCGAAAATACCCTTACATTTCGGGCCGAGACAGTGGTCTCCCCCCTTAAGTGATCGTGGAGCGTCTCAGGGAATCTTGCAACTTTCAAGAGCCTCGAAACTCCGATACGTTGGAGCGTAAGAGGAGGTGTACCTCGAGCAGCGGCCCCGAGGACCGATAAACATGATTACCGACAAGTTTCGTGGGGACGATGACTCGCGTAATTTCAAATGCTTGATATTTCCACGGCGTAGCTCTCCGAAGGCACAGCTAACCAGAGGCGCAGCCTCGCTCCAAGGCTCCATGCCGATCCGCAGCCTCGAAACACTCCAGTCGCTTAACGCTTTCATGGCCGCGCCTTTTCGAGCACACTTACGACCACTGTCCAGCTTTTCCTAATTTCCCAAGTGTTTTCTTGGCTTTTGGAAACGAACTGGATTGATTACTTGGCGGTAAATATGAAATAAAGTTGGATACTTAGACCCGCGGAAAGTTATGGACTGAAATCGTGGAGCCACCATCAAAGAGTTAACAACGTTTAGAATTTAGAACGTTGAAAACTGGGGGGGCGGTGTGTTCGTCAATCGTTAACAGTCGCGCCGAATTCTATCGCGATTCCTCGCCGCAGTTCTCGCACATACACTCGATTTCACAAGTGGAATAGGTGTGAAAAAGTTGCAAATTTATTGAACAAGTCTACCAAATTTTACTTCACCTGCGCGGAAACCTCCTCCGATTTCGAGTTGCAGAGAAACAGTCAAGTTGAGACGCGGCAAGTAGTTTAATTAAAAATTTAAAAATATTCACTTTGTTAGTATAATCTTAATAAGGATTAGTTTTGAAAAATCGCCCGCGAAACGATCACGGCACTCGACATCGCTGATTTTTAATACTTGGCGATTTTACGACGTCGATGGCCATTCGGATACTGGAAGTAATGAAGTTTCAATTAGCCTGGTCGTTTGAACCTTGACAATAGGTCAGTGGCTCTCACGCGAACACGAAACACTTAGGTCACTGGGGATTGTGTTGTTCGCGGGATGATTGAACGCGAAGCGAACGGAAAGAGAAGGAGTGGAGGATCTCGAACGTGTTCGAGCTATATGAATACATAGTCGAGCCGGGACACAGTCAACCCTTCAACGAACCCTTTCCCAACAACTTCAGAAGCCAATTGATCCGCAGTGGGACGTCAGAATATTCGCCATTAATCCCTCCGTCGCTCGTCGAGTGTCCTATTAATACCAGGGACGACGCACTACGTTAATAGAACTCCGATCGGCTTTCCACGGAAGCGTAACTACATTCTTCTTTAAGGCTGCAGTCTCACTGTGCCTTGAATCTGTGCGTACGCTCACCCAAGTTAGGAAAAACGTGTACATATAGGTACGCGATGTAGTAAACAAACTGTTTCAACCAACTATCGTCGTGGAATTGGCAAAAAGGAAGTTTTTGCGGGTATAGTTGCCTCCAGTAGCCTTAAGAGGGTATACCCGTTTGAACCCTCGGAAAATGTATACATTTTGTGGATTTTTTTACAAGTCAACGGTTTGATGCACATTTCCCGTTTTTTTACTATCTTTACATAGTATTATGAACTACTCAAGAAAAAAGTTTCAGTTAAAAAACTATTGTTTTTGGGAAGTTATGCATACACATCCGAAAGTCTTTCGATTTTAGACAGCTAAACGGTGGCCCTGAAAACAGCTGTATGCCGTGTCTGAAATCAAAAACCATAAAATTTTCTTATAAAGTATGTCAATAGCTATCGTCCAACGAAGGCTTTTTTTATTCCCATTCCCCGTTTATTATTTATAAAGAAAAATGGTGGATTTTTCTATTAGAAAAATTTAACTTTACCTTTGATCTCTCACCATTTCTTTATTTTTCAAAATTTTCAAAATCGGCTTCGTTGGACGATAGCTATTGACATACTTTATAAGAAAATTTTATGGTTTTTGATTTCCGACACGGCATACAGCTGTTTTCAGGGCCACCGTTTAGCTGTCTAAAAGCGAAAGACTTTCGGATGTGTATGCATAACTTCCCAAAAACAATAGTTTTTTAACTGAAACTTTTTTCTCGAGTAGTTCATAATACTATGTAAAGATAGTAAAAAAACGGGAAATCTGCATCAAACCTGACTTTGTAAAAAAATCCACAAAATGTATACATTTTCCGATGGTTCAAACGGGTATCCCCCTTAATCGATACGCGGCGGGAACCTTAAGGCCAACCGTCAGTCGTAGCCCGCGCGGATCGTCTGCCAAGTCCACGAGCGAAGAAGAGATAGAAGAGGGAAGACCGATAAAACGCCCCATTTCCCAGCTGCCACGTCGCCGGGGCTCATTATGGCCGAAGATTGGAAAGTGGTGCGCGGTTATACTCGGATCCGAGTGTACCTACGTGTGTACCGTTTTCCACGCGGAGGAATCCACCGGCCAGGATGTCCCGTGACATTCGATTAATCGCTTTGATTAACGACCGCTCTGTCAACATCCACGCTCCATTATTCGCTCGCTCCTGTCTCACGACCCGTCGCTCTTCCGCTGATCCACTTGCCGCTACCTCTCTAGCCTCCTTTTCCCCATTTCATCCTCTGTCGATTCGCCTGACTTCTGTGAACGTCCAGCTGACGAACATCGCAACTAATCTCCATCAAGCTGCAGCTCGTAAACCGGTCATCGAGGCAGCGATAACACGATGACGAGTCGTGGACTTTAATTTCCCAGGAAATCGATCGATCGAGACGAGAGGAAAGAAGAAATCGATGGTACCGCGATGGTAATTGACTGGTAGAGAAGGAACGAGCAGAGGGACTCGATCTGCTTTCGTAGTTTCCAAGTTGTTACTGCTTGAATGGTTCGAGGAGCATGAATGTTCGTGCTATCTATGAAATTCGAATACCTATAGGATGCCGATCGAGTTCTCCACGGGAGTTCAAGAGACGAGCTGCGTAATCTCGACTCGCCCCAATGTTATTCCCGCCGCGTGTCGTCGCAATGGTGTCAATGGCGAGGAATAAATCGGTTCGCCGAATGCGATCCGACGCGCGGTCGCGAGAGAACGATCCCAGTTGTTCGAGTTTTTACGAAGCAAGCGATAACAGACTCTTATCTTGGCTTACGTACGCAACGTTGATGTACTTTCAAGACGATCTGATAATTGGATATCAAACAATTATTCATCGAGCCGCGTCCTTGAGTATTGCCACCGAGAAACTACAGCTTCTTCCATTCAAAGATCACAAAAAAAACATGACAAGTCACATATTCCGTTTTTCATAGAGGAACAATTTTAAAGTTGAAAAATTTAAGAACGAAGTATGTGTCTCCCTTTTGATCGTTTCAAAGATATACATATACTTAACCCTTCGTGGTCACACGGGGTGTATTGTACCCCAAGAGCAATTTTCGTTTTGAAATGTCGCACCTTTACGTCTTCCAAAGGGGATTTATCGCAAAAAAATAATAAAAAAAAAATTTAAAAAATCGGTTTTTCCCACAACCATGGAAAATCGCTCATTTTCAACTACAAATTTTATCATATCAAAATTTATGTTTCTAGAAAAAGACTATTAGACCATGACTGTATAAGTATTGCGAATGTAAAATTATCACTAAAAAGTTAAAAGATTCAAAAATACGAACATGGTAACTCAAAAAATGACACTGGGGTACAGTGAACCCCGTGTGACCAATGTGTGATTATAAGAAGGTGTGACCACGAAGGGTTAATGTCACAACATTACTTTTACAAAACATAGTGGATATGTCAGTCTTTTCAGCTGCGTTCTTCCGTGCTCGATCGAGGATTAATGGAAGACCAACGATTACACCGATATCCAGGCTAACGCGGCCGAATAAAAGGCGTTGAACGACGCGCGTAATGTCAGTCGATGAACAATAGGAGAGGCTGGTGTGCATCGTCGATCCGACGATGCCGTCATCCTCGTTACAACACCGTCCTCCTCCCAACGCCCCTCTGCATCGTCACTTTTATTTTCCTCCAACTCTGCGCCCGCGTGCTTTTTATTTCGAAAGCGGAGGGATAGGTACGTACGTGGTCGGAACAGGAAACGCCATGGGAGAGTGAGCAATCGGTATTCCGTGGCTGTGTCACGGAGAACCTCCACGAAACGCCGTCGACCACGGCGACCAGGGCCAGGCTGCAGCGTCTGACCATTCCAACTTGTTTGCTTTCTGGTGCTCGGCTAATTGCACCGAGCAACGAGCAATTTCGAAAATCTCTGCGCGGTTCGTTAAACCACTCGACTTGTCAAACGACGCGGTTACAAGTGGGGCGCGTGAAATAATTGAAATTGATGAAATGGAAGCCTATCATAGAAAATTTTCTACGTGAAATTTCAGATTTCAGATTTCAAATTTCAAATGATCAATTTCTGATATTTTAAATTTAAATTTTCAAATTTCAAATGATCAATTTCTGATATTTTAAATTTAAATTTTCAAATTTCAAATTATCAATTTCTGAAATTTTAAATTTAAATTTTCAAATTTCAAATGATCAATTTCTGATATTTTAAATTTAAATTTTCAAATTTCAAATGATCAATTTCTGATATTTTAAATTTAAATTTTCAAATTTCAAATGATCAATTTCTGATATTTTAAATTTAAATTTTCAAATTTCAAATGATCAATTTCTGATATTTTAAATTTAAATTTTCAAATTTCAAATGATCAATTTCTGATATTTTAAATTTAAATTTTCAAATTTCAAATGATCAATTTCTGATATTTTAAATTTAAATTTTCAAATTTCAAATGATCAATTTCTGATATTTTAAATTTAAATTTTCAAATTTCAAATTATCAAT
The DNA here is from genome assembly GCA_963855975.1 of Andrena chrysosceles. Taxonomy (NCBI): domain Eukaryota; kingdom Metazoa; phylum Arthropoda; class Insecta; order Hymenoptera; family Andrenidae; genus Andrena; species Andrena chrysosceles. Next base: position 13,898,857 of record OY979769.1, on the reverse strand, counting down.
TTCTGATATTTTAAATTTAAATTTTCAAATTTCAAATTATCAATTTCTGAAATTTTAAATTTAAATTTTCAAATTTCAAATGATCAATTTCTGATATTTTAAATTTAAATTTTCAAATTTCAAATTATCAATTTCTGATATTTTAAATTTAAATTTTCAAATTTCAAATTATCAATTTCTGAAATTTTAAATTTAAATTTTCAAATTTCAATTGATCAATTTCTGATATTTTAAATTTAAATTTTCAAATTTCAAATGATCAATTTCTGATATTTTAAATTTAAATTTTCAAATTTCAAATTATCAATTTCTGAAATTTTAAATTTAAATTTTCAAATTTCAAATGATCAATTTCTGATATTTTAAATTTAAATTTTCAAATTTCAAATTATCAATTTCTGAAATTTTAAATTTCAATTTTCAATTTTCGCAACAGCCCAAAATAACAAATGAGTTCCCTCAGATTTGCCAATCTATAGACTTTAGAGGTTAGAGCATTTGGAGCATTTGAGTATCGATAGCATGGGTCGAAAGCAGGCACGACTGTTTAAGGCGCCGCGGGCTGCACCATGAAATGCAAATTCGCGTGCCGGTCTGCGACGTGCAAAAATGTCATACGAGACCGGGACGGGTTGGAGCGTGAACGTGGACGTCCGCTCGCGGGCTCGGTATCGATTTGCGCTCACGAAATCGATATCCGTGGCTCGGATAACGGACAGCGGACACCAGAGACCGCGAATCGCTGACTTGGTCACGGGCCACGCTTATCTCTGTGAAAGTCTTTCTTTCCCTACAGATCGGCTAGGATAGCATTGCCTCTGCCTGCGCAACCTACATACGTTCCTATAATATAGATCCTATATGTATACATTCGACGCCCCTCCCTATCTTTCCACCGTCGACGGACGTTATCTAAAACGGACAATTTTTGCGCTTAACTTCCCGAGCATTGATTGGCAAGTTAATCGAAACGCTCGCGTTCGTCGTCGTCGTTGTCAATAATTGCAGCAAATCCGTTAGTACACTTCGCGTTTGGATGATCGAGACGAGGACACTCGTCCAGCAACTAAACGACGGCTTTCGAAAGTGGAAAATCGTTAGACGTTCCTGGGACCCGCGATCTCGTGGAGTTCAACGGAGAAAAGAGCGCGCACCGCGCAGCGCCAGCGCCTAGAAGTGGGACAGGGACGGCTCGATCGCGATCCATAGCGAAAATCGAGCACACCGGGCTAGATTGAGGGCGACGAGACGGCTGAGCTGGTGCATCGCGACCGAAAGCATTCATTTCGGGGCCATTCACGCGCCCTCGTCACCGTGTCAATGGGCGCATTCATTCGCACCTCCACGCTTCTCCTCTCTATGAATAACTCCGAGGCAATTTCCTTCTCGCTCGAAAACCACGCAGGTGCCCTTCGCCAAGGGGAAGCTACAGGGGAGAAGGAAAGCTGAAGCACCTCCCTGTTGATCGCTAACTGCAACGCCTCAACGGCTAACTCCAGCAGCCCCCAACTCGCCAGTCAGTGATTCTTCCTAAAGTATTAGACAGATATTCAAGCCATTCGTCCCTGTCGGTCGCCCGCCACAATGCAGCGAGGGAAGGGGCGAGAGAATCAGTCGGAGAAGAAACGAGAAAAGGAGGAATCCGAAGTGAACACGCCAGTGTTTCCCAATCTTGCGTGTTTCAACACGATCCTCGCCAATAGGTATGGATTCCCTATACATAGCGTTATAGGCTCTCCGTTCGCATTCGACTGTTTTGTGACAAAGTAGATTCGAGGGTGACTCCAACGCCTTATTCCCGTATTTCGTCACAAACGAAAAACGGGAAATGGTATAAGGATCATTCCACGCCAAATCGATCACTTTTTTCCCTCGATGTCTCGGTTTTGTTTAAACTTGGATATGTTGCAGACCTCGTGAAATTGGCGTGGTTTAAGTTATCATTCTGTCGATTTCGAGTTTCTTTAAAAAATACAGGGCCTTAAATTTTGCAATTTTGCCCATTTTCGTGAAAATGGGTTGCACTTATGAATTTTTATCTCGGGAACTATTTGTCGGATTTAGTTGGTTCTTACGGCATTTTAATGTGGAAAGATCGGCCTTCCTGAATAATTTTTTCCAGATCGAAAACTTAATTTTGCAACATTGAAAATTATAAACAAATTTTTATATTACAAATTCGGGTTCGAGGTCGCGATTTTAAAAATCCGAAAAAAATACTACAAGTACGTTCTTCATTTCAGTCTCCAACAATGGCAACATTGCACAGGCAGCTGTGACAAAATTCCAATTATCCAGGCCACTTGTCCCACCAAAATTCTACAGAGATTTCCTATTCGACAGGAAGAAGGTTGGGAAACGCTGGCGCAGAGCGAGCCGCTGCACCGCGAGGACTGGAAAACACATTGTTTAGGCTGCAGTTGCAGCAGCCAGTCGGTGGGTGTGTCACGAGCGTGAAATACCGACCAAGTGACTACGGGCAGTCGGAGGACAGAGCGGAGCTCCTCGAGCCACGTCAGAGATTTCGATTCGCTGGACCAAGTGGACTGCATCGACCCGCTATCGACAAGCTAATTGCCGAAGCATCCACGACGATGGGCGTGTAATTAAAAGTTCAAAGCCCAAGAAAAGACCTCGCGGCAAACTTCGCCTTATAATTCAGCGGAGAGATAAAATCCGTGAATAAAAGCACCACTGCCACTGGCTACGGTAGAGCATCCCTTTTCATCTCTCGCAGCTTCGTGAACGCGCCACTTTGCTCGGCTGGGGAAGGTGCATTACGCCATTCCATTAGCATTATTATCCTTATTTCGTTATAATTGCAGACCCAGCGGGCCAGAGATTAATTGAAGCCTCGACTGCGTCGATTCGTCTCCAAAATTCCATTAGGTAGTCTCCAGCCGAGTGATGCCAGATTCGGGACGGGAGCGCTCGAGAATTTCCCCCACCTCGCACGCACACTACGCCGGAGCTGCGTGCCGTGAGCTCGGCGCTTCGGAGTCCAACTCATGGACACGCAGCTCCGGCGTAGTGTGCGCGCGGTGGGGGAAATTCTCGAGCGCTCCCGTCCCGAATCTGGCATCACTGCTCCAGCCTGCTGCCTCCCGATAACGAAGATTCCTGGCGCCTCTCGGTCGCGCGACGAGTTCACCGCGACATCTAACAGTCACATGCCCAGGCAGCACTCGTCGGGAAACCAGAGACCTACACCCACCATCTTCCCCTTCGTCGTAAGCTATTTAGCAACGCGTCAAGTAATCGGAGAGCACGAGGGCTGCTCAAGCTCGACGCGACAGAGTGGGATTTCGGGTCGCGTGGAATATCGCTGGCACACGGATCGATCGCTCAAGGCCACTGACATCGAGTAAAAGTGGCAGCGCTGAGGTATCGAGTGCGGAGGAGGTGGCCCTGAACGGTCAGCTGATTCTGCTCCAACTGAACGTGCAGCCACGCGAGTCACATACTTTGACCGGCTCGTCCGAATGCGCCTGTGTGACGTTCGTGTGACGTTCGCGCGACGGCCGGTTGGCGAGCGACGCGCAAAAGCATGCATCGATCAAAGCTCGATTTCTTCGCTCACCTACAAATGGGCTTCTGGTCGTCGCGTTCATCCGGCGGGATCAGCAAGTTGCCGTCGTTCACCGCCGACGAGGTGGATCCCCGCGGCGACCTTGGGCCGCCCTCCGGCTCCCCGATCAGCACTTCTGTCTGACCATTTTGGAAGGGACTGCTGGCACGTCGCTCCCCGACTCTTCCGCCTTGCACCGGTGTCTGTAACGTGAGTCACGGCCCCGCGATTACGAAATACTCCAGCAAAACGGACAAACGCCGAGATCTTCTCGTACGCGTCGACAAAACCGGCTGGCGATTAATAGTGAGGAATATAACGACGAAAACTTTCTACGGCAGGTCGGAGGGACCTGAGGAATTCCTGCGCGGCGTTACCCGCGATTAATTACGTAGCAACGAATTACGATTCCGCGAAATGTTTGCGCCGCAGCTAGCCGTGGCGCGCGCCTTTACGTAACCAGCGCTGGCGAGAAATCATTTCTACCTGCAGGTATAAAGATATACCTACGCGACGAGCCGCCGGTCGCTTTCAAGGATATTAAAAAGCGTCGATACGGCTCGCAGCTATTCTTTATCATAGGATGCACGGTGCCACGCTCGCCAATCACTGAAACGAGAAGATGAAAAGGAGAAAAGGGGCATTATATCTGGACACTCACCAAGAGTTTCGTCTCCTCCGGGCTCTGCTGTTTCTCCGACGCGTCCTTGCCCTCCCGTGGGTCCTTGTCGCTGGCCAGTCCCTTGGGGATCGTGCCGTTGCTGAGCTTCGAGGTGAAGGCGCTCGGGCTCGGAGTCGGGCTCGGTTCTCTGCGACAAAATCCACCGGTGGCTTTAACGGGGACCGAGAAACCGACAATCGCGCTCCTCTGACACGCTAATGCCTCCGGAACAAAAAAAAAACAACGACCGGCATGCGCGGTTGCATCGCAATGGGATATCAATCACGTCAATCGCAATTTCTCGCATCCGGCCTGTAATTGTACTTCCCTCCTCCGCGCCAGCGAGCTTTCGCGTTCCGTAGCGTGTACGGCGACTGGCGAGTGGCAATTGTTAAGCAATCGGGGAATGCGAACGGCGGGACGAGCCAGAAAAATCGAAATTATTAGAGACGCTAACTGGGAACAAGAGCGGGGTCCATCCACGGAGGAGTCTAGAATCTTTGACACTTTGACACTTTGACGCCCGAGCCGACTGGGCGCTGGTCGCCTCAGAACTTTTCCACGTCAACCGTGCCCACTGCCCAGCGACGCAGCGTGAAGCCAGTGGACGCGAAAAAAGTCGAACGAGAGGCGATCGAGGGTACCGCAAGGAACACGGAAGCGCGAAGAATGAAATATCACTTACTTGTCGGCGAACGTCACGGTAATCTGGTTGCCGGTGGCATTTTTGCCCGCGCTGTCCCCGCTCGTGGACGCGACTGACTCGTTGATCTGTGAACAGAGAGAGAGCACGGCGAACGATCAGCTGTGATCAGCTTCACCTGTCGCGTTCCACCGCGGCGAGCAGAGGGGCCCTGGGCCGCAAAAGGGTACTTATGGCCCTTTTCCACGCTTCCCGCAGCTCCCCTCGGCACCCGGGACATCTAGGCTCGAGAGGGGAGGTGGGAGAACGGAAAAGGAGACATCTCCGGCAATGTTTTCGGACACAACCTGTGGAATAGGTGGGGAAGAGTGGCGAAGCGAGGTGAGTCGAGGCGCGCCTTGCTGGCTGCACTCATCCAAGGCCGCGCATGATCCTGCCTGCCGCTCACTACGCTTATTTACTTTGCATTCCACACATCATAACCGAGCTCTGTAACCAGCAAACGATTTCCCTGCTCGCGGCCGATCGATTCGACGCGACGCGACGCCGACCGTTCGCTCGTAGGCTACCGCCTTGCCGGGTAATCTAAACAATTGTCCCACGGACAGTCATTGTCCTCCCATAACTTTCTCTCGGAGAAAAAGAATATTGCGAGGCACGTGTTGACCAGAAGGTAACAAGGTAACAAGCGTGAGAAATCTTTCGGCTTCGAACGTGAACAAATTCTAAGGGTCAGCGCACGGTCCGTGTGCTCCCACTTTTCTCTTTCTTTTCCTAGGAAAATCTTGAGAGAGCAGATTCATCTCCATGACAAAGTAGAGGAGCTGTTACAGTGCGAAGTTACTAAATACATAGAAGTGAAAGGGTCTAGCGGGGTAAGCATATGGAAAATGGCCCCAGCAGCAATTTTAGTATTTCAAAAATCATTATGCTCTTTACCTAAAAAACCACTGTGAGAAATTTCAGATCTCTACCTTCTCTCGTTAGGGTGATAGCAACCCTAAACTTTACCATTTCTTGTCAGCTACTTAAGATATTTGTATGCTTGAAAATGCAAGTAGTAGGTACTTCTTACAATTAGCTCTACCACATATAGGTATTATTTTCGAAATTGCAGATGAATCATTAAGGGTGGGTTTAGGATGGTTTCCCGGCTAGACTCTTTCTATTATTTACATATCAGCAGTTGATAATTTCTGCCCGTTTTCCGGAATCCAGCAGCGTCGCTCGATCGGACGAGCCGCGGAATGCCGTGAATTGGCGCGGACACGAGTCTGATTAGAATGTTCGATAGAGGCCAGCCACGGACGCCAGCGGAATAGGAACTAATTGCTTGAATACAATGGAGACGCGCGCGACTGCAGTTTATCTCGGTGGCCGCCGTTTACCAGGAACGAGTGGTTCGATCGATGCCGATCGATCGGTCGCCCGGTCGAGCATCCGCTGCCCAGTTCTCCTGGTCGACGGCTTCTATGACGCGGCCGATTATCTTTGGAGATGCAACGCCTCGGTGCCCGTTACGTAAGGTGTGCTCGGTTCGGCGCGGTGAAAGGCTCCCGCACTCTTCTTTCGTCGAATCAAAGGCTATCCGCGTGATTACCAGTAATTGCTCGTTAGAGGCGCTTACCTGCTGGTGGATCGCCTGAATATCGCGCGGCTGAATCCGCCAGTGGGACGCCAGCCTCTGCAGCCTCTCTTTTGCCCGCCTGCAACCGACAAACGTTTTCCCACCGTTAGAACGGGCTTCCAAGGACCCGGGGTAGCTACATGCTGGTTAGATCACTCGGGGGAGCAGCGAAAAAACTACTGTCGTTCTCTCGACATGTTGCTTTAAGGGGTTATGCCCACCTGTGACGTCTGAAAAAACATGTTTATTCGGTAATTTTTGGAGGAAAAAGTTGAAGGTTTTTTTAAAGAAACCTTTATGTATTCGAAAGTGTACACCTTATAATACTTGCAGTAATTATTCCAATGAAAAATATAAATAAATAAAGGAAATATCAGTAATCTCTCGGCAGCGATTTTGTTTTCAGTAGTTTGCGGTGACCACTCTAATTTTGACCTGATTTATCTTAAATAAAAATTTCGAAGGAATTTAGGTAGTATATTAGATAATTATCTGATCCTTAATCGTTCATTATCCCGAAAAATTAATCTGCTACAAAATGACGGCTGTTCAAATTAAAATATCAATTTTCGCCACAAAAATCGCTCAATTTTCATCTGTAAAATAAAAACTACGTAACGGAAATGAAAAAGCCACGATTAAGGACAAGATTTTTATATATAGAATAAGTCTACAAAACCTGAATTAATTCGATGCAGCGGTTCTCAAGATATTTTGGTCACCGATTCTGAAAACGTAGTTTCCAGAAAAACGCGTTTAGAGTTTTAAGTTAGCTTTACATCCTGCAGGAAATACCTATACTAAAACTGGCACAGCTCCGCCAATTTTGGTCGGATCAAATTGAAACTTTCACACAAAACATTTGAGATGTTGTACTTTAAGAAAATATCAAAATCCCAAAATCCATTTCTCCAGATTTTGCAGGTGGGCATAACCCCTTAAAAGTGTAGAAAGAAGCCAGTGATTACCTTTCGACGGCGATGACCCAAGCTTCTCGCACTCGACCAGCGTTGAACCCGTCCAGCTCTGCTGTGGACAATTTCCAATCGATTAGTCGATTACTTTTAACTCAACACACCTGCAACTGATTAAACTGGAATTTTAACTGTTTATGTGAACCTTGGGCCAGAAATTAATTGGGTGCAAATTAATTCCACCGTGGGTAGAAAAATCGTAATTGTGCGCGGTACTGAAACGAGAAACCCCTCCCTCCTTAAAAGATCTTCCTTCGTCGTCTCCCTACAGTCCCTACCATTTCGAAGGGAAACGAGATCGTCGTCCATCTCCTCGTCGTCGATGAACTTAATGGCGGACAGATCAAAGTGTCTCGCGACGTCCGAGGGCTGCTCGTCGACCGACGGAAACTCCGTCGACTTTGAGCGATCGTCGTCCACCGACTCATCCACGACGAACGTCTGGCCCTCGATGCCCGTCCGGGTCGAGCATCCGCAGAGCATCACTTTACGGAAGAAGCTCGACATCTCTTCGAGCAGTGGTCCACCGCTAAACGAACCTCTACTTCAGCGGGCTCAGAGCATAGCGTCGGACGGGAGTATAGGCGCGAGCCCCAAGTGCATTCTTCTGCTTCTTTTTCACGATCACTCTCATCTCCGGGGAACAACGGAGACGTTAAAGCTCCCTCTTCCACGCGAACGACTTTCGAAGACGCCGAGCTTCCCAGAACCCCGACGAACGTTCCAAATTACAGCTCGAGAAGACGACGCAGAAGGCGAGGCGGCTCGCGCGCACGTGTCGCCTGACCATAGAAAATAAACTCTCCGTCTCTCCACAGCGTCGAGGACGGATGCCACGACACAGGCGAACCAAGGGGTTTATATTTGGAACCGCTCGCTGGCGAGAAAAATTAACGGGTAGACCGACCCGAGTGGTTCAACGCACCTCGCGAGTCGAGTCGATTCGAGTCGATTCGAGTCGATCGGCTGCCACTTTCTTGGCCCCCACTTCTCAGCCGCAGAAAATTCAGCTTTTCGCCAGCGCGGATCCTTTCAGTCCTCTTTCCACTTTCCAAGAGGTACCCCAGCGAATAACAACGAAATTCTAAAGTGGCGAACGCGTCACGGCTCGGACAGCTATTTATCTGGCCAGTGAAACAGAGTGCACTTTTTTTTGTTAAGATCGCGGGGCCAACCTAGTTCTCTGCAGCCCTACTTGCACAGCGGAATCCTCGGAGCTCCCCGGGGAAATAGTAATGAAATTCCAGGGCCTTCCACGATGCAAATCAGGGTGGCGTAAAATGGGAGCACGAGGTCGGAACGGTTCCACCGTTTTTCCATTCAGTCGATAATTCGCCAGCGGGAGTGTATTTCAGCGTTTTCGAAGGGAAACCCGACCCGCTGTAGTATGCAATCGTGGTGATCTTATCGTGCGACGGGCACTCGAGATTTAGGGGTGGCTGCCGCTCACCCGAAAACACCACCGTCAGTGAGTTTCCTTGATTTTCTGCGGGCCGGTGTTAAATTCGGCACGAGGCAGCGCGATGTTATCCGCCGAATGCTCGCGTAAACATGCAACAGCCTCCAGAGGGACCGCGGTCGCCAATTAATATAATTATAGCTTGATGGGCCATCGTGTGCGAGTTTTGCCGCGTTGAAATTAATATCTACTGATCAATTCTGGTAAAATTAATTTCTTTAGGAAATGCTTTATAATAATAATAATAATAATTTTGTATTGCACCAGTAGACGTTACGAAAATAAGGAGACAAGAAAGAGAAAAATATTAGAGTTAGAAATTATATAGGTAGTACATCGATGGCTTAGTGCAGAAATATTGTAGGTATATCCACTTTTAGTGTTTTCGAGAAAAACGGGTTTAAGCATCCAGTGGTACATAAGATCGAGGGGCATTCAATGAAGAAAAATATTATTTTTGACAAATTTTTGAGATAGATGTAAATGTGATTTTTATACAGCATAAAGAAACAGTCAAGAAGCCATCAATATGTAAAAGTAGAAATAGTAGTTCTTAACCTAACCATTTAACCACTGAAAAGTAACAGTGTATACGGAAAATAGATGTAGATGGCCAAAAAACGTAATTGCAAGTAAGGACTAAAGCCATATGTGTGACGTTTATCTCCATATAAGAGATCAAAAACCATAAAACTTTATATCGATATCTATTACAGTTTTTTAGATATTCACGATGACGCGAAAGCTGGAAATCTTTTTCAGAAGGTCAACAAAAAATGCTTACGTTATTAGCATCGCTTGACCTAGAATTCTCCATAGACCATCCCCCGCGAGTTGTTCTATTTTGCAACCAAAAGTAACCTATTTCGACCGGCACTGTTGAAGGGAATCGAATCGCGTAGGTAACGCGATTTACGCGAGCACAGTGCGATTCAGGGGTTGAATGAGGGGTGGTTAATCTGGAAATCCAAATGGCCCCGCGTCCCGATGTCGGTGCATCCGCGAAGAAAATTCGCGACAACGGCAGGCGACGAGTAGGTACGTTTTCGATCGTGCCTGGCAGCGGGCCAGAACGCGCTCGAATATCCCTCGACGATTCAGAGAAAGTGCGCCTCCTCTGCTCCCGTCCAGACTGTTTTTCAAGGGCGCGTCACACACCACCCAACGATACTCTAACGTTGCCTTGAAACCAAACCGCTTTGTCTGCGTTAAGGGAGATGTACAGCGACGGCGGTGGGGCCCAGGGCACATTTACGTCGCTGCAAATTAGAGCTGTAGGCGTTCGGGAATTGTCCTTAAATTACATAAGGGTTTTTTCAAGAAGGAAAAAAATTCCCCCAAGATATTTTGGTTATACCGTACCCCAAAAAAATTCTGGTCATGGATAATGGTAATTCGTAACCGAAAAAAAATTCTGGTCATCGATAATGGTTATTCGTAACCGACAACAATTTCCGTCATCAATAATGGTTATTCATAAACAAAATCATTCAAAGAAAGATATTAATTCTTATGCCAAAACTTTTAAAATTTAGGCTATAACAGTTATGGTCTGTGGTTTCTCCTGGTGGAAGCGAGCGATCTAGGAATGTAGGACAATAGGAGGCGTATGATACATCTTACGAATTCTTAGACTGGGGAAGTGAAAGGGTAAGAAATCGTGAAAATTACGTTTACGTAATTTGAGAACGGCCCCTTGGCATACATATATGTGGCGCCCCGTTGTGTAGAATTCGGAAGAAAGTAACCTCGGGGAGTCGCTTTGGGGGAATCTGTAACGCGGCTGACTAATAACCAGAGGACCCCGCAGATCTTGGGTTCCAATCCCATCGCCTGAATTTCCGTTTTTCTCTTACAGAAGGGACCATCCAGAACTCGGAAGGGAGGAAAGGGAATCGACAGGCGGAAAATAAGCGTGTTGTAAACGTCAGAATTCTGGAATGTGGCTGGGTTGAGCGTGTCCTCTGGAGCAGAGAAAATTCACTCGCAATCAAAAATTTCTGGAAATCTGGGCCAACCGACTCCGTAACCTTCGCACTGCGCTTTCCAGCTCGGCGAAGCTGGCGCGGGGCGAATCCGCGAGCTGCGGTGGGAAAGCAGACGAGCGGGAAATCGTGCGAGAAAAGCCGCGGAGCCGAGAGGAGCCAGGACGGCGCTTGCACAGCAATTTCGAGCTCGCGCCGCCTCCAACGGGCTAACGAGCAAGACGATTAACATTTCCTCCCGCAGGGGAACACTCTCTAAAGTAAATCCCGCGTAAAATTCCGACCAGTCACGGTTCGACGTTCCACGGTTCGCAGTTGTTACGTGGAGATTATGTAGCGATTCAGTGTTTGGGGGAATAATCGTCCACCGACCCTAGGGGGTTAGTCAGAGAAGATAGTCGCGGGTGGAAAAGACACCCCAGAAATCCACAGAGGGTTGCTAACCCTCGAGCTTCGCGTGTGCCACTCATTTTTCCTAATAAACTTTTCCACTCTTAGTGAAACCGGTACGGTCTTCTATACATATTCTCTTGCGCTGCACATTCCACTTAAAGACCGTGTCGCGAAAGGGTCTAAACAATTAATTAATTATTACTAATTTCTTCAATTCCCGTCGCCGAAATACGCGACGGCCTTAATTCCGCAACATAACATCGTCCGTGAAGCATTCGACCGCCTGAGCATGTTTCCTCGCCGGGGCAGTTGCACCCTACGCAGCGCTGACACCCTCTGGAAAGCATCCAAAGCACTGTTTCAGTCTGTCCGAATGTTTCAAAGCGATTTGAGCAAAGCTTTGGAGCATTTCCGCAAACGTCGCGCCACTCAAAGCGTTGCCCCGCTTCGGGCACAGTTTCGGGTGGTACAGGCTTCAAGTTTCGAAGGCTTCGATGCTAGTCGAGGGTAGAGAGACTCGCATCGCTTGACGCGCGCGACCATCCGGAAACCAGTTTTCTAACTGTACAGCCAGCTAGCTGGTGCACCGTACGCGTGCACGCTTTCCAACCGGATCGTAGGAGTCAGTCATTGCGTGGCATCCGACGCATCCACGCCCTTTGGACACGCTGACGAAATCGTCGCCCAGAGTTCGGGGTGCAGAGGCGGCTGTAGGAGGCTTGGCAATTTTTCATTTCGAGTTGGGAGGTATTTCACTCTGCAACGTCAACTGTTCCCCGAGAGAAAGACACCTCTCGAACGACCATAATGGCGGCTGATGCCGCACAACTTCTCCAACGTTCCATGCAATTACATCACGCCTGCCCACGAAGGATGCTTTGTCTCGCGACGTTTTCCTCGGTCACCAGTTTCCAAGACGACGTTCCTGTGGTAGGATAATGGAAATGGGCCGAGGAAAGCGAGTTGGGTCACCAAGGCGAACTTCAACGAGCCTCGGTTATAGATACATCATCGGTAATGCACGGACTGTGCTTCTCGCAAGATCTTCAGTATTTTTCATTTTATTTATGTGTCATTCACGGTCTTTCTTTCTTTTTTATTTCTGTAATCGCGAGAGCTTCTCTCCCGTAGGATAAACAAGTGAAATAAATTAATCTTTGCGCAACTCATCGCGCCTAATGGGGTCCTACGTGTCGCGCAGGCCCCTCGCCGCTCCAGACACCGATTCGTTGCATGCAAATTTGCGGCCAGGCCACGCGAAAGAGCGCACACTGGTTACCTGCTCTCTTCACCGCGCAAAGTACTTCGAATCTCGCCGTGTCTAACGCCATTTAGCAATCTAAATGCTAACGAGACTGGCGGGCTAGATCCGGAACCTGCATTTTCTTCCCTCGTCCCTGCGCTTCGGTCGCCGCGACATAAACAGGGGAGATAGAAGCGTGGCGTTCACCCGAGGATAGTGGATGCATTCCGGATCGAACGTCCGGGGTCAGGCTTTACGGATCGGTTCCGCGGAATTGCTGAAATCGTTTCGTTCCCCCACGGCACACGGATGTTCGCTCGCTTGCTCGCTCGCCAGCTCTTCTCCTCGCCGCGGCGTGAAAGTAAATTCGATTAGCCTCGGCTACTTTCCACTCGCTACAGGGGGGCAAATTCGATTGACACCGCGATAAGATCGATCCATTAGCAGCGGAAAACGCGTCGTCTAAATTGTCTAAATTGCTTTGCGCGCACGCCCGCGTAATCTGGAACACTCGGCGAGGACGTTGGCGATCGAAGAGGATCCGCGGGGGTTCGATGGGACGGGGACAGGACTCGTCCCCGCGACCAATCCACGTCCATTCGCGAACCTCGAGCTCTCGATCGTTCGAGGAACGCTTCAACGGCGACGGATTTGGGTCGAATTTTTCCCCAACCACTAGAATATACCTATACAGGGTCATCGTTTAATCCTGCAACCCGCGCGCGCGCGAACTTGTAAAATGGCAACACCGCCTCACGGACGCATTCCACTACAACCATGCACCGTCACCGCGTTCGGAGAGCTGCTAGCGACCGCTGGACAGCAGTGATGCTCGAGCTTCGAGAATTTTTGGCTGGTCCTTGTCAAATTAACGTTGCAAAGAACTATTCAGAATTTCCCGGCCCCGGTTGAAAATTTTGGGGCCTTTTTCGTATAACTTTTGAACTGTAATAGATATCGGGATGCAATTTGCGCCGAAAAATGAGGAAAAAATATTCCCTCTTAATGATGGATAATTTAACATATTTTACGTTTACTTAATTTTTCTTTTATCAATTTTTTTAACCATAATTGTTTAAAAAGCTGTTGGAAACTGTTTATTTGATAATGTATTTAACGCTGTTTTTAAAATTCGTTGTGTTGATAAACAATAGGCTAGTTGATTCTGTATCATTACATTTATAAATTGAGAAATTAAATTTTTATTCAATTATGTGTTAGTTCTGCAGACCTCAGAATCTATTGTTCTGGTTTTCTTTTTTATGATTTTATCCTTAATGCGGTGCATACCTAGATCAGACGTAAGGGGTAACTAATGCGACGTGTCTTTGATTGTAGTGGTGTTTGAATTTTTTTCTAGAATTTTTGTGTTAGAATGTTTTAGCTACTCAACGCCACGCCTATACCGGCTTCCGTTAATGTCATTTTTTGGAACGATGTGCCGTTACTGTGGTTTTTACAAGCAGGTGGCGAAAAATCTCTCCGTACAAGGAACCGTCAACCCTGTCGTGGCTAAAATTTTTGAAATTGAGACGGGTACGAGATCTGTTGACATTATTTTCAAACCTCATTACAGTGATCTGGGGTGCGAGTGGTAGACCAATCATAAAAGCGGAGCGCGCGGCTCGATTACCTGGGTCGGGAAATTCCCAATACCTAGCTCTTTGCGACGCTAAAATTTTCGAAGCTCGGGCATCACTCTTGTCCAACGGTCGCCGGCAGCTCTGCGCTGGGCCGGTGCATGGTTGTAGTGGAATGCGCCCGTGAGGCGGTGTTGCCATTTTCGTCTGTTCGCGCGCGCGCGGGTTGCAGGATTAAACGATGACCCTGTATATATTCACCCGTTCGAACGAAGAAGAACGAGCGATTTTCCCCTCGAGGAAACGGGGGATGGAGGAGTTGCACGTGTACGGCCCTCGAATAATTGGAGAATAATCGATCCCCCAAGCTAACTGTCGCCAATGCCGCTATTGAGAAAAGCTTGGTAGCAAAGGAACTATCGGTGCGGCGGTAGGGGAGACCGGGGCAAGTTGATACGTTTTTCAGTTTTCATTGTTTTTCATTTTTGTTTGAATCAATTACTTAATAACAAATATGCTAAAATATACTTTGGTCCTTCCTCTTTAATATATAGTAAGCGAAAACTTGAGAAAGTACATACAAAATGAATGAAAAAATGTTATTTGGACGAAGGCAAAGTGTATCAATTTACCCCACTGCGGGGCAAGTTGATACATCTTTAAAATATCTGTTTAATGAGTAACTAATAAATTTAAAAAATATAATTTCAATCTAAATACCTTTCCAACAGTCAAAAGTTCAAAGATCAAACAGATTTTTAAACAAACATACCTAGAAAAACATTTTTATTTTCATTTTTTTTTATGTCTGGAATATCCCACTTTAACATGAGGTGTCTTCTTCTTTTTGTTACTATATCTTAATAAACTCATTGTGTCATGATTGTATATTTTTGTGCATGGCCTTAATAATATTGAGTCTTTTTCTATTTCGGGACACGGTTTTTCCAAAACATCCTACGATATTTCGCCACGATTTGTCTTTTTGATATAATTTCAAACCATTTTCCAAGAAATATAAAGAAAAAATTCAATTAAAAGTAGTCGGGGAAAATTAATATACTGTATCAACATGCCCCAGAGAAACCGTATCAACTTACCCCACAGGAAGTCATTATGTATAAACATGTCCATAAAAAAATGTAGAGCATATAAACATAATTACAAAACGTAATTACCTTACCTTCAAAAGACTCAATATGATGCCAAATTACTTCGGGTTATAAAATTCTTTATATCGTCTCAAGACGGATTGGAAAGTGAACACAACTATTTACTTTTTCTTTATATAAACGAAAACAGTTAAAAAACGATTGCTAACGTCAAGGTACACCCACGTACGCTGGATCGTAGGAAAGAATTTATCAACATTTTTCACATATCCCATTGAAATGAAGCTACATATATACGGTGTCGAGATAATTCGTCTGTATCAACCTGTCTCTGTATCAACTAGCCCCGGTCTCCCCTACGCCATCTTCTAAAAATATAGAATGAAATTCGTAGCGTTTACGGGATGACCCGATAACCGATGCGCGCAGAGTATAAATATCTTGCACATATCTATTTTTTACCTCCCTTTCACCCTTCCTTTTCACGCCCCGTATCCAACACCTACACATGCTCACCCCCGTCTTTCCACGACACGCCGCGCCGCCCCGTGAGCGTAGAAACCGCGTACCTATCTTCTTCCAGCAGCGGTACTCGGTGTCTTGCTCCTCTTGCTGCTGTCCCGACCGTTCGCAACCGCAACGGCACATATCCAGTAATTGTCCTGTGCTCGCGGTGCGTGCAACACTCTTCCCCATTTTCCGCGCGGAACGCTCGCTCGAGCCTGAACCACGGGAAATGATACCCTCGAATATTCGCTGCGGGGTCTCGATTAACCGTTCCACCACGATTTTCCGCTTCCCCGGCGCATCTCGCGCCGGTGAAAAAAAAGGAGGCGATCCCCTTTAAGGGATCCCCATGCTCGAGCCGCGAGGAGACTGCGCGCGAGAGAAGGTTCACGCTCCAGGACCCACTCTTGTCCCCGATTCGATTCTTCTCCAATTTTCCACCCGCTATACGTAACCTATAGCGTGGAGTACCGAGCGAAGAGATTTGAGATTTTCGGTGAAGTTGAGAAGAACACGCGGCACGGATCAAAGGCGAATGGGAAAGTTTTATCGAGGCGAGGGTGGATCCAAGTGGTGGCGTAATAGGTATCGATTCGAGGGCTTGAATTTCGCGAAATCAAGTCGAGCAAAAGAGAGCGAAGGGGCCTCCGACTTTATCTGAATTCACCGCGGATATCACGAATGTTATATACTGCCCAGTGGAACGCTCCGGAACCGCGTAAGGAAATCGCAGGGAATCGAATTTCGCTGCGGTTATATCGATAGACGAACCGCCAACCGGTTTCGCTCCACATTTCCGCCAGTTACAGCGAATTCCTCTGAATCCCCGCGATAAGTGCAGTCAGCGGTTCGGAAAGAACGGTTCCAACTTGATTGTTGTCGTCGTTGGTGGGCCTGGGTTAGCTATCTCGATCGTGCTCCCCGTCGAAACGCGTCAGAACGGCACGGCGATTTTTCGTTATCGATCCGCAGGGTAGATAAATTCCTGGCTCGCAATTAAACCGTAATCCGATGCACTTTTACGAGCCGGCAGCCCAACTGCCGACCCGTCGCTAATGGCGCGCATTTTTCGACCCCTCGCGTGCCTGGTCGACCGTTAAAGGTCGCTCGCCAAGACTCGGTTAATTATCGGCCGGTTGGCAAAAGTCGTAAACCTAATTACGCGATAATGCCTGCCCGCCGTGCTAATCGCCAACGCATTACGCGCACAACGAAAGGGAAGGCAAATTTACCGTCGGAAACGACGACTAAACAACTACGCTACCACGAATATGGAAATCTGCAGTCGGTATATCGCTGTCGTACTCGCGTGCTAGATTTCCTGACAAAGCGAGGAAGGGGGGCGATATTACAGAGCAGGAGCAGTCCCGGAGCGTATACAGGCGAGGAGTTTACGAGCGTGTCAACAGAGAGGCCACCTTCCTTTTCCCGCGATGCGAGAAAGTTGCATAGGAATACGGACTCGCCTCTGGAGCGACCTGATAACCGCGCGTCTAACGTCGATTGCCTCTCTAACCCAGAAACTGCAACGGTCACGGATTCCTCGTCTCCGTTTTCGCGCAAGAAATGCCGGCAATAAGCACGGTGCTAAATAGTGGAGGCATCCGCGAGAGGCCACGAGAACTCGTGTCTCCAGGTGACAGAGCGAAGGAGTGAAAGAGTGAAACGAGAGATGGGGCCCGCATACGCTGCGAGGGCCAAACGCGACCTTAAAAAGCAACGTCGCCTACTTCGACAGGCGGAGAAAGACCGCGATCGACGAAGAGAGAGAGAGAGAGAGAGAGAGAGAGTAAGAGAGAGAGAGCGATAGATAGAGAGGCAAGAGAAAAGAAAGAGGAGCAATCACCTTCCGTATCGACGGCGATCCAGCGAGCGCGATCGGCGATTAACGGTAATCGGTCAGAAATCAGGCAAGGATTCCGATCCTCGTTGGTCGCGCATCCTCGTGATCCTAGAACGCTCGTCCACGTAGCACCAACCTGCCATCTGGATCGTCGTCCTGTTTCCCTCGACCGGTAAGGCGAGCAAACGAGCACAGAACGCACAGTAGACAACACCGTTCACGTACCACGAGCCACGAACTCGCGGAAACAACGCACTGGCCACTGGCACTCGGCTCACTCGCGCCAACGACCGTCGCTGGTTCCTCGGCTTGCTGGGTTTGCTGGCTTCCTGGTCACGCGCTCGGAACCACTGTAATGGTGTGTCGGGCTGGCAAGGCGGAAAATCCTGCGCTGGCGGTAGCCGATCTGGAGGTTAGGAGGAAGGTAGGAGCGCGCGGGATACCGCGGAACCGCTGGCACGTATGGACGGTTCCGTACTAGCGAGGACCGAGCCTGAGTAGCGTGACAGCGAATACATTCGAAGGGTAGATCGACTCGGTTCCCGTGAATGCCGCGGCCCGCGGCTCTCTCGCCGTGTTCCCCGGTTCCCCCGGGCCCCTCCAACTCGTCCCCTATCGGCAATCTCCAATCCCCCCTAGCCGAGTCGCCATCGCAGAGACGAGCGGCCACCTGAGCGTTTACCTGGCGAACGCCGGAATCGCACGAGGGGACACGAAATCGACCGACGATTCAACCTGCAGGATTCGCGCGATTCTGCGAGAACAGACCATTCGTCCAACTGAGATCGCTGTCGCGTCGTTGCGCGACATTCGAGACTCCAAGAGGGTGGACGATGACGGGTTTCCCTTCGCCAAGGTGCAATGTATAACGTTGAATGTAACTTTCTGGGAAATGGGGGATGAGACCGAAGGGGATCGGATTTCACTGCGCGAACAGATTAAGGGGAACGCCCGAAGGGGGGCGTGACCTGTGTCGCGATCGAAAATCCATACTATCCGATCAACGCTGTTCGAAGATGATATTCAAAGTAGCTCTAAAAGATTCGTACGAAAGTGAAGATTTCGGAGAGGCACTCACCCATCTTGTTTCCGCTCCTCCTCCGCACCCGCAGGCATATCGTTCTCGACTCGATGCACTGTGCAAACAAACGAGCCGATTAATTCCTTAAGCCTCGGCAAACGAACTTAAGCGGCTTCTCGATTAAACGTTAATTACCTTGTATATGTATTGAATGACTTCGGACTGACTGGCATTCTCCAACGTGCTACCATTAATCTGTAAAATTTCATCGGCCACCTCCAGCGTGTCCGCGGTGTGGGCTGGCGAACCTGCGCCATATTTCAAACCATTCGAAGAATTAGCAACTCGGTGTTCCGAAATAATTGCAGCCATAAATACGATTCACAGATGGCGGTGCATGTAAAAATTGAAAAGCGTTTAAAGCATAGAGAAAGTAATGCTTGATGAGAACGAGGCTTGTCGATTTCGGTATCAGTAGAAGAAGAGACCGCTAGGCCGGCCAGTAGACAGAGACGATACACGAGCGGACGAGCAATCCAATTACTTGGCGTAATAGAAACGCGTCTTACACCACCCTTCATTTAAAAAAAAAAAGGAGGGGAACGAAAG
Source organism: Andrena chrysosceles (assembly GCA_963855975.1). Classification (NCBI taxonomy): domain Eukaryota; kingdom Metazoa; phylum Arthropoda; class Insecta; order Hymenoptera; family Andrenidae; genus Andrena; species Andrena chrysosceles. Next base: position 13,879,632 of record OY979769.1, on the reverse strand, counting down.
GAGGAGTATCAGAATGAAGATGCGGTTTACTAAACGTGCTTGACAACCGAGTTTGTTAGTTGCGCGCTCATTAGGCGGCACGGACGTACCGCTAATTAAGAAACAATTACCAGAAGACGGTAAACGAAGGGTGCTGTCGTTTCGATCATCTAAATGAGATTTTATAATAAGGCGGTCGCTCAAGGGCACTCGTCGACTTTTATTCTTATCTGTCACCTTGCCCTTCCCCGTCTCGCGATCAAATAAAAACATTTTTTTTTTTGTTGTTTTTGATTTGTTATGTTACTTTCTACTTTTTATTTTTTATTTTTACTTTTCTATTTTCTGTTATACTTTATTATTTGTTATTTATCGTTTGTACTCTTATGTTATAATATGTAGGGGAGACCGGGGCTAAAAGTTCCGGGGGTAAGTTGTTCCGACGGTTCTGTCTTCAAAAGGAAAAGAGCGTTGTACTTCAAAATATTTTTTCCGTGTGAGCTGATCGCGCCACTCACACGGAAAAAATACTTTAAAGTACAACGCTCTTTTCATTTTGAAGATAGAACCGTCGGAACAACTTACCCCCCGGAACTTTTAGCCCCGGTCTCCCCTACACTAAAGGGTTCCCCCGTTTACTTAATAATAATAATAATAATAATAATAAAAAGAGACCTTGCGGTGTGCATTGCACAGATTTTAACATCGATGCTTACCGTACAGTTTGATCTTGTCATTGTGGTTGATCAGTATGATAATGTATCCCCCTAGATCGACCATCTTCGTTGGCGTGCCGCGCGCGGCAGACGCTGCTCTACTCGATTACAGGTGGAGATAGAGAGCGATGCTCCTCGGTCGAGAGGGTCGACGCGTCGCGCACTAATACATACCCGTCATCACCGAAACCACCATTCGTCGATGATGTAAACGTCGTTACCGCGTGCCATTCCTTCCGTATCCTCTCGCATCTTCGCGTTCGATGCCACTATCGACCTCGCGCGCGACCTACTTTTCACCCGACAATACCACCGTTTCTGTAAACGCACCAACGCATCTTTCCCCCTCGTTTTCCTTCGAACCCGCGATATCCAACGGTCCAGACACAGTTTTTTCGATCGGTTGATCGTGATTCGTGCAACAGTCGGGACGCCCGCGAGTTTCAAACTTCACTAACGGTTACTTAAAAGCCCGAACTAGACCCGTCCGTCGCCTGCCACTCGTCAGCTACGAAAAACCAGTAGAAAAAGTATAGGCGAATATTCCCGAGGATCGTTTCGCTAGGGCATCGATGGCAAGAATCGTGTCTCCGCCGGAAATTCCATTTCACGAGTACATCTGTTGTAATGTCCCCGAAACGACTCGCGTAAGCAGGTTATGTAGCGAGGCTTTGACGTCTGTTTCCGCTCTTGGATGTCGCGGCGTCAAGAGCCTGGAGGAAACCCTCGTCGGGGCCCCGTGTGTGGGCCCCCCTACATCCTCCTGAGGATATCCTCTTCCTCCAACGATTCACAAGAGTTTAGAACCGCTCAAGTCCCGGCTTATTGATCAGAGCGTTCGCCGAGCTCAGCTCCTCTTCGATCATCCTGACTCCTTGCATCCTCGAGCGTACGGCTCTCGGCGAGTGGCATTCGGGAATCCCGAGGACGTCTCGTTTAGACGAGACCCGATTCCCACCGACAATCCTCATGCTAGCTCTCGTCCAGCTCCTTACACGCCAGCCTCCTGCGCTCTTATGCAATTCTACTCTAGGGATTATCGTCTTCCTCACCCTCTTCCAAGTATATACATCCGCGAGGTCCCGATTAGTCGCAGGATCGGTGAACGCTCCCTATCGATGCACCGTGCACAACGACCATTCGCAAACGCCTGCAAGATCCTCGCGATGCATCCTCCTCCTCCTCCTTATCCGATCCCGTGTGCTCCAGAGATCTGACACGAGCCTCCAGTGGATACAGCCACCCTTGCTCTGCCCTTGCTACGATATCGTGCAATCCTTTCGTTCGCTGATGCCAAGCTACTCTCCTCGATCGCGACCATTCACTGACACTCAATTACTGCGAACGCGTAATTCGCGGATCGTCCTTTCCCGTTTCCCGCGACGTCCACGGCTTTCCGAACTATCGGCGAGGATGGGTGTGAACCTGTGCGTGTTAACCGACGGCGGCAGCAGCCCTGACATCGCTTGTCGCCCCTTCATCTTCAGCCCTCGCCGCCAAGCGGCGTCAGCGGCGGCCGTACCACGGCGCCGACGCACAGTGGTTCGAACACAGGAAAAAACTCATTTTTTGAATGTTAAATATACAGAATTTTTTCAATACAATTCCATAGTAGGATAGTTGAAGCACCAGAACCTACAAGAATTTTCTGTAAATACCATTAATTTGGAAGTAAATTATAATATGAAAGTTGGGGAACAGAATATCTACAATTTTGAGTTATAAACGTGGTATCTTACAAGTGAAATTTAAAGTATCTGCAAATTAAAAAAAAAATCGCAATTTTGTAATTTGCTTATGTACATACTGAACAAATAAATTACATGAATTAAGTCAATGACACCATCGTTGATTTCAGTAGGACACAAATTGAACAAAGAGGTATTTTTAATAGTAGAATCGAAGTTTAATTAGACATAACTTTTTTGCGACAGCTAGCGTCAAGGTAAGACTTAATACTAGTGGTGCGTTATACCTTTGAGTACATAATCAAACAGCTTTCAGCTGCGTAAACCTGCGGCTTTGGTGTCGGGAGCATTTTTTCTATAACTTTTATCAGTATTTAGAGTATCTTGCTTTCGTTTTTCATAATATCGAAAAATGTTTTAGATAAAAGTTGAATGGTTCCTAGGAGGCCATAATTTAATGTAATTAGTTTTTTTATATGTGGACGCATAGAGGACATATGAAGGTCACCGATGTTTTTTAAGCGGAATCACATATTTTTAAATACATCATTAGATTCAGTTCATCATTTTTTATGACAAAGTATTAACATACTTCCCATACAGCACACTCTCGTTGCAGCATAGTTGCAGTATAGTTGCGGTGAAAGATTGCAACGATTCACGCAACGTTGTCGCAACTATGCAGCAATAATTCTATGTCCGCCTGCTGCAATGTTGCACCGCAACTTTGAGGCAACTTTGCACGGCAACTTTGAGGCAACGAAAAACTGTTAAAAAAAAATAAAAAATGTTATCGGTTACTATACCTCTCAAAACACCGTTAACGCAGATCATTGTGTCACTTTGGATTAGCCATTTTGTTTTTAGTAATTTTGACTGCAGATTTGTAAACAGCGACCTCAAAAACCCCGGGATACCAAGTTTGGTATAAATTGAAGGTTTTACATTGATGCTATCATATTTTTTCCTTGATATCGGGTTTTCAAACCACTGTGCGACGTCGTTCCAGTGATTCTCGTGGCGGCAACCCCCCATCTGCATTCAGCCAATTCTCAAACAATTTCGCGTGATACTCCGCTATTTTCCAATTTCTCTTCTTTCTCTTCGCACTTCTGTCCGCGAGGCGATCCTCGCGAGGTAGAGCTTCGCAGCGCAGTTTTTAAGATCATCGTGAATGCTGGAAATAGAGAAATTAAGAAAATTTCTTTTAGATCGCGCCTTCGGCTTTGTTTGGAGACGCCTTTGATCGATACACCGGAAGCTACAGACAACTCATCAGCCCAAAGTTCCACTAAAGCTGCTTTTGTTCTAAAGCCTGCTCGCCAACTGTGATTAACTGTGAAATCGTAATATTAGAGTTGACTGACATCGCCACGTTGCTAGCTATTATCGATTTTGAATGCCGCTTAGCTTTCTAACTCGCAAATCAGGATTTCTAGTAAACACTACTAAATTAAACAATAATGTTCGTTCTTTCCTAAGATTCAAAGATTTCGAAGTGCATTCAACAAATTCTAATCAATTATAATCACAGCTGAGATGGCGCTATCGCGTGGCTTCAAGATGGAAACAGTTATTCGACCGGGGGTTCGAACCTTACCTCTTGGTTCCTAGGTAACCGTCTTTGTGATTCATTCGATGCAAACGTGTTCCGTAAACGACGATCTCGCTTGTTGGATCTTTGCATAGCGCGATAAATGAGTGCTGATGAGTGTTGGATGTTTCCAGTTCGACGTAGGTAGCAGATAAAGGTTCCCCTGATAATGCCCTGAGTCATTACATCTGACGCGCGATCTTGAGCGATCGGTGCACGCGCTTAACTACGCATAAATGCATCAAGACCTAATCATTGCACGACCAAGCACAGCGATGCATGCAACTGTCTCGCATCGCGTTCTCGGAATCATCGAAGCCTGAGGATTTAGGACCAAGGACTCTCCGTGCAAGTTCCCAAAGGAGATTCTATCGACTGTAATCGTTGCAAAAATTGCCAGAGTAGTTAGAAAAAATGATTTCGTTTATCTCTCTGTTGGTGACTTTGTCTATAATCTCTGGCTCGATATGCGATGTTATTTATTACCAGCCAGAGGCTGTACACCTTTCCTATGGAGGTAAGAGCGATCTTTCAGACCACTGGGCATAGATTATTTATAAAAAGAACCATAACGTACCATGTTTCAGATAACACGCACGACATTGTTGTCACATGGAGCACTAGGAACGATACAGAGGAGTCTATCGTAGAATATGGAATAGGTGATCTCAGCCTTACTGCCACGGGAAACTCTAGTCTCTTCGTCGACGGCGGAGATGAAAAGCAAATGCAATATATCCACAGGGTATGGTTGAAAAACTTAACACCCAGTAGCAAGTATCGTAAGTTGAATAGTTTTCTACTTTCCCCCTAAGTTATACAAGAATCTAAACGTTGAAATTTTTAAACAGTTTACCACTGTGGCAGCAAGTATGGATGGTCAAATATATTTTACCTGACAACTACTCCTGACGAGTCAGCGGAGTGGTCGCCTAATCTTGTCATATTCGGCGACATGGGTAACGAGAATGCTCAAAGTTTGTCGAGATTACAGGAAGAGACGCAACGTGGGATGTACGACGCTGCGATTCATGTCGGCGATTTCGCGTACGATATGAACACCGACAATGGACATGTCGGGGATGAGTTCATGAAACAAATAGAAGGAATCGCTGCTTACTTGCCCTACATGACTGTGCCTGGTAACCACGAAGAGAGATATAATTTCAGTAATTACAGGTGAGATTTTGTTTGAATTACGATGTTCACAAATGATTCTATGTAAAATTTTGCTCCTGTCGATGTATATTTTGTAGGGCGCGTTTCACGATGCCTGGAGATAGCGAAGGTCTGTGGTATAGTTTTAACGTGGGACCAATCCACTTCATAGCCATAGAGACGGAAGCTTATTACTTCATGAATTACGGTATAAAGCAGGTGGTGAAACAGTATCAGTGGCTAGAGAAGGATTTGGAGGAAGCAAACAAACCTAAGAATAGGTAAGTCTGCGTTATCTCTTATTGCGATCGCAATAAAGATTAATAACAATGGAATACAGGGCACAGAGACCGTGGATCGTAACGTTTGGTCACAGACCGATGTACTGCAGCAATGCAAATGCCGATGACTGCACGAATCACCAGAGTCTCGTCAGAGTTGGGCTGCCGTTCTTGAATTGGTTCGGTCTCGAAGATCTCTTTCATAAGCACAAGGTGGATTTATTATTGTGGGCTCATGAGCACAGTTACGAGCGTATGTGGCCCATGTACAACTTCCAGGTAGTTTCCGTTCCTTCCTTGTCGCTTTGAATTTTAGACTTTCTTTTAATGGATTTAGTCGGTAGCGACTGGACAATAAATAAGAGATGATTGTAAATAATCGTAGGTACAAAACGGCAGTTACGAAGAACCGTATAGGAATTACAAGGCACCTGTACACATAGTAACTGGATCGGCCGGTTGCAAGGAAGGTAGAGAAAAGTTCGTCCCAGATAAACCAGCATGGTCTGCGTACCGTAGCTCTGATTATGGATACACAAGAATGAAGGCGTACAACTGGACTCATCTTTATCTAGAACAGGTATCGGAATCTGGTGAAATAGGTGGGAGGTAAATGACAATTATTCTTCGATTTACAACACTCGAATGACGCAGGTATCGGATGACAAGGATGGCGCTGTTCTGGATCAGGTTTGGCTCATAAAGGACGACACTTTCCCGGCGTACAATATAGACCACTTAGAAAGCAAACTATGAAGCACAATTTAGGACAAATTGAAATGATACGCAAACATATCGTTGTAGTTAGTTATCTTATCTCTTTTGATAATGTACCATGCTCTTTTTATGGTAAATAGGAAAATTGTATATATACGTAAACCTGCAACGGTAGTCTTAGATTCTAATTTTCTTCAAAAAAAAAAAAACAAACACGTCCTCCCCGTTCCCTTCTCGCATAGAAACGAATAAACTACAAAAGTTTCACTAATTACAAATGAGATGGAAATTAATAATGCGTACGTACAATATAATCCTTTAATTGTTAAAATATAAATATATGTATATATAATCATCGTAGCATATAATATTAATAATATAATATTAGGGTAGCATTTCATATTTCCATCTGATTCTCACAGTAAGTCATTATTTGTCAATAATACATTATGAATTAGCGCGGACCATGTTAAGAAAAAATGTAAATTCCCTAATTCGATAGTATTAGTGTAACAAAGAAACGCTTTCCTTCAATGCTAAAAATCCATCTCCGATTTACACGGTAATTCAATTAAAGCTGGTAATATCTCTATGCCTCTACTTTTAAAATGGATTCGAACCATTTGCCCGTCGGCTGGCTCTCCGCCAAGTGTAAATTCGCTATTTTGGCGTCTGCTGTAACAGTCGACTAACGAATTTTTAAAAAATGACCAGGAACTCACCTCCCGCAAATCATTACAACAGATTTCCACTATGCTGACAATGTAGCCGAAAATCAATATCACTTTCGTCGAACAAAAGACTGTAGTAGTTATGATTATCAAATATCGTTCTTCTGAACAGAAGAGACGTACGTATGTACCACTCTTTACAATGTAACACAGCGTAGGGGATAAACTTAAGTTAACTATCGCTATTCTTTCCGTTCTCTTCTTTAAGAGAAAAATTCAAACCCCCCGTTGTATCGTCGCGAACCTACTCAGCACGTATAAATAGTATTAGCTCAATCGGTTCTTATGGTACACAATCGTTCCATGTACAATTTCCATGAATGAATCTGATCTGCCATTGGAGATATGTGTTTAAAACTTTCGAAGATGCACAAAAAAGCATCGTAAATTAGGAAAAAATGATATCCCGATTGATCTGCTTTACAAAAAGAGAAAGAGGGAGAGAGGAGAGGAAAGAGGGAGAGGGGGGAGAGAGAAGTTCGTCCAAATCGGCAGATAATCCACAAACACTCATTGCAATCGAATGTCTTTGACTTTTCATGCATTTAGCCATGCATCTCAGTGTATAAACAAAGGAGCCCCTTGATACTGTCAGTGATTAATGGAAACGATGGAAGAGTTAGCTGCTGAGTGACTTTCTTGATACGAGAACTGGGGAAAATGTTCTTGCTCTTCGGCTATCGAGTTCAAGCCAGCCCCGCTGCCTAAGAAGTTCTGATCGGGCGGCGTGAGCTCCACACTTTCGCCGGTAAATTCGCTATCGAAATACCGGGTATCCGTGTCAGACGTTACTTGAGGTTTGAAGGGGGGAGGAATTTTTTTCTGTACAAGATCCGACCAATCGATCGACGAGAAGAATGCGTGATCCATGATCTCTTTCGCGTCTTCGGGTCCGCCGCCTAATCTTTTGCTCGGATCCTTTACAAGTAGGCCTGCAAAAGAATACATAGACCGCGGATAATGGAAAATTAAAACTCTGCTCGGTCTCGAAGCATCGCCCCACAATAAACAGTTCGCTTACCGCCAAGCATATCTTTCGCCTCGTTACCGATCTTTCTAGGAAATCTTACTTCCTCCATTACGATGAGCGTGAACAGCTTCTCATGGTCTTTGTTATAAAAAGGTAATCGACCACAGATCATTTCATACATAACAACGCCGACTCCCCACCAGTCCACCGCTCGTCCATAGTCGTTATCTTCCAGTACTTCTGGCGCAAGATACTCGGGAGTTCCGCAGAATGTCTTCGTTGTTCTACCTGCAGAATCGAAAGATCGTTACCGGTGAGATCGTTAGCTGTTCAGCGACGCTCTCAAATTTAAAGACGCCCAGTTCGATTTATCAGCCGCGCTTACCGTACGTTATATCTTCTTTGCATAGTCCAAAGTCAGCGATTTTAATGTGTCCGTCTTTGTCTAAGAGAAGATTCTCCAGCTTGAGATCGCGATAAATGATACCATGCGAGTGGAGGTAGCCTAAGGCCGAAATAATCTCAGCCCCGTAGAAGCGAGTACGGTCCTCGCCGAACACGCGGAAGTGTCTCAAGTGAAAGAACAACTCTCCGCCGTTCACGTATTCCATCACAAAACACAGCCTGTCCGCCGTTTGAAAACTATACTTTAAAGACTGCAAAGCAACGTGCGTTAGACGTTAATCAACACCAGAAATTGGTGGAAGACAGCAATGTAACGATAAGATACATACAATTAGGAACGGGTGATTAGTGGTACGTAGTACTCTATTCTCTGTAAGCGTGTGCGCAACCTCGTCTTTACGAATGATCACCTCTTTTCGTAAAATTTTTATAGCGTACAAGTGCCCCGTTGCCTTTTCCCTACAAAGAATTACTTTTCCAAACGTACCCTTTCCGAGAACTTTTAAAAACTCAAAATTTTCAAGGGTCTGCAATTCAAATACCAAGTTTGAACAATCGATCCCTGAAACAGGGTGTGACAAAGGCATACGTACAACTTTCTTCTTCCCCGTACTTTTACTACTCGAAGTTCCTTGAACACTAAATTTCACAGACAGTTCATCTATGCTACCACTATCCACGTCCGAAGAGGACACTACTCCGATGGATCCGCTGGAATCCGACCTACCACCTCCCGAGGTATCCATATCGACGTCTTCCGACGAAGACGAATGTTGCATTTGCGATTGCTTCTCCGCCGCCAATCTAGCGGCTACGTATCTATCGACAAACATAGCGTTTGAACCGTCTTCTTCGTCTCGCTTGCACGAGTAGGATACAAAACAAGTAAAACCTGATCGCCTCCACCCAATCTTCCCTCTCCTGTTCCGTCTCCACGTGAAACGTCCTTTCTATAACAGCTGCCCATTGCAAGCCTCTAATAACAAACGTATAAGGCTTGGGCTTGTCCACGGACATGATCTGACATCCTCGAACTGTAAAATTGTTCAACGGCTGCGCAGCTGCCGCCATTTGTTGATCGGGTTTCGTTTTGAAGCCAACCAGTGTGCCATCATCCCGCAAAACAAAATACCTCGACCTCCAATTTTTTATATGCTCCCCTGTACACAAACGACAAAACGTCAATTACTCCCTCCGTCAACAATCGACCGGAGCCTTCCTTTATCACATTATCCAACTAAAGCGCAAGGACCTACTCGTAACCCGAAGGAGGTGTACAAGAATTTTTCAAAAAAGCTAATTAAAAAAACGACCAAAACAGACGAAACACAGTTGTCCATTAATCGACTAGAAGCACGATGCACTCGAGCTGTCGAATAGCAATTGCACGCGAGAAGGACGTTACCCGCGGAACGATCGGATACTTTCCAAAGTTTGCGTAAAAACAGAGAAACCAAGCGAATGTTGTATCCCTGACGTTAGCTTGGACGAGTATAGAGTGCCGAGGCTCTAGGGACACGTGAAAAAGCGAGGAAAAGCGGGTGGCGCGAGCTCAGTGCTCGCGAGGGGGTAAACATAAATATTATGAAACTGGTGTGTGTGCGTGGTGTACCGCGTTTTTGGAGCCAGCCCTCCTTAACGACACGCTGACTGCCGCCACCGGACGCTGCGACGTTCATCGCTGCGTCCCCCATAACTCCTTCCTTAATGCGCGCCCGTATGCACACGGCTGGTAATTCGTGTCCCCGTCCGAGCTCAATATTCCAGGAGAATTGGCCAAATACAACAGCGAGGATGGCACGAGTATACAAACTTGAGCAATCATAGATACACGTTTGGCAGGTAAACTCGAGCAACTCTGATGATCGGCGGACGCACTAATGCGCACTAACTAGAATTCCTCGCTTATATTCCGAAGATGGCGCGTCGCTCGATCTCGGCTAAAGGTGGACCTTCATGGGCCAGAGCCCGGCTAGTTTCGTTCAATTGCTGAGGAACGATACCGATATCATCGTCTACGAGAGCTGTCTTCACTTTCTGTCTTTCGCGGCGAGCATGCGCAGGCCGGTTTGTTTATTACGGTTTATTACTGCTTTTCAATGTGTGTACGCGTTTCAAATAAGAAATAAATAATGTAGCCGCGCAGTGTTTCTATTCTGTTCTAATATTAATATTAATATCTTGTAACTGGAAATTCTCTGCGATACTCGAGTTTCCTTAGGGAGTATTGTGTGCGAAGAGATATCCATCGATAAGGAGAATCATTTAAACAGCAATGTGTCAGTCCTTTTATCTGGCAGATGTGTTGTCGTAACTGTACACTGTTGTTTACAGTAACATCCTCATTCGTAGGGGCGAGAGTTGAATGTAATCGTGTGACTAAAAAATTTGTGTGTTATTCCAGTATCTCGAGTATTATTCCGCGGATAATCGAGTTTCAAGAATGCGGTATAGTCGCGAAGGGAAATTGGATTTTGAAAATACTCGGAGATCCTCCTACCCTAAGGACGTCAATGGCCGCTTCTGTCATTAGGTAATCAGACGTCATCTATTTTGACAGGAGACGGGCTTTTCTCTAGCATGTACACCCACGGCCCGTTCCACGGATCGTAGTTAACGATTTAAGTTTCAAGAGGGCTCGAAGAACGATCGGAAATGTTGTAGTACACTTGCAGCGTTTGCAAAGTGAACGCTTCAACCACGATCACGGATCAATGGTCGAGGTTAGAATTATGCGTGATCGATATTTACTTGTGCGAAGATAGAAGGGATTTTCTATTCAAGTCTAATAAAAAAAATGGGTCTTCCGCCGGTGGTGACGGGGATATCACCCAAAGAGGGTCCGCCGGGAACTCGCGTGATCGTTCGCGGTGAATTTCTTGGAAGCCAGGTTCACGATCTCATAGGTCAGTCTTGTCTCTAATTGAAACTATATCACGAGAAATGTGATCCGTTATTCATGTATCATCCGCAACGTACAGGTTTAACGATATGCGGGTGCGATTGTCTCCTGTCGGCTGAATGGAAATCCAGCAATAAAATCATTGCCAGGTCGGGGCCTTGCAAAGGTCGCGGGGATATTATCGTAACCACTCGTAGCGGAGGGCAAGGAACGTCGACTGTACAGTTCCGTGGCTACCATGAAACTATAGGTCCTATGAAAGAGTCGGCGGTATGGGTGGAAGAAGCTCCCACGCAGAGTTTTGTATGGGGAAGAAGAACGCTCTCTCCGACCAACTATCAGCAGGAGGACCCGCTGGGTCTGAGCGTAGAAGGCAACGAGTACGTTCGTTCTCTGTGTATCGATTAACGGAAATGCCTTAACAGGTCTCTTTGCAGGAAAAAATTTCCCGAAGACGAGTTGATGGAGCTTTTCGGAGAAGGTAGCGGAGATCTCACCAACGACAAGTTTCATCCCGGCTGGTTTCTGTTGCAACATCATCATGCCACCACTTTCGAAGACTTGAAAGCTGGATTGGCATTTCTTAAGAGGAAAGTGAACTCCCAGAAGGAGGGCCAATTGTCGTTTCTGAAGGTGATTAAATAATGAGAACAGAATATTTAGTCCCTATGCCTTTGTTTATTCGTTTGTGCTTCTGTTCAGGCCAATGTAGGATCGGTAATGGAACAATTGGATACGATAATGTTGTTGAAAGAGCAATTTGAAACGGACATGAAGACTTACGGCAGCGACCCCACTGAAAAGTTGGAGACGGCTATTCAACAGTCCATGTCTGAGGCTAATAAATTATTCGACGATGTGCTAGCGAGAAGAGACAGAGCAGACGCAACGAGGAACGCTCTTGCCGTAATGCAACGATACAAGTTCCTCTTTTGTATGCCAATTAATATAGAGAAAAACATAAAGCGCGGCAACTACGATCTTGTAATTAACGACTATGCCAGGGTGAAGAATTTATTCAAGAGCACGGAAGTGGACGTTTTTAAAAAGATATTGCAGGAAATCGACAACAGGGTCGAGATGCTCAAGGTGTTTCTGAGGAACAAGCTCGAGGAAATGCCCTTTAGCTTGGAGGAGCATAAAAAGATAATTAGGAACCTTGTTAACTTGGAAGCTGACGGAGATCCAGCTTGGGACGCAATAGGTATGCGTAACGTTTAAACCATACAATTCTATCGCGTAAAGTAAAATGCTTAATCCCTATTTCCTTCAGTCTCGCATGCGAGTTACTTGAAGAAGAGTATTACCGCTTGCGTACAAGAGCACTTAGAGACCGACAATTCGGGTGGCGATGACTCGATGAAAATGAAGACCGCGCAAAGCAATAGACAATTGAAATCGAACAAGAACGACGGAACCAGTGTACCGCCGCAGATATCCTGCATCGAAGCGATCTGTGATATCGTCGTTGAACAATTACCGGACCTGTGGAGATTGGGTCAGAGTTATTTCACCGGACAACTGCATGTTGCCGTGGATGCGGAGAAGCAGACACCATTTAAAGTAAATCCTTGCCAATGAAAAGTCTTTAGTAGTTCGGAGTCATTGGATCGTACAGCTTTTATCACGCACGACGAACTATTCTGATTTAGAATCTAGTGCTGTCGAGCATGCAACATGCCATGGAGGCCATGAGAAACACGTGCAGCAATGATCTGGACGCATTATGGCTGTTGCACATCTTGCGCAGGATTAGGCAAATGTACGCTTCGCTGATTCACCTGGACCTACCCAGCGACGCGTTAGATATCTTCGGGAAGCTGATACTCGATTTAAGGTATGGAACGTTTTGCGAAAATGTTTTTCGTTTCTGCAATACAATCAACCACGAATCTTTCCAACCAGATTGCAATGCTTCACTGCCCTTTTCAAACAAACGGCGGAGAATATAGCAGCCTTGCACAAGAGAGAAACGTGGCAGATCGAATATTTGAACGAAGACGGTGGCGTTACCAGAGTGGTAATTATTCACTTTAGTACATCAGGATTTTCTGTACCGATGCCTCGATGGAATACCTGCTCTCTAACTTTCAACAGCCATATCTGTTCGAGGAAATGGTTATAGAAGTTTCAACGCGAGCGCGAGACACGATGGTGGCGTGCGGTCCTCGAGAAGGAGCACTGTTCTCCAATACTACTCATCAACTGCTGTACTACAACTCTATCAAGACATTGTTCACGTCATTCGCGCGATGCTTGCAGCAGTTGGCATTTAGTGGCTGCGAGGAAGCTCTGGAGGACGACGAAGCATCCGTCTCTCAGCTAGTTGGTTCTCCTTCCGGATACAAAAGCAAGAGCAACAAACATCAAGGCCCAGTAAGTCCATATTTATGAACCGCGAACTTTTACTTCTGGGCACATGACGCGTCTACTACCTCCGTCATTATAAACAACCATAATAACTTCTGAATCCTCCACCAGACATGGGAGCAATGCCTCTTGATCTCATTAAGTAACATCCGTTACACGCTCAACACCATCCTACCGCGAATCGGAGATGCGCTCAAGGATTTGGATTACCCGAGCCTGTCGAGCGCCGTCGGATGGAAGTCCGACTGGACGCAGCTGGAGACTTTGGATAACGCCGTTTTAGACGCTTACTTGGAGCGCCGTTGCGACCCGTTGGTCGGTACGATTGAGCCCAGTATGTACCTGGGTGGTTTGGAATGGGATTTCGAAATCGAGCCGACTCACGTCAGACCATACGCGCAGGAAATACTGGCGAATTTAGTCGCGGTTCATGCGGAGGTGAGTGTTGTCGGCTATTATTTTCTTAGGCATACTGGCTTCGTAGAATCTAAGTTTCTTCTCTTAGGTCCGTCGCGTCGCGCCAGCTTTGCTGCATCGCGTTCTGTCGCACATCGTAGAAACCGTAGCAGAGGAACTTGCCAGGCTCATGTCGTGCGTCACGCAATTTCGACCCGCTGGGATTGTGCAGGCGCGAACCGATATCATGCTCCTACGAAACGTCTTGCAGTCTTATAGTACAACTAGGGCTAAGTAATTATCTAGGCTTCTTCCTTTGTTCATGGAAGTTTAAGCAGCGTTTAACGGAGCTCTTCGACCTATAGAAATTTCTTCGAGGAGGCTCTGGACGCGATACCCCAGGCCGTTACCAACGAGGACCGCATGCGTATCGATATGCTGTTATCCAAAGTGACAACGTCCATGCAGCTGCAGTTGTCGTGTCTTGCCGGTGATACACGAAATAATACTCCAGCAAAGGTAGCTGATCCCGATCGCGTTACCACTGTATAGTTCTAATAGTAACTTAAGGAGCGAGGTAAGTAATCCATCACGCTCGTCGTATTTCTACACCGAATACAATGGGAGTCTCTTTTCCAGTCCCCCACACTCACTGCTATTATCTTGGGAAATCAATGTCATCTTGAGATGTAAAGCTGTATAAATGAACCTTGAAATATAACTTGTTTATTACAAATTTATTTAATTAATCTGGCTAAGTGTTATTTGAAAGTCTTTACACTTTTTTCTGGTCGAGCTTCTTTACTAGTTGCAAAACGCCAGCATCTGCGGTCAGTAACACAGTGTCGCCTAAAAACGCGTTCATATATCAATGTACTATTCTATTCTGTTTAAGTTGAAAGCATACACACCCACGACTGCTTACCCGTTTGGAAGGTGCGCGTAGCTTTCTTAGCGCCGATTATACAGGGTAGTCCGTACTCTCTAGCCACAACGGCCCCGTGGCTTATAAGCCCACCCATTTCTGTAACAACGCCGCTCAACAAAGGGAAGTACGGGCTCCAACCAATGTCGGTAGCACGGGTGATTAAGATATCACCGTGTTGTATCTGGTGAGCATCCGATATATCCGTTATCACACAAGCCCTGTTCAATACAGAGCCACAACATACCGGTGTCCCGTGAATCTTTACGCATCTATCAGTCACCGCCGCCTCTAAATCGTCCTACAACGTCCACACATCGTCTCTCAGTTCCTACATATTGACTGTGTTTTTTTTTTATTAAATAAAACGATGTGTTTACCTTCGTAGGGATCGGCATACCAGTAGTCAATTCTGTATACTTTTGTTCCTTCAGTCTCGGGAAAATTCTTCTTCTACGGGAAGCTCTAAAAGAAGAATTGTTACAGTGGTCATCCAAAAAAAAAACATGAAATTAACCAACGATCTAATTACTTTTGGACCAAAGTTGTGTTACGGTGAGAAAGCACTTGTCCTATTTCCTCGTTCGTTAAGAAGAACACGAGATCCTCGCTGGGTAGATATTCTTCTAAAACCATTAGCTCCCCAAGTCTCTTGATAGCGAGCCTGAATTTATGTACAATGCTCACGAACAACGATTTTGTCATTTCCCTGCGCATGACAGCGTTTCTAGAGAGAGGCACCAGTTTCTCCAGGATCGCCTTGGTGACAGCTGACTTTGGTGTCTTTAAAGACGCCACTGTGTCTGCCGCGGTAATTGTCTTGTTCGCGTTGGTCAGATTGGGGGACGTTATCATTGTCTAATGAGAACGTCAGGATTTGTTTATACGATAAATGGCACTACGGTGTTTCAGGCTAGTCAATGTACCTGAAGCATGACGACAAGGTTCTCGGGTTTAAGGGACCACGGTTCGACCCAGAAATCCATTTCTTGAATGCACCTGTGACCGTGCTCCTCGAGAAACTTCTCCAACTCCTTCGCCCCCAGTGGGCAATTGACCTTCAACCAATCGATAACCTTCTTAGGATCCAGCTTCTTGAATTCTTCTTCCTTCTCACTCTTCTTGACGTAGTTGACAATCTTCTTCAGCCCCGTTAGCACCTCGGTGCCAACCAAATCGCTACAGGAACCGAACAAGATAGCGATGTCTGTGAAATGGTCTGGCACAAAGTCTTTGTAGCCTTTCATTAAGAACGCCATCGCTAGGATCTGAAAGCTAACGCTCACTCTCGACGTATGCATGTGACAGCCTGTCGCCTGAAATATCAATACATTTTCAATGGTCTGTTAGGAGATTCTACGGTACTCGGAGACTTACTTCTACATATACAGGATACTTCCGATTGATCTCGTTGTACAAACTGTAGGCGGTGTGAAATTCTTCTGGCTTCAGTACCAAACTTCGACACAATTCTTTGGCACGTTTTTCTACCTTGCTGTTCGTTACTGCGTCCCTCAGCATTCCGTAAAGCACGGTGAACCGACGGGAGGCAGTAGCTACGCCGTTTCTTTCAACACCGGTTCTATGGATTTCCGGTGTAATTACAACCTCTCCGCATAGAGCTATATCGGCCACTTTATTCAGAATCACTATTTTCTTTCTGGGATCTTGTAAGAACATCTACAACAAAGGCAACCGGTGCGTTTCCCTTCTCTTTTCTACTGATCGCTGCATTAAATTCGCGAGATAACTTACATTATAATAGTTCATAGCTGCCCTCATGCCTACGGTATAGAAAAATTGCCGGTTGACACAGTGGTGCGCTTTATTTATTTCTTTATTGAAGGCTTTTATAATCATAGAAAGCGTTAGAGGTGATAGTGGGTTCGGAAACACCTCGCCCACATTGGCAAACGTTATCAAATCAGAATCAGCAGGCACACCAGAGTCTAATTCGTGTGTCAGCTCAAAGTCTGTCCACGCGTATAAAGTGGTAATGGGTCGCGCTTGAAGTAAATATATCTTCTCGCCTATCACTGCCCATTCTACGTCCCGAGCACTGCTAAAGAGAGCTTCCAAATCCAATCCTGTCGCAGCTAATCGTAGCGCAATCTCCTCTGATATGCAAACAGCCTTATTCTCATGCTCATTCAGTTCGAACGTGACCACTCCACCTTTCCCTACTAACATTTTCTGCCTCTTATTCCCTGGCATGGAACTCTTTATCGTCAACTTATTGTTCCAACTCTTGTGCACTACTATGGTATCGGGCTCCACCGCTGCTGAGACAACAGTCTACGACGAAACGAACAGGTTGTCATTAGGCTTCTTAATGTCTCATGGTCTGCAAGTGAGTTTAGTTTAATGGTACCTCTCCTAATCCATAGTTGCCAGTAATAACTAAGTTTGAGGGATTTCCGGTAGTCGGATGTCTGGTGAACATCACGCCAGCCGCATCAGCGTTCACCATCTTTTGCACACAAACTCCCATAGATGCTTTTATGAATAAACCGTGCTGCTTTCTACGGTATAAATCGCTGTAGACCAATGTCCACGAATTTCATTCATAATAATTCACGTTACCTGTATTTGACGCTTTGATACGAGAACAAACTTGCCCAACACATAGTTACACCCTTGATAATATTATCCGCGCCTTCAATACCCAAGTACGTCGAATTCTGCCCAGCTGCCGAAGTCTCCTCGCTATCTTCGCCAACTGCGCTGGACCGTATCGCATACCTGTGTGGCTTATCACTGTCATCTAGTGACTCTAAATTTTCTATCGCTTTTAGGATGGCATTCTTTACTTCGTCCACGATCGGAGTCGATTGAATAATATGAACCGTCCTAAAAAACAATAAACCTCTTAGTAGTGAGAGATCGAGCGATCTATAATCCCAGCAAGAAAGGTGACTTACTCTTCGCAATATTTTTGAAGATCACCGTCCTTTTTGCCAACGCTGACGTCTTCGATGTCATTGATCATCTTCTGCAACGCCTTGTGCGTGTGTAATTGCAGCTCGAAGGCAAATACTGTCACACAGAATCCTCCTGGTACAATGAACTGAACACATGGTACATTGTCGTGAATTTAAATATACCAAGGGATTCAAGTAAATGGATGTAAAGTTTGAATCGTTACGCACATCCGTGTCTTCGATTGAAGTCAACATTGCAAGAGAAAACCCCTTCCCGCCAACGATATTTTCATTCCGACATTTTTCGTCGTCAAAGTGTAGCACGTAATCCGTTCTTTCCACGTGTGCGTGAACTTGTTTCAAAAGCCGCAGCTTCACGGGGGTTTTCGTCTGACATGGCCCATCGTAAGGATGGCACAATTGTAGCAATCCGATACCTACACGAAGATCGATCTCATTAACGTTACATAATGCACAAACACTGTAACGAAATGTCTCTGTCTTAATACCTAATTTCCCATTTAACTCTAACTTCACAGTAGCAAATGTATTCACCCAGTTCCATGGTTGGCCGTAGTATAATGTCAAGGGACTCTCGGGTTTCGCGCGAATATTATACTCTTTTCCTCTGGCTGAAATTAAATGTACGACGGTTATGTAGAGCTCTTTTGAAATAGAATTTTCATACGAACTGTGGGTAACCTGTGAACCACATTTTGCTTTCCGAGCGACTAGTAAGTTTCTCTTGCGTGAAATCAGATAACTTGATTTCCATCCTGTCTATGCTAAATATCTGCTCGCTACTGTCTTTAAACTGGCCACACAGTATTCTGTAATTGAAGTCCCTTAAATAAGTAACAGAATTTTCGAAGCGAAGCTGCTACGATTTTTTCCACTTACTGTGGGAAACTGTGCTTCGTACTACTCGTGTTAAGATAATACATGGCTCCAGAAGACATTACGCCGAACAAGGTGATAGATTTGTGAAACTCGTGAGAGTCGTGTTTTCCCCAACGGTGCTGATGAAGTCCGCGCAGATATAACGTAGAAACAGATCCATCTTTGTATGTTACTTGGCCCAACATAGATCCAAAGTGATCCACGCCTGTGTGATCCAGTAGCTTTCTACAATTAAAACCATTACACCATTTCCATAAACAACAAATAATTACAAAAGCATTTATATTGTTTTACAATACATTCTGTTTATCCACTTGGGGCTCCTCCATGGTTCACGAGCTAACGCCTCCGCGTGCAGCTTGCGGCTCCAATCAGCTGGCCACTTTAACGGCTCCGAATTTCCAATAAATCTAGCCAAAAGATTAATCTATCAGCTCTCAAGAAAACTGGCCGAACAGGCGAATGCTAACTTTCTTACAGGAAGTTCAAACGAATGTGTTCAACATTCTCGTCGCTGCATTCACCACCCTGCGCCAAGTTCCTCAGCATGCCATTGTAAACTACTCTCCAACGTTGTTGGGATTCAAGCAACTCAATTTTCAGGCCGGCTGCCGTGTATTCCTGATTGAAACTGCTCACCAACGTGGTATCAGGATATCCTGTGAAAGAAGGAGATCACTCAGCAGTGTTCTGCTTCGCATTGAAAGGCTTCGTTTGTTGTATAAACGTTTCTGTACCAGGTAGGACGTACAGTCGACCGTCCGACGTAGCAAGATGCAGCGATGCCTCTACGGTTTTAAATCCTCTGCGAGAGAACTTAATAAACAAAGAGTTTCCTCTTTGATCCGCAGCATAGAAAAGCAAGCTGTTGGTACTCTGGAATAAAAATCATATGTAAATTACGAACACAGTAGCCGCTATGCTAATGTAACAAGCTTACATCATTATCCGTGATCCTTGAATTCTCTAGATCATTCCTTTTGCAATTATTCGAATTTATATTTTCCTTCTTTCTCATACCTAGGGAGCACTCTGCCCACCAGCGTTTTAGTAAGAAATTAACACCTGAAAGCAATATTTACCGCTGTAATATGATACAACCAGATCTGTGTCATCTATGCAGACTATACTTACTTGTAATTTCATATCTCGAGGCCGACCTTAAGCAAGACTGCTTTTTAAATACATCGCTGAGCCAATAATATGCCCATAAAGGCAGAGAAATAGACAGCACGAGTTTAATGATAAAAAGAATGCCCTCCATCGTGAAGTAGTTGTTTCACTCAAGGACAGAAATACATTGAATGCCAATCGCAATGGGCATCGGGCTACCTGTACCCCTAAATAAAGATCTGCTGTCGCAGACGTGTGCAGTGTGTGCGTTCCTTCGAACACAAAGTTCACTTGTTATCTTCAGTTTCAAGATTTTGCCGCAAAGTATCTGGTAGTCTGCCCGCGATCTAAATGGTGTTTCGCTCGATCAGGAACGTCAACTACCTGTGATCACAGCGCAGGATCTCACTAGCGGTTAACAGACGATCTACCATGTACGCCACTTGATCGATTCACTTATACTCGTTACTGACCTCGAACAATTACATAACGTAATAAAATGCAACATAATAACGCGGGAATCGTGACTTTCGTGATATCTGAGCGCACGAGGCCCAACCCGATAACCAGGTACAAATAAATTCGACGGATACAATTAGATCAAGCTCTCTTATCGGGCTTATTGGAGATCCCGCTATCTGTAGATCGTAATCATTAGTGGTGATAATTAATGCGCCGTGAAGCGCATCGATGTTCTGATTCACGGAGCTCGATATTTCCGGGAAACGCACACGTTTATTTGCAATGCAAAACAATAGTATCACTAATTGTAATTATATTGCGACTCGATTAAATGTACAAAAGTATTGCGACTCGATTAAAGGTACAAAAGTATTTAAAAAAACATTACGCACTCGCAGACACAAGTAAAGCTCGCCGCATTAGATGCTCTCTTCCATGTAATACTGACGATGCTTGTAAACTTTCGTTGCAAATCACTCCATCGCAATCAAAGTGCGTGGTAATGGAATGATTTTCACTCTAATGCCACAGATTAACAAGTTACACACGTCTACTATATATCACGAACAGTGGGAAAGATTAAATGTCTCGGGTCGGTAGCAGTAATGCAAATGAACGACGAGAGATTACTTCCGAAGCTCTGTGATAGCTGCAACACTTAGGCGTCCATATTAGTACCATAAATTATTGAGGCAGCCGTTAAGTAGGAGTCGCAATAATCTCCACCTCTTGGGATGGGGACCAGTCAATAAAGCTTCAATGAAATACATTTTAATCCTTCTTTTTATTCGATCCTCCAAGGTCCGCGGATCCCTCAGCGACACCATCAACGTCGGGGCGTGATTTGTCTACCGGGTATAACCTGCAACAAGCAATATTCGAGAACTTGGCTAGACATCGTACGCGCGGGAGAATGTGACTCACCATCGTTGATAAAGATAAACGAGGAAAACAGCATCATCCCTGAAGCACGCTATCCTATGCGCGGTCGGGGTAACGATTATGAAGGCAAACACATCGTCGATGAATGTATTGAACGCTTTGTACATGAATGTCCTCCACGGTAAATGCGCCACGGATTTCAATTTATAGTTGACGAAAAGCTGAGGGAGCATAAATAGAAACCCGAAAGCGTAAACGCCATTCACCAGAGAATTTATGCTCCAGGAGTACCAGCTGAAATTTCAAATACCAGACATTTAAAAATGCGGTGTACGCTTCAGATAGATTTCAGAGCAATCACAGACCTTTTGTGCGGTTGATAAAGTAAAGAATAAATAGCACCCCCGACCACAACAGGATATAACAAGTAACTTAGATAATGCATGCTCTCTGCGTCGAATTCCCTAGTTCTTATTTCGGCCTCGTTGTTTCGATTCTTATTCAGTCGAAATTTCAGCACCTTCTTCAGTTTCCATATCTGTCGAGAAAGTCAGAGGTATGAATCTCTTGTGTGGGCGCAAAGGGAGCGTAATATTATTAATTTCTTCGATTCGCTCCACCGAAATGCGCGACCGCATTAATATCTGTTACCTCGATAATAGATCCAATTCCCGTCGGGATAAGAACAAGCAAGGAGGAACCCTCGTCCAGCAAATACAGGAAAACTACAGTTTGACTAAACGTGCGCCATATAACGGTCCATTTACTGAGGCCCACGAGATTATCCTTCCCTCTCCAGTAACTCACATCATTCTTAAAGGCAAGGAAATCAAACAGCAACTGTAACGATACAAAATGCGGCGCAACGTCAAGGTGTACTCTCAATTTCCCTTCTATTCACTGTTAATAAGCGTAACAAGTGTAACTATAAATACATGAATGGCCGCGATAAAGAAAGTCCCTCCTAGAATATATATGTTAGTATCAGCAAAGATTCCTTTCACTTCGTCCACATCTTTGTCAGAGAATCCAAGGCTCCTCAGACTCTGCATAGTGGCTTCGACGTGTAGTATCAGTCTCAATTTCGCCAGAGAGATCGGAGAATACTGCAGCGTAACATTAACCGTATCGTTCTGTGGTGTGATTCGCACCAAGTCGTGATGTCGGGTTTGCAGGAAATCGTTGTTAATGATAGGTAAAAATATCCTGCTGCGTACGATTCTAGAAAAGAGAAATCATTGTCCCAAAAGAACTTAGCTAGCTATAGCTGTAGCTATTAGTTACATACTTCAGATGACTGATAAGTTCCATTGGTACATTATGCACAGGGAGCTTCACATCGTCCGTCATCAGCGTAAACGTAATGCGACTCTTAATATGCGTCACAGGCCTTATTACCTTCTCCTTCTTCCTTTTACTATCCCTATCTTTCTCGCCTAACAAATTAAAAGCCTCCGCCTCGGGGACCGTGTACTGAGTCATCTTAATAGTAGTATAGGACACGTATGGATCCTAAAACGTACTTCGGTTAAACAAAAAATACAAACGAATGTAATTCGTGCCAGTCTTTACTACCTTTTGCATATCGCTGATACTTTTACTATATCTTTTAGAGTTAGGTGCAACAATAACATGGAGGAACAGTGTTCCATTATTGCGTGTTTTACGTGGAACCCTCAGAGTCACAGGGCTGAAAGAGAAAAGCAATACCGCTAGAGCATTTTACAGGTACTACAACCCGAGTACAATAAATCGTACACTTACAAACTATTCGGATGCGTGTAGTTCAAGTCGTCGATGCCGTAGACATGATCCACCTGCCTGTCGTCTGGATAGCCATCGACGGAGCTATAAATTTGCAACTGCAAGCTTGGCTTTTGATTCAAGTAGGATGTCAAACAAGGCTTGCCTTCCTCGCAAGAAGGAGCGACGAACAGTAGGGACAGATTATAAATAGAGTAAGCGATGTAAGCCAGAAATATTTCTGTAAGTATTAAAGTAAACGACGGCCACTGCATATTTGTGTAGATTTGTTAAAAGCTTTGAAAGATTATCAGCCTCTGGGCAGTCTGAGCATGATACCCTGTCGGTGACGCGTTGTGTCCAGTTCATTGACGTTTCATTGATAAATCTTTATGGAACCCGGTCGCATAAATAATCTGTTCGTTTATAAACATAACCGATAAGGTAAAAAAAGTCCGCAACGCGACCAAACGCGACCGCCAATAACTGTGAACGTCACACGGGAAAATAGTCGCCACCTTGCGGCGCAAACGGTAACTACAAAGAGCGCAAGTGGTCGCGTTCAAACGCGAGGAACAGGCGTCAAGTTCGAAAGGTTGTAAAGCAGTATTCTTCGAGTCCACGTCCGCGAGAAATTTCGCCCGAATTAGGCCCGGATTAAGATTTTTGGGGCCCGGGGCTTTCAAACCTTTGAGGCCCCCCCCGTGGTTGATTTTTGGGGCCCGGGGCTACATATCAAATTTTCGAGGCCCCTCCGTCGTTGAACAGCGGGGGGAGGGGGTTTTAGTGAGCTAATCGCTTAGAACGGGGCCCCCTCGGAAAGTGGGGCCCGGGGCTGCAGCCCCCCTTTAATCCGGGCCTGGCCCGAATCATGTAAGCGATACATTAAATAAAGAAAAGTAAATTAAATTGTAATTTTGTAACAGTAGATTTAATAAATAAAATAAAGGAAAGTGTATTGGGTAAAGATCGCAATTGATAATAATAATGTACGAGTGGGTTTATTCACAACCGTTACCATAAGACGAATCAGTGATAATTTTACATTTATTAAACGCTACGATCTATCACAATAAACTCTGTTCCTCGCCGCGCGAGACTCGTATAGAAATATATTTGAACAAACACGCGCTAACTTCTACTAAAACGTAAATCGTTATTCCGTGGGTGGCGGGCAGGTATCGTCACAGAACTTTGCACACCTATGAGAAGATACACACACACATACGCATGTATATCGGCAATAATTATTATCGTACAATGCGTGTACATGTACATACATACATATATACAAGCTACAGAAGTGTAGTGGAAAACGCGAATCGAATCTCCATTTTCAGTTTGCTGGATATGTTATAAAGGCGTTAAGCTATAAACTACGTATGTATTTGGTCCGATTCATCCGTTAGCCCGATTCTGTTTCAAAAATATCTTTCAAGCTGATCAAGTGTGTCTGCAGAAGCGAATATAGAGCCCCAAGGCTCTTATTACCCTATTTAGAACCGTGTTATCGTTTAAAGTGTTCGAAGACCGTGAGAACCGTCCAAGCTTCGTTTCCAATTAACAACAGATTACGTAAGTACATTTGTCGTACAAATCCAAACCTGATCGTACAAGTATATAATAACAGTTTGGAAGTATTCTCTGGCGATTCTTAGGAATTCATTCTTATTAAATTACGCCTATCTCACCCATCTAACACAGTTACCTCTAGCTAAAAGTTAATGGTTTTTATTTGTACTTAACGTTCTAAAAGGTTTACCATTAATCGTCCGCGTCGATAAAGTAGATATTTTATTGCACTAACACTAACCGAGTCGGTCACCTTCCTTCACTAACGAGCTCGATTTCTGCCAAATTGTGGTCACGGTAGAAAAATATAGGGGAGCGGTGCGAGCGACGAAATCAAAATTCAGGCATGTTACGTGATATTCCGTGTTGCACACCTTACACGCGGGCACGCCGTACAAAACGCAAATATACAGGAATGCACGTGCGTCCTGCAATTTTGATCTATCATCAGTTCGCGTCGCCAAGCCGGGCACAGTTTTTCTCTAGAAATCTGAGGAAACGGTTCAAACGCTTTGTTCGCTCGTTACGCTATTGAAAGAGAAAGAGAGAGAGATAGAGAGAGAGAAACGGTACAATCAATCCCTGCGCTCTCTTGCATCCGATTAACAAACGGCCGGCACGCATCGCGTAAGTACTACTGCTCCAACAATGAAATCTGTTCGTGCGCTTCACCGTCGGAAATACTGAACGTTTCGATCCTCTTCCCCGGCTGTATTATCTTCTTTTGTCATAGCTTCGTATGCTTCACACTGTCCGTCCAGTAATTCTGTATTGTCATCGCTTCCAGCGAGTTCAGGAACGAATCATTATCCAAACTGTACATCTCCTCGGAATTATCCTGCAAGGAGAGCAACCAGATAGGACCAATATCCATCTACTCCCCTACAATTGAGGGGCTCAGTCGAAGGCAGCCACATGTGCATAATTTTCATTACTGTGTATCATTAATTCGTTGTTGCAATGCAGTGTAATTCCCTAATATAATAGCATGTAAGTTTCACCGAGCAGAATCGTGTTAAATTTTCTTCACGCTGAGAGAAAACAAATCCGTAGTGGAAAAGGGGCCCATGCCCCTTGTTTTCAAGATGGAGATATCATATATGTAGAAAAATTAATCATTCGTACGAAAAAAATATTCTCGTAATGGGAATAAATGGAAAGATAACGAAAGAAAAATATTAAAAATTAATGGTAACGATTTATACGGCGAAATAAAAAAAAATTAATTAACTTTTCAGCTAAAATTTGATGACAGATGTAATTTACCATCTAATTCAAGTACCGTTCAAGATAATTATCAGTTTCATACAGCATTTCTCCTGAAAATGATATTTCCCTCAACTATCTTTCCTCTAAAACCATAGAACGCCACCATGCGCTTGTTTTCCACTGAGCCCCCCGATTCTCCTAGAGTGGGGAACTTACACGAATGGTGGAATCATCGATGTAACCGGAACTGTCTGGATTGCTGCACTTGTCACTGTTAAGCGTCTGCGGTGGATTGAGGTACCTGCGCCTGCAACGCCAAATAGCACCCATCAGGCTTTCTGTTCGATCCCAGCCGCGGATCGTAACGAGCTAATTACCTGTACATAATGAATCCAAGGCTACCCATTGTGCTGAGCAAGACTACGGTCGCTAGGCAGCTTCCGGTGATAGCGGCGATGTCTACCGTCGACTTGGACGAGCCCTCTTGATTCGAGTTCTCGCCATCGTAATCGGCGACATGGTCCTCCTGCACCTGATCCCTTTGGAAATCTTTGGGGAACGCGCTCCTGGCTCTGCTCAGCCGCGTCGATTCGCTCACTCCCACTGCAACATCGAACACCATAATTGGCGCTGTCTCCAAGAAAAGTCTCAAGCAAACACACGAGCGTTACCTTCGAGAATCGAGGCTGCCGTGGCGAACAGCTGGGGCTCGATGAACTCCTCGTCGATCTCGACGTCGTCGTCGGACCTATTGAACGTCCTGATACTGGAGCCGCCCGCGGACGAGGTCAGGGAGGACGACAACGACGACGAGGACGAGGACGACGATGAGGACGACGACGACGAGGACAAAGACGGGGACAGGAACGACGAGGATTTCGTTTTGTTCAGTACCAGCCTGATCCTAGACACCTCTTCCTGAAGAGGCAGCACCGTCAGATCCTCCACCTGATCCGCGCTGCCGTTCCTATTCCCCTTTTCCTCCAGTTTCTCTTCCTGCTGCTCGTACTTAGACCTGCCGCTCTTGCTGGCCGCCAGGATCCACGTGATCTTGGTGTCCTTCTTGGTAGCGGGGTTCCGAGGTCTGTCCGCGTTATCCGCGGTCCTCTGCGGCACGATCGCCGTGACGTTCGCGTTCCTGTGGTACATCTGCTCCGCGGGGTTGGCGCTCGTCCCGACCACGTTCCCTCGAGCCTCCCCGGAGGTCGAGAGCATCGTGGTCGTCGACTGTCTGTCGAAAATCGCCGCCGCGTGCGTGGGCGGATGAAGACCGATCGCCTTGGCCACGCGGAAGCTCGCCCGCGACTCTTCTGGCCGGTCCGTGTCCACGGAGGCGATTTCAGAGGTCGTCTGGGGGCTCAGGCGGTCCTGCACCTGGCCTGCGCGGGGCTCCGTCGTGCTCGACGGCACTGGGTTGCCTAAGATCACTGATAACAGAAAACCTTTTGGTTAGAGCCTCGTCTGGGAAACAATTGCGAGTTCTTAACGCGGGTATAAGTGTTCCAAGAGCAAAGGCCACTGAAATATCTACAATTCTACAAATAGGTACTACATAAGAACAAATGCCCTTGCCATCACTACCAGCGTCTCTATTCTTACCCATACAGCACACTTCGTTGCAGCTGTATTGCAGGAACGTTGCTGCAATATTGCGTTGTTGCAGGTTGTATTGCAAAATTGTAGGAACGTTCCTGCAATATTGCCGTGCATTATTGGAGTGGCAATGATCTTACAATATTGCAGCAATATTGCAAGAACGTTGCCGTGCAATGATCCATTGGCAACGATTCTACAATATTTCTGCAATATTGCGCGCTCATCGACGTGCAATGTTCCAGTGGCAACGATCCTACAATATTTCGGCAATATTGCGCGCACATCGATGCGCAATGTTTCAATGGCAACGACCCAGCAAAATTGCCTACATATTGCCGTGCAATACTGTAGTGGAAATATTGCAGAAACAGTACAGCAATATTCTGAAGTAACTATGACTTTGACGAAATTTGAAATATGACGTCGAGTAGATTCTACAGCATGTTTCATTTAACTGGATATGCTAGAATTTCTCGTTGGCCGTTGAATATATGAAAAAAGTGTTATTGTGAGAGTTGTTTGTACATGAATTAAAATTATAAAAGAGATTTGAAAATGAATTTAATTTGTTTAGATAGAGTAGATACTATATATTTTAATGTGTGTAATTATTATTATTATTAAACGTCTTTATTGCACAAACACGTATATACAATCAAGCAAGAAAAAAGAGAGATGAAAAGACAAATGCAAAGGTTTAGTCTAAAGACTACTTTCCAACCTAACCTAAAATGACACCGGGTTATAGTTAGAGTCCGCACCTACAGTGTTAAAAATCCCTAATAGGTTTGTCAAATGAGCCTTCGTTTTTTAATAATTTGAGTTTAAAGTTTTGCACGGTAGGAGTATAAGGTCGAATACATAAGCAATCTTATCAATCAGCGGTTGTAGCTGCGGCGGTAAAGTGTTCGTTTACGATGCTACAGGTCCCCTCGGTTCGAATCCCCCTGGGGTAAAAATATTTTCTATGAGAAAAAGACACACGGGCGTTATACTACTACGATTCTGCACACATTCATTTCGTCGCGTTCCTCACGGCTTGAAACGTTGCGGTGGGACCATTGCTGTAAAATTTCCGAAACGTTGCGGGAATATACTCCTGCGATATTGCTAATGCGGACATAAGAGTGAACCTGCAACTTCCCTGCAATGATACGGTGCAACATTACAATCTCGCACTGCAATATTTCCGAAGAGTTGCAGGATCATTGCCACAATTGTGCCGTTTCGTTGCAGGACTACATGTTTGCAATGCTGCCGCAACATTGCAAAAATACACACCTGCAATATTGCGAAGGCGGACATAGGACTGAACCTGCAATGTTATGGTGCAACATTGCAATCTTACACCGCAATATTGCAGAGACGTTGCTGCAATGTTATGATGCTGTGTGGGTAGAAGCGTGGGCGGGAGCCCTTGCTGAAGATGAACACGTGACAAAAGGAAGCTAATCAGTGTTTAGAACTTTTTTAACAAGGATCTCCTCCATGCTCATCTCCGCGATTTCACGGCCCGCCATGAAAATTTATCTGGACCGTGAACGTCAGGCTGCGGCTCCGCTCTTCGAGCTACCGTCTCGAGCAAGCTCGCGAGCGCGTGAAAGGCGCGAAAAAGCGTCAGAGGCGATTGTCCTTGATTCCCCAGCAACGTGTATAGGTATAGCTTGATTTAGAACGCACCGAGAAATTGAGCGGTAACCCAGAACCAGTGCATCCACCAATGCAGCGTCATCGCGTCATCTGCGTGTACCTGCAACAGAAAGCAGATACGTAGTACAAGCTTAGAGGAGGAATCGTGGATCGACGCCGATTGCGCAACACTGACCGCGGTATCCAGGGGAATTTCGAGTGATCGCGAACAGGAAGGCTTCGACGGATGAATCATCGGGCAAATATTCCCTCGATTCTCCATTGAAAACCATCCACGAAGCTTCAGCTTTCGACGAAACTTGGGCAGAGCCCATTGGAATGGTTTGGACGAGGGGAGAAGGTAGATGGGATTTCGCTGGACTCTGTTGATTGTTAAAACGAGTGCCCTATCGATCCAGCTATCCACTTCGGGTCTCTCTTTCATACTGTTTGGAAACGGCTATGCATTCCGGGAGACTACTGTCGAGAAATCGTTTGAAAAGCTTAGCCAGCTCCCAGGAACGAAATACTAAGGGTAAGGGGAATAATATTAAAGAATTGAAATTAAAACCGACTTCATAAACATAAAAATGCACTAAAAAGTAAAAAATAATTTTTCCCCTTATTTAGTCTACGACTACCAATTTTTGTATGCCGAGACCTCATCGTTTGCACTGAGTAAATCAGGCACCTACTTAAAAAATTCATAGTCGTAGATTATTTATGAGGCAAAACATTATCTTTTCCTTTTAGTGAATTTTTATGTTCTTGAAGGCGCATTTAATTTTTTACTAGGGAGTGAGAGCAAAGAAATACGAAATAAAAATTCGACACGTGTAAACAAGGGCCACCATAGTCGTGCCATAAGTTCTGCCCCTAATAAAAATGATTAAGAAAGAACATACTAAGCCTTTTAGGTATGCCTTTTATTTCTATACTGTAATTTCTCTAAATACATATGTACTAAGTTCTCCGTCAACTGACTCCAGCGAGACGTAACTATCCAGAAGCGATTAAAAAGAGTCAGAATCCGGTAGCGGTTAGAGTATTTCGAGCGATGTATCAGCCACGGTCCAAGGCCCATGGAGGTCGAATTTCAACGGTTCGCGTAAAATCCACCCGAAGGTCAAGCATCTCGCCGGATAAGTATGGAAAGTGAATGAGGCCTGGCTGAGGGGAGCGAGTTTTCCAGAAGCAGTTACGCAATGGTTTTTGTATCGAGACAGCTCGAGGTTGCACGTCGTCCGGGAAACACATTTTCATTGTTCCACGCGACCGTTGCATCTTCAACAAGACTGATTGCGAGGAGCTGCTACCTGGATCCCTGTCCACTCTAAAAGCCAACTGGAACGGATCGTTGGAAACGGCAGCGATTCTCGCGACCGATACCATTCGCCCAGCGAATGAGAGCACGTAGATTGCGATCACCGACCAAGTGTTTTTGGTCTAGAAACTAAGTGGCACGTGGTGTCGCGGAACAGGGCCAAAAACAGTAGGTAAGACTTTTCTCCGTATTGTCTCTAAGGATGCTGGTGATCTTAAATAGTAATTACTTCCGCGCTGCTATCGCCGTCAGCATTGATAATACGCAACTCCCATTGCGTGCTCTATGTTTGCGCACCTTGGTTATCCGAGTGACTCATGATTCATCGGTTCGTCCACTTTTATATAACTCGCTGCGTCTGCGATCCGACGAGGAAAACATATTCACTATTCAACCTGTTCGCAGGAAGAACGAACGTGTTGGGTCAAGACCCTTTCAACTTGTATTAAATAAAACTTACCTACTGTAACTTTACATTATTCGACGAATAAAGTTAATGTGAAGATTGAAAAATTAATTCGACGCTGCAGTTGAACCGCCCAACCAATAAATAAATTAACTATATTCGACGCATGACGAATAATTGTTTAACTTTTACCCGTTATTCCAAATTTGTAGTCAAATAAAATCTTTGCCAATCTCTGCCTGCAGCCAATCCCAACCGTCCTCGCGGTGGCTTACAATTAGCCAAGGAGGAGACCTAATCGTGGCGCGTCGTTAATCGAATCACGGGCTTCGTCTGACTGGGGAGCAGTCGTGAGACGACTCCCCGAGCAACGAGAGTTGATGAGAAATGTGCGCAAATGTGACCGAACACACCTAAAGCTCTGCAGGTGGTTCTACATAGGAATATTCCCGTATCATTCGCGTGACGCCGGCGAATCGGATGGATCGCGTTTTATCGTTCGCCAGGCGGAAAGGGAGCGGCAACTCGCGTTTGTTCCGGCATCTTTGTTAAGCCTGGACTAGAGACGGGGAAATTGCGACACCGTTCGCGCACCCTGACGTCGCGGTGCATCCAGCTGCAACCTGGTCACACTCAGCGGAGCATGACCGGTCTGCGAGTAACTGTACCAGATTATTTTGTCGACAGTCACCGTTTCGCGCTTCCTGAGAGGCCATGTCCGCTTGAATCGCTACCCTTGGGGGCTCTATACTGACAATGAGATCGCGGGGAGGCGGCTGGTCAGAGCGTAGTGGATCCGAAGATCGTGGGTCCGAGTCCCCGTCGCGTCGGCTGGGGTTTTCCCTTTTTCTCCTACAATACCTACCTTGATCCCCAATGACCGTCACGAAGAGAGTTAGTCACAGAATGGTCCCTCGTTTCTGGCATTCCGTAGTCCACTTCATGAGCGCTCCTCGAGGTGAGTCACGCGGAGGCCGCGATTGAGCAACCTTCCACCGCGATTACTCACTTTAAATAACCGATTTTCTGGGTGACCGAGCAACCTACGTCGGCGACTCTGCTTTCCCAACCGGACAATCTAGGATTCGTTTTCTAATTAGAGTAATCAATTATTGAAAGCTGCCCAACACAGCTTTCATAGCATTCCTCACTGGCTGTACAGTCTCTGTGCAGTCGATTGAAAAGCAGCCGAGTGCTTAGCGCGCGTTAGCTCTAAATCAAGCTTTCCAGCAGCATTCTGTCCAGCCCCTACACTGTACAGCCTGTCGACGGCCGATATTCGCGGCTATCCGTCTGACTAATGGACCATTGTCCTGACAGGGACACCCAGGCAAAAGCCACCGACAGTCGTCGGCTTTCGGCGATCGTTCAATAGAGTCCGCACCGAAAATTCATTGCGAATCAATACCGAGCTGCTGGCACGAGCATTTTCTCTCAGCGTCCCGAGTCTACGACTAGGGAAAGAACCATCCCTCGATTCTCTGCAAACCTTCCAGCCACGGTTTTTCATTAATAGAACGAGGAAGAGGCAGACAAGCGCGATCGCTTGCCAGGTGAAAGCACCGAGGCGCGTGTACGCGTCGATTCCAGGAAAGAAAACACGTGGTTAGTGAAGCGAAACGATTCTCGACGGCTACCTGGGTAGAATTGGCGCGAAAGCGAAAAGAGTGACAGGGAGTCGCCACTAGTGGCTGGGGTTGACGACATCTTTTTTACAAGAAAATAATATCAATTTGATTTAGTGTAAAACAAGTGGACTCGAAGAAACTAAAAGGACCTATTAATCTTGTTAGTTTTTATTTCTTGCAAACATATTTACTTGTATTTTATTCTTTTTGGCTTGGCAATATTTCTTTTTACCTATATTTTGTCCATTTTTGTGTTTCTACTGTTATGTATTAGTATAATATAATATTTTTTAATGCTTTTAGCATTACGGAGCAACTTTTTACCATTTTTACATAACTCAATGGCATTATTGCACTCAATATTCATATTCAAATAAAAATAATTCGTTCTTTATTAAATTAAGAGAGGCTTTGTGTCGCTCATCCCGCCACTCTGTAAATGCTGAAGCAGGGATGGCAGAAGCAGACAGAAGGTAAGAAATTACCTACTTTGAGATGATCATGGTGAATGTACGTTTGAGAACTACGTAGAATAATATTGCGTTACGTTACACGTAATATCATTAATCGTGAAATAATGTATTTTCGCACACTTGATTGATATTCAGAAGTGTAGAGTACATTTACGTAAGTATAATAACGTAAAATAGATAGTTGATCTTAAAGCACGGCTGGCAACCCTATTGGAATCCATCGGCCTTGCCACTCCACTGATCGTCAGAGTTCGATGGAAATATCGCGATGTCCGCGAGAAAACTGCTCGCGAATTCAGTGTGTCGACAAGGGGACGCGGTTCACCCAGTTTCCTCGCTTCCGTGACCGAGATTCTCACGAGATCCTTATCGCCCGCCATGCTTAACGCTTGCTCGTCACGGGAGGATGTACCAGGCGAGCGAGAATTTCCGAGGAAATAATTCGACGGTTCCGTGATCCGTTCACCCGCTGGCGGCACACGACGAACGCACGCGTGGGCGTTAATAATAACACGACTGGCTCGCGAAAGGATTCGCGCGCTCTTGTGACTTGTTTGCTCTCATCTACGAATCTGCGTGGATCACATCTGGCGTTTCCAAGCCGAAAATTCAGATTCGTGCGAGTAGACGTTATACAGTTTGCGAGCTTTTGCCTGTCGACCTCAGCCACTTAATAGCGCAATGATCGATAGATCAGCGATCAGCTGCACGCTTCGAAACCACGTTAGACGAGGTGGCGGAGCAGCTCGCCACTACATTATGCAACTGGGTAACTCAAACAATCCGCAGTTGTCGCTTTTCTTCTGCGTTACTTGGGCGCGGATCGATTCATCACGGTTCTGGTATCGACGAGATAACAGGAAAACACAGCGTTGCACAGTGGTTCCAAAGTGACTTTTTGCGGTAAAAATTCCGTATCTCCGTCAATTCTCAACCGATTTTTGATTTCTTTGGCCCGTTTTGTCGGGGATTAAATTTGCTATAATATTAAATACCTGAATTGCGACCAAAACGTATTTTTCCTATCTTTTTTCTGACAAAGTTGGATGAAAACTTTAGCAGAATAATCTTTAGGGCTAATTTGATATGATTTTGCTTATCTAAGTAGTTTTTTTTTACATAAAATCTTCAATTGGCACTAGGGAATAGCGGAAACATTAAACAGGCGATTTGTTGACACGTCAGAATGTTTGAAATACAACTTTACAATGGCTGACAATTTGAAATTTGATTAAATTAAATTTAATGTATGATTATAGAACCCAATAGCGTTCAGAAACATCGTAGAACGTCAAAAACCGTGATTTATTTTTTACGATTTTATTATTGTTTATTAGTAAATATAACTTTATCCAATCTTTCCCAACCACAACTTTTGCATTTGGAATGTGGGTAAGAATATAATAAACAAATTCCGAAAGGAATTAGCTGCCACCATTTGCCACTGCGGTGTCAATCTGATTGTTTAATTGGCCATAGCGCTCAGAATGCCTTTCTGTGGACGAAATTCCGTATCTCAGTGAATTCTTAACCGATTTTTATCTTTTTTTGTTCGTTTTGTCTGAGATTAAATTTGCTAAAATGTTGCACAGTAGTTAGAACCATTCAACTTTTATCTAAAACATTTTTCGATATTATGAAAAACGAAAGCAAGATACTCCAAATACTGATAAAAGTTATAGAAAAAATGCTCCCGACACGAAAGCCGCAGGTTTACGCAGCTGAAACCTGTTTGGTTATGTACTCAAAGGTATAATGCACCACTAGTATTCAGTCTTACCTTGACGCTAGCTGTTGCAAAAAAGTTATGTCTAATTAAACTCCGATTCTATTATTAAAAATACCTCTTTGTTCAACTTGTGTCCTACTCTAATCAACGATGGTGTCATTGACTTAATTCGTGTAATTTATTTGTTCAGTATGTACATAATCAAATTACAAAATTGTGATTTTTTTAATTTTCAGATACTTTAAATTTTACTTGTAAGGTAGTGCATTTGTAACTCAAAATTGCAGGTATTCTGTTCCCCAACTTTCATATTATAATTTACTTACAAATTAATGGTATTTACAGAAAATTCTTGTTGGTTCTGGTGCTTCAACTATTCTACTATGGAATTGTATTGAAAAAATTCTGTGTACTTAACATTCAAAAAATGACTTTTTTCCTCTGTTCAAACCACTGTGCGTTGCCGAGGTGCACAGGAGAATTGAACGGAAGGCGAGCGCAATTAGGTAGCTTTATTCGTTAAAAGATAACTTGAATTATTGAAGCTTCGAATAACGAATAATATTTTTTATCTTTTATTCGTTACTTGAAATGTTTATTTAGATAAAGATTTTGCCTATCTCTGCTGGAAACCTTACTTCCCCAAAAAATGCCACAACCTATTTTTCCGAAAGCTTAGAGCTTCCAAGACTTCGCTATATCCCTTATATTTAGGTAATATACTGTACATCCGAGGATAATTTTTAATATCAACAGTGTATCCTATTTTTAAGTTCCCAGATATCCCAGCGAAGTGTGTTAAGCGAATCCAAGGGTCTCCATTCCACTCCATAGCACCAACGTTCGCCTCTCCCATTGAGCAGGAACGCGGAAGAGGCGATAAGGAGTCGCGTGGGCGCAGCAACGGCAAGCAGCCGCGCGAAAGACAAGCCTCTGAATCTCGGAGCTTGTTGGGGGCGCCTGTGATCCCGTTGGAAAATGTACGAGAAAGCGTGCGACGTTGTATATATACCTATGTACCAGAGACGAGAAGAAGAGGAGCGTGAGTGGACGGAGGAGGGTCGCGGCGAGGGCGTCCGCTCGATTGGGAAACGTGATTAACGAGCAATTAGAGGCCCCGTGGTGTCAATCGCTAAAATTAACCTTTGCTCGAGGCGGGTCGGATTGGCTGTTAACAAACGGCAGAAAGAGAGAGACTCGGCCTAGCGGGGCTAATCAGTTCATGGCCATTAGCCTCGGAAGCTGGAGCGAATGCTCATGCTTTGGTCCCAATTGCTCGATAATGCACCGCTCTCGCCATTAACTTGCGCATTTCAATGCGATAACTCGACTCAAACGTCACTTAATTACCCTCGTCACTACCTCGTGTTAACACTTTGGCTAACAAGGAGTTTCAGTGTGGCAGCATCCCAAGATCATAGTACGTAGCCCCAAAACAAGCCCCATAAAGCCGGGTCCACATTTGTTACCGCACCGGTCAGCTAGGTAACAGGTCGCGGTGCGGTAACAAATGTGGACTCGTCAAGAATAGCCACAGCTCGATCTTCGCGTCCATATAATTGAACAACCGATCGATTGCGTTGTCTGAAAGTCTTCGTGGACATTCTCCTGCTCAGCTGCAGGCGCGCGGCTAACTCGATAAATCGTGATTCCGAATCGGAGCGGTGTTCCCGATTTAATCCGATTTGCCTGGCGTGCCTGTAACGAGATTTGCGCCTCCTAGAGGCTCGAGCTCGTTGCTTCGATGAAGCCCGACGCTGAATCTCGCCAAGCTACGAAATAATTCATCCCAAGGATCCAGAGTCGCCTGAGAATCCTGGGATAATCGCTCTCCTATCAAAGCATCGGTACCTAACTGCTCATCAAGCTCCTCGCTCTTGAATCTTTGACCATCGCGCTTTCGCTGGAGCTCGCCTGGTTAACCAACTCTCCATTGGCATTTATCGCAGGGGACTTTTATCTAATCTGATCGATTTCACTCGGCCACAACTAGCGCTGTGTCATCATCGTTGCCGCGCTCCCGTATTTGTTTAACAACTCGACGCGCATCTGTCCTCCAGTCCCGTAATTACGACGGCCACAGCGATGGCAATTAAAAACAAATTTAACTTTGCTCCCTTGGACGCGTTGAGGACGCAACGGTGGTAATTAGTCGCCGCTATGATAACGAATCGTCTGGCCGTCACTAACGAGACACACCGCGCGCCACGGTGTTAATTCTTTCCTCTGTCTCCTCTGCCCGTGCTTTTGCACGTTTGTCTCGCGTTCTGCCAGCTCGGTCGCGTGAGCAACGGGACGTATTCCTGTGTCCTTCGATCGCGAGCTGACTTCCAACGAGCTTCGGAAACTTGACGTGCAACACGCGCTTCTGCTCTCCGCTCCTAAGCGCTGTGAACCAACGCCGCGAACGTCCACGTGTTTTTGCGCCGAGATACTTGCACCCTAAGCAGTGACGGATTTGAGGAAAAAGGCCCAGGTGGCGAAGGTTCTGAGGATAAAACTCATAATTTTTTTCGAACATGTACTTAGCAAGAGTTTCCTCTGGATGAATTAATCGACACCTTTTCGATCTCAGTTGGACTCGAGCCAGAGATAACGCGAGGTGGAGATCAGAATTGATAATGTGCGACGATCGAGAGGATCGGCTCGACGCGAGATAGCGGAACGCCTCGGTCCATGCACCCCGGGGAGAAACCATAAAAGCGCAAGCGTAATTCGCCGCGTGTCGACGACACTGGTGATTCCAGACGTGGCTGGCTAATAACTCGTAATGTATACGTTTCTGAAAGCGAAAGCTCCTAATGCAACTGGTAGTCACGCTCGCGATCATGCAAAACCGGCGAGAAAGCCGTGCCTCGCTTTCCTCCATCTTTATTGAAGAGCCTCGCATGCTCAATAAATCCCCGCTATTCGCAGCTTAGTCGCGCGATTAACTTTGCTCAGTTCGCTCAACTTCGGCCCCTCGAGCAACACAGAGCAGCGCGGGGGAAACGAGTTTCATTCTTTCCCCGCGCGTACTGATCGAGAAACAGGCCAGGCGTATGTAGGTATACAAAACTCTTCGCCAGACTTCTACCGGGCCACGTGGCGAGGTGGTGAAGCGACCGTTAGTAATAGCCGTTCGAATCGGTCACCACCTATTTTTACGACCGCGATTGCGTGCTTCGATATATAACTGAATCGAGTACGCGCCAAAACAAACCGCCCAAGGATGGTGAAACAATTACTGCTGCAACTCCTGTCAACGCAAATTAACGAGTCGCCGTGGTATCCATCGCTTACCAATTCAGAAGGCAAAATCCCGAAGCCGAATATTTAAAAAATGATTAAACTTTGTAAATATGAATTGTTAAAAAAATTGATAAAACTAACAATGCGTAAAACTTTCACCATTTGATAGATCTAATTAAAAAAAGTAACTTCAGTCTTGAAACATTTTCTCTCTCTTACAGTTTGCGAGTTAGGTACAAAATAAAATCGAAAAAAGGCCAAATTTTCAGGGGTCAGTTTCACTCCCTTAGTGTGAATTTGGGCAGCAAACAAAAATTGCGTTGTAATTAGGAGGAAGTCCCTTATATATCCCTAAAGTTCCAGAACTTTTTGAATATCCAAGATAGGGGTCTTCCCTTATGAGAACAACACCCATTCAAGATGTTCTTAGCTCGCGATAAAAGTTACCTGAGCAAACAAAGCAGCATAGACAGAACATTTCCCGGTTTGAAGCCTTCAATTCGCATCGGCGGAGTGGAAACAGCGCCAAATTACGCGCGCTCGTCCGCGGGTAATAGCTAGCTTCCTGTTTTCTCCGGGCGACCTATCTCCAGCTCCATCGAAACGGTCCTCTTTTCCTGCGACCGCTGGGAAATGCGTTTTTCATCTATTTTTCAAAGCGACATTTGTCCTGGACGCGCCGCGTAATGAAATTACGGGTTCCGTGTAATCAGACGGGGCACTCGTACGTGGAGTTGCACGGGGAAGCGGGAGAGGGTGGTTCGTTGAGGCGCAGTGGCCCGAGAATCGGCTGGCCCGGCCAAATGAAATTAAAAATGGAGATTGGCGAGAATAACTCGATCCCCGAGGGAGTAGCTGGGATTGCAGATAATCTGGTTGAAGCGGAGCAAGAATTTTTTTATGTATCCTCCTAATATTACAACTCTGTTCCTTTTAATATACCTACATTCTTTCGTCCTCTAATGATTTTCTTAACACTTCTTTAGTCTTTCCATCTTTTCTATTTTCTTTATTAGTAAATTTAATTTTGTTATAAAGACACATTATTATTATTATTATCATTCTTGTTAGGGGCGAATTTGGCGCCCTTAGGCTAACAAGCGTCTGTCGCCCCTCCGTGAAATATTATCAAACATTTTAATGTAAATGAGTTGAGAGAATTTTAAAATTAATTCAACGTGGAAACTCACATGTGAGTTATATTCAATTTTCTAAGATGAAAGAAAAGTGAATTGTTTTTAAAGTTTGAAATCTCTGTGTTTCAACCTTTTTCAATTCCTTTCGCCCAAAATTTCGCACACACCAAAATTTGCCACCCTAAGCTGCAGCCCACTCACTCTACATACAAATCCGCCCCAGCTTCTCATTAATTGCAGAAAAGTGGGGTGACAGAATGCAGAGAATGTAAGTGAAAAGATTTACCCAGTGATCCCAAAGAGGTTAAAAGGAAAACTTTAATTCGGTTGGTTGGCGACTAGTCAAGAAAGGAGAAGGTAAACAAACGGGGTGTGCAATGTGTATCGGACACGTGGCGGCACGCGCGTGTGCCGGTGCGATACGCACGGTGTAAATTACACACAGCGATTAAGTAATTGCCAGTTGCCAGCTGGCCGACAGCCTCGGACGATGAAACTGGAAAGAGAGGAGAAGAACACAGCGGGCGGCATTTCGCGATGCGCCTCTGCCGCGAGGCCATTGTCTATTCTCTATTGTCCAACCGCCTTCCCTTTCACTTGCGCCCGCGCGTCCTGGATAAGAATCCTGATCCCGAGGATAGAAAGCGGCCGATCCGACGGAACAGTCGCATGCTGCGCTTCGACCCCGCGTTTCCCAACGATCCCTCCAACAGATCCTGTTCGCAAGCACTCGACCAGCCGCAACAACGGCACAACCGTTACGCTCATCGCGTTCCAATGCGCGATGCACTTTCCTCCTCGAATCTAACAGGTTATGAAAACGAAATCGCAAGGGGAGATAACTGTGCCTCCGTAATTTATACGCAAGTGTCGAATTACCCGCGGGAGCAACGCAACAGTAGGCCAGAGAGAAAAAGTGAACATTAGAGAGCAAAATTGGACGCATAAAGAGAGAGAGATAGAGAGGGGGGAGGAGTAGATGACGATATCGTACATCATTCCGCTCGCCATTGCAGGGACTAGCAACGGCAGCAACATCCTGTCGATGGAAATTCACGTCCCTGGACCGGACGCTTGAGGGAGACCGCGAGTGTGATCCGAGTTCCCCCGCAGCTCCGCAGATTGTTCCAGGCGGGTATGATAATTCCGAGCTCGCTCGAGCCACGCGACGCATAAAACAGAACAATTAGATCTGCGCAATTTGCCTGGCGTAGCGCGGCGTAATGCGTCCGCGAGGATGATAAGCTTCCCCGGTAGCCCACCAATTTTCGTCTAATTGAATCAAACGTGACTATTAATCGCGTCAATTAGTCATCAAATTGCATAATTCCGTGTGTAAAGTCTACATTAACGTCTTCAAAGAACCGCAGCGCGGCCGTTCGCCAGAGATAACTGTATAGAAAATTTATCTCGCCGCGCTTTCAACGCGTCGTGGCGATTCGCGTTATCTGGATCGAAGGAAAGAGCGTAGAAAATGGGCCGCGGTGGACGGGTTCCACGCCGTTGCAGTTTCTCCGAAAACTGCGACTGACGTGGTGGATAAAAATCTGCCGAACCCGAGGCGTTCTAACGCGTATTTTAAAAAAGGAGAAAGCTGACTACGCCGTGGAACAAAATTCAGTGCTTTCACTCGATATCGATTAGCGAGTTACGCGAGCCAAGTGTTTGCCGGTCGAAATTCCTTGCTTCCTCTCGCTCGAAATAACGTTCCGCGACGAGGTAAGGGTTACGCGTGACGTATCCCTAAAGGATGGAGGCCCTCGCCACTCGTCTGTTTATCTTCCGGGTGAACTTTCGCGGCGGAGAATGCAAAGGGAGAAATAAAGCGCATCCATCCGGGCACCGTCTTGGCCCGTCTGGAATGCGCACTACTATTCCTGGAGGATTCTTCGGAGACACGTTGCTCGTGTTTGCGAAAAACTCTCCTTGTTTCCTGGTCGCGGTCCCCTTCTTCCGTTCCGTATTTGGATACACACTAGGTCACTGTATCCGAGCATTACACCGTTTGCGACCGACGCTTCTCGCCGAAATATTTCCAACCGATGGAAATTCGAAATCTCTGACAAACTTGCTGCGCGGGAAAGCGATTATAAACTGTTTGTTACAATTTCAACGATAGATTGTATATAAGAACATGGTCGTGTAAGTACCTACTTTACAACAAGTTTCCTGGGTAAATGTAAATTATAAGAGCGACGAGTATATCTATAATGCAACAAAAGCGATGCAAT
Organism: Andrena chrysosceles; assembly: GCA_963855975.1. Taxonomy (NCBI): domain Eukaryota; kingdom Metazoa; phylum Arthropoda; class Insecta; order Hymenoptera; family Andrenidae; genus Andrena; species Andrena chrysosceles. The sequence continues at coordinate 13,838,615 of OY979769.1, read as the reverse complement.
TGAAAAAAAACCTTCCGATCCTGCCAGGATTCGAACCTGGAATCTTCTGATCCGTAGTCAGACGCGTTATCCGTTGCGCCACAGGACCTATCTTTTACGACACTTTTAATTCCAGGATAACCGACCAATGACAAAACATTTCTACCAAAAATAATACGTGCTAATTTGCTATTTCATGCTAATGTCTCCTATATATAGCGCACCGAAAATGTCACTAGGAATATCTATAACCCCCTTCCGAGAAAACAAAGTAATACAAACTATCCACCGTACGATAAACACGGAATGTAGAACAAAATCGGCGAGCTAAAGTTTCTAAACACGTACGAACTTAATAACGTACCAACGAGCCTGATCCAGCGAGCACAGGAGTATCCGTTGACCGTCGCTCGAAGCACACGACCGTAATACCAAGTGAAACTATTACGCGACTTTTAATGCGATCGCGATAAAAAGCATCGACTCACCGTGTCCAGCGGTAACTGGACGTCCGAGTGGGAATTAAAAAGTATCGCACGCGCGCCCGTCGGTCCCTACGTTCGGACGTCGGGGGACTTGCCGAGCGTAATCGGTGCACGTCCGAGCGTGCACGGTACAGTGGGACTTTCGAAAGAAATACACACCTCGTGACACTTCCGCGGGACAACAATAAAATCCACACTTATCCAATATCATCTCTGTTTCTTGTGACATTCAGCACGATACACACCCAGGGAAGCGATAGTCCTCCGTTGTCTGCGTTAACACGGGTAGAAGGCATTCGACGTCGGACGTGGGAAAAGCGACACGGATGAACGACGAGCGGCTAGCCCGAGGGGCCACTTAATTCGATGAGAACGTCAATGTCACCCCGCGCTACTGTCCATCGAGAACAGGAGGGTGCCGATCGCGGTTGCAGATATTCGGGGTAATCGCGTGCGGATACCCGCCACGAATAAATCATCGCTCGCCACTCACCGTTCGTAGTTGGATCAGTCACGTCAATCACATAGTCGCGCGCGTCCCGTTCAGAAATCCGAGGACACGAGCGAAACGCGCCGAGAGCTGTCACGAACCATCGTCGCACTCGCCATTTTGGTTTACACTGACACTCGGGAACGAGCGGCGAGGTGTTTTACCTTGTGTGCGCATGCGCGCGACAGGTGGCTGCCCGGGAGTTGAATATCGTCCGCAATGCATCGCTGGTGTGAGGTGTTGGAACATTTCCTCCTGGCTCCTACGGACCTTCAACGAGCCGAATTTCCACGTTTTCCAATAAGACGCGCCTGAAATGCCATTTCAGACACGAGGATCGATCGTCCAACGCTTCCGTTGCTAACAACAGGCTGGGAAATTATTATTCCCTGTTCTAAATTCAAATGAAATCTGCTTATCTTTGCGATATTAAATTTGGCGGATGAGGTACACTTCAACGGTTGGCTATAGTTTAAAATAGAAGCCTGACGTTGCACGTCGCTTGAAATCAATAGCTCGAGGGGGTCTTGAAACTGAAAACAAGGCACGAGAGACATGGTTCGATGTAAGAGAGGATGAAGCTTTAGATTAGGATTAGAGTATTAGACGTGGTGAGTCAAAAATGGTTACGGGATATACAAAGAATTGTAAGTACGCGAGAAGTTGCAGTGTACAGATTTACCGAGCGAAGAAGAAAGTTTCTCCACGGATGAGCCACAAACGAGGTATAGGATAGACCTATCACCTTATGGATGTTCGTGTCGCCACCCAACTGTGTTACCGACCGAATTTTCGGACCGAATTTAGTAGCATCTGCTCATGAACAGCGTCCAATTCGGCAACTACATACTCTGAAATGTGTTGAAATCAGTGGCGGATTTAACAGGGTGGCCGATGAACAGTTGCCGCCTGGGCCCCGGCCCAGAAGGGCCCCCAGGTCCCCATCCAGGCCCGGATTATGATTTTTGGGGCCCGGGGCTACATATCAAACCTTCGAGGCCTCCCCTCATGGTTGAACAGCGGGGGGGGGGGGGTGTAGTGAGCTAATCACTTAGAACGGGGCCCCCTCGGAAAGTGGGGCCCGGGGCTGCAGCCCCCCCTTTAATCCGGGCCTGTCCCCATCCTTCAAAAAATTATGATTTTAACTATATTTTTTCTGTATTACTACACTAAGAACGTTTTTAGTAAACTACCTCTTCATTTTCTTGAAAAAATGGGACCCTCCAGAGGGCCCCTAGGCCCCCTCCTTAAAAAAAATTGATTTTGCAAACTATATTTTTGTTCAGTATTACTACCCTTAGCCTGCTTTTAGTAAACTACCTCTTTCATTCTCCCGAAAAAATGGGCCCCTCAGGACGTTTGCCACTTGGGCCTTTTTTCTTAAATCCGCCACTGGTTGAAATGGTGAAATGTGTGTGCGTGCTTGTATACGTGTGACTTGTTTGAAGGCAGGCTTTTGCTACACTATGCTTTGGCTCGACTTGTCAACGACTTACGCGGATTTCTCTCCGAAAATCCATTTCGGGGATCAAGAAACTATGGCGCTCAAAAATGGTATTTCTTCAAAGCCTGTGTAAGCTATAAACTGCAAGATGACATTGTTTATTAGTACTTTGCTTGTAGTAGAACCTTTTCACGTATCGTACGCCGAAAAGTATTAAAAATTCACGCTATTACTGACAGTCCCGCAGGTAGTGATGGGATTCGAAGCGCTTTGAACCGCTTGGAATCTGTCTTGAATATCAGGCGAGTACTTTTAAGCACTTTTAACATGATTCGAAGCTTAAAACTCTTGAAAAGTCTAGAGTCTTGATAGAAATGTAGCAAGTTACAATTCCTTGGCATTCAGGTATTCCACGTTACATCATGAAAGAATGTCTTCCAGAAATAATGTTGTTGTTTATATCAATTTTTATGTTAAATAAATTTGTTTTTCGTTAAATACACTCGAATAGGACAGCAAGGTTAAAATGCGTATGTGTTCTTGTTTTGTTATGATCCTTCTTTCCGTGTCGTTGAACAGAATACATTTCTAAAACGATCTTTAAATTGTTACTGTAACAGAATCATTTACAAATCGCGGGTTTCGAATGACCTAGTTTGCCCGTTTTGAATTCTAATTCCTACCACGCGTAGCGTTACAATCTTCTTTTAGACTGAATCGATAACATTGGGTGCGACATGAAAATGGTAAAGGGGCTGACGAGCCACCCGAGCTGTGATGCCAGAATCGTGGGACGCGGGACCAAACGCTTACCCCCACTATGACCTACCGCCGTCTCCCACTATGGCCCACCATCGTCCCGCACTTTCTTCCCATCGCACTGCGCACAAGCATAACCCTACCCCTGTCCGTGTGCCCGGCAGCCCAACAGGCAGCTCACACGGACAGGAGTAAAAATATTCTTGTGTGCAGTGCGGTGGGAAGAAAGTGGGGGGCGCCGATAGGGCATAGTGGGAGACGACGGTAGGTCATAGTGGGGGTAAGCGTTTGGTCCCACGTCCCACGATTCTGGCATCACTGCACCCGAGTGTGTGACACAAAATTACATTGCGTGATGGGTGTATCCTATATTTGGTCTGTGGCTGAACATAATCCAGTGATGCCAAAATGAGGACGGGTCCTCTCGAGAATTTCCCCCACCACGCATGCACACTACGCCGGAGCGGCGTGTCCGTGAGCTCGGCGCTTCGGACAACGTCGGGAAGACGAGAGAGAAAACGAATGTGCGTCTTTCTCTCTCGCTCTTGAAACGCTGTGATCCATGGTGGGGTGCAAGCGACACGCGGCCGTGCGCGATCATCTTGGGTGCCTCGAGATTCACTTTTCCCTTTCTGACATATGTAGAATACTCTTGTAATGAAAAAAAATTTGGAAAAAATTTTATTACGGAAATCACGTTTTAAGACCTCATGATCACGTTTTGGCTATTTAGAAAAGAGCTTTTTTTTTTAAATATCTCATATATTTGTTAACACGATTACGTTTAAACGTCAAAATGGATTTCAATGAAACTTTATATTTAAATTTTATATTATCTTAAGATCCGATTAGATCACGAAAAACCATAATTAGCCGTTATGGTTCTTCGATTTTTCAGATGTACGAACTAAATTCTACATAAAAAAAAGGTTAGATAAAGTTCTTCTGTAACTTCTTTAACAAAGAAAAATGTACATTCATAATTTCTTGTTTTCATTTTAAATTTCCGTACTTTTTATTCGAGCTATTTCTATTTTTCAAACCTTAAAATGAATTTTTTTATTAAAAGATGAATATTTTGATACTATAAATTGGTGAACTTTGTTAAAATTAGAATCCACTCTTGGCCAGTAGCATGGACGCTGTAGCGCCTTCGATAAAAAATATTTTTTCAGAGTATGATCTAAAATCTAAACGTAATCACATTTCTGGCTAGATTTTTCGATAATTATATCAAGTTGCGACAAAGAATCACGCACTATTTACAAATTTATTACGCGCAGCGTCCACGCTACCGCTCGATGGAAACTACGGGAAATTGGTGGTCTCTTCCATCGGGAGGGAAATATGAACGATTCGTTATGCAAAGCTAACATCGCGATATACGGTACATTAAAATGTGTAAATCGGTATGAAGGAATATTCCTTATGTCAGAAAGGGAAAAGTGAATCTCGTGGCACTCAAGAAGATCGCGCACGGCCGCGTGTCGCTTGCACCCCACCATGGATCACAGCGTTTCAAGAGCGAGAGAGAAAGACGCACATTCGTTTTCTCTCTCGTCTTCCCGACGTTGTCCGAAGCGCCGAGCTCACGGACACGCCACTCCGGCGTAGTGTGCATGCGTGGTGGGGGAAATTCTCGAGAGGACCCGTCCTCATTCTGGCATCACTGACATAATCACGCGTACTTACTACTTACAAATAGTAACTACTCACAATTTCGTAGATGTCGATTCTCTTCAATTCTTTTGTTCCTTATCACCGGAGGACAACGAGACGCGCGTAAGAACTGGCATAATTATCATAAATAATTGGAGGCCAAGTTGCGTGTTTGTAATAGATGCATATAACATTTGAGGAGTTCGCTTTATTTACACTAGTTTAACGAATTCATAAATACATATGTCCTCTATTTTCTCATGTACATTCAAAGTAGACGTAGTTGTGTTCACATTTACGACGAATACAAAACATAAAAATATACACAATTTACAGTCATAGGCCAAGGGCAGAAAAGTTAGACAGAAAAAAATATCTGTGGTGTGTATACACGCGTATATGTATGATGTATGTATGTGTGTCAGTTGGTATACATGTACCGAATAGGATAAACAGAATGTATTTTTACAAACAAAATACATTTGTTCTCTGTATTGGGTAGTGATCTTCCTAGACGCTACCACCTAATTAATTGGCCCCTCCTGACAAATATTACACGTCCATTGCTTCGTGTCCGAAAGAGGTTTGTGTAAATTCCTCTGCCCGACTGCGAAAGTTAATATCGATCTATTGACGTGCGAAAGAACGGTTTCAGAAATGGAAACCTATTATATACCCCGGTTTACTAAATGAGACGTAGTACATGTGGAGCACTTAGTAAACATCGAAACAACCGAGTCGCTTCGCTGTTACTGAAATATGACGGTCTTCTTGTTGAACACGCACTTAATCATGATTACGCTTTGATCGTATGTACAGTCAGGTATCACCAGTTCAACTGAAAGGATTCACATAAAAGTCAAGGAATAACCGAGCTTAACTCAGCTCGAAACCTGCGCCGGCTTGTATCGCGTATAAAAGTTTCTCGCGTAGTGTTTTCTCGTCTGGAAACTCGGGGAGTTTCAGCAGATTCATACAGGTACTAGAAGTGGGCAACCGGTCTACGCTGCCAGCGTGTTGAATGCAAAACGGTGGATCGAGCTCCTGAAACATACAGAAGCACGCGTTTTTCGTTAATCGAAACAATAGAAGAGGCAGCGGAAGAGAAAAAAAATATATAGACGGAGAACGTACGTACCTTGAAACCGAGTAGGGGCGGTCGGCTGCAACTCGTAACGAACTTTAGTAACTGGCCTTTTTGCAAGTCACTGAATTCGTTAACAACTTTCCAGAAGGCAGCTATTGTCGGATGATCGGGGGCATAGCCACCCGTGTAGTTGGTGTGAAATTTCAAATCATTTACGTCAACGGGAATCTGTGCGCCCGATATCAAGACTTGCAGCTCTTTGTTATTGAACATCTGAAGCCAATCCAAGGGAACCACGCTGCCAATACCCTGCTTAAACGCGTAGCATTGCGCTCTAATCTGCTTGTTCAGCTTGTAATCGGCCATCAAGTGGATATACTCGATGCGATTGTGATTATTTACAGGGATACTGCCACCGTTTGACTTCAGCTCGTCGACACGTCGTTCGCCCAATTCGTCCGACAATACGGTGAAATCCAGGCCAAGATCGGCCACGTCGCCTTTGTAACTTTTCAGATACAAGAGATTCCTGTACATGACCGGGTCTAAGGAGGCTAAATGATGAACGTCCACGTCCGATTGACGGCCGACGATTTTCGATAGGAAAAATTCGGCGAACGGTAGCTCGACCAACAGATTCTCGTACAGAGCTTTCCCGAGGATTCTACCGATAAAATAATAATGCTTGGGAAAATCATCGAGCAATAACTGTACCGTAGGATTTGGGTAAAGCATATTGTCCTTAGTAAGCCTGAAAAAGCCTCTGTTAGGGTCGAAACTGGTTTTCAACAGTTCCGATAAAAATTCTCTAAACAGACCACCACCGTCTACACCGGCCTCTTCCAGTCCAGCCGTATTGAACAGCTGTACGCGCATCTTTAATCGCATCTCTGGCTCGTTTTCCGGTGATAATTTCTCGAACGCGTCCTCGTAGAGGTAGTTCCTTCTCACCGATATCTGTATCGAGGGTCCTTGCATGAAGTGCGTCAGCTCGCCTTGCTGTTCCGTTTTGTCTCGATAGATCAACGACTGAAATACCACTACCCGATCGTTGAACGGTATAACGAAAGGTATCTCCCGAAGTAGCGTTAATGTTCGAACTTCCTTGGCGTACAGGGGCGGCCCTTCCTCTAGCTCTTCTCGCGTGAACACTCGAAGCCCTTGAAACGGTACGTAGCCCCTGAGCCTGCGTCTGCGAAATGTGAAATCTTGAGGTTTATCTATCGGTATCACGATATTCGAGGCGATCCAGTGACCTTCCGGGCAGAATTGCCGCCTTAGGTCTCGCACGTGCAGTTGGCGCAGCAAACCGACGGTCACTTTGAACAAGTGCGTCCACATTTGCGTGTCCTGTTGATTTTGAATGGGACAGGACGGCCCGAGGACAGCGTTCTTGTAATCGTCTCTAACGGTGGGTCGGCTGTCGGGGAATGCGAGCTCCACCAAGCCTAAGCAAACGCCTTTCAAGTGACTGGACAGCAGAACCAATTCCGAGGTTGTAAACGGCATCGTCTGTTGCCCGTTAATATCCGACTGCAGATCGGTCACTTGACTGAAAAACTCTGTATCGTGTAACGTTGCGATAAGTAGACTAAATAGTGAACAAAATACGGCTAACAGTGGAACTATTTTCTTGGTGTCCTCGCTGGACAGTCCAATCCCTCTGGATATAATCTGCAGAAGAGGTGTTGCTTCGCCGAATAACGACACTTGACAGACTGATACGAGGGCGGTCCATAAATTCTTTAAAAATACCGGCTTGAAAGCAAGCATGTATAACAATTTGTACTTGTGAATGGCGAGTTTGTTGGTGATTAGCAGGTGATGGCAGAGTTGGCACAATGGTTGCAATACAGCGGTATCTTTGCATCGATCCACCGCCATTAGTATTCCCTGAACGCGTTGCTGTTCATTCAACATTTCTATGCACTGCTGCAAAGTCTCGGCTTGTTCCTGATCGATCATAGTCGCGTTAGATTCTGTGTCCGAATCGTCCGCTTGCTCTATGTTCTCCTCGGAGATCAACGAGATTATCGTCGAACTCATAGACGCAAGAACTTGTAGATAACTGATGAGAACTTCCGTAGACTTGCACGTCGCTATAATACAAAGAATATTTCATTAATTATATGCCTGCTAATTAATTATTAGTACGTCTCGTCCTCGCTTTCTATACTCACGGATTTGATTTGATTCTAGGGATAAGATGAAGTATAGCAAACTTATGGTAGGCGCTATCTCGATTCTATTGATACAATCGATTAACTGAATGTACGGAAATTCTTTAAATTCGGACAGCGAGGGAATAATGAACATTCGAATGGGGTCAGACATTCTTGGAGATAGTATACTTTTACACAGCTCCTGTAAAATCAGCATAGAAAAATCGTCTTTCTGTGGTAGAAACAAAATTAAGTCCAGCGGTCGTTTTATCATGTCCACTAAACATTTTGAGATCGGGGTCGGCGCGACGGAAGTCGGCTCCAACATCGGTGGGATTTTCTCGTCTATCAATTTTCTTAATTGCTCGAAATATTTATGCTTTATTAAGTATATAAAGATGCTTTCTAGATGTTTATAACTATTCTCTCGTAAGACCTTCTCTGTGTCTTCTCGACTCGTAAATGTTTCTAAAGCTCTCAATGGTATGGCCAAAGAGTAAGCTCCGTCCATTAAGGCCGTATTATGTTGCATACACATTCGAAGGATCCATCTGCGAACAGATATGTTTCTCGCATTACAAAATGAACGACATGGCAATTATATCGAACCGGGTTCCCTCCGAACTTACCTCAATCTCCACAACCAGTCAGGACAGTACACGTTACATTTTTGTGTAATTTCTTGCTGATGCTTTAAAAAATGCTGTAGCGTCCAGACTAATCTACCAGCATCTATGTTACGATCGTAGAAGAATAATAACTTTCGAAAATATATTATCAAGTCGTCCAGACTCAGATTTCTACGACCAGTTATTTGCTGATCTTCGTCGAACTCTTTTCTCTTGGCTATTTTCATATGTTTCCTAACAATGAAGCCACGCACGACTGCTTGAACTTTTAACGCAGCATTGTGTCTTAAACGTTGTTGCTCTCGCTTCGAACGCTCGAATTGGGCATGCTGCAAAAGTACAGACTTTTCGTCCCTTCTGCTCGCGCCAGCTAAATTCTGTTGAGGTTTACGTCTGTAATCTCCTTCAAAACTATACATGATGCTTCGATTTCTTTTCAATAGCATAACATCCCTACGTTTATCTCTAAAGGAAATAATAATTTTCGATCAATCGAGACGTTCTCGTAACTAAATATTATGATTTAGATTACTCACCATACGAGTGGGCTCACGATGGCACTTTTTAATTGACAATTCACAAGCCTTACTAATACGCGTGGAACGCAAATAGTTCGCAGGAAAATGTCATTTCTTAAGGAACACGAATTCTCGTGTGTACTTTACCGCTTATTCCTGCATTCTCCAGAATATATCACGCGACTCGAAACTCAATGGCATCACTGGCTTCACTGAAAATTTCAATTTAATATTGCGTAGAGTGAAAACTTTTTTTACCATCGACAAGGTTAACGTCTACAAAAATTCTCGAATGTTTTTGATTTACGTTTCGGTGCGGTTTACATCGAAGATAGAATTACAGATATACTCTCGACAGCTAGTTTATTCGAAAGATACGTCAATAAAATATAACTGGCTGTTAACATTAGATTGTATGTATCTACTACGTATACGTCCAGTCATCAAATGCTCGCCATACTTTATTTCTTCGCAGTCATGTGAGAAACATCGAGCCTCGAGAAACATGTACATACACGATGAACTTACGGGTACACGTAACTGTGTGAGTGTATGGACATTCGATTTGCTCTCTTCTTGTCTTTTCTGTACACATGATTCTGCTATTTCTTGATAGTTGCTTTCTTTAATTATTCCTTGCAAAAATTTTACCCGCGAACGGAAGATGATTTGAAGATCGATTATACCTTCGATCATCATAAAAGTGTTGCTTGCAAGTTTTGTGCCATGATTAGACCAAGGAGGATTAACAGAGGGATAAGAATGCTTAGGACATCACTATCAACACTATCACTATCTGCTAAGAGCGCCAAGTAAAAATTGCTTTTATACAATTTTATACCAGGCGCCAGAATCAGTGGTGGGTTTACTACGTTACATCGAATTTACTACGTGACAAGCGTAAAAAATGTAAATAATTGTATAAAATGTAGAAAATGTATTCAATGTCAAAAATTCAAATACAAACACTTAACCTCTACCTATTGTATTGAATTTTACTGCGCAATATTTTAAATTACTTTAAAAAGAAAGATTGGAATATAATTATAACAAAATTATAGATAATATGAAATTTTTTAGTCATATCTTTGGTGTGCAAAAGATACTCGAATTTTTACGTATATCAACATGGATTCTGAAGAAATTGATAAAGCTTTAGCAGTTTATTTCTATCGATATACCATTCCATTTAGTATTATTGAATCTGACCACTTTAGGAACTTTATTCATAAATTGCATCCAGCTTATAAAATTCCAACTCGAACGACATTGTCGAATAATTTATAGCGAATTCGGGAGACCCGCACTGGCCGCACTGAGTGCGACTTTTAGCCAATTGGAAGCGAGAAAACTCGCACTTAGTGCGGCCAGTGTGGGTCTCCCGAATTCGCTATTACATAACGCAAAATTTCAAGATACAACCAATTTCGATTAAATCCAAAAATGCAGTTCTACTTTTAGATGATTGAAAAAATTCATCATCTAACAATAAGTATGTTGTTGCAATTCTGAATTTAATGAATACGATATGTCGATGCGGGTTATTGCGTTCCAAAGTGTGCAACAATTTTTCAAACAATGTGATTTTATACATAAAATACATGACGTAGTAAAGTTAAGCTATTTACTAAGTCTTATTCTACGCGTAGAAAATTCACTTTTCTACGTTAGGTACAATACGGACCCACCACTGGCCAGAATCCACGATGAAGTAGCAGCAGGCAAAGCGTTTTTCATTGGACCGTATAGTTCGAAAATTAAAATTCCGCGCCGGGATTGGTTCTAATTGATGGTCACTCGATAGTTCTGATTGATATGCTTTTTTTTGCAATTTGTTGGACCATTTCATTCAATTTCATTCCCGAGAGAAACTCATTTCTGTTTGTTGGACGATTATACTTCCAATTGAATTAGAGAATCATTAAATCCGATTTTGCGTCGAGGAATCCTAGGTGTATGTAAATAATAAAAAGAAAAAAGGATGGAGAGTAGACGGAAGATTTTGGAACGCGTTCTTTGGTCTGTTGTGTAAAATTAAATGAAGAATGGCCGGGAAGATGGCGGCGGCAGAGTCAAAACATGATATTGTATCGTGCTACGAAACTGTGAAAGGAAACGTATCGACGATAACATTGCACAGAGAAATAGAATGCTACCGGTTCAGATTGCTAGACTTAATTTACTACTTGACTTCTGTCAGTCTTTTTTTCATCGACATAGCAACAGGTGAACAAAGAATAAAAGCGTACTATACACTTTTTGTATCGCGCTAACAAGTCCTTTCATTCAATGTACAACAATAAAATATATCGTAAATAGTACGTTTTAATGAATATAAAAAGTGGTTGATGATTCTATATAGATGTATAGCTTGCACAAAGCGAGAGGTGTATTCTTACAATTTTGTATATATTCTTTGTACTTGCTCGTTATTTATAACATAACGGCAATTACGACAATACGATGCTTATACATTAAAGTTTTCTGCAACTTTTCTGGCTTGTATGCCTTTAACTTAATACGCAGCAAATGTAGACTCCAGTTGCACGATGCTTTCTAAACTGGGGGTCCGATCCAGTCTAATTTATGTTTGAATGTTTATGAATCGGTTGTATACATAAATTGTAAGACGAGGCCATGTTTTAATATACGCATTTAGGAAATACGTGAAAAGCATTATAAAATATTTTTTTTGTAGATAGTATTGTATTTATGCAGTATTTTTTACAAGGCCAATTTATTTGGGGATGCTTCGCTTTGAGTTTCACAATTCTACCTGCAGCCATTATTCAAATGTTTAGCTTGAGATGGTATCACAGCGATGGCTCTATTAAAGCTATACATTGGTTATTACACTTTCTCTTCTTGGGAGTGTTGCACAGGTATTATTTTAAATTTCTTTGCTATTTGTTTACGATTAGTCATTGCGTTTCTTTTGAGGGTGGATGATTTTACTTCTAGGTATTTGATTTTACTTTACGCTACGATATATTCGTTAAGAAGCAAACGTTTTGCAAAGGATAAGAATTGGGTGTATAGACAGGAGAGCGATATATGCATGTTGCACTTGTTTGGGTCATTCATGGGGGCCGCTCCGCAATTGATATTGCAGCTGTACGTTATGGCAGTCTTACATCGTACACCATTGTGGACAAGTAAGGAGAATTAAAATAGTAATTTCCGATAAAAATTATGGAAGTCATTAATTTGATGGTAGAGATATTGCTCTAGTTCGGGGCTAAATGCAATAACTTATCACATTCGTGTTTCCATTGCTAATGAAAAACATCTTAAAATTTTATACAGGTAAATAGGAGAAAAGTTTGAAATCGATTTCGTAAACTTTGTTGATTTCATCCAGCAGCGATCTAGGAACATTCTGCGTGTATTCTTTAACCAATGCGGCGGTTGTAACACCCCGTGGATTTATGTTTCTCAAATCATTCCGTTCGTATAAGTAATCGCTTAAACCTAATTCTTGAATCAGGAACTTTTGATCTTTCTCGATGGTATCAAACTTCAAAATGTAATTGTACTTGATTAGGCAGGGTTCGCACGTATCGACAAATGGTGCCCAATGTTCGTCGAAGTATTTCTCTTCTACTATAAAACGGAGAAATTCTGTAAACGTGGGTTCCAGTTTCGTTTCATTCGGTTTCCTAAATCGATGATACTTGTGTGCAATGTGACGCCCGAATCTCTTGTAGTAGTAATCCCTTCCTTCTATGTGTTCCAACTTGTCTCTGTACGCGGATACAAGACGTTCAAATGGATGACGAACGATTAAGAACTTTTTCGTTCTATTTAACTTCTGCAACGGAAAAGCTCTCTCTTATAGCAGCCGTTTACCATCTCTATTGCATTCTGTGATTATTCGTATGATTACGTACTTGATATGCTCTCTTAACCACTCGATCGCGTGGGAATGCTTTCCGCACAATGGTATTAATCTGTAAAATATCTCTCCGAATCAACTCCATAGCTGTCTCCGTTAATACTCCTCCAAGCGTAGCAAAATGCTTCATCCAAGTAGAACTTGCTGCTTTGTATATAGGGCACCACGATATCCCATGCGTTCTGCGCAGTAGAAACCTCGATTAATTCGCGCTAAGGAGATAGAAAATAAAATAGATCATTTTACACTTACGTATCGATAACCATATTCGACAACACATTGTCTAAATTTGATTCTTTCCTGACTATCGTTTGACAGTATTTTTCTAGTTCATTCTTTCTCACGTTCAGTTGAATCCTTATCTTTCTCATCTCTTCCATCGATAGAGTAGTTAAAGTAGATTTATTGCTAACTGGATGGCTGTATTTATTATAGCTTCCCATATCTACTACGTAATTTGCAGTCTTTAAATGTTCGTCCTTGTGTGAACACGAATTGTATAACAAATTCAATAAGAATATAAACGACATAAACGCTACAACAATTATAGTAACTAATTTCGCTAATGTCAGTTGCCTCTGTAAAGAAATAGTAGCATGTTTCTAGTGGATCCAACTTTCACAGTGTAGACTAGGCAGAGTGATACTTACATGTAGTCCTGCGAACATGTTATTAAAAACATGTATACACTTTACCTTCAGTAAATACGAGCGTATCATCGTTTGATTTTCAAGTTTTGTCATTTTTATCATCGACATTCTATATCTCTTGTACTTGATTGAAATGCACCGGTCGATGGGAATGATACTTTTGTGCCAGAGACAATGTAATTCTGGCAATTCGAGAGAAAACTGAGGTTGAGAGGCTGCATATTTTTACTTCCTTTGACCCGCCCCCATAGATAACAGAGGCAGGAACAAAGATATTGTTGACAATGGTCTATCTTCCGGCAGATAGTATTGCTCTTTGAGTTTAGAAAGTATTATTCTTTGGTGACTATGGTCCAGACATTCTATCGGAGAAGCTCACAGTGTGGTCACTTTAAAAATAATGTTCCCTTCTCTCGGTAGGGTGGATGTTTTAAAGCGCTAAAAATAAAATCGACTCCCAACTGTCACTGTAGCCGATCAAAAAAAAATCCAAGAAGTACAGATATCTAGCTTTCTGAATCTTAAGCGTAGAAGAATATACAGAGAACATTGAACTCTTCGACTGGTGGAGAATGAATTGTATTTAATTTGTTTTTAAATGGGTAATCGAACAGGTTTGTCCGCTGTAGTGTCCTTTTGCTCGTTAAGCTGGGCTATAGGCACTTATACTAAAGCGATGCACAAAATAAATCCTGGTCATCACGAGGCAACGTGGGTAGCATTGGCTGTTCAGGGCCTTTGGCGAGCTGGGATGCTGATATCCAGAATAGCAGTTTTGGTTTTAACGGCAGTCTGCTTGAGGGAATGGTTTCTATTGTTTCTTGGTAAGTGTACGAGCGAACTAACACAGAAATTACTTGCCTCTGAAAATAGATTTATGTCTTTCACATGGTGCACATTTCTCTCCCAATGTTACAGGACTCCATTGGCTATTTATGAGCGTTTGGGTAATTCTCCAAAACACAGACTTCTGCCCCACTGTATGGGAGGAGCGTATTTATAATTGTATCATAGGATTAATTTATTGCTTCGACTTTTTTAATTTACGCGCAGGAAAATCGCGGTACAGAGTAGTCATATTTTATTCTATCGTCGTGACCGAGAACATAGCGTGTTTAGTCGTTTACGTGTTGTGCTTTAAAGACGCGATTAAGCGCGAGGAGATCGCGACAGTGACGAGCTTGATAGTTGGAGGTATGATGATCGGCTTGTCGAGTATGCTGTTCTATTACGGCAAGGTTCATCCGTCAAAGATGAACGGAGGTACAGCCACAGACACCGACAAGAGGCCCGAGATGGTTGTAGCCAATCAAGTTGTTACTCCCAGATCTTTCAAGCAGTATTATCCAAATTCGACGTGCTCCGTTGAGCATTCTCAGGGGCCTGGATCCGAGGAAGTCACCACAGACAAGCAATCCTTGTTAACGAACATCGTGCAGAACTCAGAATGCGCGGAGAACGGTATTATCAATCAAACTTGTAAAATCGAGAACGAATCAAAGTGCGCTGCCATTGGCGTTGCAGCGGAGTGCGAGTCGGCGCACAGCAACTTCTCTAAGGACGAGAGTAGCCCCTCGTTGAACGCGCTGTCGAGAAGCCCACTGGCCGTGTCGGACGGTGCCCGTGAGTATCTTGAAATTGAGAATGAGTGCAACGACGCCACCGAGAAGGATATCCATCGTCAAAAGCGTCGAGGTATTTGTCTGCCGACCACGCACGGTTTGGACATGGACATGGACAAAGACGTGCCGGCCAAGGATTCGACCGTTTGCAACTCGTCGACCTCGTCGCAGAAGAGACGAGGCATGTGTTTCTCGAACCAGCTGATCCTCGAGATGGAGATGGAGAAGGACGCGGATGGAAAGGTTTCGATCGATAAGGAATTGATATCGGAGGTAAGCGTGAAGCGCGACGGAGGGAAATTGGAGGAACGTCCTCTCGGCAAAGCTTGCGACCAGCTGAGCCCCATCGGTATTGCTGTGTTAAGGGATAGACTAAAGACCCCGACCATGTTCAACGATGTCTGCGAGAAGGTCTCGGAAACGGAGAAACTGACGAAAGAGTTGCAGCAAAGGGACGAAACGATGAGCTGCGTTACTTCGATACACGACTACGAGAACGTCTGTCCCCTTGGCGTTGCCAGGCCACCTTGGTGTATTCGTAGCTGGAAAGGATACACGGACATCGAGACTTACATCCACGACGACAGTGTGGTCAGAGATAGAAGACGGGATACTTTAACGAGCACGACCACCGGGACAACTTACAGCTCCGAGTTCTCCGACACGACCTGCGCCAGCTCGGTGCTCAGGGGCATTCTCAAGCAAGATGATTATCTTGACACGCTTGCGTACGACTTGATCGATCCTCGAGAATTAAGAGCGCTCTACAGCGAGGACGTGTTCGCGAAAAGAAGCTGCGACGTTGACGAGCAGAACGCCACCCTTTATATCGCGAAGCCGGTGGTGATAGACGATAAAGGCGGGATGTTCGCGTTGGATACCATTCTGGAGGAGCACGACGAGGTACCCGCGGAGGAGAAGTTGGAGTATAAGTATACTCGACCGGGCTGCGGTTCCGTTAGCACTTTGGTCAGCACGATAGATCAGATCAGAAGGTACACGGCCGATAATTCGCCGAGGCACGTGTACCACACCACGGGCGCCCAGTGGGAGGATATCGATCCCAAGGATTTGATAAAGAGAGCGCAACTTACGAAAGCGCTGTTCAAGAGCGATCTCAAGGACACTGCTGCCTACAACAGGAATTACATTAATCGGTTGGAGGAGACGGAGTTGGAGTCGGAGTCCCGCATCGTTCGCGCGAAATGTGAGATAGACGCGATCCGAGATTTGGTCAAATACTGTACGATCGAATCGATTAAGAACACACCGTTGATAGACGCGATACTCTCGGATTCGCCGATTCTGGGGAACAAAGGGAAGCTGCAAAGCCAGGTTTCTATTGCGTATCGAAGAGACGAGGCCGATTCGAGGGAAAACGATTTGTACGTCGAGATGAGTCCTTTGGTTTCTGTTGAGAACGTTAAAGTTGTACATAATAATTTATCCGAGACTCTTGGATCTTCTAACGTCACGGATCCTGATTCTACAAGCGCGATCGGTACTTGTAAAAATAAAGATAAAGAGACTGACGCGAATGTGTCGGCGCATTCGATCAATTCGAATGCCGGCGATGCGAAGAAGGCGGAAGCGTTTTGCGATGGTAAACGTAAGAAAGCGATAAATTATCCGAAACGAAAGTTCTCACTGTTGAAGGAGAAATTCGAGTCGAAGTCGCAGCTGGTTTACGTTGTTACTCCGAACAACGCTATTAAAATAGGACAGTCAGCTGGTTCCCCCGATTCGGATGCATCGAAGAGAAACGTGTCGGTAATTTTTAAAAAGACCTCGGATGTTTCGACCAGACACGATAAAGAGAATTTAGCACCAGCCCCTTTGCTTCACGTTAACCGTATGATAAATATTCCGAACGATAGATCTCAAACGAGTCGAGAGAAGACCGACACGATTTCCGAGGACGACAAGTCTCTGTGCAATACCGATTTAAATTTAAAAGAGAGAAGGCATATATTTCTGGAGCAAGTTCTATCGCCTCCGAAACTTTTAACTTGGAGTAAAAGGAAATCGTTCGTCGGATCCGCCGTGAAAAAGTAGTATGTAGTTCGAATTCCGGGAGCAGTCTTAGTTGAGTCGATGCGCGTACACGATTCTTTAGGATACTGCTTCTCTACGAGAGTGATATTACTTAGTTTTAGTTTACGGAATCAGAGTTCTTCCCTTTCATCCATTGTGGATCGATAAGAGACAAGTAAAGAAGGAGAATGTTTGTATATTTATTTCGTTGCAATTCATCGAACGGATCATATATTTTATAAAATGACGAGCAATAGGAGCGATATTTTTAGAAGCGAAAGGAAAGAGGAGAATAATTGTATTATGTATCGTATCCATTTTATTAGGTATGTAAATCAATTAAGTAGATCGTTGCCAAGTACGATATTACATTATACAATATCAGAGATATGTGTAATACTTATACATATGAAAATTATTTTTATATACAACAACGTTATATATAATAAAAGACTTTTTACATAATAATATATACTTTAAATGGCACCGGAAAATATTGCATGTCATGGTTACGCGTAGAGAAACTACGATGAGTATTCAAATGAACATGATAGACATTGATATTCTAAAAATTTCCTAGGAATAGCGCACTTCTAATAAAAGACAAAAGAAATGACGCTATTTTTATTAACGAGTGGCACACGCATACATTTGTGTATGTATCTGAATGTCTAATGTATACATTTGTCAACGTAACTTTAATCACTGCATCTCTTACTATATATACTATAAAACTTATAGGTCATTACTTTTTACTTAATACTTCTTTCTCGTCCCTAATTACACCGTTTCGCATATATTTCTCATAGAAGTGATTGCATCGTGCGGTATGTGTAAAGAATTATACATACATTAACGCGAGAAAGGAACTAATTAAGTTCAGCAGAAACTTACTTAAAAATTTTCACAGATGTATAAAAGAAATTAAAAAACTAGTCAGTCTTTCGTGTGAAAACTTGATTGTATGATTGGACGTTGCATGTTACGTCCGTGTGATATGTAATACAACGATTGACAGTTGAAGAAATTTGGTTTAAACGCGCACGTACGCGTACAATGTCTTTCGAACACAGTATTATATAAATAACGAAATTACGAACTTTGCAAGTTTTCGTTTAAATGGAATTGTCGATCGATCGCGACGTATAGGAACCGGAGGGAATCGATGGCATTTAAAATGTTTTCGTGAATGTATATAAATTGCATAAATTAATCTGTTACACGAAGGTATCTTGCCCTCAAATTAAAGTACCTTGTTCGTTACTCACGTTTACGTCATATTTCTTGATCCATTTGATGTAACAAATGAGCGGTAAGCTACGCAAATTGTTACATATCCGGGTTCCAAGAGAAACTTTCCGCAACTCTTGAGCAACTTGACGCAGGGACTTGCCTTTCGTTTCGGGGATGAACAGAAAAACGTAGAGAATAGTAACGAGGCACATGAAGCTGTAGAACAGGTACGATCCAGCTAATGTTAACGACTCTGAAATCGAATAATCGTTTGCGTTACACGAAGAACGCGTCGTTTACTTGAAAAATATACATAAAATATAGAAGGAACTTACTGGTCATGGTGCTAACCGATTCTGTGGCAATAATATGCGTTACCCATATCACAATGGAAACAAAACTGATGCACTTCCCTCGTATCATTACGGGGAACACCTCTGTAAGATTTAACAGCGGTACAGGACCAAGACCTAATGCGTACGCTGCCTCGTAAACGAGCAGAGTTATTACAGCCAAAATACGTAAACCACCAGTCAGACCTTCGGAAACGACGATATTTTGCATCTGCAATTCACACGTTATCGTTAATTAATGTTGATGTTACAGTTAATATTCTCTGAACCGGAAGAGGAAGCACACGTACTTCGCAGGATGCTTTGATCTGAGTCCATGTTTCAGGACTAGGAGCGACTATCGCTAATGGAGTTGGCAGCAAGGGAAACGGTGGCGGAGATCCGGCAGGCATAACGTTTTGCATTTTCTCCTGGTTATTATGATTCTTACAATGATTATTCACGATATCTAGATTATCGTCGCCCCTATCTATCGTGGCTAGTAAAGACAATAATGATATTGTCGTCATGCAAATGGTCGCCGATGTGATCAGCGCTGTTCGACGCCCGCATCTTTCCACTATGACTAGAGACAGCATCGTACTGAAAACCTTTACGACGCCAAGCGATATTAAAGCTGTGATCTCAGCAACATCTGCGAACCGAACAAAATGAAGGAAACGTGTTTTTCGCACAGAAGAATATCGCATGAACGTAACGCTTACTCGAACAAATCCCCAATAATGCAAATAGCCTCGGCGCGTAGTGCAAGACTTGTCGTTTACCGGTACCCTGCTGAAGTATCAACAGAAAGACCATAATCGTCAGTGTTTTAAAGATCGTGTACCAAGCATTCTTCAATATAGCTTTCGACATATTTGGCATTCTCTTCCATAGCAGGAACGGTCGAGATCGTTGGAGAAATATTATAGTAATTATACAGGCGGCTAAAGCCGGAACGGCCGTCAGTCCAATGGAAAATCGCCATTGATAGTCTATGTTTTTCACAGCAGCGGCGATAATGGAAACTAGAAATCCGATAGCTGTGCCTAACTGGTACAATATTATATTGTATCCACGTTTATTCGAGTCGGATACTTCTGCCATGTATATGCAGTGCGCCACTGCCGACACTGTCCCAGAATATCCGCAAATTATCCGCGCGACCAGCAATAGAATATAATGATTCGCCAGTGCCGATAATGTAGCGCCGAAAGTCAGGAAAACCATCGTTAGTATCATGGTCCAACGTCGGCCAAAGGAATCAACAAGAAAGCCTGTAACGCACGATTATTAGTATCTCTTCTCGGTCCCTTAATATCCATGGAGAAAGGATGATTTTTTCAATATTTGTTCAAACCTACCACCGGTTACCCCACCAAGGAGAGCACCGATAAACCAAATGCTAATAACAAAGTCCCTTTCGAAGCAATTTAAGTTGAACTCGTGCTTGATTAACGGAGCTATAGGCTTAGCTACTCCCATATCGCATCCAAAAGCAATACCTGCCAGGATCGCGACCGTGGAAACAAAAACATTTTGATTTCCCGACGTTAACGGCGTCAAGTTGTCATTTGGCTTTGGAATTGGTTTCCTTAGATTCTTTACAGGTAAACATTGATAATCCTCGTTTGGAACTTTGCTTATAGACGTCTCCGTGGTTCTATGCGAATTGTTCAATAATATGGCAGTGTCCTCTTCGTCGGACATTTTTCTTTAATGCAACGACAGTTACGGATGATTCACATGAAACTGGTTGCCCTTACGTTCTGGAAATCGAAGCACTGCAATAACACATAGATAATGTAAAGAAGTTTAAACTTCCACGCAGCCCATAGCGCACATTTGTAACTCAACTTATCGTCGAATCATTACCATTGTTAACTAGATTGTTGGGTTTGCGAATGTGTTTTGTTTACTAAACAATTGTCTCCAAAAGCTTAGTGAGAATTGATTTGATTGACATGGAAAGTGATCCGTATTTTCAGAATACAGGATCATCTCGCATTACGTAGAAATGAGTTTCAGCATGCTACTCACCGAATTATGATAACTACGATTACTGTTTATGTTGCTTCTGCTCATTTGACAGTTGCGGTTCGGATCGGTAGCAGTAGACGATAGTAGAGACGCGAATTGACAGTTCTCGTGAGTCGTGACGTTTAGATTCGTAGCGCCATCTTACAAGTACAGAGAAACAAAAGTGGGTGATGTATGCGCAAAAGCGAGAAACACAGGTTTACTTACCCCAGAGGCGAGTATATACGTATATAAAATAGGTTTAATGGTTTATGGGTGGACGACAGACGAGGGTATCGCCTGCGATTCAGGGCTTGAAACCGTTATTATAAAGATTTAGGTTCATGAAAGAGTTATGAAGAACCTTTATTCTGAATAACCGTTAAAAAGAACCTAAATATCAGACTATAAAAGTATATAAGTTAAGGTTCCTATATAGCTCTATAACTTTTATTTTTTAGGTTCTATAAAAGTTCCAAAGCGTTTATAGAACCGATTTAATAACTCTTATTTTTTAGGTTCTATATAAGTTCCAAAACGGTTATAGAACCGATTTTTGTAACGATTGTACAGAATTTTATAGAAAATGAAATTACAACATATTACAACTATAGACTACTGTATATATCCAAATTGTTTAAAAATTATTATAAATAAGTAAGTAAATATATATTATGTACACATTTGTACATACGTATACCATTCTTTCGTAATATGAAGTGTTCGTTCATTTTCTATAAAATTCTGTACAATCGTTACAAGAATCGGTTCTATAACCGTTTTGGAACTTATATAGAACCTAAAAAATAAAAGTTATTAAATCGGTTCTATAACCGCTTTGGAACTTTTATAGAACCTAAAAAATAAAAGTTATAGAGCTATATAGGAACCTTAACTTATACTTTTATAGTCTGATATTTAGGTTCTTTTTAACGGTTATTCAGAATAAAGGTTCTTCATAACTCTTTCAGTGAGAACCTTTATATAACAGTTTCAAACAGTTATTTCACGACCTTTTCAAGCCCTGCTGCGATTAAAGGGGGAGACCACTGTCTCGGCCCGAAATGTAAGGGTATTTTCGGGAATTGATTTCAACCAAACAACGCAAGTAAATCAATTTATTGCTTAGTATAGTCAATAGTGTATATATCGAAGGGTAAGAAAAATTTTTTTTTAATCAAATTCATAAATCCGTTTTCTGTATACGCTCCGTCAAAATTTGCGCTCCGAAAAAAACATGCTAGTCGCGTTGACAGTGCCCAGGCCATATGGTTAATCGGAATTCAAAAAAACAATAATATTTAAAAACCAAAAGCTTACCTCTATTACGTGACGATCGCAAAATGTCAAAATTGTAAAAAATAACAAAATGGCGGACCACTGAAAAAAAGTCATGTTTTCGGGATACAAAATTGGGGAAATGTTGCTAAAAAAAAATAGAAGCAGGTCGAAAATTGAAAATGTCTGATCGTCACGTAATAGCGACGGGTTTTCCATAGAATAAATGTCCTTGATCATGCCAATTGGACGTATAGTTTTCTCTGTAGACCGTCAACGCGGTTGAAAAATGTCATTCTGAGGAAATCGCGTTCAATGTTCTGCGTGGCTCAGTCGCGCGTTTGACACCGCTTCACGAAAAACACCATATCTCCGTCAATTTTGCGAATTCCGTCATAAAATTTGGAGAGAACATTCTTGAAACATACGTCTTTCAGAACATGTAAAAAAGAAAAAATCGATTTTTCCGAGTTTTAATGGTCCGAAAAGTAAGGGTGTTTTCGGGAATTTATTTCAACCAAACGATGCAAGCGAATCAATTTATTGCTTAGTATAGTTAATATGTACATATTGAAGGGTAAAAAAAACAATTTTTTCAATCAAGTTCATGAATTCATTTCCTGTATCCTCTCCGTCTCAATTTACGCTGCGGCAAAAATATGCTTGTCGCGTTGACAGTGCCCAGGCCATATGGTTAATCGGAATTAAAAAAAAACAATAATATTTAAAAACTAGAAGCTTACCTCTAATACGTGACGATCGCAAAATGTCAAAATTGTAAAAAATAACAAAATGGCGGACCACTGAAAAAAAAGTCGTATTTTCGGGGTACAAAATTGGGGAAATGTTGCTAAAAAAAATAGAAGCAGGTTGAAAATTGAAAATGTCTGATCGTCACGTAATAGCGACGGGTTTTCCGTACAATAAATGTCCTTGATCATGCCAATTGGACGTATAGTTTTCTCTGTAGACCGTCAACGCGGTTGAAAAATGTCATTCTGAGAAAAACGCGTTCAAAGTTCCGCGTGGCTCAGTCGCGCGTTTGACACCGCTTCACGAAAAACACCATATCTCCGTCAATTTTGCGAATTTCTTCATCAAATTTGGAGAGAATATTCTTGAAACATACGCCTTTCAGAAAATGTAAAAATAAAAAAAAAAAAATTTCAGATTTGAGACAGTGGTCTCCCCCCTTAAACTGTAGAGAAAGTTGATGGTACAGCGGTGTTCTCAGGCGTCCCTAGTTGTGTAACTCTCTAATGGATGTCACTGGCTGTACGTTTCCGGCGTGGCTCCACCCTTTGAGTGCGTCGCGCGCTCTACAGCCACTACTACCACTACTACCACTACCAGAGTCAGTCGTGCAGTTGTGGCGTTGTGCAGGCGCAGAGTTGTGCAGTCGGCTATCGGCCTCGAGTCGGTGGAGGTGGTGGTGTCTATGAAAAAATCGTGGTCGAGTCTGTCCTTTTCGTGGTAACGGGTTGCCACGTTCGGGCATTGCCGTAACGCGGTGGGGTTCATCAATGAACAATCGGGCGGTTTGTCGCATACTGAGAACCACTGACGTCTCGTATAATTCATGCCAAGGCGGAGACGAGCGCTCCGTAGGTGTGTGATGTGGTTCAATTCAGAGACTTGCTCGATCGTCGCTCTGGGATATCCAGAGATCCAAGAGATCGTACGCGAAATCTCTGCCGGAAGTAATGATGGTAGCGTCAACGACTTATTAATATCGCGGGTATCGAGAAGACGATCGTAACGACGGGAGTGCCGGTGAACCAGTGTTGTTTTTAGTGATCAATGAACTCTGCGTTGCTGTGTGTTTGGGGCGTGCTGCCACTGATACCTATTAAGCCGGCAGACGTATGTATAATAGTATAATACAATCCAATACATTATTTTCGATTCTTTCGTAACGCGGTCCAGTCGATTCTTTTAGTCGGATGGCCCCACCTTCCTCTACTGACTACTCGATCCTGCGTTCCCCTTCGTCACACTTACGATCAGAAGATTAAGGTCTCGAGTTTCTGGCCGTTCCTTATCGTTTATCTTCCTAGTTCGATATCCTGTATTAGAGATTTCGTCGAGTATAGCAGGGCCAGAACGAGCTGACGCTTAACGGTACAACAATGCATTCGGGGATTTGGGATTCGAAGATCGCTCATTGATCGAGAAATCAACACTCTCAACCCTTTCGGCTGCAGCCAATCTCTTAACGTATTCCATTAGCACCGCTCGATTAGCCGTGTACCTAATCGGTATAACGATGGGCTTGACGTAACATCGTTCAGCCTTTTCTTTAAAATACGGCCGAGAAAGAACGGCTGAATGAGAAATAACGTTACGAATAATGTAAACAAGTGTAGGTGATAATGCTTCTTTCCTTTGGCCTGTATCGCGATAAAATCCGCCAGTTAATTATCGTTTACATAATCCTTGCCATTCACATATTTCTTATAGTTGCGGATACGCTTTTTTTCGTTCCGATTATTCTGTTAAAATTCCAGTCGGCCTCTCGAGAATTTTACGCGATTAAATTTGCACAGCATCGCGCGTTATGTACTGCGTAGGTATACTTATAGATACGTTCTACTCATTTTACTCCCACATCACGACTCTTCCAGTGTGTTGATAGAAACGTTAAACGTATTCTCGTTTTTTAATTAAAGATGTAATAAATGTTTATGATACTCTTATGACCTTAGATAAGCTCGACGCTCTGTTGCAGATGACAACATAATAGAGAATTATAAGCAAAATTTTCAATAAGGAACAGAAATAAACGGTTATTCTACGGTTTGAGGTAGATGACCAAAAATGAATGATATAGAAAGCATAAGCATGAAGGGCAGCGGGGTATCTAAGATGCCTCATAGTCATTCGACTCCGGCAGGTGTGGATGGAGGTAGTAGAACTCCTCCTACGACACCTAGAAAAGCTGGAAAAATGCTCGCTGTTCGTGTACAAATGTTGGATGACACGGTCACGATGTTTCAAGTTCAGGTAATATTTCGTTTACATTGTTTTAAACAAAAGATACGTCCAGTTAATATCGATCGATTTACGCTCGCTATATTTTAAGCCTGAACTTTAATCTTGCTTTATAATATATACGATATAATGACTTTCAAGCAATAAACTTTTAGTTCGAATTTATGCACAGTTTTAAAATGTCGAGGAACATTGATATACGCTGGACGAATACCTTGACGCGTCGAATTAATTCTGTAATGGGAAGTAATTGACTGTACTTGTACTGTAGCACATGTAACAAGGACGAACGAGCACGATACATAGAAACTGATTTAATGTAAATGTGTGCGTGTTACAAAGGGTCTGAAATTGTTAATACAAGGTCCAGTAATTTTTCTCATTGATGTAGCTATGAGAAAAATTTCTTGAATAAAGGTATCAAGGGGTTATGTTATACGCAGGAACTGGCAATACATTTCTGTGAAGTATTAGTTTTTATAAATTTGCTGTGCGAGCGCATCTTGATTTTAAACCGCGTATCGAGGTGATTTGGTATATCGAGGTCGAGAGTCATTGACAAGGGAATCTCTTCGATATTATTAATGACATCATTTCCATATCACTTACCTAATACATTTTGTTTGACTGGACTGTACTTGAAACAAAAACCGATTAAGCGTAAGGAAATTTTAAGCGAAAATTTTTTTTAGACAATTTATTATATAGGGAAATTTGTAGGTGGAAATATAATGTTTATGTAAGAAAAATTGTAAATGCGATATGCTTTAGGACAATGTAGAGTCAATTACTGCAAAAGGTATATTTAATCTTACTTATTATTTGAATAATTGTTCCTTTATAATGGATAAGTATATATACGTGTTGTGTACACGTGTAACGCTTTCAAATGAACTATTGGAGCATATAATTGGTTCTTCTATATTGCTCGAAGTAGGTATATCGATGTATTGATTATTCATAACACCTTACTTAAAGCATCTGAAACATATTTTCAGTCACCTTGGATGGAATTTTAATATATAACGACTGTGCGCAAACACAAATGCCAATAAAATAGACATTGTTTTTCTTAGAGATAATATTATTTAGGGAACTATAGTCTATGTATTTAAATTTTAGGCAAAGGCGTTGGGCAGGGTATTGTTTGACCAAGTTTGCAAACAACTGCATCTTCTGGAAGCTGATTATTTCGGTCTCGAATATCAGGAACCTAATGGAACAAAAGTAAGGCCCGAGCGGCTATAAATCTCTATGGAATTCCATTGACTCGACGATGCTTATTGATATTTTTTTAATTGCAGTATTGGTTAGATTTAGAGAAGCCCGTTTGTAGACAAGTCGGACTGTCTTTAATCGACCCCCTCTTAAGATTCTGCGTGAAATTTTATACACCCGATCCTGCGCAACTGGAAGAGGAGTTTACCAGATATTTATTTTGTCATCAAATCAAGCGAGATTTAGCTCAAGGTTTACTACAATGCAACGATAATACAGCAGCGTTGATGGCCAGCTACATTGTTCAAGGTAGGCAGAATGTAGCGTCAGTTGTAAGAGGCAATAATTGATTTATAATAACCGATTAATTATTTCAGCCGAATGTGGGGATTATGTGATAGAGGATTACCCGGATCATACGTACTTGTCAACTTACAAATTTGTGCCTCATCAAGATCAAGAATTAGAACGTCGCATTATGGAGAATCATAAGAAACACGCGTAAGATATTTCTCTTTTATTCGGCGTGCAATTGCAAATGGGATTCGTTGCGATCGTTGTAATCGTTGTACTTTCCAGAGGTCAATCTCCGGCAGAAGCGGATCTGAATCTGTTAGAAACAGCGCGCCGCTGTGAATTATACGGAATGAAAATGCATCCGGCGAAAGTGGGTATTGTGAAATTGAAATGGCACGTAAGCTCGTTACGCGTATGGCTGGCAAAACTTTACGGGCGATTTCTAATTTCAGGACCACGAGGGCGTGCCTCTGAATTTGGCGGTGGCACACATGGGAATCGTAGTTTTTCAAAATTTCACCAAGATAAACACATTTAGTTGGGCAAAGATTCGGAAGATCAGCTTTAAAAGAAAGCGATTTCTAATCAAGCTGCATCCAGAGGGTTACGTGAGTATATACCTACATAACGTAAAAACGTAACGTATTCGAAGAATTGCATTCGGCAGCTGATCGATCCGAATAATTGCAGGGTTATTACAAGGATACCGTGGAGTTCTTTTTCGAGGGTCGCAACGAATGCAAAAATTTCTGGAAGAAGTGCGTGGAGAATCATGGATTTTTCCGTTGTTCGGTAGTAAAACGGGTGGTGCGGCAAAAGACGCGGGTTCTAAGTCGTGGATCATCGTTTAGGTATGTCGGTTTGTCGATCGTATCCGCGTTGCTCGAGTAAATGGAGTAAGCCGAAGCACGCTAATGAGATTTATTTGTATCGCGTTATCAGGTATAGCGGTAAAACTCAGAAGCAAATAGTGGAATTCGTGCGAGACAATTACGTGAAGAGGCAGACGTTTCAGAGGTAAGTCGAATTAGCGGTTTGGTGTGTCATCATTTGATAATTGAACGAATTCTTGGGTACATATGTATCAGTAATGTGTAGATAGTGCATGCGTACCGTTATGTACTGTCCCCACCCCCCTTTAATGCTGGTTTTATACCATTGAGATATATATTTTAATTAACGAGCGCACTGATCTTGCGTGGGTAAGGCGGGAGGTGGCACGGTCTTGCTTTTGCCGGGACATTAATTGGTTATTTATCGTGGTTGCTCCAATTTCCGTAGAATGAAGTGTGTTTTCACTCTGTACGTACGTATTGTACTTGCGTTTGTCAGTGTTGCCTGCTCGGACAGGGGTGGCGGGGAGTCAGGCTCACCATCAGGCACGATAACCCGAATGATCAATGTACCCTCTTCTTGATAGTGTGGTCACTAATTTTTCGTCATTGTAACACCTCTAACGATACACTGCAAAGTATATACCATACTTGACTGTCCCGACAGTTCTTACCAACGAGATGTTATACTTTTTATCCATAGCAGTAGCCTACTCTACGATAGACAATAGATTACTTTCCTTATAATATTCTCATCCTTGTACATACATACATGCAGTTAACAACGATTTACACGATTTCTTTAGTATACGAGTATGCTACATGCGATATACCGGTGTTCAGACAAATAACCGTTACTAATGCGCCAGTAGAACGAGCGTGAGAGATAGCATCGTCGTGTACACACTTTGATTGGAAATCTCCGTCTGCGCTTGAAGCGATTAAGCGAAGCATGCGAACATAACAAATGATAAATGATAAATAATAAATAATAAATATTCGCGCATCAATCAATTGACCCGCGCGATACTACCACTCGGACTTAAATTTTTATCGAGAACAGAATCGCGACGGGGAAAAAAGGATAAAGTATATACTCTAGGGGATGTTTAACGATTTCGTATAAAATACAGTTTTCGTACCGTTGCTCGTCGATATCATCTACTTTTACTCGTATTTTTATTTTTTTACATACTTACCATGTAATGTATTATTTTTTTATCGTTTTGAGGGCATAATTGATTACCCGACAGTACTTAAAACGCTTGTTCTTTGAAACGGTAATCGGAAACGTGACCGTCGACGCGTTAACGTGAAAATACGAGTACGAAATTAACATAAGCGAGAACCCTTGAAGCGATAACGGTTAATCGAGTTTTAATCGAGTAAGCACAGTGAAAAAGAGCCTACCATCTTAGTCAGAGGTGGTAGAGAAGGCAGAGAAGACGAGGAAATCCTCTAAGTTAGTTCTGAACAGGCTTGGCATTTGGTAGCCTAAGTCTGATGCTGAACTTGACTCTCTCTTGCTCGCAGGTCCAATTCGTTCCGGCAGACTAGCGGTGGTAGGGCATTGCAGGGCTTGGAGGGGGGAGGCTATCGTGGGGCCACTCCAAGCAGCTCCCTTATGGGCAGCTCCAGCATCTCTGCCCACCCCCTCCTGCCCCTCGGCGATCCTGGTATGTACCATGACCGACACCAACCTCCACGAGAAACGCTTTCTTTTTCATACCCTCGCTCTTTGCCTCTCGTTTCGTTTTACATCACTTTCTCTTCGATTACCTCCTTCTTCTCTATCGTTCTCTTCCGTTCTCTTCCGTTCACTCTGTTTCCGTTCTCTCTTTATTCGTTTTATAGCGTCAATTTTTCTTTTCCAAGTATATCGTACTTGAGGTATCGTAAGCGTAGTAGAGTAGCTTTAGCGTATTACGAATAGAACGCTTCTAAACGATCATCTGGAGCTGTGGAATTGTTGAGCTCGATTACATTTCACGAGAGTCTGTTGCGAGATTGCCATAGACAAGCGGTATCTCGAGCAAGCTCGTGTCTGCAAAGGCCTCCGAGTCTATTTAGTCGAAGCGATATCGAAAAGCTTGGATATCCCTTGAGAGACCGTTGGCAGTGGAGTGGAGTGGAGTCGAGTCGAGTTGTAGTTGAATTCTAGTCGAATTCTAGTCGAATGAAAAGATGTGGGGACGTTGAAAGTGAAACGTTAAAAGGTTGGGAGTATAGTGGCTCGTGAGAGAGTAGACGGAGAAGATTAAAACTGAAGGGGGCGAATGGTTTCAGCCCTGGAAACCCCAGCTCTGTCTCTATCATGCGGCTCGATGACACTGGATTCTCCGACGACTGTGACGAGTGTCTCGATGGGAGGGACGATTCACCGTCGCGAAGACACAGCTACGTCGTTTCGGACACTTACCTCCATCGACGTCCATTCCCCGGCCACACCCAGCCAGGTCCCAGCACCGCGGCAGATGCTTGTTACCAGTCAGCAACGGATTTCATCAGCAGGTCGTATCAGCCCCTCTAACAGCAGTCCTCCCGAATTCCCCCCACCGCGACCCATGCCCAGACATCCCTGGCAGCGATCGGCCAGTTGCCGCGAACTGTACGCTTCTAGTTTCGAGGATTCAGGGAAAGCGCGATCCAAGGACGACAAACCTTCCGGCGAACAAGCCCCTATGTTAGAACCTTTCCGGTTACCATCCCAGGGAGAGCTAGACAATCCGGTGACGCGGTACGACGAGAGCAATCGTTCGTATAGCGCGGCTAGCTCGAAATTGCCCTCGCTGGACCACGACTCGGTGCCCGAGCGAGTCTATAGCAGCTCCTATCCGGGTACATCGTCCCTCTCCACTGAATCTGGCCACGAGGAGTCTGGCCAGGCGGGAGATCTTTCCCACGACGATCTGTCGCACGACTCCTACGAGCTTTTGGAACGCGAGCACGAATTTGAGTATCCGGAATCGTACTCGAGCCCGCGGGACGACGAAGACGAGGACGAGGAGGAGGACGACGACAACGAAGACGACGAGGACGACGACGATGACGACGACGGTGACGAGAACGAGCCGATATCCGATCGAAGTGACGAAGTAATCGAGCACGAGATGTTCCAGATGGATTCCGAGACCGATTCCTTCGTCAAGCACAGATCGATCAAATCGACCGACAAGCAGCATTTCAAATCCGTGCTCGCCGACCTTAAGAACGCTACCAGGACCAAGTCCATCGATCGGTACTCAGCAGTCACTGCTAAACTCGACGACGATTACGTGACCATAGAGTCTAGGATACAGCGATCTAGCACGCAGATCGAGCGAAAGTTCGAGACGCGTCACGCCAATTCTCTAGACCAGCCACTGTCGCAGTCACAGCCACAGACACAATCACAGCTACAGCTGCAGCCACCACCCCCACAGCAACAACAGCAAAGCAAATTAGTCCTCCCGCATCAGGATTCCACGAAGAAAGACCCGGTTGTACTGCAAGTGCAGAAACAGAAAATGTTCGTGCTTAACGAGCTGAAAAACTTGAAGCCCAAGTATAAGATCACCCACGTGGATTCGGAGATTTTACGGGACGAGGGTATAATGCGGCCAAAATCTCGAATAGACGACGACTTGAGTCCCGTGGACTCGACGAATCGTACGATCGTCGATCAGAGGGCGAAGACGGTGAGAGCGCGCAGCATCGCGAGCCTCGAGGATCAGATTCCGCGCGCGTTCGTCGAGACGGGTAGCTTAGGTCGGGCTTTAAAGAGTAGGGACAGCAAAAAATTGCGCGAGAGCGACGCCAAGCTCGAGAAGACCTTGTCCAAGTTGCAGGACAAGGAGCGTAGAAGCGTGGAGCGGGACGATAGGAAACGCGTCGAGAGAGACTACTCGCGTGAGTACGGTAAGAAGTCGGAGAAGAGCGTGGATTCGCGGGAGCGTCGGTCGATCGAACGTTTAGATTCTCGCGAGCGGAAGTCGGAGGTTCACGGGCGACGCAGCGTGGATCGCATCGACAGCAAGGAGCTGCGAAGAAGTATCGAGAGGCTGGAGATTAGGGAGAGAAGTTACGAGCGATTGGACTCGAAGGAAAAGAGCTTCCATCGCGGCGATTCTCACGAGCTCCGACGAAAGAGTTTCGAGCGTTTAGACTCTCAGGGACTGCGAAGCAGCTCGGAGTATTTGAACCGGAGCCCGAAGGAGAGGAGCGGCGGTCATCGGCACTCCGAGGCTAGGGAACATCGCGAGAGAAGCGTGGAGCGACTGGACTCGAGAGAGAAGAGGAGAAGTCCAGCCGGCAGAAGCAATACCATCGATTACAATCAGAGGCACACGCTGGAACGTTTCGATTCTGGTAACAGGAGTCCGTTCGAGCGTTTGAGCGCGAAGGAACAGCGAGGTAGGAGCGTGGAGAGACTGGACTCTCAGGAGAGGCCTACCTTCGACTTCGACCCCGTCACAATCGAGCGTTTGAAGTGTCTGGAGCGATGCTCTTCCAAGGACAGAGGTGGACACGAACGAAAGTCGGAGAGCAGGAGTACCGCTGAGCGAAAGAGCTTGGAGAAGCTGGATTCGCGCGAGCGAAGGTATATCGAACGACTGGACTCGCGCGAGCGAAAGTACACTGAGAAGCTGGAGTCACGAGGAGGAAGGAGCCTGGAATGCATCGAGCAGGACAGGTACGAGTGGAGGAGGAGCAGCGCGGAGAAGATCGACCACAAGGACACGAGGAAGAGCAAGGCTCGAGTGGAGAAGGGCAAATCGGAAGAGAAGCCGCGAGAGAGGGACGATTGGAGGAGTTTGGAGAAGGCGCGAAAAGACGAGGAAAAACGGGAGCGGGAACGGCAGGCGAGACTCTCGTTGGAGTCGAGAACGGAGACGGTGATAGGAGTGCCTTTGGAAATGGAACATTTGAAGGCGAAGACCGTGTTCACCGAGTACGAGCCGAAGATCGTCGGTGGCGTTGTATTAGGTTTCGACGACACGATACCTGGCCACACTCCCGTCGAGCGTACCAAGAGCGACCCGAATCCCGCGCGACAGAGGCTAGGTTCAAACAGCAAACGTCACATATTGATGCACCAGAAGTCGATCGACTTGACGCCCGCTGACTCTGGGGACGAGGACCCGTTCTCGGATACCGCGGCCATTCAGAAGACCAACGCCGCCGAGATACCTTACACGCTGCACAAGCGTCACGTGATGAACGGCACGGCCTCCGACGAGAAGTCAGAGTCTGACAGTGGTAAAGCTACGAAGAAGAGTGGTGCCCCCAAGGATCTGCCAAAGTTGCCATTGAAAATCATGGCAGATATTTCGTCTTTTGATCTGTCCAAGCTCACCTCGATAGACAAGACCGGTAGCAAACTCTCCCCCGACAAGCCAAAGAGTATATCGACTACGCCCACTAGACCCAAATCGCTACTCAGTCCATCCGACAAGCCAAAGAGCATTTTAAGCCCCACATCGAAATTATCGCCAACTGACGCCAAGAGCGTAGTTTGCAGTTTCTCGCCGACCAACAGGAGCCCTTCCAAAACAGGTTCCAAGGCTCCGTCTCCCGACAAGGGTAAAACAGAGATTATCATCCAGGAACGAGCGTTCGTCAAGTCGATCAGCCTCGACAGGAAACCCTCGCCGTCGCCGTCCAAGTTGTCGCCGATCGAGCCGAACGTCACTATCATATCAACGATCGAGAAACGTTCGCCTAAGGCATCCCCGACGGACCCGAATCTGACGATCGTCTCCGTAATACAGAAAAAGAGGTCGCCAGAAACGTCCAAGAGTTTCACCAGCGGTCAGAGATCCTTCGACTCGAAGGCGAAGGCGTTGAACTTTGCCGACGTGGTTGGTATGGAGATGAAGATGAAGCTGGAGCGCAAGGCTAAATCCGAGGTTGAGAAGGACAGTCTGAAGGCACCGGATGATAGTTTGGAGAAGCAAGATAGCATCGAGAAGATACCGTTGCCCGAGATTCCCATACCAGCCGCGGCGGAGGAGATGGAAGAGAAAAGGTCCAGCGGGGCTTTAGAAATAACTTCGCCCGTCACGGACTCCCCGCAGAAAGCGCTCGAGGAGATCACTAGCATATTCGATCGCGTAAAAGAGCAAAGCCTGAAGGAGAGGGAGAGCAAAGAGTTCCCGCCGCTTCCACCTCCGCCATTAACGTTGCCACCTCCACCCTCGACACCTCCGTCGCCTCCAACGCCGCCGCCTACGAGCACCCAGGCGGTCGGCGTAGCTTCCGGGAAGCCGAAAGTTCCCGAGAAGCCGAAGAGTCTGCAAGTGCTGGAGAAGCCGAGCATCCCGGAGAAGACGAAGCTCATTTTGGAGAAGATAGAGTCGAGGTTCTCCGAAGTGAATAGGAACTCTGCGACGAAGGTCGCCAGGCCGAAGATCATCGACACCGGCTTTGACGACTTTGTGGACCCGGTAGCCGACCTGCCTCTGGACGAAGTGCCTGTGAAGCCTGCGTTGGAGCTCGATAGCTTGAAAGTTCCTGAATTCGTTCCTTTCATGTCGCGACCTCACGGCGAGCCACTTCGATCGAAATCGTTGTCGTTGGCCGAGGAGAAGGCGCCAATCGACACGTTGCTCTCGCCGGAGGTCGAGAACAAGCACTTCGTGCCGGACGTGTCGCCGAAGAAGGCGAGGAAGGTCAAGTCGGAGATGAAGAGGGACTTTAAGAAGCAGTCAAAGTCGTTGGAGGGGGACAAGCCTCCTCTGAAGAAGGCAGGCTCCAAAGAGTCCCGCGCGGCAACGCCCAGCTCCAAGATCGACAAATCGAAACTGAAGCTGGGGGAAATGCCCCAGGAGATCATCATAATCGACTCGACGGACGTGGCACCGGAAGTGAGTATAGTCCAGAAGGGTAGATCAAAGTCTGTCACCAGATTGCCCGAGAAGGAGTTCTCTGCGTCTAAGGAGGAGAAGGAGGAGACGAGGGGCACCAGAACAAAGTCCGCCTCGGTTGACGAGGATCTGATCAAAGTGGCCGCAGCCACGAGGACCGAGAAGGCACGACCAAAGTCCCTAGGCATCTCGAAGAGTTTGGGAAGCACGGAGAAGAAGGACTCGCAGGAGAGGATATCGCCGAAACGAATGATCGCCGCAGCGAAGGCCAGTCTAAAGTCAACGGAAATGAGATCGCCGACCTCGTCGAAAGACGCGCCCCGGCAAGAGTGGAAGGTGTCGCGCGCGAAAACTGAGTGCAAGTCGGACGTAGATGTGGAAGGGTTGGTGTTTCCTGAGCAGGAGAAGAAGGCAGATGCGAAAATGCTCGATGATCGGGCCACCGAGACCACCAAGGAGTCGAAGGAAGCGAAAAAGATGGCTATTCAGCAGGATTTAACGGAAGCACCGGTCGTACTGCGTAAAGCAGGTCAGACGCCAGTCCTATTTGCTCGTGCGCGACTCGGCCTCTCGGAAGGAAGCGGAATCGGCGCGCTGCAAAGGCAGGGCGCCACCCAATCGCCGACGTCTCAGAGGCGAGCTAAATCGTTGGACGCTCCGGTGATCGCGGTGCACAGGCTTCCTCCAGCCAACGCGTTCTCCAGCAAAGATGACACCGTGGACATGTCGGAGGCTCAGGAAGACCAGGAGAACGAACGAGACGCGAACGCAGCGGCGGAGGGCGCAGCGAGCACCAGTTTCAAGCCGCAATCTGCTCAAGTAGAGGCGTCGCCGAATCACAGGCAGTGGTGCGTAAAGAAATATTTCACGAATTTTCGATTTTATACACGACACGTGTCTTAAATGTCGTCAATGTCGTATATCTAGAATGAAAATAACAAGTAGTTAATAAAAAGTCTATTTTTAGTGTAGGAAAAGTAGCCATCAATTAAAAGTACAGCACCTTACTGTTCATTTTGTCCAATGGAATTGTATAATATTTAATATTCGTATTGTACATTTAAAAGTGTTTTACTTAATGTTTTTCTCGATGGAATTACATAGTTCTTATTTAGTGCATGCACTAAAGCTTTAAAGTGGCTTGATTCCACCACACTGAAAGGTATATTGCACCAAAAAAAGAAATTTGATAACAATTTATGAATTTTATTTTTTCTGAAACAGATATTTTTATTTACATAATTTTCAATTAAATAAATTTTATTTATTATCGTACATTTATTTTTAATTACTTTACCTTTCACGATTCATTTTTTATTAGTTTTATCTAAAGAATTACAAAAAATAATTAAGAATATTAAGATCACGCTTTGCAATACTTTTTTTGGGATTAGGAAAGTGATAGTTTTCGACGT
Source organism: Andrena chrysosceles (assembly GCA_963855975.1). Classification (NCBI taxonomy): domain Eukaryota; kingdom Metazoa; phylum Arthropoda; class Insecta; order Hymenoptera; family Andrenidae; genus Andrena; species Andrena chrysosceles. The sequence continues at coordinate 13,802,741 of OY979769.1, read as the reverse complement.
AATCGGCGTATTCTATAGTATTCTATAGTATTCGCATGCAACCAAACAAGGGAGTCAGAAAGAAGTCTATTTTTCCAACACTTTAATTGTTGAAACCTTAAAATAATGAATATTTCAATTTACTACATTTGCGACAAATGACACGTATGAATGGGCTTAAAAACTTCATATTATAAGTACATTTGCGACGCGATGTAAAATACCGACCCACCACTGATCACAGGTCCGACAGTACCGATCACACCACCGTGCCGGAGATCTTCACCGACTCTTTGTCCGTCACTGAGACCTCGGCGCAGTACCTGGAGTCGCCATTGACGGAGTGCAACGAGATCATGGCAGCAGTCGCGGACTTGATACCGTACGAAAGGGACACTCTGCAGGAGGATACGGAGGGTAAAGATCAGAGGACCTCGCTAGAAACTGTCAGCGTGGACGATAAGACGAAATTCATCGATCAGAGTTCCGTGGAGTCTTGCGGCGAGCAAGAGATCCCGATCGAGAGACCAGCCAGACCGGAGAAGATCGAGCTGCCCGGTATCTCAAAGACAATCGAGGGATCTGTTCCGGGAACCACCACCGAGTCCACCTGCCAACCAGGACAGTCGATGACCACGAGCGATCCTGACCGAGGGATCGTCGAGCACGAGGATCTACCACATTCCACCGAACTTGAGGACAAAGTGGAACTGCAAACTGTGACGCAGGTTCCGAGAGGATCCACGGAGAGGGACGATCTTCCCGACGTGACGGTGAGTGGTGCTCGGGAAGACGGCGAAACGTACTCCAGATCGATGGACCTCGACGAGAGCCAAGGCATGGTGAAATCGCCGATTCAGATCTCTATAGAAGAATGTTCCGACGACGATAACGTCGACGAAGACGATGACGAAGACGACGATGACGACGACGACGATGACGAAGAGGACGATGAGGACGAGGAAGTAATTCACAGCGATGACCAAGACGACGATCAAGAGATCCAGGAACACGAAGGCGACGACAATCGTCCACTAGATTCCGGGGACACGAGCGAGGACACTTTGGACGCTCTGGACACGCAAGTTCACATGAGAGGCGCAGACAGCTCGCTAAGCTCGCCGGACTACGGTGTCGACAGGATGGACGAGAAGACTCTGGTGGAGGTGGAATTGACGCCAGAGTACCTCGAGATGAGAAGGGAAGACGAGGAAGGCGCTGAGGAGTTGCCAGAAGACGAGCCACTGGGAGAGGCGGAGAAAGAGTCGCCGGAACCAGCAATGAGCGGGGCCGCGAGCGTGAGCGCAAACCGTTTGTCGATTGAGAAGAAACTGAGGCTGAGCAGCGAACGCTCCAGGAGTGAAGAGACCAACACTTGGACGCCGGATCGCGAGGATCCGGAGTCGAGCTCCTGCTCTATCGCTCGGCCCCTCGGTATAGGTCAAATACAGCCGATAGTAGATCGCCGAGAGATCGCTACGTTCAGGGACGCCAGAGGAGGTAGCGGCTCTTTGGAGGAAGAGAACAGCAGCGGATCTCAGCCTGGATTCAGACCCGAGATGAGCTCCACCTGGAAGTCCTTCCCGCTTGAGAGCTCGGGTAGCTCCAGTACCGAGGATGGTTGGGTACCGCAGGACGAAAGTAACGCGGTTCAGTCGCATTCCGAGGAAAGCAACGGACAGAAGGACGAGGATAGTTTCCAGGAGGATTTGGCTGATTTCCCTGGTAGTTTCATCTATCCGATCGGACCTGATATCTTGACCAGTTGCGGCACGTTCGCGCTCACGCGCACTCTCTCGCGAATATCCGAACGGTCAACCACGTCGGAGCAGGACAAGAGCGATTTGGAGGATTCGTTTAAGCCGAGCTCAAGGTCTCCAAGCTTGGACGACGAGTCTCTGATGTCGAGTGATCATCAACCTTCTCTATCCTCCGATCCACCATCCGGTACTGCTCTCCCCTCCGTTTCTGACGACCGTCGTACTTCTTCCGAGCTGCCTGATATCCCGATAGATGTGCTGGGCGGACAGGAGGAGGAAGCCAGGTCCCCGAAATCGGCGGCTAGGTGGAAGCTACAGGCTCAGAGCTCGGAGGATTGGCCGTCTCCGCCAAGTTCTCCTGTTTTCGATCCTCCTCCGATAGTTAGTCACGTGGAGACGTTTTACATGGAGATTAAGCCTGAGGAGGCGGTGAAGGTGACGGTGACGGACAGCACTGAGACACCGGGTCGAGTGGATAACGACAGCGACTCTAGTGACGAGAACAGGACACTGCACGACGATTTGCACTCGACGTTGCTGGAGGACGGTCAAAGCTCCACCTCAGCGACCACCGCCAACGGCACCGTGAAGATAGCGGTGAAACCAAAGTCCAATTCGTACATTACTGGCTCCTCTCACAGTGAAGACACATCAATGGGCCTGTCGATGTCCGAGTGGTCGAGTTCAAACAACACCGTGCGCCAATTCTGTCAGTACTCCGGTACCAAATCCGACGACAACTCCCTTGCGGAGCTTGGCGCCTCTATCTCGGATTGGTCGGGTAGTACCACCGTGATGCCTCAGCAGTTCTACTCGACCATCACCGTGGAGAAGAGTCAAAGCGATACGACCACTTCTGACAAAAGCGTCACCAGTATGAGACCAAACTCCAAATGCAGAACGGTAGATAGTACTCTGTCTGCTCCATCCTCACCTCCGTTGCCACCGCCTCCACCTTCTCCTCCATTGACCCCGCCGCCTTCCGCTATCGTGGATGAGCGCCGTTCGCCCTTCGACGAAGATGTTAGGGCGTTGAACGGCGAACGGTGCTCCGATCGAGAAGTCATGGAAGAGGCGAGGCGGTTTATCGAGAGTCAGTTCGACGAACAACGTCGACTCTCGTTGCGACGGTACAATGAGAATGATGAAGAAGGGGAGGAGGAGGAGGAGGAGGTGCAAGAGCAAGAACAACAGCAACAGGGTAGTGCGCGATCTTCGTACGTGGATATTTCACCACCCCGAATAACACTGCAGAACGAATTCGACGAGACCATAGACGATGAATTTCGAGTGATGTCGGACGACGGGGACGCGCCTCTGCCGATCCTCGAGGAAGAGGAGGAGGAGCTGGAGTTGGACGAGGAGGAAGATCGGTTGTACGACAACGTGCCTGCAATGAAGTACTCGAGCGGCGATCAAATCCGAATGGAGGTGGGTCGAGGAGACAGTTCCGAAGACATGCACGAGAAGTACGCGGACTTGGCATTGAGCTCTCGCGGCCAGGACGACGACTGGTCGTTCGAGGACGACAGAGAGCCGCCGGTGGTGGAAAAAGAGAAAGCCCGAGGACCAGCCCCCAGGTCGACCATGGGAAAATTGGAGCGAGGCTTCTCCGAGCCAGCGGAAGCTGCCCGATATCACGAGACTAGATCCACCGAGCGACCCGTGGTCGTTCCCATCAGAGCCAAGTCCACTCCGTACTACTCGACGACTAGCCTGAGCGGCGAATCGACCACATCCAGTCCCCCGATGCAGATCAGGACGCAGATCCGAACGAAAACGATGCCTTATTCTTCGAGCAGGAGCCCCCAGAGCGAGGGTGACACGTCCTCGAGCATGGATAGTCCCGTTCACACGCCGGTTCGTGGCCAAGTAACAGTCCGTCGAAGGAGGCGAGAGAATCTGAAGAGGCGGCACCGGGTGGTGGTCGATCTCGAGGTGAAGGACGGTCAAATCCTCTCCAGCACCGACTCGAGCTTCGACGTGGCCACTATACCGCCCCCGTTGCTCGCTGAACGTCCGAGCCCCGACGTTGACGTCGACGACGACGAAGACGATGAGTACTCGGAGGCCAAGGACGAACAGCAGAACCGACGCCAGCACCGTTGATGAGACTACGCTTCTACGGAACAGCCTTAACCCGTTGACGAGACCGCGACGAGGCCGAAAGCGAATAGTGGGCGTGCATGCCAACCGACCAACGCACAGTGGGACAAAACGACCCGACGGCGATCAAAAATCTATAATTTTGGTTCTGGTCTAGATATTTTAATGAAATTTGGCTCAATTTAAGTTGTACTATTATAAGTGATATTAACCCTCGGAGGTCCGTGTATTTAAACCCATGTAAATACACGGACCTAGCATGGGCCTCCGAGGGTTAATATCACTTATATAAGTACAACTTAAAGGCCGTAAATTTGCGGTTAAATTGTGCCAAATTTCATTAAAATATCTAGACCGGAACCAAAGTTATAGTATTTTGATTGCCGCCGGATCGTTTTGTCCCACTGTGCAACGCTGAGCGAAATGGAGCGCAGGTGAACACTTGGACCTGATCGTTCCTTTGAATTTTCGGGCGCTCTGGCAGTTAAGTCCCTCGCATTCCACGCGGGGACGATCCCTAGGAGTCGGAATTGAGCGCACTCGTCGAATTGATAGACGTCTTACAATTAGCTTAGTTTCCCCCGGTCTCGCCCAAAGCGGAGCGATCCTTTCGGCCCGATCCACGTCGACGGGAGAAAATGGAGGAAAAGCTCCAAGTTCGTGTATACAATCTAGTCTAACGTGTATCGCGTTAAGAGTATAATTAATACGTTTGTTACTCGTTTTAGAAATTCGATTTACTTTGATATCGTCGTTGCCGCGTAGGGGTACTTGTCAAAACTAGTCGGAACGACGCGACGCTACACCTACTAACGATAACTAGTCTGTAAAAGTACGATACACACGGTAAGAAGCGGTAGCGGTCGAACACGATCACGTATAGGATCCGTTCCGAGATGGATTTAGGGTACACAGTAGCGGGACCGGTTGCCGCGAGACTGCGAGAGCCTTGCGCAAGGATTCTCGATGGAAACGGCGACGGAGAAGAGAACGCGGGAAAGGGAAATGTGAGGATAACGCGATGCTATTCGAGTTAATGAGAACGACAATCATTTGTTGGGAGTTGGGAGTAAGGACTTCTTACTGGAAGCATCATCGATAGGGCGGGAAAGGGTGTCTGTTTGGTTCGAGAATCGAATCCTCGATAGACGGTCGTATAATAACTTCTGACCGTAGTTTAGTTCGTCTCTCGTTTTAGAACGGAATACAAGTTGCTCAACGTAGATACTTATATAAAAGATGAGTCCCGCGTACTTTCGTTGGCACGCCGCGTACGTACGCGCGTGTATTATATATTATGGAATTGCGATTCACGGTACGAGTGGCGAAAACGGAACGCGCGGAACGGTACGAGAAGTTTCGCCGGAGGAAGATTATCGAACGGTCCACAAGGTTTGTCTGTCGGTGCAGCCAGTCGCGTTCCAAATTGATTTGAGCGTGCAAAAAGGGCAAAAGGAGAGGTGTTGCAACGAAAGATGAAGTTGGATGGGAACATTGGCAACGGCCACACGGTCGAGGTCATACTTTCTCAAGCCCGCAATAATTCTGGGTCATCGAACCCCTCTTGGTGTCAATTACAACGTTGCGTCGATGAAAGATGAAAGTACGTCTCGTTCCATTTGAAAGCATCGATGACTCGGGGACGCTGGGAAGTATGACCTGTACGGTGTTTCTCGTGGCTCGAGTATCTACTGTCGTCCTTCGATGGGAGGCTGCAGCCATCCCTGAAGACGTCGCCTAACGAACATCGAGCCATATCGTAGAACTAGGGACGGCGTGAATTTCTGCGCAGCAATAGACGCGGAGGGAGGTGGGGTTGTTTCAGTTATTTCCGAACACGACTTTCGTTTCGCTCCAACGAGATACCTTGGCTGGGGTTATTTCAATGTTCCTGGTAGGGTTGGATCGACCGGTGCTAACTTTGTCGATCGATCGATATTAATCCAACGGGCTGAGACAAAAGAGCCGGGGATAAATAAATAGCCGCTGGAAGGCGAGTTAAGGCGGTATTAACGCGCGGTGGTTACATGGAGCGTAAGGGCGTCGATTAAAAATAATTCCTCTGCTCCCCGAGGGAATGGCAGCCTGCCGCGTTTAAACACTCTACTCCAAGCATCATCCGGCGTTGGAAAAAAGAAATGTTTCTCGTTTCCCGTGGCGCACAGTGCATTGAATCAATGGGAAGTCGGGACAAAAATCATAACTTCTGGACTAATCAGTTTTCGATCTATATACCCCAATACTTTTTTAATCAGAATATATAGATGCATCGATTGGTGTAGAAAAAAATATACCGTTGCATAAACCCCAAGACGTGTTTTACCTTTTTCGAGAAAAGTGAAGTTAAAGTTTGGAAACATATAAGTCAGCAATTTATTGGATGTGTAGCTTCGAGACAATAAAACTGAATTTAAAGTTAGTAAAAAAAATCGTTTCACAATAAAAATAAAGAGTATATAGTACTTTCATTGAAAATTATTTTTATTTATGCTTAATGTTAATAATGTAGGTGGCCTTGAGGTATAAGACAGAACTAAATACCCCAAGTAAATGTGTTAAATAGATTCTCTCAATACTAATGTGTTTTCTGAGTGTTGGGGGCCTTTATTTTGTTATCTTTCGAGTTTTCATATACATATAAAGAGTCTGGATTACAGTCATATTAAAAATCATCGCAAAAGAATATTGATTTTTAGATTGTTGTCTATTGAGCAACGCACTGTGTGGCGACGCGACGCGGCGGGTTGTCGGAAAGAATCGTTCGAAAGCAATAATATAATCGAGGGCCGATCGTGGAACGATCGGTCGATAACGAGCGCCGAGTCGTCGAAGGGAGCAAGGCTAGCGCACTTGTCGACACTTTTCGTGGTTTTTCGTGATTTTCGTCCGCACTTTGTAGAAAACAGGGAACTATAAATTTGCGGCAGTGGAGTAGCGTTAAAATTGCCGAGCAAGTTATCCGCGGCGCCGACGGGGTAGAGGATCCTGTGACGTGTTTATCCTCCGTTTGTCGCGTATTCGCGACGCGTTTCGACGATGCGGGTGGGTCGATCCGTTAACCCTCTGGCTGCCAGGCGTAGTAGTTACGTCGTCTGGTATCCACGAATAGTCTGACTCGTCCCTCCGATTTTACGCTTATAAATGTTTCCGTTTCTCGTAGGTAGTTAATAGAGACACACCATGGGCATATCGAAGAACCGCTCTATTTTGTAATATCGCACCGGGTTACCTCGAAGCGAGCGTTTCTCGCTGACAACGATTCGACTGGGCCGCGTTTGAAGTTTGAACGCGAATCAGGATCGTGAACGGGGAGGAGAGCGATCGAGACGCGTGAAGCAAAGTGGATCGTTCGCCTGGGCGTTGGACTTTTGGCGTTTGCCAGGAAAATCGAGGGAGAAGCGTGTGGCGGTCGGAACTCGGAGCGCCAAAGATTAGGCAGACGCGTCGGGCGCGAACGGTCCGAATCTCCTGATCGAAGGATTACGTCGTGTGAGAAACCGCGAAAGGGAGGAGGGTGTATATACATAAAATAATGAAGGGCGGTGAGGCCGGCCGCTATGTCTGAAATCGTCAATCGTAAGCACGGACGATCGTTGATAATCACGTTATCGTTGAATAATCGTTAATCACACCACCGTAACCATTAATCGCCACTCCATTAGCCATTGTTACGCTATTATCGCTACACGTAATTGATTGCAAGGTTACTGTTACTACATCCGTAGAGCGCAGCGAGCATTACAAAAGAAAGAAACGCTGACTAAGTATCGAACGCTATATTAAACGAAAGGGCAAGCATGAAGTTGTCGGACGATTTGCTGAGTGCCGATAACGATGGCGAGGAGTAAGTTGGTCCATTGAATCGCGATAGATCGGCGACCAACTCTCTTGGAAACACGGCCTCTCGTTCGGTCGCTGGAATCGCGATTCGGACGAGGACCACGCTGCCCGATCCTCGATCGTTTTAAAACACATACCTACATATTTCCAAGGAGGTGCAGAGTGCGTTGCAGCTGTCGGAGAGAGCCGGGAAACTTATAGTATCGGCTTTGGATCGGTCTGGTTGCATGCACACGATCCATCTCTCTTGGCGTATCGCCGCAACGCAACGCAACGTCTCTGTACGCAAACCATCCGTCGATCGTGGATCGTCGCAGAGAAATCTGGTCGGTTGCTTCCGTAGCTGCACGATCGTCCCGAATCGCGGTTCCTTCGTTCGTTTCTCGTTTTACGTTCCCGGAGAAGATCCAGAGGTACGGTTCTGGCGATCGGCTCCAAGCGAAACACACACCCCCCCCCCCCCCCCCCCAACCCTAGAACAGAGGAAGAGTATCGTCGTACCCTCGATCTTTCCGTACGAGTTCCTGTATCGGTTTTAATCTTAACTTGTCCTCGTCTTGCATTTGTGCATCGTCAGTCCTGTCCTGCCATCGATATTACATTACACACGCACGCGTCTCTTCGAGCACCGTTTTTTCTGTATATTCTTTCGTTCTCCGTTTTGTCTGTGTCATCGTATCATCGCCCCATCGTACCCCTATCAACCCTACCCAACGCCTCGGACCCTCTTGTCTCTCTGTATCACAGTCGCCGTTACCCTCACCCTCGACACTCATCGAACGATTTTCTTTCTCGTCTTTTTTTCCCTTCTTCTTCTTCTACCATTACTACTGCTACTACTATTACTATTACTACTATTACTACTATTGCTGCTGCTACTACTACTACTACTACTATACTACTACTTCCCCTTAATTGTATCGTTGTTTCGTACGCGTGCGTGTTGCTCGACTACGCAGCGCGTATGTACACACAGCCTCGAGATCGTTGCGCTCGAAGTTTTCGTATCGCAAAGGCAGCCGAGCTTTCTTCGAAATTGCATCGTTTGGCTCGTGGCGCGAGTACAGCACGTAAACGTATATACACTATATGACTATACAGCCGAGACGAGAGTCTGTTGGCGATCGAAAGATCGCGAGAACCTCGAGCCCGACGAGACGCGGGGTACGGTTGATATCGGTTTATATCGACGTTAGCAAATGACTGAACACAGTGTATTCATTACGATTAAGCGTTATATGCACCGCACGCGAGCTTGCACGCGCGACAGGCGTGCACGCTTGCATACGATACGTATACGTATTTATATTTAATTATATATATACGTAAGACTTAGTATGCAAAAGGTCGTGATACCTGCGATAGGGATCAAGGTATTAGACGTAATCACACATATATGTAGATAACTTGTACGGTTATGCGTACGTTGTTACGGATCGTGTACGTTCGATTCTTCGGTTTTCCGCGGCTGTTCGATTCGGTGCATTCCCGCTTCTCCGTGTTTCGCGAGCAATTCACGTAGCGTCGCGACACTGATACAGTTGTCAGATGTTGGAAGAGATCGAAGCTCGCCGGAGAACGAGTTCTACTTACAATTAGTTGAAGTGGTCAGATCGGTTTGGCGCGACGCGACGGGTAGCAGAGAACGCGCTCCACTCGCATTTTCTCTGTACTCTACGTGTGCTTTTCGACAGGTGGTGATCACAGCAATCGTTGGAGCTATGCGAACGGCTACGTGAACTCGCCGGCTTGGCACGTGCCACTCCGTGTGGCGCAGATTCGTAACGTAATGGTTCACGCTACGCCACGCACCCTCACCAATCGATTCATACCGGCGTACCCACGTTGAGAACGCTGCGGGACTAACAAAGAAGTACCACGCTGCTTGCTGTGACCCCAGAGAACAATCGCGGGCCACCCTCTTTAGCACGCTTCAAACGCCGATATGTAGCGAACCGGACAGTACACAGAATCACGAGATATCACGGGAAAGAAAGAAAGAAACAGAGAAAGCAAAAGAAACAGAAAAGGAGAAGATGCCTCGGTTTCACGTTCACCCGGAAACGGTAGCGACTGATCCTGCCTCGTTGGCGGATCTGGAGAGGAGGACCCGTGCACCACGTGCGATTAGACGGCTCGACTTAGATATCGTAGGTGATAGAGAGGAAATTTGGTAGCCGCGCGCGCAACGGTTACGCTCTTTCCGCGATTTCGCGCGTTAAGTCCGAGAGGAGAATCGCGTCTAGCCGTGCCTCGTTTCTCTCGTTTAGCTCGTTCAGCTCGTTTAGCTCGTTTAGCTGCCCTTCCTCGTTCCGATCAAGTCAGGCACGTTTAGTTGTCCACGTTCCACCCCGTTAGCCATCCGAGTACATATGTATACCATGCAGAGAATTGTCACGATGCTCACGACAGCAACCGTATCTCTCACGCCCCTTGCACCTTTCACCTCACCTTTAGACAATCGTAGAAGAACGGTAGTTGGTCGGTAGATTCGTTCCGTACGCATCCCGGAACGCCGACGGTCGGTCCTCTGACAGATTCCCAAAAACTTCCGAAAGTCTCGCCTGCGCGACCTCGTAGCGACTGGGGCTGGGACTATTTGTCGAATTTTTCGGTATTCGAATATTCGAATACTTCAGTTGCTCAATTATTTTGCAAATATAATTCGAATATTTAAGTATTCGAATACTATTTGAATATTTAAGTATTCGAATACTATTTGAATATTTAAGTATTCGAATACTATTTGAATATTTAAGTATTCGAATACTATTTGAATATTTAAGTATTCGAATAATATTCGAATATTTAAGTATTCGAATAATATTCGAATATTTAAGTATTCGAATACTATTTGAATATTTAAGTATTCGAATACTATTTGAATATTTAAGTATTCGAATACTATTTGAATATTTAAGTATTCGAATACTATTTGAATATTTAAGTATTTTAATACTAATGTATTCGAATAGTATGATGTGAATTATCAATCAAGTTCTTTAGATCCATTTGTCAGGGTGAAATCTTGTAAGCTAATTTTGACCCACTTCACACCATACTATTCGAATACTTAAATATTCGAAGTTTATTCGTAGCATTCGAATACTTGTAAAATATTGGAATAGTCCCAGTCCTTGTAGCGACTCCGTGCCACGTCTGTCTTCCTCAGCCTAATTCCCGTAAGAAACTACTTTCGAGTGCATCGAGATCCCGTCGATGTTCCGTCGATGTCCCTTCCCGCCCTAGAAGTTAGTTGGCCTGGTTAATTGCGATGCCCCGTCTCTCTCCTTGTACTTGAATGTTGCGCGCGCGCGCGGAGATGTGAATTTTTTGCGAGTCTATGCACTATAACTAACTATACGGTATGATCCGTGTGGGAAAGCTATCGAAGGAGTCGCAGCGCGGGGGTGGAAGACGACGCGTACAGTCGCGGCGCGGTGACTAAACTCACATCTCTGGTTGCAGTGTGGTACTTGATTTTCCCGCATCGTACACGTACACGTGCGCACACTCGCGTCCGAATTTCTCTCTTCTGCTCACCTAGGAACCTTGTGAACCATTACGTAGCGAACCCTTTCACGATTCACCGCCAAACACGTGAAAAATCTTTGCCGCCTGTCACGATGTCTCACCGTACCCGACGTACACTCATACACACACACAGAGAATCCCTCGCAAATTCTTCTGAAACCCAATGAATCACGCCGCGCACTCTTTACACACACGCGACACACTCGCGCGACTTTGCCCAGTGTCTGTTTGCAACGTATGATATATTCCACGTTCTCTCTTTCACCGTTTCACCCCTTCTCACCCCCTCTCGACTTGTCTTTAATGTGGCCTTCTTCCAGGTGTTCGCGCTCGCTATTCTTTTCCGCGTGTTCGTTGCGCGTTGGATGTATTTTCACCGTCGTCGGGTTCCCGCGATCGGCCGTGTTCTTCTTTCGATCTCTCGAGGATAAGAAAAAGTCGCGGCGCGACACTTTCCCTTCTCGACCGCGACGGATCGACGGATCGACGTATCACGATACTCTTTTGCGCGTTCTTTATCAAAGTTTCGACGGTGAGTGCCAAATTTTTGGGTAGGGTCAAGTACGATCGATCGCGTTCCGATTAGACTGAAAGAAAGACCTTCTGTTGGATGAACGCGACGAGCACGTTTCAGTTCTCGAAGGGATGGAGACACCCTCGTCTTCCACGACACGCTTTCGTGCCGAAGGGAACTTTAGTAGAGATTACTACCTTTTATAAACTTTTTATACAGGGAGGAAGTAGTTGCAGGAACCGTAGACACACGTACCTTCGACGATCGATAATGCATACCTACATATATATCTTTCCCGGTGAAGCGCAGCTCCACGTTTTGTCTTTCCCTTACTTTTCCGATGGGAACGAACGATATACCGAAACGGGGACAAACGATCGATCGAAACGGGTGCCGAGTGCCGCAGGGAGGGAAAGCTTAGGGTTGCTTCGAACCAGAGCAACGCGTGTCCGTCGTGTCGGTGCTCCTCCACTTTGTAATTTCTGTATCTTTTTTCGATCGTTTATCGACATACCGTACTTGTTAACTCTATATATACATATACATATATATATATACATATACACACATACAAAAATATATACATATATACATATTATACATACGAGTATATATATATATATAAATATATATACGGTCCGAAATTACGCGCTGATTTCCCCGAGGAGGAAGGAAAAAGTTCTCGATTATTCGTGATTCAAAGAACACGGGTGTGGGTGGAAAATTATAAAAAAAAACGAAGGGAATCACGGCGTTCCGAGGGAAGGGAAGATGGCATTCCAAGCGTAGGAAATCTATTGTACATTGATTATTGATACATTAATTATGATAATAATAAATTATATACAAAGTCACATGGTCAGAGGTCTTCTGTGATAACTCCGTTTTTCGTTTTTCGTTTTTTGGACGTTTCGTTTCTTCAGCCAATTTTCTCGACGAACAGTTCGTTTCTCCGGATTATCGAACATTTTGCTTTCGATTTACAACCCCCTCCCGAGCCCCCTTTCGCTCCTTTGTCGGCCAACCTCCCCCGACTGTCTCTCACTCTGTCTATCTGTCTCTGCCTTTCTCTCTCTCTCTCTCTCTCTCTTTCTCTCTCTCTATCTCTCCACCCATCCGTCTTTCCGGTTTTGGTTCGTTTTCCATTAGAGGTATAGACATATCGCCCCCGATCCCCGCGCGTTCGTCCTCTTTCTGTTCTTCATTACCGTATCTTTTTATCGCACCCCCGGATTCGTTGGTCGGCCGGATGACAATACCAATGTGTGAGTAATCCCTAACAGTGCCAATCTTTTACTGTCAGTGATATATTTATTATTATTATTATTATTATTATTATCACTCTTATTATTCTTATTATTATTCTTATTCTTTGTTGCCGTTCGTTGTGTCGACGGTTATTCGTTCACTTGCTCGGTAGCCGCACCCCTCCTATTTTCTGTCCACGTGTCTGGATATGAGGCATCGCATTTTCGTTGATCGCCGCTGGTCACTTTTAATCCACGCAAGCGTCACTCGACGCATCGTTAGCGTTTTAGCGAACGAACGTGAGCTTCAAATCCAGATTCTCTCGTGGCGCGTGGACGCAAGGTGGAATGGCTTCATCGTTTATCGAGTGTCTTGCCCTGTGTGTGTGTGCGTTTTGCATCGAAACACCCCCTGCCGAAACCGTAGTTGCACGTCGTAGGACACAGTTACTCGTTTAGCCATGTAATTGCAAGATCTCAGCATGCTCGGAATCGGTTCTCATTATTATATTTCCACAATTGGCCCTTTAGAGAACCATTCTTCTCTCTCAGTTTCCCCCCGATTAGTCACGCGGAATTTCGCACAGTATTCGTTTCCAGTAGCTGAATGCTTCTTTTCGAACGGTAGAACGTTTTTTTAGCACCGAAATTTACGATACGCGCGTGCATCATAGATTAGCGCTCGTCTTCCGTCCAGAAGATCATTTTCCCTCGAACTTGGGTGTTCGCGCGAGAAAGAATGAATTTCTCTTCCGTGATGTATCCTTGCTCGACTCTTTTCTATTATCTTTGTTCTGTTCTCTTCTTCTTCTTCTTCGTTTCAATGCCACGGGGATGAGAGTCGACCAAGCAAGCAAACTAAGTAGTCGAAAGACGCTGATCCGGTGCACACGTACTTACAGCATGAGACTCGAGTCTATACTTTCTTCCTCGAGCGTTTATTTCGCATTATTTTTCTGCCGACATGTTTTCACTATTTGTCATCTAGGAAGCCGCGATCCGAGAGTTCCTTCTCTTACCTGGCTTCGTTTACAGATACCGAGTCAGATAAGCAGGGGACGCCGAAGAAACAGGAGAACAATAATTCGGTGTTCGCGAACGAGAAACCGTCGCCGGAGAATCGCGCGACGAACGGCCTCGTTGAAACCAGCAACGCGAGCATCGTCGACACTCCGGATTTGAGTCCCGTGAAGCATGCTCGAAACGGTGAGCTCGAGGATGCCGAGGTTCGAAAGACCAAGGTAAGTGGACGAGCTATCCGCTTGCATCGATCGCTTCAGTCGCATGATCCTTTCTTTTTCTCTTTGCGAGCAGAGATGGCCGACCGACAAGGCGTACTACATAGCGAAGGAGCTTCTCATGACCGAGCGAACTTACAAAAAGGACCTGGACGTGATAAACGTGGTACGTTCCTTCGTCTTGGATTCGATAGAGTCGATAGATCGGTATCGCGGCTGAGGGATTTCGCGCGTTAATCGCGTGTCCCGTTTCTGCTCGACAGTGGTTCAGGGAGGAGGTATCTCGAGAGGCGGAATTGGAGGGCGAAGCGGTGGTTTCGCTGATCGAGCTTTTAGCGGACGTCCACGGGCCTTGCCTTCAAGAAATGGAGGCGAGATTGGCGCGGTGGGAGAGTAATGCGCGTCACAACATCGGCGATTTCCTTTACAACACCTTGCTGAACGTGTTACCGCTTTACGATCAATACCTCGAGAACCTAATAGCCGTCCTCGAGAAGATGGAATATTACACGAGGACGTCCCGACGTTTCGATCAACTCTGCAGGGACTTCGAGGCGCAGAAACACTGCTATCTGCCGTTGACATCATTCCTTCTGAAACCGTTGCAACGGTTGTTGCACTATAACAGTATTATCGATAGTACGTTGATGGGTCTCCCCGCGATGCAGCCTTCGAACGACAAACCTTGCAGTCGTCCAGCTGTTAACCCTCTGTTCTTTCAGGATTATTAGATCATTATCCGAAGGATCACACGGACTTCGAGGACTGTCTGGCAGCGAGGGATCGGCTAGGAGAAACGTTGCTCGAAGGTCTTGGCATAATAACTCAAGCGGTAAATAAGCTGGAAGCTTTCTGTATCGATTTCGCAGCAATTTCGTTCATCGTCCTTTGATGTTTTTCTTTTTAAACGCAGGAGAATTTGGTTCAATTATGCGAGATGCAGAGGGACATCGGCGGGTTCGACAACTTGGTCCAGGATGGCCGTAGATTCATCAGACAAGGCTGCCTGCAGAAGTATAGTCGCAAAGGTTTTCAGCAAAGAATGTTCTTCTTGGTGAGCACGCGTTCAATCGTCGCTTCATAACAGTATCCGAATCCGAAACCCATTCGTCAAGTCTACCCCTGCATTTCAGTTTTCGGACGTTTTACTGTACACATTCCGCACTCAGCAACCGACGCAGTGCTTCCGCGTTCATGGGCAGCTTCCGTTGAAGGGAATAAAGATTCGGGAGGGCGACAACAAGACTGGCTCGGACTTTGCGTTCGTGATCGACGCCCAAGGAAATCAGTGAGTGCCGTGAATAGAGTAAATTATTGAACGTAACGAGGTGTTAAAAGGCCGGTCTGTGGTGTCATTAAGAGGTCAATTGGCTGTAGCGAGTTCACTCGAGCCCGCTATTCTCCCGACGTAAATGTGCCAGTCGGATCAGTGAACAATTCGGCGGCGGCCAATTGGCCGCAAACACTTTCTCCCTTTTGTCGTCGCCGTCGCCGTCGCGCCAGATCCCTTGTCCCGATCTAAAGCACTCTTGAAAGTATTTTCGTCCCGTGTAATTCGATATCACTGACGTTCCCGCGTAGGTGTTTAACCGTCGCCGCGAGCAACGAAGAGGAGAAGGAGAGATGGTTGGAGGACTTGAACATGGCTATCGCGCAAGCTGACGCCGATCCAAAGATGCTGTACTTGAACCTAAAGTCCTGTAGTAAGTGTTGCCACGAGACTCTGAGGGAACGAGCAGAATTATTAGTCGTAAAAACCTACTTCAAGTTTTAGACTCGACCGACGAAGTGGGTGACGGCGTTGGTTTGGAGTCGGAAAGGGGTAGTTGCGGGGGTGCCAAGGCTTCTCAGCGAAGCAACACGACCGTGCACGTTTGCTGGCACCGAAATACGAGTATTAGCTATAGCGATCAACTACGAGCGTTTCAAGTAGGTGGAATATTGACCTGACCATTCCATGGTCGGCACCAGCCGGATGACCCACACAGGATTATGCTACTTGCTCCGTGGTGTATTCGTTTCAGAACCAACTCAGCGGATTTCTCTTGCGGAAATTCAAGAACAGCAACGGTTGGCAAAAGCTCTGGGTGGTGTTCACCAACTTCTGTTTGTTCTTCTACAAGTCGCATCAAGACGACTTTCCGTTGGCTAGCTTGCCGCTGCTAGGATACACCGTCACTACGCCGTCGGAGAAGGACGGGATCAGCAAAGACTTTGTGTTCAAGCTGCAGTTTAAGAGTCACGTTTACTTTTTCCGGGCCGAGAGCGACTACACCTTCGGAAGGTGAGGATAATCCGCGAAAGTCTGAACACTTTGAAGTCTTACAATGTATGCAGAAAGAGAAAGGAATACATGTGAATATTTTTTCCAGGTGGATCGAAGTGATTCGCAGCGCAACGCAGCAGAGCCACGTGCCGGTTAGCTTTAACGGAAGGGAAGGATATTAGACGTCTGAACGGTGCGGCGGCATTGTTCGCCGCGTTGCTTTCAAGCATTTTCGATTATCGTGACGCGTAGTTATTCAATTGAGAAATCTCAAGCTTTCCAGAGATGAATCCGTGCTGGAAGTTATGCGAAACAGAACCTGGCGGCCTTACTCGACCACTAAAATCAAACTTCTTACGATCAATATTTGAATCGACAATCAAATCAAAATGTTAAACGAGAGAAAAAAACGAAGACTGTTACTGGGGGAATGCGCGGAGGAAGCTTTTTGTGCTCGTTCTCCCAAGCCCGGTTATATTCGAGTGAATATCGGTCAGAAATGAAATCCCGTTCGTTATCGTTTTCCTTGTACTTTGATGACTGACGCGTAACCGATAACACGCGGGCCAGTGATGATAATTGGAATGTAAATATAATTGTTTAGACCTAAGCGTATCGCGTTTCTTTAAAATTTATATGAATCTGATGGACGAGCCGCATGTATTCGCCATCGTCGATAAGGATTTGTTATCCCCTGTTAAAACGTTAAAACGGCGAAGCCGCGCGATATCGATAATGGAAATGTTAGACACGCTAGCGTAAACCTTGGACCAATTTTATAGATAAATTTGAACGATCCCGGTCTTTGAGAAGACAATAATTTCGTTGGCGTAGTAACGTTCATCCTCGTCGTTGAATTAATGATTACGCAACATAGATAGGAGAAGTTGTTTCTCTTTTATTATTAGCAAGAATTTTAATAAATTTACGATTACTTTTTTGTTACGTATTACTACAGACTCTATCGAAGGAATGCAGCACTCGGACGCCCGACGATTGGCTAACACGAGCTTTGCTTTCGAGAATTCTGTTTGTCGCGCGATGCGAGTAAACGTGGCGATCCAAACACGCATATCTAAGTAAACGACTAGAACGTAAAACGAAAAAGAGAATCAGTCGGTACCTTAATGGTTATCTATTTTTTGGTTACTACCATTGTTTTGTTATAACATAGAATTTAATTAATATATATGTATGTGGGCACACATGCAAACGAGAAAAGAGAATTAGTTTTGTACTCGAGAAATCGTACTCGTTGGCGAGTGTGAGACGCGTCGCGTTCATTCGGGTCTCATTCTCACAGCTTCTTCGAGTGCGCGCGTCTAAAAAAAATGCAGACTCGTACGTTTACATCAGACCTTCGGAACGGCTGTATCGGTTTCGATTAACGTGCATAACGTGGATGAAAAATAAGTCGGTATGTAACATTATTATGTATCGATATACCCGCAATAAACGTACATTGATACTTTTAGCACTCTTCTTTTAACATAATCGAATGCTTCGGCTTCCGAATTCCGGCTGGATAAAAACTCTTCATTGAATTTACGGGAAAAAATTTTTGTCTCGTTACTAGTATGGAAATCGTTTCGATTTATTTTATAGCAGGGCGGAAGTGAGAATTTAAGGAAATTAATAAGAATATTTGCAACTTTTTTTAACTCTTCTTGTTGAGTAAAAACGTTTAAACCTTTTCACGAATACACTCAATACGTCGCTTATGTCATTATCCATCGAACATCAGTCGATGGTAATTGTCTCGTAATAATAGTGCTATCGCTTCGAGGAATCGGCACTAACTCTTCGTTAATTATCAACACGAATAACAAAGAGCGTACCTTGTTGCGCGATATTGCATCCGTGAACGACGAGCAAGTAGGTATAATAAATTACATGACAAACTAAAGCTAAAGTTAACTAAAAGAATTATTTGAACAAATTATGTGTAATTTGTGTTTAATATCATCGTTCTGGCTTCCTCTTCGTGTCATCCACTTTTCTTTTCTTTCCTTTCCTTCCCTTGGCCCGCTAATCATCCTTTCACCGGAGCTGCACCTGCGCCTGACCAGCCTAAACCGATATTCTCATTAAACGCACGCGTCATAATGAATAACATTAATGAACACATAGCAAGTATGACTTACTGTTCGCGCTGCTACTCGCGTAAGCGGATGCTCCGCTGGAGGACCAGGAACCACTTCCGGCTTGACTCGCTGCGGCCGCGCCACCCGCAGCCCAACTTCCACCGGCTCCGTTCGCTTGTCCGGGGCCAACAGCTGGTTCTATGCAACACAAATTTCGTTCCAATCGCTATAAAATTTATCACAAAAGTCTCCTCTGGATTTTCTAACATTTAGAATATCCCAAGCTGTTCGTAGCACCAAAGATCCCGCAAACGCTGTACCATTCACACTGAGTTAATCAAGTTCGCGATAAATGTACTGAACTGACAATCAGTGGAGCGTACACTAATCTTTCACGACACATTAGGCAACGTTACGCAAAGTTGCGTGCACCAAGAAAGCGGAAGCTGCTCGATAGAGTCAGAGATTACCACTAATTAACTCGTGGCTTTGATTTATACTTTATTGTGAGAAAGGCTTCATTAATCAAGCGACCGCGCTGGATCGTCTGCTCCGTTCGACAGTGAACCTTGAACTGTTCTCATATCGCGTGGGAATTTTCATTCATTCAATTCCATTAATCTGAATCCCCGAGTTCCCTGTCCTGTCATTTATCGCGATTCGACGCGTAGTTTACGTCTGCGTTAATTAGAACCTCTGGAAAGGAAAACGTACCTCCGGAGCCAGAATACGAGCCAGTGTTTGCACCGGCGTAGCTGGCGGCGTGCGAGCCGCTAAACGCGCCTGAGAACGCAGGCCCGTATGCATCGGTGTTGCCGTGTCCAGGGAAACCACCGAGGCCCTTTGGACCAATTCCAATTCCTCCTCCGCTTCCGGAGCCACGGTACGTGCCCAACTGATTTTTCGTACCGGAATGACTTGGTCCGAAACCTAAGCTGGAGCTAGGATGGTGATTGTACTCTGTCGATTGTCCTGGTGTTTGTCCCCCGGAGCCGGGACCGAAAAGTAATGGATTTCCATGGTAGGATTGATCGATCCCACCTGCAGGGGATAATTTATTTGGGCCATTGCCCTGGGAACACGGTCCTCCAGGTACGGGACATCTTGGTCTTTCAGATCCTATGTCACCTCGCGTAGGTCCAGTTCCGACTGCTGCTCCCGCTGCTGCTCCCAAGAAAGGGTTATCTTTGCCGATAGGGCGAACGATTTTCTGACCACCATCTGGAAGGAAACCAGGTCCGGAGCTGTGGCTGTCACCGAATCCCCCCGGTAGTGATGCTCCCCCAAAGAAGGGATTCCCTTGACCGGTTGGCCTGCTGGTAGTTGTTACGGATGATCCACCTGAAGGGTCCAAAGAACGGTTCAAGGGTTGAGACTTCCGATAGACACTAGAAAAAGCTAAACTTAGAAATGTAGAAAGATTACCTGTGGGAGGTAGCACTTTCCCTGTCAAAAACGGATTCCACGGGTACGCCCCAGCACCAGGAACGTTGTTTCCACTTTTTGGTTCGCCAAGGTTTGGCGGTGTTAAGGGATCTGGTCCATTGACTCCAACTCCGCTCGATGGTTGAATGCCTCCACTTCCTCCGGGAAAACCGCTTTGAGGACTTTGCAAGAAGACGTTCGGGTAGGCATTGGGGCTACCCAGAGGTCCAGCATTCTTCTCAAGGCTGGGCAGGCCGGCTTGATCGCAAGGTTTAGAATTTGCGGATCCACTATTAGTTCCGCCACATCCGCCTCCGCTGCTGCAACCTTGATTTCCACCTGCGCAATTACTTGCACCACCAGGTTGCCTGTCCAGTGGAATTTGGTTGCCTGCGCCAGGAGCACTTCCATCAGGTCCGTTTGGATACGGGGACTTGGTTGTTCCTGCTCCGCTAAAAGGCCCGGTTTGATAAGCCGGTTTCGTTGTGCCAGCACCTCCATAACCACTTGATTGATAAGAGGGAGTATCTGTTACACTTGGTCCTCCGTAAGGCCCCGGCTGATAAGAGGGAGCCTTCGGTGTACTTGTTCCTCCGTAAGGCTCCGGCTGATAAGAGGGAGCCTTCGGTGTACTTGTTCCTCCGTAAGGACCGGGTTGGTAAGCAAGTTTCGTTGTGCCAGCACCTCCATTACCACCTGATTGATAATAAGGGGGAGTATCCGTTGCGCTTGGTCCTCCGTAAGGCTCCGGCTGATAAGAAGGAGCCTTCGTTGTCGCTGCTCCGCCAAAAGGCCCGGGTTGATAAGCAGGTTTCGTTGTGCCAGCACCTCCATAACCATTTGATTGATAAGAGGGAGTATCCGTTGCAGTTGGTCCTCCGTAAGGTCCCGGCTGATAGGAGGGAGCCTTCGGTGTACTTGTTCCTCCGTAAGGCCCTGGTTGGTAAGCAAGTTTCGTTGTGCCAGCACCTCCATAACCACCTGATTGATAAGAGGGGGTAGTCGTTGAGCTTGCTTCTCCGTAAGATCCCGACTGATAAGCAGGTTTCGTTGTATAAGCGCCTCCATTATCACCTGATTGATAAGAGGGGGTATTCGTCGCACTTGCTCCTCCGTAAGGACCAGCTTGGTGAGCAGGTTTCGTCGTTCCAAAGGGCCCAAAGGCGGGTTTCGTTGTTCCAAGTCCTCCATGAGGTGCGCTCATAGTTCTATGAGGCTTTCTTCCTGTAGGACTTCCGGGAGCAGGATTCACATTTATGTAAAAGATCTGACTGTCGCCTCCCTTGGGCTTAGGATGTCCAGAACCTGGTGCCGCTGTTGTGGAAGTACCAGGAGACTCGTGACCCTTTACATTCCCTGGGTTATGACTTCCGGTGCCAAAAGAGGGCTTACCGGATGACGTTCCTGGAGCAGACGGTCCGTTCTCATAGTTAGGTATCTTGTTTGTATTGTAAGGTTCGTTTCCGTAGGTATTTGGGGCGATTCCAGGTCCCGAAGGACCTCCCTGCGCACCAGAGTATCCGTTGGGAGCCGTGCTGCTAGGCCCATAAGCGGGCTGTTGCCCTCCGTAAGGCCCGTTTTGCGTTGGGGAGTTTGGCGAGCCTGCGTT
The DNA here is from genome assembly GCA_963855975.1 of Andrena chrysosceles. Classification (NCBI taxonomy): domain Eukaryota; kingdom Metazoa; phylum Arthropoda; class Insecta; order Hymenoptera; family Andrenidae; genus Andrena; species Andrena chrysosceles. The sequence goes on along the minus strand of OY979769.1, from coordinate 13,781,139 downwards.
TCCGAATGGAACGTTGCTAGGCGGAACGCCGGGTGAATATGTGGGACTAGAACCCGCTGCATCGTCTTTTGGTATTCCAAAATTTGGTCTGGCTCCAGGACTTGGTCTGCCTGCTCCGGCAAAAGCCCCGCTCCCGGCGCTTGCACTTGCACCGGCGAATGCGTTGTGTGGGCTTGGAGAATTTCCCGAATACCCTGCGTTTCCTGGGGCTCCTGGACTTCCAGAGGCTCCGGGGCTACCTGGGAATCCTGAAGCTCCAGGACTACCTGATGCTTCGCCAGAGGGACCTGTGCTAGGCCTATAACCGGGACTGCTTTCACGCGATCCGCTTCCTGGATACCCTCCCTGTCCAGGACTTAGTCCATAGTTAGAACCAGCAGGGGTGCCATGAGGTCCGACTTGACCCGATTCACCTCCGCAATTGCCATAGTTTCCACCGACACATCCAACTCCTGATTCCGGAGGCTTGTATCCTCCCGTGGGGCTTGTCGAATAGTTAGGAGGTCCTTGTTTCTGCACGTTCCCCGCGTTGGGTCCGCCAAATGGTAACGGAGCCTGCTTCACAGGACCCCCACCGCTGGAACCTAAATCGAACACCGAATCACGAATCTCCCGGATGATATCATTAATTTACTCTGACTGCTCTACGATTCACGATAGGGTGACCTCTCCAGGGAGTGAACACTTAAGCTGCATGTCGCTTAAAATTAGTAATCAAAAGTCGTTATTTAATCCCCTGAATGTTATTTCTGTAAACGAATTAGAAATTGATACTTCGAAATTTGAAAATTTAAATTTAAAATTTCAGAAATTGATAATTTGAAAATTGAAATTTAAAATTTGAAATCTGAAATCTGAAAATTCGTGTAGGAATTTTTCTATAATACCTATCCTTCATTATTTTCTTCTTCTTCGTTAGCACGTGTAAAGGGGACTACAGGGTTATCCACCGAAGACTGGCGGCGCTCGCGCGAGTACAAATGAGAATGGCAACAGCGTCACACGCATACTTACTACTACAACCATATGTCAATACATCCGCCATCTATGGACTGTTGCTAAAAGTATAGGTTCGTGTAGATGCCAGTAGAGAGCACAAAATGCTTGTTGATCATCCACGGTTTCGTCGTTCAACAAGCATTCTAACATTCTGAATCAGTTTCTGAGGGAAAAGGCTGTCGTTTTTTCCCCGTCGGTTACGTCAAATGTAAAGTAATCTGGGCAGACAGCCAAAAGCGCATTGTGCTCTCTACTGGCATCTACACGAACCTATACTTTTAGCAATAGCCCATAGATGGCGGATGTATTGATATATGATTGTAGTAGTAAGTATGCGTGTGACGCTGTTGCCATTCTCATTTGTACTCGCGCGAGCGCCGCCAGTCTTCGGTGGATAACCCTGTATAGGACGTGCAGAAGCGAAACTAGTCGCCCGAAAAGTCTGTTTAATTGTCATTCTAAAGAGGAGATCAAAATTCTGGCTAACCTTGACTGCATCCCGAGCCAGCTTGATCACCGCCAGAACATCCAGAACCAGTTTCAGGCCCATTGTTCCATCCACCAGCGGGTTGATTCGTTGCACCCGCGCTACCAGGTCCTCCATTCCAGCCACCAGGAGCTTGTGAACCTGGTCCAAACGATCCAGGACTGGAAGCTCCTTGTCCTTGATTCCAGCTGGGCTTTGAATTGCTTCCGAGGCCAGGATTCCAAGCTGCTCCAGGCTGCTGACCAGGCCCTTGGCTACCAACGCCCGGTGTTCCAGGTCCGTTGTTCCACGGGGAGCCAACTCCCGGATACGTCCCTTTGCCTGGTGCTCCTCCAAATGGTGCACCACTCGCGGAACTTGCAACTCCCGCGGATGGTACCTGACCATTAAGATTAGGTGCACCGAATTTCTGCACTGTTGGATGCGACCCCGGTTTCTTGCCGTGTCCGTGTCCATGACCGTGACCATGGGCATGCTCTGGCCTGTACTGACCATCGTCCCCATCGTCGCAATCCTCTTCGTCCCCTTCGTCCGGCTCCGTCTCCTCCTCGGACTTTTCCCAATAATCATCGTTTTCCCACTTGCATTTCGCGCATTCGCTACCTCGACCACCTTTCACGCCGACGCCCGAATGACTGTGGGGATGGCCGTGACCCCCGTTAAGAGGCCCATCGTTCTCGTAGCTGCGTATTCCCTTGTGTCCGTCATGACCTCCGCTTGTTCCAGGAAAGCCCGCGGCGCCGACAAACGCGCCCGCATTGCTCAACGCGGATGCACCCGCGCTCGCGAATGCATTCGCGGAAGCGGAAGCAGAAGCACCACCTGCAACCGTGTAAACGTTCTGTGGATATACATATACATACCTGCTGAACAAATAAAAACGAAATTACGCACTGTACGCTAGGCTGCCGTCTCCTAACTTCCTCTCGTGTGCCCCTGAAAAACAGTGAGCCCCGTGTACCATGGAGTCGATGCGTCAAGGTGTATAAATAGTACAGCGAGGAATGCGAGGGACGTTCGATAAACCGAATGGGCCCATGGACCCGCGAATACGAATCGATGTAAAAGTGAGCGTGGTAAAAAGCGCGCGATCGGAATACTCTAATAAGAGACAGTTGAATTTAGTTACCTGAGCCAACGACGACCACGGCGATCAGAAGGAGAGACGTCCTGATCATGTTGAGATTGTCAGGCACAATCCAGTGGCTGGTCGTTCGCCGCGATCCTCGAGCCATTGCGAAGCAAGTCCCGGTCGAATACATTTATATATAAGGATACCCCCGGCGGTGAAAGGACGTGCTCCACGCAAGCATCATCCCCGGCCGCGACGTGGGTGGCAATGAAACGAGCAACAATTGTTCAGCTCTTTCTACCAGACGCGTCGCTTGGTGCCGCGCCGTTTAACTCGGCGCTTCTGCGAGACGACTGGTTCCTCCAGCCGGCAGGCTTTGTCCACGCTACGTCATCCTGCTTTAGGAGTTTCCCCGAGAAACACGCTCTATCCCCCTCGCCGCTCTATTCCTTCGAACGAGGATCATGCAAATTGGAGCGTAACACAGCGTCGCTTCTCTCGAATTTACGATGACGCGCCACTATTATTTGCTGCCACGCATTCCTTTATTAAGTTGATTTTGTTTTTACGTTCCCAGTCGCTTCTGGGCCCCATGGCCCACTCTCCTATAAGGACTTGGCTCGTTTATACGCAGCGGAATACGAGTGGGAGAGTCTCGAACGCTGGAGACAGGGTGTAGTGGCGAATTTAACCCTTCGTGGTCACACGGGGTGTATTGTACCCCAAGAACAATTTTCGATTTGAAATGTTGCACCTTTACGTCTTCCAAAGGGGATTTATCTAAAAAAAAATAATAAAAAAAATTTTAAAAAAATCGGTTTTCCCACAACCATGGAAAATCGCTCATTTTTAAGTACAAATTTTATCATATCAAAATTTATGTTTCTAGAAAAAGATTATTAGACCATGACTGTATAAGTATTACGAATGTACAATTATCACTAAAAAATTAAAAGTAACTCAAAAAATGACGCTGGGGTACAGTGAACCCCGTGTGACCAATGTGTGATTATAAGAAGGTGTGACCACGAAGGGTTAAGGAAAAAGGACAAGTTGCAAACAAATAAATTTACGCGCGTTTGGTATGAAATTGATAGGAAACAAGAAAAAATATAGTATTTCGATAAAATCATAATTTTTTTAAGATGGGGCCTTCTGGGCAGGTGTCTAAGTAGCAACGCAGCGCGAAACGGGAAATGTGCACGAATGAAAGTGATCGGGAATGGAACATGTAAATCTACCCAAAACTTGAAGCTGCTCGCCCGCAAAGACATTGTGGTATGCGACGCATGTGTCGATTTACGAGCCAGTACGAATGACATCAACGGGAATTAAAATAATGACAGCGCGAAACGACGGAGAAGGAATAGTGGGAGCGGTGCGGTGACTTCGACGCCTGGTTAAGAGTTAACGCCATCCTCGACTAGCCGCGAGTTGTTCTAATAAAAAGAGAGAATCAGATTTATCGATGAAACAAGGTAAGGTGACTCTGGTTTTTCCACGAGCTCGTGAGCAAGAAGAAGACCGACCACCGTTGTGTAATAATGCCGCATGAGTGAACAATTATTTATAGACTGCACTTACGTCTCGTCAACGACGCTCCTTCGAGCGCCGATATCCTGGACACGAGATCATATCAGAATTGGGTAAAGCCGCGAACATGTCACCCTTTTGTTCCGCTCGACGCGAGATTGATGAGACTCCCACCAAGTCAGGAACGCGTCCTTTAATCACCCAAGCGAGCAACAAACTCTTCCTTGGAAAAGAAACTCCGAGGACAATGCTATCAGGCAAATGAATCTCGCGGGTCGTCTGTTAGCGAGAGTTTGTAATAACACTTAAGAGGGTAGACACGGGTAATGCAGCGCACTGTATACCGACACAATCTGGCCCGAAACATGGGTTTGGAAAGTTACGCTTGATTTCCTTATATGAGCGAATTTTGGGCTGGGTGAGGTCTCATTCGAAAGAGGAAGGTTCAATGCAGCCCGCTCTGGTCATGGTTCAAAGAGATTGTGTTGATATGTAATAATACGAGTGTCCAAAGTAGAGAAAAAATCGACAAAATGCACTCGCAGATTCCATGTATTTGTAGGTCACTAAAAGAGTTTTCTGACTCAAACGATTACCAGAGCGGGCTGCATCGAACCTTCCTCTTTCGAATGAGACCTCACCCAGCCCAAAATTCGCTCATATAAGGAAATCTAGCGTAACTTTCCAAACCCATGTTTGGGGCCAGATTGTGTCGGTATACAGCGCGCTGCATTACCCGTGTCACGTGGCGTGTTTACCTCCTTAAGTATTTTTAGGTCACTAAAAGAGTTTTGTGACTCAAACGGTGAGCAGAGCGCTCCGCATGGAATCTGCCTCTTTCGAATGAGACCTCGCCCAGCCCAAAATCTGCTCATATAAGGACGAAAAACGAGAAATCCCAAACCCATGTTTCAGGTTAGATTGTCGGTATTACAGCGCACTGCATTACCCGTGTCACGTGGCGTGTCTACCCCCTTAAATGAAGTTTATTACTTCTAGTAAGTAGTAACCCTATATCTGATCAATCCCGCTTCGATTCCATCGTGATAAGTATGGAGAAACACATCCATTCCATTTTCATACCCATTTACAGACGCTCGGCTGAAGAATATCCTCGAGTTATACGAGAAGCAGTGAAACGCGTTTGAATTTCGCGGGCTTCTCGAATCGAGAGGGAGTTATCGATAGGCAGTCTCATCGATCGCAACGATCGGACGCTGCACTTCTTCGAGAGGAGTACTCTGGTGAGTGGTGACGCACGGTAACGGGTGGCAAATATCCTGCATGGTGGAGCGTGCAGTTTCGTTTTCGTTGTACCTGAACTAGGTGAGCTTTCTCCAATCTCCTTTCTAGCAGCTTTTGCGCGAGACTCGTCGCAGTTACCAGCGGCTACGTTCCTGTCGCAGTACCGCCCTGCTTCCACGAATTAACGAAACGTAAAAGACTGGAACATTCCGAGAGTACCGTTCGCGCGTTATTCGAATATTTCGTTCGAAAAATCCTTCACGATCGGTGGTCCCGAGGCTAATTCCTCTTCGAGACGTATTCCTTTTCAGCCGGCTGTTCGAACGGAGAAAGATCGAAGGTACTTAACGCTCGTACGCTGCAAAATATCTGCCCTCCGATTGCCGATCTTAACCCCGCGCTGACGTCCAATGTTCATCTCGAGTAGAATTCAGAATCGCGTTTAAGTACGATTTATATGTTACAGAATTAGCGTTGAATTTCACACGTAATGGGTGACTCTGACGACGAGTACGATAGGAAGCGGAGAGATAAGTTTAGGGGAGAGAGGACAGAGTCTTATTCGAGGGAAGGTCGCAGAGATGACAGAAGACGAGACGATTGGGTGGATAGGTAACCATCGGTCCTTGTTTTGCCAGCCTGCAATCTTGTAGTTTTGTAATGGCTAGATGATTTTTCAGGGAATGGTCCAGCCGCCCTAGACAACGCCCAGAGTACAGAGAGTACCGTGGCGGCGGTGGCGGAGGACGCGATAGATATAGCCCTGCGAGATCGCAGGAAATGACGCCCCCTATGAAGAGAATGAGGGCTGATTGGGACGACAGACCAAGGTATGGACACGATTATTATGGTGGTGGAGGAGGTGGCGCGACATCCTGGGGTCCGGACCATTATCCACCACCGTTTTATGGCAATCATCACTATGGAAACCATAGTAATACCAGCAGGTGTGTGTTTCTTCTGTTACGCTTGCCGCGATCTTCTTTTCTTCCCTGCATCTGTTTATGACTGTATAATCGGCGTTGTCATGAGAAAGAGAGGTTGCGTTCTGACCATGCAAAAGAGGAGTCGATTCACTCCAAGATTGTTGGCCCGCCTGAGGTAGCGCTTGTGCATTCCCCATTTTTTCCTCATCGCTCTTAACGCCACTTTGTGTTTTGCGCAGTCGAGAGGTAGCCGGCAACTTTAGCAATTCCAATGTCGAGACTCAGCCGCCGATGATGTCGTTTAAAGCGTTCCTCGGAACTCAAGAAGACACTATTACCGACGAGGAAGCTATTAAGCGTTATAACGAGTATAAACTGGAATTCAGGAGGCAACAGTTGAACGAATTTTTCGTTGCGCACAAGGACGAGGAATGGTATATTTCATTTTATCCTATGTTCAGCTTGTGCCTAGAGTACCGCGAAGCTTTGTCGTACTTGATTGTGGATATATGAATAATTAATTTCTACAGTGGCGTAAACACATCTATCGTCCTACTGAAATACCTGCCGAGTTTGCTCGTCCGTAATGCTGACGGATAAAATCCGAATACATTGAGAATACATTATATCCACTGTAGGAAATAATCATGGAATTTTAGTGAAATTATCGAATTCTGTCCAAATATGTATTGCGCGGAGCGCGTATACAAGGTGCCTCGCTCGAAACGATTCACGCGGATATGTTCGAAACTGTTGGCGACGTCAGTGGGTTCGAAGGTACTCGGGTGGCTCGCTTTTGAACGGGGCACCGTGTATGCAGGGTTGGACAGAAGGAGGTGCGAGGGTGGTAGCGGCTTTATAATTTTTGCTAAATTACAGACACAATTTTATCGGTAATTTGAAGGCAATATGACCAGCTCTGTCTATCCCTACAGTGTACAGCCAGCAACGCCTTATGTCTTGGGCACAGGTCACACCTCGCTCGTTTATTTTTCCGTACGATGATTTTATGCATATCGCGTCTCGCGCATCGCAGAAGAATCGAGATGTCCATTAGGTAGTTAATGAAAGAAATGCGAGCTGGGCGCGCAAAGCCCAAGCATGCTCGCTGTAGGCCGCGTTCTAAACCCGTTTAATTATATATCCTGACATTTCAAAGATATGCTATCGTTACAATAGACCTCTGTGTCCACGAGAAAACTGAATGCGAGTAAAAGTATCAGACTACAGGTGAGGCTTCATTCTGTAACTGACAATGTTCACAGTAAAAATGATAATTTCCTACGTAATCATTCTCGGGAGAGAAAAAAGGATACACGTTAATGCTTAGTAACGAACAACCGATTCGCTCTAAATAGGGATGGGAAGCATAACTATTTCTCTTTTCTATTTTATCCAACACCTGTCGCGACCGATCCGACGGTCACGGTTAAACAAATGCATTTACGATCCAGTTTTTTCACGATCTCGAGAACTTTCAATTGATAGAGCACGTCGCGTGCGTTGTACAGTACGTCGAGTTCTTACAGCTAACTATATTCTTTTTCATTCGAATGCAATCTTTTTTCCGAACGTAATGAACGACGAGTCCACAAATTGTACGCCTCTTTTTGCTTTTAACCGACGAGACACTCCCTCCACAGCCCCAAGCTAATGGCGAATTTTCTATCGATCGCTAGGTTCAAAATAAAGTACCATCCTGAAGAGTCAGTGAAGAGAAAGGAGGAGCAGGTGGCGGCCCTTAAGGTACGCAGTCGTTCGGTTAAGCGATAGTTTCGCCGTAAAATGTCGATCGATCCTGTTATCGTCCGCCTTTCTTTCCAGAAACGCGTGGAAGTTTTCTTGGAGATGCTCGATGCAGAAGAAATAGACAAAGTTTCGGTGGACGCCGAGCAAGCGGACGCCTTGCTGCACTTGTTAGACGCGGTGGTTATTAAGTTGGAGGGTGGCACTGAGGAAGATTTGCAAATTCTAGACATGAAGCCGGCGAATCCGGTCATGTCCAAAGACTCGGCTAAGGACAAGAGGGAGGCGAAGAACAAAGTTGTGCCGGAGAAGAAAGTGGACAGTAGCGACGTAAGTAAGGCCGACGAGGGCTCGAGCTCTGAGAAAACGTTCAAAAATGGACAAGGCACGGATGCTGAGATCAAACACGTGGAAAAGGATGAGAATATAATGGAAGAGGCGGAGAAACCCGAAGAGAGTACAGAGCAAATCAAGAAGGAGGATGATATGGACGGAACAGGTATCTCGTCTCGCGATCCGTCTTCCTATTCTAGCATTTACAATTTCTTTCGTGATGTAGCAGGTAAACCGGAGGAAGTGAACCCTAAAAAGAGGAAACGCACCGACAGTAACACTAGCAGCAGCAGCAGTAGTAGCAGCAGTAGTTCCTCTGGCAGCGACAGTAATAAACCTGACACGCCAAAAACGGAAACTCGTAGGTTTCGATAACGCGGTTACCAGAGAATTGCAACTTACAACCTTACGATTTCTCTTTCAGCTGGTGCTGAGAAGATGGATGTCAGCATCGAAAAATCAGATGCTCGAGATGGTAAAGAGGACCATCGGGAGGCTAAACCCGATGGCGAGCCACCAGAAGCTAAAAAGTCTGCGATAGAGCCAGAGGCCGTGATCGATCTAGCGAGCGAAGATAAGGAGAAGGAACCCAGGGCCTTGCACAAGACCAGCAGCATCTTCCTGCGCAATTTAGCGCCGACTATCACCAAAGCGGAAGTCGAAGCGGTCAGTTGCTTGCCTGTACGCGCGTAACCTGTTGCATTCTTTTTTAAAAACATGAACGATCTTTATCAGCAGATGTGCAAGCGCTTCCCGGGATTTTTGCGAGTTGCCATAGCGGATCCTCAGCCGGAAAGGAGGTGGTTTAGAAGAGGATGGGTGTCTTTCGAAAGACAAGTGAACATAAAGGAGATCTGCTGGAGTTTAAATAATATTCGAGTGAGTGGTGATCCTCTGAAATGTGCCAAATAAATTGGGCAAAGAGGCGAAGGTTTTTAACAGCGTTCGGTAATTCCAACAGCTTCGCGACTGCGAACTCGGCGCTATAGTGAATCGGGATCTCTCGAGGCGCATCCGTACCGTGAATGGCCTGACGTCTCACAAGCAAATAGTCAGGCACGATATCAAGTTGAGCGCCAAAATCGTTCACAACTTGGACAACAGGGTTGGTCTCTGGAACGACGACAAGAAAGACGATAACGCGTCCAAGCACAACGACGACAACAAGGAAAATAAAAGCGCACAAAATGCTCGCGAAATGGAACAGGTTGTAAGGCAATGTTTAAATTCGTACGTGTAACGAAGGCGAGCGAAAGGCATTCAAACATTCACCGATGATCTCTGCTTTTCTAGCCATTTGGTTTGCCGTCTAAAAATCCAGTTCTGGAGAACATTACCGACTACCTGATAGAGGAAGCGTCAGCCGAAGAGGAGGAATTGCTGGGAATGTCTGGCGATCAGGAGGAGGGGCAGCTGGGTGGCGACGGAGACAGTCCGATCGAGAGAGACCCAACTCTCATCAAGGTACAGTATACGCGATCCAAAGGACGTTTGTTGAATTTTCTACGTGTTGTTGGTTCCCTCAGGTCTTGGACAGACTGATCCTTTACTTGCGAATAGTCCATTCGGTCGACTACTACAATCACTGCGAGTATCCGAACGAAGACGAAATGCCGAACAGATGCGGCATAATGCACGTGAGAGGCTCGCCTCCGACCGCCAAAGTGTCCAGCACGGAATTGTCCGAGTACTGTCGCAACTTCGAAAGTAAAATGATTGCGTTCTTGCAACCGGTGGCGACATTGTCTCAAGAAGAGTACGACAAGCTCGGCGCTAAGAATGCCGAGAAGTATCCTTTTTCCAGCGTACGCAAGAATAATCACATTTCCATTACGCCCATATTTTCCTTAACCCCCGAATCAGCGAGGTGGAGAAATTCGTTCAAGCCAACACCCAAGAGTTATCAAAGGACAAGTGGCTGTGCCCGCTCAGCGGGAAGAAGTTCAAAGGACCCGATTTCATTCGAAAGCACATCTTCAACAAACACGCGGAGAAAGTGACCGAGGTGAAAGGGGAGGCGGAATATTTTAACAACTATCTGAAGGACCCGAAGAGGCCGCAGCTTCCCGAGCATCCCGGTAACAAAGCACCGCCGAGGGAAGGTGTACGCGAAGGATTTAACCCGTATGGATGTTCCACGTGAGTATCCTAAGACTTAATCACTCTTTGTAGCAAGTGTAACTGTGTATTAAAGAACACTATAATTCAATTCTATAGATTCGGAAGTTACGGAAGCGGTTACGGTAGTAACAGAGGGGGATACGGGTCGAATTATGGCTCTGGCTTCGGTGGAGGAGGAGGGGGAGGAGGAGGAGGATTTGGAATGCCACGTCCTAGCCGTGGAGGTTTCAATAGAGGACGGTAAGACAGACTATTATTTCTTTTCTTTTTTCTCTCGTAGAGCTCGCTACACTGTAACCACTGGTCGTGAGTGATTCAGCAACACGATAAAACGCGATCAAGCTCTCTGTCGGTTGAGCGTAAAAACCATCGGTTCTTGACCGTCGATCGGGGCTCTCGCGTTTCGAGATTCTTTTCTGCGACACATTCTGAAGATTGGTGCGATACGCTGTTTTACAGGGCTGCCCCGGACTCAACCTCGAGGGCTCTTATTAGTTATAATGACTTGGACCAGCCAGACATGGACATGTTCTAAGTTTTATCGAGTACTATTCTCGAGTCATTCGTACGGGCTTAAAGGCAATCAGATAAATTCTAAACGAATAACAGACTTCTGTGCTAGCAGATTTATATCTGGATTGCGTAACACGCTAAGACTTGTTAAAACGAGCTTTGACACCGCAACTGTTCTTTAGCGCGATAGAGACTTTCCTAAAGGAAACAGAGTGGTTGTGTTACAAAATCAGCACACATTTCTCTCATTTTCTTACATTACATAAACTCGACTGCTCATGTACATAAAGAAAGAAAGAAAGAAAGTATATAATACATGACGTATATTTTAGTAAGAAAAAATATCGCGCTCCCTATCAAAATGAAAACTGCAAAGTCGGCGAATGCTGTAATTTTATGAAACGACAGAAATAACAAATAAAATTATTTGTTACTGCTCACGTGTGCCTTCATTTTTACATCCTATATATCCGTTCGAATCCTATGTCCAGTTGGTCGTACGTCAGGCGCGTTGCACCGGTAACAACCGATCGGGTTATTAGAATTCGTTTACGTAGCTGTCGGGCTCTGATCGATTCACGATTCGCACGTTCCACGTTCGTTCGATCAGAGCGAAACGTTTTAATTTTTATTGAACGTTACAGCGGCGGTGGAGGAGAGTTCCGACCAGTCATTCATTATCGCGATCTCGATGCACCGAGAGAGCCGGACGAGTTCCTGTAAATCCCATCTGTCTGGCGACTCGTCGCTGTCGAGGATCCAAGGGGAATTGCGGCGCGTTATATACATCTGTACATACTTATATCGTGCCGATAATCTTTTTATTTAGATAAGGGACTAGGAAGAGCTTCGCGAAACGATGCAATCGACTGTAATACAAAAATATACATAGTTACGTACGCGTAATAATTAGATGTGTACAAACGCGATGCATGAGCAAAACGCGTGCATCGAACAGCAAGATCTCCATTTACAGCGGTATATATATATACGTATAAAACAAATACAACTATTATATATATATATATATTATATTATATATATATATAATATATTACGATTATATATACTATTATATATATAATCATCTATCTAATCTATCTATTGGTAGTGTCTGAAAGTACTGTTCTGTTAAAACAACACGCGACGACAGAGATATACACCTGTTTACATTAAAACTCGGTATCTGTAATCAAACCTGTAATACACCAATAAAATATATCATTTCCTGATTACATCCTCCGTGATCGATTCTACCGCTTTCTAAACTCTTTATTCGCGATACCGCTGTATACCTATACAGATCGATATATACATTAATTACACTCGTCTCTGTGGTAAAAAATACTGCAACGTATCGCGCCCAGGGAACACCGCGCGTTCCCCGGAACGCGAGAGTAGTATAAAATTAAGAGAACCGATCTTTGCAATGCCTCTCGTCCGTTCCGTCGCCGCAATCGTCCACCCCGTTGCACTTCATCCCCTTCGCGATGCATCGATTATTTCTGTACGGGGAAAGAAATCAGAAAATGTGAAAAATATCGGTGCGAGGGGTCAACCCAATATCTCTCGGTACCGCGAAACTCACTGGCACGTGAACTCGTGCTTGTTGCACCGGCCTTGGCATCCGTGTGGCTCGTCCGATCCGTCCAAACAGTCCGGCAGCCCGTCGCAGAAACGAGCCTTCAATATGCACTGGCCGTTACTGCACGTGAACTCGTTTTCCAAGGGACAAGCTGATCGCCCGGCAAAACACAATCGCCGTTGTGAATACTTGAACGGCACCGTTTGGATGAAACTCGAGAAAGCCAGAGGCGCGTGCAGTTTTCACGTTAGAGTGGAAGCAGGCAGCGGTGGAGTCATCGGTTAAGCGAAGCCACGTTATTTCTTTTTCCTCGGAGCGTTCTCGGGAATCTCGAGGTCGGAGGCAAAATGAGAAGCGGCATTGTACGCGTGAAATAAATAAAAAAAAGATTCGTGCGTATGCGTGCGCTCCAACAGCTAAGGACAGCGGGTGCAGGGCAGCGGTATTATGTACCGCGGTAATTAAGGGTAAGCGTGCATGACATGCGAAAGTTGAATAGGTTCCAGAGGAACGAATGTATGTACTCACACCGACCGAGATTACGACCTACGGAGGAGAAAAGAGAAAAAGAAGTTGATAAAGGACCTTCACCCACAGTGAGAGACAGAGAGACGGATGGTGAGTAGTGCTAACTGAAGGTACACGAATACATCTGCCAGTGGAGGACGGGCCACCGTGGGCTTCGTCTCACGCAGGAGACGCTAATCGCGTTGACCAGTCGATAATTCGCGAGAGCGAGCACGCGGTATCTTACCTAACGTGCAATTAATCTCGTCGGCCGCGTCCCAGCAATCTATCTTCCCGTCGCATCTCTTTTCCATTGGGAGGCAGGAAGTCTCGTTACCGCACTGGAAGTGCGTCTCTGGATCGCAGACTGCAACAAATCCACCAACCCCGTCTTATCACTTGGAATCTTCGAGGCGCTCCTCTCTACTGCCCCACCGCCGCGACGCGCCGTTCGCTCGGCACAATTCGCTCAATGGTTCATATTATAGTTGTTTCTTTGCCCCCCACCCTCCAAGAGAAAGGAAACTGCTCCCGGAACCCCTTTACACGGGTGCCTCTCTGTCCATGGAGCTTCAAGTAAAGACTCCCCCAAAGCAGAGCGATTATTCGCGGCGACAGCGAATAACCCTTTGCTTTGGGGGGCCTCAAAACGAAGAGCATCGTACGCGGTAGTGCGTGGCACGCACGGGTTCCTTACCCAGCGGATTACTGGGATCATTATAGCGAAAACTAGTAAACCGAAGCCCCGCGAACTGTGACAAACCGGCAAAGCCGATAACAGAGAGTTATGGGTCGCGCAAAACTGGGCTAATGCGATATACACACAATGCGTACCGCAATCGTACTCGTCCGAGTGGTCGTAACAATTCATATGCCCGTCGCAGCGCTTCTCCAAGGGGATGCACAGGGTGTTGGAGCACGCCCACTCGTCGTCCAGACAGTAATGCTCCACTTCCACGCACCTGTACGAGCCGATCAAAGTATCAGACGAGAATAAAGTGGACAGAGAAGGATGCGAACAAGTAGAATAAAAATGTCTAGGAACCTGAACGCGTCTACGTCCAGACGATGGCACTTTTGCTTGTTGATTAAGCAGAAACCAGCGCATCCGGTGGGATCCTCGCGATCGATGCCGATCCTGCAGATAGGCACTGGCTCGTCTACGATGGCTACGCACACCTCCTCGGCTAGACAGTCGTCGCAATATCTGGTGGAGTTGAGGCTCGACGGACTGCTACCCTCCGTTTCCGTCTCCAACACCGTCGATGTCCCAGTACTGTTATCCGGGAACGACTGGTCGTCGCTTAAAATCACACTCGCGGGCAGGGTGCTGCTCGCCGGTGTCACGGTGGACGTATCGTTTTCTTGGTCACTTTTGGGACTCGAGAGGAACGTTCCAGCGGATAGGGTGTTGTGTCTGGCCGAGGTGTTCGCCGACGATTTCAGGTACTGTTGGATGATCTGCAGCTTTTCAGGTTCTGCAACGAATCAATCTCGTTACCAAGGTTTCTCTATCGCGGGAGAAGTGAGTTAGCGATACAACATCGACGAGCGTCGGCGTCTTTGCGAAAGTAATGGTCGAGTGTCGCGCGTCCAGACTTACTGGCTAGAAATAACTGTTTGCTCGGCAAGGAAACGGTCATACGCGTTCTCCACGTGCTTGGTTGCGACTACGCTTTAACTACGAGAGCGCACCGAGGAAAGCGCGCTGTTGACCCAACGGTTAAATCCATCTAGTTGCCGCGATTACTTCGCTCTTCGGGGATCTAAAACCTCGGCGAGTCGTTCCCGCTCGTCAGCTGGACGAGCGCGCTTAATTAGTCGCGTGTAACCGGCGCGGTGGGCGCGATTCGAGTCGCTTTCAAGACTGACAAAGTAAGCACATACGTGCACTTACCGAAGACGATGTAGAGAGCGACGCCACCGATTCCCAGAAGCGCGAGCATCAGGAGCAGCAGAAGGATGAGGGACCTGGTGCGCTTGGAGGACTCCAGAGGACTCGCCAAGTGCAGGGTCCAACCGCGTCGGTGCTTGTGCAGCCTGGCAGGATGCGGCGGTGGCTCTCCTCTCACGCTTCGCCGCAAATTCACGCGATTCTGAGAGGACGGCGTTTGCGTTCGCGCGGGGAGGGAGTAGGCCCTCTGAAAGCGGAGAATTCTGTCGTCACATCTGTCATCCGATTCCATCGTCTTCACCTCCAGTTCCGCCATCCGTGTCGCATTCTCTTGAAATCCACGATAATCGTTTATCTGCTCCGCGATAGAGATTATGTTTCTCCAGAGCAAACACAGGCGCGGTGGATTCGCCGATTATTAACGAGCTACGATATCGTTATTGGTTCTCGTTTCGCGTTAAATATAGACCCGACGTTAAGAACGGCAGCAAGAATACGAAGACGAATCCGTACTCTTTTGTGCCTCGGTCTTCGGACAACATACAGAACTGCAAATGTCTATCTCTGTCTCTAATCAACTTCTCTTTTCTGATAAATGCGTCCGAGCGTAAGAAAAAGTCGTGCCTATCGAGGCAGTGGTCCGAGTGGAACTGACTACCGCTCTCGGTGGCGCTTTACGTGACCACGTCAAACGCTATCGACGCTCGATCGACCTTTCGTTTCCCTATGTATATCCCCTACAGCCCTACACATTCGGGGAAACCGTTCCAACGATCTCTGCGATTAAGGACCTCCTTGGATTTAAAGAGTTTCTCGATTGTTTCGCCATCGTTCGACCACGAGACTGCGGTCCGCTGGATTTCGCGCGTGTTCGGTTACGAGAGGCTCGAGGAGCACGGGGAAAGCGACGCGCTACAGCCACAGGCAGACCATCATCGCGTCTGGCTATAGATAGACGTATTCCACTTCCGTTCCGTTTTCTTCCGTTTTGTTCGTTTAGGGCGGAGAAGCGCCAGACGCGACGAGTCCGTCCTGCAGCTTCCTCGAGAGGGACGTCTGGCCGAGCAAGACTCCTCCGCGAGGAAACGCACCACGATGACAGGCCAAACGCACTTGTAGTCTAAATTAAGCCACCATGTAACTATTTATTTCGTGAAATTGTTGGTCGGTTGTTTCCTCCGTCGTCGCGGAAATCAGGATTAAGTATCGTCGATAACGATAGAAATAAAAGTAGAGATCTGGACCCCAAAATAAAAAATAGAATATAAATGTAGAGACCGGGTACATTGGAACGAGAAAAGAAATGACGCGGCATCAGAGTCGCGAGACTAGTCTTTAGAATACAAACGAGATGCCAAGGATCGCGCGATCGAAGCTACGCGACTTGGTCACGGCGATTTATGCGATCTTTGACACAGTTCTCAACGAAAATTTCGTGCCGAGGCCTCGACTCGAGAAGAATGACGAAGAGATTAGATGACGGAGAGAGGGTGGCATTGTTTTAGTTTGTAGAAGGCTTTAATCGCCGCGCAGGTGGGAATCGTCTCGACCAGCGGTCTCGTCTCCTAGAATCGCCCTCCTTTCGTTCTATTTCTAAGATCGACGCCGCGCCGTCGTAGACTACAAATTGTCGCGACGCGACACCCAGGTTCAAAGAGAATGGCCCCCGCGTTTGAGCCAAGATTCACTTCAAAGGAATAGCGTTTTGTAGTAACTTCTTACTGGAGAGAATGGGAAAACGAATCACAACCATTTTTGTTTTGCTCCCTTTTTCTCGTATGTGTCTCAGAATCGACGAAAATAAACCTCCAATTAATTCTCCAACATTTTTTATTCGTACGCAATAGTATAAGCAATAATTGACCGCATACCAGTGAATAACCATTAGGCAAAGAAATGTCAATTATATATTTAAAAATATTATATGTTTATAAACGGAGTGTAGTTGCACTTTTAATATCCCATATTTTTAGTTACACGTATTATGCAAATATTAATAAGTACAATTCTTATTAAAAGTATGCGGTCATTTACTGGGCTTCTACACGTTTTGCATTTTATAATCGTTTTTTTTTAAATTACGATAAGAATAAGTAATTATTTTTATAAAAATTTCAAGAAAAATAAATTTAAATGCAATTTCAACAGCTGTTTTGTTGTTATACATAGGGTAGATGTACCGTTTGTGGCCAGTGCACTCTTTTTGGCCATGTGCTTTTAAATTGCTTGCAGATCATTATTCTGTGGAGAAATTCACATCATAAATATTTTGTTTATTACATATACCGTCCAAAATATAAGGTTACATTTATTGCTTACACGAAAAAATATTATATTTTTTAAGAAGTGGCCAAAACTGGTGTACAATACCTTAAAGTGGCCACAAATGGTGCATCTACCCTAAATAATATTCAAGTATTAATCTCAAAGGTTCATAAACTTCAACAAATTCTCGGTCATTCTCATTCACTGGTTGGTTTACCCAACTATTTTTTTAATTATGGGAAGGAAAATTTTTAAAGCCTGCCACCACCACTGCTATTGCTCTCTTCTCTTCAATGTCGAAGATTTTTTCTTTGAATTGTATTGTCCGGGACAGCGCGAACGCAGTCCCGACTACCAAAAATTATACGCCCGAGATATCCACATTAGGGATATTCGCAAGGGTCAGCCTAACCTTAGTGCAATGGAAAAGCCTCGCCCTGGAGGAACCGCCTTCTTGATCACGGTAACCTCTGCGCCAGGTAAGTATGCTTTCCTCTGCTCGGGCTTCCTACTTATCCTAACCAGTGCGCACTTTCAGCAGCGAGAAACTACGCTACGCAGCGCTACCTGGCGGCGCTGCGGAAACTACACTGTCGCGCGAGCAAAGGCTCTCAACTTACAGCCCCCTGTTGCTCGATCTACTATCTTACTATCCGTACAGATAAGATTGATGCCCTCATCGTTTTTCACCATAAACCTACAAATTTATTTGACTTCATCCCTAGCAATTAGACGTCCCATTCCTGCTTCATAGAGTAGAGGCCATCCTTGAATTACGTAAGGGCAATTTTGTAGAGTTCTTACCCCCTCCCTCCCCCAGTACAAGAATTCTTAAGGGGGTAGGTTGCCCTCAAAATTTTTGAAAATTTCAGACTAATTGGTCAAATATTTTTTTGCAATCACCTGCACCAGTTGAAAAATGTTATTTTGAGATAATCGCGTTTAAAGTTTTAAAAAAAATTAAAAAAATTATTTTAATCTTTTTTGTGTAATATAAGAGTAGCTTAATAAATACCAAAAAGATTTATTGCATTATATGTAGTACCTACTAAGAAAAGAATCTTTGAAAATAGCTTCATTTTTCAAACCGTCACAGTGGACTGACCCCTTAAGACTTTATATTCCAACCCCCTCCCCCTCTTCCTTACGCAATATTGTTTACACTGCATTTTTCACATACTAAAATTCTTCTAAATGTTTATATAATTCATTTAACTTGCAAGGAAACATATCGAACCCGAAAATTCTGATTTTAATGAAACTCCGTACGATTGTAAAGCATGTCGGAGTATGTAAGAAACGATTTTTTTTTCTGTGGAAAGACACTCTGAGGGGGTGAAATCAGCCCCCAAATTTGCAGCGATTTTTCGTTTTTCGAGTATAACTTTGTAACGGTGCGAGGTAGAAGAAAACCGTAAATGGACAAAATGTTCAGTGTTTGATGCTGTATAACGCCCTGCAAAAGAAATTTTTGTACGTCCAAAGTTATACTCTACAATTGTACGGAGTTTCATTATAATCAGAATTTTCGGGTTCGATATGTTTCCTTGTTGGTTTCGTGTTAGCAATGAAACATGTTTTTCTAAGCCGCTCATATTGAAAATTAGGATCTACTTATAGAAGGAACTCACCTGAAACGTGCCGTGCTCTTTAACAGCGGTGGAGAATATCGGCGCCTCCTTGGCGTACCAGCGGTCCTGCGAGTAGATCGAGTTCACCCTCATGCCAGCTCGGTTCTTTTCCGGCGTGATCAAAGCCTTGCCATCGTTGATCTCGCGAATCGGGCCCACGTCGTTCCGCTCGTACTCGATCAGCTTGAGCGTGTTCCCCGGCGATCCCCCGACGTTCTCCGAAATTGTGAAGACCGTCGGATCATTTCCCGACCCGACAAGCTCTTTCCGCTCGAGCATTCCTCCTGGCGAACGAACGGCAGCCAGCATGCCGAGGTTGCACGGGTCCAGAATCGACTGGGGCTGTTGGTTCTCGCCGAGCGTCGCCTCCTGGTGCTCCCTGTGATCGACGTCGCAGACCCGCGCGCTCGCCGAGGCTGCAGCTTTGCTCCTGCAGTGCTTGCAGTCCTTCTTCCTGCGCCTCCTGTTGGGCCTGCATCCGGACTGCGCTCGAACCTGGTTCTCTCTAAACGCGAGCCCATCGTCGAGAGGTGTCCTCGCGTCGTCCGCGTCTTCCTCCGGACAGCTGTTTCTCTCTCGGCTCGTCACGCGGACGGAAGAGCAGCTAGTGGCGGAAGCATCGAGGCCGGCACTCGAACGGAAAGGCAGCGTGAGGTTGCGTCGAAACGTTGAGATCTCGGCCTGCTCCGGGGACTTCGCCGTGGGCTCGCGCGACACGTAATCGACCGTGTCCAAGTGTCGCTGAAGAGCGCTCGCGCTCGATCTAGCAAGATCTTGAACGAATGACGCGCTCGAGAGGGTGGACACCTCCTCGACACTGGGTAAGATGTCTTCGTACACGTGGCCATCCGAGTTCGAGACGGAAAGGTCAGCGAAGAGATCGATCCCTGGGCGAAAGGGGAGGGACGAAGCCTGTTGCGAAAAGGTAGCCGCCTCTTGGATCCTCGAATGCTGCTCCTCCTCGAAGGCTTGGTTCTCCATCTGAATTCTAGGGAATGGTATCGGTTTAAATAATAGATTTCTAACCCAACCACCAGTGTCTGCCTCGTCTTTCGCGCAGGGGGCCATTTCCTCGTCATATTTCGAGTTTCGACGAGCAGTTTGATCGATTCATAACAGCTTGTGCTCCCCCACGAAAGAAAACCCAGCCGCCTCTCGTCGCGGAGATAATTAAGCGTTTTGTGGGCCGGCCGGCCCTCTGTTCGCCAATTACCGTGTCCTCGATCATCGCCGGCTGGTTTTTTTTTCTATCCGGCGACGACGCGGCTGGCTCGAGGAAGCGGTACGCCGAACATTCCTTCATCGATTCGCTTCATCAAATGTGGGTAGAGAAAAAAATAGACGCTCCCACGAGTGCAACCGATTCGAGCCTCCCGATGACCGTTGCATTAATCACATTAATCGATATCGTGACCTACGACATAGGTACGAATATACGAGACCGTGCCACCGACTTGCGGATTCGGTAGATCCACTCTCGCGTGGACTGAGGCCGCTACTCGATCGGGGGAAGCCCGTGGTGTCGCGCGTCGCGACCAGCGCAATTAGCGATTGCCAATCTTGCTAGCTAAGTAAATGGCGGGGGGAGTCGCGCGAGGGTCCGTAAATTGAACGAAAGGCGAAAGAGAGTTGCGAGAGTCGCGAGGAACGAGGGAGCGGAATTAAGCGTCTCGTTGGGGAGCATCCCGACGATTGTCGCAATTATCGCGACTTGACTCTCCGATTGATCCCGGCAAGCAAGCCTCTGACGTCATCGACTTCGTGGATCTCGGACGGATCCGCGCGAAGATCGTTCGTCAACCTAACGTTTCGTTCACCACTCAACGAGCCTCTCGTCGTTCCCGCTTTTCACCACGCAATGCGAAAACATCTTTGCGAATACGAACCTCGCAAATGCAATGGAAAATTCGTCGAAGCACGTATCTACTTCGGTACTTCTAATGCCTAAGTAGCCCGGCGACTTTACACAACGTTCCCAGGTCCATTAAATATTCTTTCAATGCCCATGCAGGTTGCGCATTTATGCAACTGAAAGTAGTAATTAACCAACGGTTCTGTACGTAGAATATGCGCCATAGTCGACAGACGGATTTAACATGTGTGTCGGGACGTCGACGCAGGAAGAAAAGAGGGTAGGGTAAAGACAGGTAATATGGAATGGCACGTAATATGGAACTTCGTAAAATTTCGATAAAGAAATAACGAACTCTTCGGACAATCTTGTATATTACTTAGATCCCTAATCCATCATTGAAAGAGAAACTTTTATTTTTTTCGTGGGGTGTAAAAGTTTCTGAAAAGTGCATCAAACAGTTAAATATTGTAGTGGAGGTATGTTATAAAGTATTATTTTTATATAATTTATCATTAAAAATGTGCGTTCTTGATTATGCATTAGTTCCTTCGTGTCAATTTTATTAAAAAAAAAACAATTTCCCCTACTTTTGAAATCAGATGTTCCATATTATCTGCCTTTATCCTATATAACGGGAGAAAAATGAAATCTCGAGGAAGTAACCGGAGTCCCGTGCACCGTGCAATTAATCGTTTGCCTCTGTTACGAAATTCCCGTCGAGTTTACCGCGTTCTTATTAGGAAGGGATCGCGATTCTCGACCCCGCGGCCGATCCGGGATTAATTCCACGTGTCTCTGCGGACTGGCAATGAGTCAACCGCGAGTTAGCGGTGACGCACCCGCGAAACTAACAGGATCCCGCGTAGCCCGCTCGCATGTTAACGTGGAAAACGCGTTTCCGATAGGACGAGTCATCGAATGGCACGAAGAAAACCTGCCAAGGACGACTCGGGTGACATCGTTCCTAACCACGCGGAACCACCTTCTCGCGAGAGAACAGCTAATGGATGCCACTGGCGGAAGAAAGGACGAATGCTTATCCGCGAGCTTCTATTGTCCAAGTTTCTACATCCGGTTGCAGATTTCCTCCCCAACACCGAGGACAACCTTCCTTTGCATGCACGCGTTCCATGCCACTTGAATGCGTGACCAAGCGTAGCCTTACAATGTAAGCCGTACACGTCAACGGATAATCGAATCGTTTATTATTGAAGGAACGTCTTGACCCGCGTCGCTTTCGTACGAATCTGAATTGTTCACGAAACTTTCCCTCGAGGCTTGCCGAAAGTTTTTACATTCACGATTCAGGTGAGCAGTGATCGATGCGATTATAGCTAACTAGCTTTACTACTCAGCTTGGCCGGAAATTAAGATTCTAATTTCATAAAAAAAAAATTTTTTTTTTAAAGTAGTTACATTCATCTGGATTAGTTAGATATAATGAGCTGGGACACATTTCGTGACCCCAGAGTTTATCGTTCGAAAATTTTTAGGCGACAGACAAACACACACTTTCTCCTTTATAGGTATATTAACACTATTCCTACCACGAACCGGTCAAATGACCGTTTTTAAAATATCGATTAGAATTTCCTATATCAAATATACGTATAATACATTTTTGAATATTCACTTCTTGTTTTATTGTTTATTTTCTGAGAAAAATTTGTAGTCTGTCTTACCTAACGCGACCGGTCAAATGACGTGAAATATGTCGGTAGGAATAGTGTTAAGATGAGGATAAGTAGTGCATTAGGAACGCGACCATGGACGTTCTGTTATTTTGCAAAGAGTAGGCGTGTTTCGCGAAACGGGTGGACGAGTGAACGAGTCCTGCGGCGTGGATCGGTTTCCCTTTAAACGAGGGGGATGACTCTTGGCCCTTTTTGCCCGATGTAGGAGGTGGGTGAAAGGGAGGAAGGAGTAGAGGCGCCAATCGGTCAGTCAAGTCTCTCAATGGCTAATTAGTTGCCATCTACGCTTCTAAGGCTGCCGTCTCTCCTTACGTTGCACCGTTCTATTCCCTCTATTTGCCGTGCACTCGATTAAAGGTTAAGCAATTAGCTGAGAAACGTCGCAGCTGACGCGTGACCCTTTAGGAGGCCGTGAATTTCGTTTCGGTGATCGATAGCTAATGACAATGCGGAAGAAAATTCCACTCGAAGACGATTGCAAGGACGAGCGATGGCGGGGTACGAATTCGTGAGAGTCGTGGCGCGTGCCGTCCCCTTCGACATGCCGATTCCTCGCCGAATTCGTTCCGGTCCAGCGTGCGTCGTAATTGGTTCGGTCGGTGATTAATCGAGAACCCATCCCGGCGCGGTGGTTAGGTTCGCGCGCAGCAGACAATTACCAGGCGAAAGCAGAGGAGAGCATGCACGTGTGCGGTTACGCAGGGCTCCGCAATTAGTCACGTTGCGAAGACGCGTGCGACGTGCGACCATCCACCCGCGAATACGGCTTAAGCCTTAAGGGCTCGCCTCGATTCTCCGGCCACCGGCGCCGACGGAGCTTCGAATGCCCGAATTTCGCAAGAAATCTTTGTAGAAGGAGGTATACTCGGTGGCGTGGCTCGTAAACGTATGCATGGCCGAGGAGACCGGTTGTTTGGTCGCACGTGTCACGCCATATGTCGCTGCACAGTATGTACGGTGTGCACGGGGTGGCCAAGGGTTAACGTTACACACCGATCACCGCCACGAGTTACGTCCAAGGGTCGACCGAACAGAACCAAGGATATCCCGAGGAAATTATTCAGCCTGCTGCGCTGCCGCGATCAAACGCCAACGGTATCGATCTAATTGCAGCTATTTTTGCGTTATTAATGCGATCCATCGCGGTTAGACAAGCCGACGCGTCCCGACACTCGCATTCCTCCTGGAAATTATTCGGAAAGCCGGATCGCTGTAACGAGCCCTGCTTCCCTGCGTTTCCTTCGCCGCTCTTTTCGTATTTCTAGCTAATTAACGAGCGCGCCCGCTGGAGAAAGAATGCTTGCGCAAGCTGCTGCTGGAACCAGTGGAACGGTATCAAAGCGTGGAACTGTGGAGGGAAAGAAGGAAGAATCAGCAATGGGGAAATATGTACACCGGGCCCTCCGCAGTTCTACACTCTACACTCCTAGGAGAAGGAAGAAAGGAGAAACTCGCGGCTATCGAATCACACCAGAGACTTCAGAGACCACAGTCCACACCCCCCTTGAATTACTGTGCCAGCGCGGGGGCATTACCGAGAGATTCTTCGGCAACGATAGCCGCCGCGCCGATTCCTCGCCGTTATTCCATTCTCGTGTAGGTACAGTGATATCGGGGAAACAACAATGGCGCATTATACGAGAGCGTGGCCCGGCTTTCGCCAGGCCCGGCCACGACTCGCTCGGAATTTTTCGAGAGGATATCGCGATTACGACGCGACGTTCCACGTTTCCACGGCTCCAGATCACCCGGCATTAATCCCGCGTCTCGTAGCCGTGCGCTTATTATCTCCGTTGCCTTCTCATATTTGCTTTGCTAATACGTTGATGTCGATCGGGAAACGCTCGTGGCCGGTCCCCCTTGGGTCGCCGCGCGTCCGCGATCCTCGATCCAAGGGAAACTACTTTCGCGTCTCGCCGTTCGGTATCGAAATAATACGAGATGGAAGAAAAAGTGGCAGAAAACGAGCGGGGAACGAACGAACGGGGCCCGTTTCGTGAATCATCGTGGCGGGAACCCGCGTGGGAAACGTCGCCGTGTCGCTCATGGGCGCGCAAAAAGCGCAACAGTTAACGATCGCGGAAAAAGCAGCGTCACGCGATGTAAAACGTTCGATAACAAGGTGTTCGATGCATCGATTGCGATACCCTGGCCACGAGAACTGGAACGCTCTTAATGAACGGAAATTCCATCGCGCGGATTTCATTCACTCCGCGTGCTATCGCGCGCGCTGCGCTGCGCTGACAAACACCGAACCCCCCCAGCTACGTAAGTACGTGCCTACATATTTCCTCTCTACGCTGCACTGGCGCGTAAAGGCACCGTGGACAAACTCTACTCGCGACACCGAGCACTCTGTCGAAATCCTCGAATAGTTAAGGTGGAAGGACGAGCACAGGCACAAGCGATTCCTGCATCGTCTACGGCGCAGGGTGGAGGGTGCGGGGTGCACAGGTGGGTCTGGTCGGTCGTAACGCGGCGCATAAAGTATTCAAATCACAATGGGCCATTCCTGTGGCTGGAGAATGATTTGCCCGTCGGTCGGGGGGTCGAGTCTCCGTCGAAATTATTAGCTTCTTGGCGGGCAACGAAGACCCGCTCGCTCGCTATTAATTCGTTGCGTCGTGTAATCGCGATGGTTTACGACTTTGCGCGGGGAAGGAGAGAGCCGGGTCGGACAGGAAGATCCTCCAATTTTATTCTTCTTCCTTTTCATTTTTTTATATTTCTGTTTATGCACGTATCGGGTGATGGTTAAATTCGTAAAATTGATAGGAGAATATTTGCAGCTAAGTCTCACGGACGCTGGACAAATACTTGTCCACGGTTGATAGCTCTGTGAGTTTAGAATCTGGAGAAAGGAAAACTGGTGGCAATTGGATACAGGCAACGATCACTGTTACCCCATGGAATGACAACTAATTTCGAAAGCCTGACTGGTCTACGATTCCGTTGTTCGCAGAGGATTTATTGGAGGAGAAGGAGCGAACTATTCGCGAAGGGATAGTTCTCGGGGGGTCCGGACGTTCGGCTTATTATATCCACTAATAAGCGTAGTATATCGCGTCGATTATCCGCTAAGTATAGGGTCGAAAAACGAAGGGCTATCGGCACTGACCATTGCCCGATGACTGCACGTCACTGGCATGCACAGACTCGTAATTCATACAGTCGACTATAATGACCAGCCCTGGCCGTGTTGCTCCTCCTCGGCGCCCTCGCCACGAGCAACACGAATAAATCATGAAATTCATAACTGGCCGCGTGAGGCCGCGACCGCCTCGAAGAAACCAGCGACCAAAGAGCAAACATCGTCTCAATATCCAACGATCAAGAGGAGACAATTATGGAAACACGAGCGGGGATAGTAGGGCATAAAAGAAGACAGGCTAAAAGGAAAAGCGAGACGCGAGTAATCCCGATGGACGAGCTACGAGAGCCGCGGTCGGATTTCTCTCTCTTTCTCTCTCTTTGGGGCGTTAAAAGACAGCGCACGCAAGAAGCGCTCGAGCCGACCGCGATCCGTCGCGTCGCGTAATTAGACTCTCGACCACCGAGTAATCGGTTACACGACTATCAATTCATCTCTCGACACATGTGTACCCCGGGCCGTCGAACGGATTCAAAGGACCCGAGCCACGTTCACGATTCAGCGTTCCTCGCTGAACCTCGATGATCTGCGCGTTGGGAACAGATTCAGACTACCTATCGCGCAAATCCGCGGGGCGAGCTTGAG
Organism: Andrena chrysosceles; assembly: GCA_963855975.1. Classification (NCBI taxonomy): domain Eukaryota; kingdom Metazoa; phylum Arthropoda; class Insecta; order Hymenoptera; family Andrenidae; genus Andrena; species Andrena chrysosceles. The sequence goes on along the minus strand of OY979769.1, from coordinate 13,754,997 downwards.
ATTCGTGGTAGCAGGTTTCGCGTCGGAGTCACGCGAAATCGCATCCCCCGTTTCTTCGTGCTTACGCTACGGAATGCGCCAAGATTATCGCGCCAATTAGCGCGCGCTTCCCTACGTGGGATCGCGCCGATTCCAACCTCCCTCGATAAATCTCTCGGAAAGAGGGCTTCCTGATTCTGACGATGCTCTTGGCCGAGGTTCCCGCCACAGTCGCGTTTTCTTAAATCGTCAATTACGATGAAGGTTGCAGCAATTGCTTACAGCAGATCTCGGAGAAACGGGAAGGGAAGCTCACCGAGAGATCCGACTTTGAGGAAGGCTCCTTTTGTTCGCGAGCATTCGCGATTCTCCAGCTCTTTTGATCGCAGCCGTAGATATAAATACCCAGAGGGGGGGGGGGGCGTAACTAGAGTACAGTTGACCGCGACGAACAGGCAGCTGTCGCTCGACTGTTTTCATTTTTCCGGCCCTAATCGTTAGATAACGCGTCCTAGGGAGGTCCCTTGGCCAGATGTACCGCGCCGCGAACCGCACCTCGAGTGCCACTAATTATAAAGACCGTCTATTTCAGTCAAACGATCGCGATTAAATATAGGCAGGTTCCTCTTAGGGCTGGGACTATTTGTCGAATTATTTGGTATTCGAATATTCGAATACTTCAGTTGCTCAATTATTTGGCGAATATAATTCGAATACCCAAGTATTCGAATACTATTCGAATATTTAAGCATTCGAATACTATTCGAATATTTAAGTATTCGAATATTGACGTATTCGAATAGTGATGTATTCGAATACTATTCGAATAGTGATGTATTCGAATATTATTCGAATACTGATGTATTCGAATAGTATAGTGTGAATTATAAATCAAGTTCTTTAGGTTAATTTTTTTTCTACAAGCTTTTATTTAGTTTTAATTGTGATTTCGTTAGTTTGTCAGGGTGAAATCTTGTAAGCTAATTTTGACCCATTATATTTAGTCATATGAGGGAATTCATCTCAGGCAGTCATCTGGGCCGGTATCAAAATTATTGATTCCTTTTTAGTACATTTTAATAAAAGCTTGTTCTTAAAAAAAATCACTATAAAATATTTCATGCTTTTTAGTGAAAATATTGTACTGTCATCGGAACTACGTATGTGTGCAAAGTTTCAAGCCGATCGGAAATGTTGAAGTGTGTCCAAATTAGCTTACAAGACTTAACCCTGACAAACTAACGAAATCACAATTAAAACTAAATAAAAGCTTGTAGAAAAAAAATGAACCTAAAGAACTTGATTTATAATTCACACCATACTATTCGAATACATCGATATTCGAATTTTATTCGTAGCATTCGAATACTTGTAAATTATTCGAATATTAAATTATTCGAATAATCCCAGCCCTAGTTCCTCTCCCGGTCCGCCACCTTTGGTTATCCCTTGAGATAACGTTTTCCCATGGTTTCCACCCTAGATAAATCTACGAACAGCGTGGCATTATCCTCGAAGCAAGCGCGACGCGGCGAAAGGAGAATTTGTCGAAAGAAAGGGATTTTCCTCGGGGGGCCAACCGCTAGCTTAAACATCGACGAGAATGATTCTTATGGTAATGGGCGATAGGTTGAAGAATGTCGAGCATACACGGGGCCGAGAGAAAAGAGGAGTAAAGAGAAGAGAGGCGACCAGCTGACAATGGGAAGAGAGAAAACGTTACGGTTGGTCGCGCTTCGCTAGCCAAGGGTTAACGCGTTCGCTTTTATTTACACCTGGCGCGGTAAGGTACGCGTACACCTTACTTGTCTAGCGAAAGCGCCCACGCGCCCTCTCGACCCCTCCACCATACCAATCGTCCATAGTCTATATATGCATTTCCGTTCTTTCCGCGGTTATCACGGAACTACGCGGGGCAAGTTTGCCAGCGTAATTGGCAGCGAGCGATGATCGTTGCGAATCGATTACAGTATTAGACTATGGGAACTGTGTTCACGTGCCCTTTTTGATTCGCCACCGAGGCCTAGGCAAACTTTCAGTCGACTTACGTGCAGCTATATCGCGGCCAGTTACAACCAGGGAGATATAAATAGGCGGCGTCAGTCGGCCGAATCCAGGAAAAGTTGGCGGTGGCTGGGCCAGTGACTTGCAGCGGAACCGAGCCTCCGTTCTACCTATCCTCTCGCTCATCCTAATCGCGACTACCTAGCCCTATCGTCCTCCGCTTGGAATTCTAGAAGCCAACTCGCCGGCTGGCCTGACCTCGCCTCTTAATTCCGAGCGCAGCGTGTGAACTTTCGACCAGAGATTGACGAGGCACGCTAACGAGGCGTTCGCTCCGAATTTTTCAAACTCGTCGAGTGCTCGATGCACTCGAGCACTCCGGCACCGACGATTCCCAACGATCAAGGGACTTCTTTGTTCCATCGACGAACGACCGCGAGCGTCTTCGCGGCAGTCGCCAAGTCCCATCCACGACTACCACAAAAGCTGACTGTAATCTGTTATCGCGCTGTGACGATCGATTCGATATTAATGCGGTTACTCTGCCCGCGATAGGATCTACTCTGTCATTAAATCGAGTCGTTGTGTTGGTGATGATGGCCGGTTTCCTCCGATTTCCGCGCAATTCAAATGGAACAAGTAGCAGAATCGATATCTGCCCTCGCAAAAGTCAATTCCGTGCTGGTAACTCGATCGGAGATTAATTATTGGCAAGCTCCTTAAAAATACCTGTCGGGAAAATGTTTCGCCGCGATCTGCCGGTGGTCGCTATCGACCTGCCACTTTTACCATCGTTCGGCCCCGGTGTTATCGCGGGATCGGATGCAATGCGTGTCCAAGAGACACGTGAAAACAAAGAAACACGGGGAAACTCGATGGTACATACGTGTAGGTACTCCGAGCACGCGGGACGAGCTAAACCCTCTTGCCACTGACACTATACGCGAATACGCATGCAATATGCATAAACCGTGCTAGTTTGCGGCCAGTAGCATGCATAGCTGGATAAAATAATCGTTCGCCGAAGCGGGAATAAATATAAATTTCTCCCAACAATTTCATTTTCTCCTGCATCGACTCCGGTCGTGGGCAAATAAATCTGCATAGACGAAATAGAATAATCAATTATGCGAGGTAAAGGTACCAGTAGTTGGTCAATTTTCAGAGAAGCCTGTCAAATAAGGTTTTTAGAAGTGACGATCTCTTGAGAACAGCGCGGTTGACGTGCCAAGCCATCTACTTACAGACTTTAAAACGCAAACTTTAAAACACTCAAGTGTGAATTATGAATAGCATTGGCGAACGTTTAGTTTCATCAAGATGAGTAGTGCGTTCCTACATCGTTGCTTCCTTAAAGATGTTGTTAATAACAAGTGTATGGTTCAGGCGAAAGAAATCGTAAGATATTAACTCTTTACAACTGAACACTTCACTTCTTAAACTCGCATAGTGTTTTCTCACAAGTTCTTTAAATTTCTTTACCATTTATAGTGTAGGAACCCACGTGGTCCCTAATCATTTTAAAAGTACACAACGTAAAACATAAATTATTAATTCTAATTCACTTTCATTCTCAAGGATTGTCAACTTCTGAAACAGTTAAGGAATTTTGAAAAATGGTTTTAAATTTCTTATAACAAAAGATTTTTAAAAAATCGTTCTCATTATATAATTTAGAAAGCTTAAGAGATATTTTTCGACATCGATTCTCACTATTTAACGACAGAGCAAGTAGTTATGTACTTACTATTGTTTACGCGAAGGATTTCTCTTAACTGGTCAATTACTGGTACCTTTACCTTATCTACAATGTAAACAACAACCTTCCTCGGCTAAATGAACTGTTCCCGGGTACCAGGAACTCGGTGGAACGCGCTGTTTCCCGGAAATGCTCGCCGAGATTAAGATTGCAAGCAGAAGTTGAATTAGCGGACCCGGCGAATGAATGAATGATGCGGAAAATTTTCTCAATGGGTAATCGCTTGACACTCGCTACGGCCCAAACACTACTGGTGAGGAATGTCGCCAACGTTGCACAAATATGTATGAATGAATCTAATGCGAAAGGTCTGTACGGAGTCGATGGTTTCGCTACACGTGGGACACTCGCATGCATAATTGACCCTCGTCTCTTGAAACGCCCCGTGCAACACACGTACGCCATAGACAATACAATAGGTACCTACATTATTCGTAACGGAGTGGCCTACCTTCGAACTGTTACGGGAATCTCATGTTCTCCAGAAGTAGTCACTGATGCCAGAGCACTTTCACTCAGGGTCAAGTTCACCCCGCGTATATTTCGATGAATCCTTTAGGTGCCGGTTCCCGTCGCGATCCGTCCAGCGTCACATTTTGATATCGCGCGCGTTTCCGACGCTGACGCCGACAACGTGTTTCCGTACTAGCCGCGCACTTGTCACGCGTCAACACTCACGCACCCAACGACGCGCCAACTGTAAATGACCGCGCAGCGAGATACGCGCGTTACGTTCACAGCGGTTGCAAAACATCCCAGAACGGTAGCCAATCAGGGAGCGGCCACGCGACCCAACGACCAATCGAATCACACGCGACCTTCCTCGCGCTCTGACTTACCGACCGAGCCTCCTGTCAACATATCATCTATGATATGTTTACTAGAATCGTGATAGGTATATCCTATACCTCGTCTGTGCTAGAATTGTAAATCGTAGGTTTCGGCACAGGTCCATTCTCGTCCGTGGTTTAGGGGACCGATGCCTTTTCTTTTAAAATATATATCCAGATATTGAGTTACCGACTGACGGTATATATTTGAATGAAATATTCCAAGGCGGGCTTTTGCGTTGAAATCAAATTAGCCTACCCTCCACGATTACGCTTTAATGCGTATATCGAGAGTTCTGCAAATAATTCGACTGAAATGGTAAGTAATATCACGGTTATTCTACGAGTGGAACTGTCAGATTTGTCACTGCTTTGTAAAGTATACTAAAATCGATTTTGATCAACTTTGCGTTAGGTACTTAGAAGTTGGGTCGCGTTTTGTTTAAAAACTACCTTGTATAGACCTCGGTTGTAGGTGATTGTTTTCTTGCGAAATGCGATCGATTAGATCGGCCTTACATTAATCACAGAGCGCACGAGCCGGAGAGTGGAATTAGAATAGGACGGAAGACGATTTGTTCCGCTGTTCCGCAGCCGTCTGTAGATATATGATATATGATAAAGGAAATAGTAGTATATAAGGTTGCGTGGTGGCATGCGCTCCGTGGTAGAATTATGGTGCAAGCTGTAGGCCGCGCGTTCGATGTGCTCGTGGTGACCGCACTCCTGACGCTGCTGTTCGTCGATCAAGTAAGAACGACGACGAGCAACTCAACTTCTAATGATGCAGCCCTCGTGTATCGCTGCAGCATGCTATAACCCCGTAGAATGTTAGCGCATATCTCGTGTACCAGTGTCTCCCTGTTCTATTCTGCTCGACTCTGCTCGAGTCTCGAGGTCGATCAATACGTCGGTTTTACGCACGGTTCGCCCGTGTCTAGACAATGAACCCTTGTTCGCAGTATTTCTCGTTCATGCGTAAGTTCTTTTCCATCATCATTTATTTCTTTACATAAAACCTCGAAACGCTGCCTTTATTTCCTCGAATTAGCCGTCGCACAGTACACGCTTTGTCGCGATAAAAACAACCCTTGATGGGGTATCAGAGTATCCGTGGAATTTTCCTATAGCAAACGTCATACTACTATTCTCTCATGATTCTTAAACTTTTAAATATTCGCATTCCACGCTTTTCTCACCCGACTGATCTATCCCGCAGGAAATATTAAATAACGCGTCGAAATCTTTTGCACGTAAAGCTTGCTTGCGATAGATCACAATTAAATTTCAATTGAATTTCATTTGGCTGAGTTTTACTTAACGATCGCTTCCTTTCTTGTTTTTCAAGGTATCTTCTAGGCTGTGCAATGGGGGGCATGTGTAAGTTTTCCAACGTACTTAATCGAACTTATTGTACAATATCTATTATGTACCTTTAGCACCCGTTTGTAAACTTTTAGCTGCTCTCCTCCAAAAGAGTGCTGTTCCTTCGGCTGTTGTTACGGCGTATTCCAATTGCACTCTACGTCAGACATGTTCAATTTCTTGATTTGGACTTACTGGTACTTATGGTCGGTGCATATGTTTCGAAAACGACGGATCTTCCATGGTGGTTAGATGTTTATTGTGTTTTTCATATTATGCAGGGCAGCGGTACTTGTAGGATTGGTTCTAGCAGCGGCGTGCGGCTGCTGGCTATGGAGACGTCATCGCACAGGCATGGCGGAGGATTGTTCCTCTTCTTCCGACAGAGCTTCCACAGGACCATGGTATCCGCCGCCGCATTACAGTTGCTGTAGTTCTTTTGTTCAAGCGCTGCCACCTCCGTACAACGAGGTATACATTTAGCTTTCGCTTGGCTTTCATAAATTCCAACGTCCTGACACGCTCGATGTTTAGGTTACATCCAAACCGGATCTATATCCATTGGTAATCGGATACAACGAGGGATCTGGCAAGGGGACTTCAGGATTTGTGATGCGTTACTTTAGATCGCTCTCGCACGCGAGCACGTTGGACTCCTTGAGCTCCAGTTTCATGTGCAATATGGTGAACGAGGCAAACACCATAATTCCACCACCATATTCCTGCAACAACAGCGTCGACGAGCTGTCCGCGGTAGAATGCGAGCGGATGGAAAACATGGATGTTGGGTCGGTTGTTTCATTGGCTAATCATAGGACAACATCTGACATATCGAGTTTAGCTGCTCAATCTCCGTGTTCACCACCGCGAGCTACTAGTCCCACGATAGAGTTACGTGAACTGCTAGACAAGATACAACAGCTACCACAGCTACCCAGTGGACATAGCACCGTTTTGCCTTCTTACCAGAATCGACCTCAAGTTTTGTGCACGACGAATGGAAACGGCTCTACGCAACGGCCTCTGAGTCCAGGAGACATTGTCGGCTCCTACAGAGCCAGACGGACACGAGGGAAAATGTACATGCCGCTAGGACTTCCAAGCTCGAAGAATAAAACGAGACGCTGGCTGTCGCGTTCAGCGCCGACGACGCCATCCGGCACAATGCCAATGTCCTTCCTGCCTGGGCAACATAGGGGATCTTCCGAGATGGACAACAACAATCAGCAAGTGGTTCCTCTGCTATCCGAACAAGACGAGACGGAGAACAATAACGTGGATCAGTTGAACGGTATCCCGTTGCTGTCCGAGCAAGAAGAAGACGGGCAAGAAACATGACGAATCGTCTAAGTTCGTTCGAAACGATCGAGCCGATTAAATGTTAAGAATTCGATTCCAGATATCGTCGACCCCGAGTAATCTATATATTTTTTAACGTGGCTGGTAAGCTCCTCGTCGCGGTTTTAAGCGAACAGAGATGTCCTGTATAAAGTTTGGCCAATTGATTTCGTCCAACAGAATGCAGATATCGGCTGTACTACTAGAAAAGAGAGACGTTCAAGATGCTGTGACTTAAATTTTCCTTCGTCTCGACAGTTAATACCACATAGCACTTTTACTTTTCTCTAGCGAGTCTTTTGAATCGGATCGATACGCGATAGAATGATAACCAGTTACAACGTACTCGTTAAGCTCTGCGGAATAGCTCGCAGTTAACTTACAGACACGATAAATACAAGAAGAATACAAACACACTCATAATATCACACAAATGTTAACGACGATAGATATTACGTAGACGTTACTGGAAGCCCGCTTATTTAAAGCTCGTTCGAAACGCGTGTTCGACACATCGAATCGAAATTTCCGTGCGAACGGTCATTGAAACGAAACGCAAGCCGTAAGTTAAGGAAAGGAGGAAATACTTAGTTGTTGCATCGATCTGTTTCAATTGTGAATTGTACACAGTAATACAGTGCCCATCCAAAAGCAGCCAGCCAGAAAGATGTTAAGGACAATATATATACGAGTAACAGTATCGCGCGTCCGTGTGTGAATGAGGCAGCAGCGACGTACATAGTATATAGACTACATATAGGAAGAAAAGTATTCGCGCGTCAACGTACAATATGAATTCCGTCGGGCGATAGAGAAGAAAGTATTCGTTGGGAACGGAAACGTATCGTAAGCACAACGATTACAGTGTCGTATAGGTAATTTTAACTTGACGATGCAAACGATCGATACATGTACTTGTATATTTAGAGAGGAGAATCTATACGAGACGCCGAACGACCGGAAGGGAATGAAATCTGCGGTGTCGCAACCATCCCCCCACCACCTCTACTCATAATCATAGGACTTAACGAACATTTGTTACGATTAAAATCATAGATTTTATTCTTAACGACGTAACGAGAAGCAGTCACTTTACTGTACCACGTCATTCGTCACGTACACACCATGTATTAACGTGTATTTTTTTATAAATCAAATAACGAAATAAAAGTCCAAGCTTTTACGAGATCATTGCACCGGTTACCGTATTTCCCGTTGTTGCTACTTCAATCGGCGATCTGCCTTATTAATAAAGATGCTGTAAATATCTTTATACTCTGCTAATGATCCTTTCTTATCCGGGGGACTACATATTTCTCCAAACGACGAAACTGCAACGCCTTCGATTTCATCGTTTTTTAAACGCGGACCAATTCCAAAGCGCGGGAAAGATACGAGAATCGATATTTCAAAAGCTGAAACGGGCAACCTAACCTGAAAAAACGAGCGCCGACTTAAAATGCGTCCTACTCGCTTAGAGACACGGTAACGTATTATTCCTAGATTGTAAAAGGGCCAGCAATGTCCGTAAGTATAAAAAGAAGCTCTCGGTAATAGAATATTGTTGGCGAGGAAATCGACAGTACCATCTCATTGATACGCTTCTTTTTGCAGACGGCGAAGCAGGTAAAGAATCGTTGTAGAATCGAGCTAACCTCCAAATTCTTCAATCCCTATATTTCTTGTAGCAGCAAAATGCCCATGGAGAGGCGAAAGAGAAAAAGAAGAAGGAGAGCATTCTTGATCTCTCGAAATATTTGGAAAAGAACATCAGGGTGAAGTTCGCTGGAGGAAGGGAAGCTGCGGGGATCCTCAAGGGGTACGATCCTCTTTTGAATTTGGTACTGGACAACACTACAGAATACCTCAGAGGTAATTTCGAAAACTTTTGAGTGCGTTGCGCCTCTTAAAGCATCGTTGCTAAAATCTGTACTTTGCCAGATCCTGACGATCCCTACAAACTGAACCAAGATACTCGAATGCTGGGTCTGGTCGTGTGCAGAGGTACGTCTGTAGTACTCATTTGTCCGGTAGATGGAATGGAATCTATCCTGAATCCATTTATACAGCAAGAAGGTTAATCAAAACCGTTTTCCCCACTATTCAACATTCTTTGCGCGAAAGCAAGATATTTAACGTTGTATGCTATCAAACTTATAGCAGATCATGCAACGTTTCAAACTGGAAATAGATGGTAACTTATTCTAAGTTGTAAACTGTGCGAACGGATACAGTAAATAAACATGATTTTTTTATAAAAATACAGATTTCAGTGCTTCGTTGAATAAATAAACTCGCTCTCACCGCCTCGACTACAGCTGGAATCTTTATAAAATAAACATGGCAGTGTGATTGTAGGATCCTACCTATGCGCATCACTCGGATCCAAACTCATTTCTCAGCCACGGGTACTCTTTGGGGCATTCGAAACACGTGTGCAAGTAACGATAAGACTTTAGTACTCTACTCGGTAATTTGCAGCTACTCGGCAAGTCGCATGCTATTTCGAATGGTTGGAATAGACGCGTGCCGCACTGCCATGGTCCGAAAGTCTTTATCGCGTTCAAGGACGTGGGCGTACGCATCCATTCGATCACCTGGTGGCTCGTAAGGAAGTAGACGTCGTCGAGTCGGAGCACGTCGTCCATGAATTTCTAAAAGATTCGACAGAAAGATAAATGTGACCGATCGCATCGGGATCAGGACTACGAGTGCGACTTACACTGAACGCGTAAAAGTACGATGGATTCTGAAACCAAGACGAGTGGAAATGCAGACCGAACGGGGCGCGGTTGTCGAGATAATGCCTCTTAAAATTCATCATCAGTATCCTGTACACGTCATCACCCGACAGCTCCGCGGAACAGGAGTCCATCCTCGGGCAGACGTATTCCTAACGCGATGCAAACCATTTGCTTTGTTTTACCAGGCTGCGCGCTAACAGTAGTTTCGGAAAGATGATATCGTACACAAGAATATTGCGTAACGCTTGGCTATGGTCACTTACACCTGCCAAAAGTTGATTTAGTACAAGTTCCCAGAGACCTGGGTACGCGCGGGTTGGGCAGAGTTGCTCGGTACCTACGCAATCGTGCGGTGCTCTGTAATCCAGGGTATACGGCCATACAGGTGTGCCAGAAAAGGGGGCCAGCATAGACGAGTCATAGACAAAGCCGAATTCCGACATCATTAGGAACTGCCGGTTCCAACCGACGCGTAGAAATGGTGCCCTTAAACCTGCCGTATCAAATACTTTCACTTCGTTATCCCAGAAACTAAAACAGGGATACTATTAAGAAAATTCTTCTTCACCCTTTATGTCCTTCAGTCTAACTCCACCGTATTTGTTAATAATATTCGCCACGCCAACCATCTCGTCGAACCAGTCTTCGATAGTGGCGTTTCTCGACCACCAGTCTTCGGGCCCACGATGCCTACGCAATTAGAGTGACTCGAGCGTTTGATAGTCCCTCGATGTTGATAGGTTTGTCAGAAAAAAATGATTGCTTACGTGACAGAGTGCGCGGCGATTTCGTGGCCAACGTTCCACAGGTACTGTACGTCTCTGTAGTTGGTATACTGATGGCTGACGTAGAAAGTTCCTCGAACAGGGCATCCGTTGGGATTCTTCCTATCATCTGAAAACATTTCTTCGAGCGAGAGAAGATATCAGAGAGACGACTTAATCGTGGGACCACGTGTACGAGGAAACGTTGCGTGTACGTTGCCCTTACTGGAATAGAGCTCGATATTATCCGCGTTCACGGCGCCGTCGAAGGTAATCGTTATCATTTGCGGGACCATTGACGCCGTCAGGTTACCAGGAACTCGCGTCCCGTCCTCGGAGCACCAGCAATTCGGCAACTGACAGTTCTTTGGATCGCAAGGCAACGCGCCGTTGGGATCGTTCCGAGCGTCTACAGATTCGTTGGATTTTTCGTTCTTACGATAATGGGTTAAGGGGGTATACCCGTTTGAACCCTCGGAAAATGTATACATTTTGTGGATTTTTTTACGAGTCAACGGTTTGATGCAGATTTACCGTTTTTTTTACTATCTTTACATAGTATTATGAACTACTAGAGAAAAAAGTTTCAGTTAAAAAACTATTGTTTTTGGGAAGTTATGCACACACATCCGAAAGTCTTTCGATTTTAGACAGCTAAACGGTGGCCCTGATAACAGCTGTATGCCGTGTCTGAAATCAAAAACCATAAAATTTTCTTATAAAGTATGTCAATAGCTATCGTCCAACGAAGGCTTTTTTTATTCCCATTCCCCGTTTATTATTTATAAAGAAAAAAGGTGGATTTTCCACTTAGAAAAATTTAACTTTACCTTTGATCTCTCACCATTTCTTTATTTTTCAAAATTTTCAAAATCGGCTTCGTTGGACGATAGCTATTGACGTACTTTATAAGAAAATTTTATGGTTTTTTATTTCAGACACGGCATACAGCTGTTTTCAGGGCCACCGTTTAACTGTCTAAAATCGAAAGACTTTCGGATGTGTATGCATAACTTTCCAAAAACAATAGTTTTTTAACTGAAACTTTTTTCTCGAGTAGTTCATAATACTATGTAAAGATAGTAAAAAAACGGGAAATCTGCATCAAACCGTTGACTTGTAAAAAAATCCACAAAATGTATACATTTTTCGAGGGTTCAAAAGGGTATACCCCCTTAAGAAACGGAAATATGAAGTCCACACGAGCATTCCTTACCGCACCAGCCTTCGTCAGAGCCATCGGGACAGTCGACGCTGCCGTCGCAGAAGTATGCAGCTGGGAAGCAAGTGCCATCGCCGCAAGCCAAATGCTTATCATCGCAGTCGCCGTTCTCGAAGAGCGGTCTCGGTGGTTGCGCCTCTGTAAAGCACTTGAGAAGTCTCGAATCACCATTCGATGTGAATGGACAACCGCAGCCCGCCAGATCAGAGGACAGCGGCGTGAATCCGTTCGCCTTTCAGCGAGTTTATCGATAAAATCGTCTACCTGAGGCGACGTCGCAGTTGTCCACGTTCGCCTTGAAGTCGCAGACCTGCCTGGAGACGTCGAACAGCAACCCTTGCGAGCACCTGAACTCGAACACCTCGTTGTCTGCGACAGAAGAGCGTTGGTGAAATTTACAAGTCGATCAACGTAATTCGGCTTTGTAATCGTGGCAATTACCTAAGCAGAGGTAATACTTGGCGCACTCTGCCGTGGACCAAACGTTGCGAGCTGGGGCGTTCGGGTTCCGATAGAATCTGTTGTCATCGATGCACGGAGTGTCCTCCGATTTTTCTTTCCCCCGCGACGTGCCCGCTGAAATACACAGAACTTGGATCGATCCACGAGTTACTGCCAAAGCTATCTTTATCGCGTTTCCGGCGAGCTAAGTAAGATAAACAGTTAAAGTCTACGCGGGCCGCATGGATCCAAGTCCGAGAAAAAGGAAATAGGATTCCTTGTCCGGTCGTGAATCCTATGCTCTGAAACTTTCACGATCCCTTTCGCACCACCGAAACGATCCAAGTGAAATCTCGTTGTTCCCCTTGACGTTTTCACTTGGACGCAAAAACGGAAGTGAAATTTCCGGCACGCATGGTGGTTCCGTCGCGGAAGTACCAGTGTCCCTCGAGACTCGGATGGTTTCCGGCTTTTCGAACGGTGGCTTTTAAAAGTGAGGAAGGATAGCACTGGGGACCCTTCAGACTTCAAACAGCACGCAATTATTGGAATTAATCGAGTGGAAACGAGTGGAATCGAGAACAGAGGAGAGGCTTGCGGCGTGGAACTCACTGGAGAAGGCGAGCGCGACGAGAGGCAGTAACGAGCACAGCTTCGATCTCATGTCGATTGGCCAGCGAAACGTTTCGTTTCTCGTTTCTCGTTCCTCGTCCGAGAGCTCGCACTTTCCAACTGACAACTCCCTCCAAAGCCGTGCCTTATATGATGAGTATTCGCTTTGCCTGACTATCTTCCGCGCCGGTTGTTTTCACTGACCGCCGATCGGGGAAATGTGGATCAACGATCGCCCACTGGACGCGCGATAAAAACTCGCGCTACCGCGGAAGAAAATGTTTCCCCCGTCGCGATTCCACTCGCGGAGAAGAACACGCAACCTTCGCGGCAACGGAATACAGGAGAGCAATAATTTCGAGACTTCAATTCCTATCGCGAAGGAGTGGTCGACACGATAGGGAAAAGGAATTCGCCTCGGCGTATTTAGTAGCTCAGGATTGCGTGCTCGCCTAGGATATTGGACCGCGTTGCTTGGATAATTATTAATCACGATACAGAGAGAACGCGAGCGGAAACTTCGCGTTCTTAAATCTTAGAGCGCAGACCATGGACAACCTTGTCCATTGGTAACAGCAGACAGAAGCAGAAAGAAAGTTCCATCTGTATCGTGGATAACGGAAAACGCAATATCGAACGCGTCGCGTGGAAATCTCGAGGTGTCTTCGACGCGCCAAACGAACGATGATGCAACCGTGTAAAATTGGTATTTTACAATAGATACCTCCGTCTCTGTTTAGCCGTTCTGTTCCCGATAAATGCGCGCGTGCTGGGAATTTCAGAAGGCCAGGGCTGCTGCGAACTGTAAAGCGCACGAGCATACGCGCGGAGTAATTTCGTCGACGGAGTTAATCCGTTCCAGATGACGATGACTAGCACGAATCCAAGATATATTTATAAAGTATTCCGCTTACGGTTCCGGTGAACCCTAACTTTGTGGTTGTCCCGTCGGCCTTCAGCTCATCGATATAGCCGAGCTTGTCGAGACCAATGTCAGGGACTTCGTCGCGCGAGAATAATCGTCGCCTGAGCAGAAATAAAAAAGCTACACCCATCTATGCTCGTGACGGTGAGGCGTCGACAGGCCGATTTAATTAACCAGCGTTAAAGAATGATTTACCTTGTCGAATCTAGATCACGACGAACGCATTTGCATAGGTCGAAGGCAGAGGCGCAGTTACTTTTGCGTTTCTCCTGTAATTACCGTTCTCTGCCAAGCGGCTGGCCAGAGTCAGCAGCTGAACGGCCATTAGCATTGTCGTCTGTTTCGTCGTTGGATTACCAACATTTTCGTATATCTGGAACGATAAAAGTTAGAATGAAATAGCTGAAGAATCATCGCGCACTCGCAGGCGTGAGAAGCGAAAAGTGAGAAGCACTCACCTAACGGCGATAATATTCGTGGGGGTTCGAGGCTCTAGTCTACTTTCGAGCACACGAGTGCCGAGTAAAAAGATAAATCGGCGTGGTGACAAATGGGCGTTGTTTCGAATCCGAAGCGTTTGAAATTAGAATATTCTGGTTGGAAGAACGAGCGTGCGTGGTGTCGATTAGCGGGGCTGACTCGTGGAAATAATTGCCAAGGACAGGCAACCCACAGTGTGACGGATCGCTACTCTAGCTGGACAAAAGTCATTTTGGTGACCATCATAAAATGTTTTAACTTTTAGTGCAAGTTATTCAAGAAGGTCTATATCGGCCGAAAATATATCTGTAATCTAATTTTATAAAACCTAATGACTTTCGGACTTGGTCAAAGTTAGTCGATTCGAAGATCTGTTTTACAAGATAATGTAGCCCTAATTTGAGTTCTACAAACAATTGTGTGTTCCAGATCCTATTGGTAATATATTTTTGTGCTTTATGTTGGAATTCTGTTCACAAGATATGTACTTTAAAATATAGTAGAATAATACTTCATTATTTCAGATTATAATTGTTTTTTAATACCTTAACGTCATAGAAAAAGTTTACGAATTGCGTCGATGTATTTCATTCTTTACGTAAACCTACAAAATGCTGTTGGTACCCGTTGGTCTTCTTTCAAATACCATTGTATTGGCCAATTCATTACCTACAAAATAAGCCATATTTTGGCTGCCGATGGTCAAAATATTTCGATTTTTAGCAAGCAACGTCTGGTGGCTTTGTACGGAATACGCAGCACGGCCAATGCACCTTGACACCTTGATTACATTATGTCGATGAATTCGGATGCGTTATCTGATGCTAAAATGTATACAAGCTTCTCCGATCCTATACTTTGTATACTGATTGAATAAACGCATATTACTCTCAAGACAACACTCAGTTATAATTTATATTCAATTACAAATAGCTTAGAATATGTTGTTTAATTAACGAAAATAGATTTATTTTTATAAAAATGTAATTATTATTCATATTTGATAGCATAGTAATCATTTCAACTGATAAATGTAATGAAATCGTCCATTTCGAATTTTGTCCAGCTAGATTGGCGATCCGTCACACTGTGCAACCCTCCTCGGTTGTATGTCCATGCCCGAGCAACTTGTGCTTTGAAACTCTTGAAATGCCCCTCCGGCAAACGGGAACACCTTGGCTTTGACATAATTGCACCATTTCCTCGGAGGACCGAGTCGATTTTCATCCAATTAACTTTAACGACGCACGAAACGCGACGGTCGCGTCAACGGGATTCGAGTTTTTGCCAGTCAATTAACCGTAAAGTCGGGTCTGAAAGGCAAAGGGGGAAAGATCGCGGGCCGAGTAGTTGGGCCAACCGCCTGAATGAAAAGAGAGGAACGAGAGATGCTGGCCGATGAAAGAAAGTCAGCGAAAGCGAATCGCTTTGAGGCGGGCTCGGTGACACCGTCACCACCTGAGCCCCTTCCTCGTGTCCTTCCTTCAGAGGGGGTACTCTAAACTTAGCCACGATCCACGACTCGAGGAGACTTGACTCTCGCGTCGAGTTCAGTGCGAAACAGTGCGAAACCACCATCCTCTCGAGCCACTTTCTCTCTCTCTCTCTCTCTCTCTCTGTTTCGGCGGGGACCTTCAGTTGACTCAGACTTTTCCCTCCAAGCTCGAAGCCACAGACGCGACAGCTCCGTGGCCCGATCATCTTCGCGTCGCTGTTCATTTCAGCAGGCAAGGAAAGGAGAAGCGCTAGGAAATAGAAAAGGGATAGCACCGTGAACGGGACGAGTGTAACAGGAGGACTGGTTGATTTGTTAGAAATATACCTCTCGGAGGAATGGCGTACAGCTGGGACAACCGAGTGGATTTCATTGTAAGGTTCCTCTACGGTTAGTACGCGGCCATTCCTGGTGCGAAACACGCGTGTGATGCTGCTTTTCAGGATCCACGTGCGTGTATGTAGCCTGGCAGTTGCGCGGGTAATCTTATTGCCGCTATTCCGAGCTCAAACTATGACGTGAGTATTGCAATGCTATCGCTGAGAATGAGTAACAAGCCTATCGATCTTCGTGTACTTAAGTACTTTCACGAGGAGCCCTCAGATCTGTACGGCAGCTTCCCGTTCTTTCGACACGTTCCGTAGATATTGTGGCAGCGTAGAAGAATCCCCCTGAAAGTCCAAGTTTCTAGGTGCTAACAAGTTGCTGTGTGTGTACAGACTAAAAATTAAAACGAAACCGCTTTGTAGCAGAGCTTCGAGGGCGATGGGACGGAAAACGGTTCTCTTGGCGCTCGAGAGTGTCATACTTGTTTAGGATTTAGGTTGACTTCAAAGTATACCACGCGTTCGTTCCAACAGTTGCAATTGGTCCATGCCAAATTTAAGCTTGGCTCTAATTTCTTTCATGGAACATTCTGCCGGCCTTTCTCATCGTCGCAAGTATTACGCGCTCTCAATTATTCGCGAATATTTACTCGCGTAAATATACCAGCACGTTCTCGTTCCACGCTAAAAGAGCAAGACGGTTATTTTGAAATTTTCTCGATCAATCGGGAATCGATGAGATACATACGCGCCCTCGATCGTTCAAAAAAGTAAAAATACAATACCCGCGCTTTGAATTATATCGGTATACCTACTCAGGGGTCGTGTACATTGTGACGAGTGCCGATCTCTGCCAGAAACTCAAGTATTTGGAGCACATCCAGCCGTGTAATGACAAAAATCTCCTTTAGAGATATAATAAATTGGCACGAACCGATCGATTAACCGCCCCCAACCCAATTACACGCATACTGCTTTCACATTTTCCGCAACTGCGTCAACAGATCCACTCAGGATCGCGCGATTAAACGATATTTACCATATTTAGACACAGACAACAATGGCATCCTGGAGAAGCACGATTTCGAATGCATGGCGCTGAAAATGACTTTGATCGAGGGAAAGGGAGAATTCAGTTACGGTCGTTACCAGGAGAA
Organism: Andrena chrysosceles; assembly: GCA_963855975.1. Lineage (NCBI taxonomy): Eukaryota > Metazoa > Arthropoda > Insecta > Hymenoptera > Andrenidae > Andrena > Andrena chrysosceles. The sequence continues at coordinate 13,737,556 of OY979769.1, read as the reverse complement.
CATACATATCATGCTCTCGCTGTGGGAAGAGATCGCGGAACTGGCGGACTTCAATAAGGTAGATTCTCGCGAGGAGACATTTTACTCGCAAAGTGTTGGCCCTTCGCATTGGTCTCTCATCTAGGACGGCTAATTTGTTGTGTACAGGACGGTATCGTGACCATCGAGGAGTTTAAAGAAGCTGTGCAGAGAAGCTGCGTTGGCCGACAGTATCGAGACTTTCCACAAGCGATGAAGATGTTCATCGATAGTCATTTCAAGATAGTAGACTTGAACGGTAACGAGCGACTACTGGCTCCGCGTGTTGCGTTTTACTAACGGGGTCTTATCGTTTTCAGACGACGGTGTGATCGCTGCCGACGAGTTCCGCTATAATTGCGTGTCGAGGATCCCCGTGGACAACGTAAACATCCTAGACGAAGCCTACCAAAACCTCCTCAACGTAAGATGGTCGTGCTTTGAATGGTTTTGACGGCTGAACAATCTAAAGAGCGCGCGATCCGATTTACCATGCAACCTTTCTGCAGTAACGAGTACTAAACATAGAATCGCTTTGACCTTAAACGCGACAAGACAATGCACTGTTCTTCGACATGTTCCGGACGGTAATGAACGATTTCCCGAGTAATTCGTAAACGACAAGCGGTAAGAAGTAATTCCGAATTCGACGCAAGGAACAATAGTTTGACTACGTGCCAACTTCGGTGGCTGTGTTTTACGTCCGCCAGTCAACAGAAACATGCACTAGCAACTAAAAATGTTTGTGGATCACGCTGCCACTTAACTGTGCTTTTAATATAAACTGACATTCGCGTAACCCGTGGTAATTTACGTTTTCGCAGAAGCCCAGACTCTGCTTCCTCCCGTTCTCGTTTCTCGCGTATTCCTTTAGCTAAATGGATTTCTCTGCTCGCAGGACGACGACAGGAGACGCGGTGGATTGACTCTGTCGCGCTACCAAGAATTGTACGCGCAATTCCTCGGTAATCCGGACGAGACTTGCCAAGCGGTTCACTTATTCGGGCCCCTGCACGCTATGGGCTAACTTTGCCTCGCTCCGAAGCAATCCTCGTTATCCACGTACAAAAGACAATCCTACTCTATTTAATATAAACATAATTATTTAATTTCTGTAAGGAGACGGTGCAATAAATCGCATATTTTACTGTACAAATTGAGCGTTAATTCGCTAGTCCTCGTGACTTCCTTCTCGTTCGGAGGCTTAGAAACGCGGACGCGCTCCGTTTTCGTAAGCACTCGCGACGGAATAGGATTTTGCTAGTTTGGCAGGTGCGCGCATTTACGAGCACGTGTTTGGCAGAAGCAGCGCCGTGCTAGCATTCTGCTCTCGCACACTTGGTACTCCAACGCCCCGACTCGTAAATAACCATGTAAAAGATACACAACACGCATGTACACATGTATATATCGTATAAACAGAAAAAAAGTTTATTCGTATTACGTGTTTAACACGGTTTCGCGTTGTTCGGACACCTCTTTGGTAGTATCGCCGTGCTCTGCCTCCTTTCGCGAAATTTAATACTGAAATTACTATAGCGATATGTAGTAGTAGTATACGACGACACTCCATACTAATTTTACGTATTCTCGTTGCCGAACCCCGGCACTTTTTATTTCAACGTTCACAGGAACTCTTCTCCCACCATTTACACTTGTAGAGCATACTGTTGCATCGCTCGAGAACTCAGCCACTCGCACGCGCGAAGGACCGTTTCGCGAGTTCTCTTCTCAGCCGCGCGCGCAGCCTGACAACGATCGCTAACGCGGCGTCTAAGAATTTCAACTAGCGAACTTTCTCTTTCTCTTTCGTCTGCTGTCGCGATATACAAATCATTCATTCGTGTACAAAGAATTTTACAAAACGCGCGTATGAGGCATCGAACTCGCGACAGGCAAAGCGTGTTCGCGTCTACGTTCACAAAACAGGCAGATTTTTTACCAATCTTCCACTCGGCTTGATTTCGCACGAAAAATGAAAACAATACTGTTCGAATTAAGTTGCAGGCATTATGAGCAGAAGCATCACGCTTCTCACGAGACACATTTACACCGACGAAGCGAGCGACAGAAATTAAACGCTATACATCCCCTCACCTTTCAACTCCCAGCGATTAGGCTAACTACCGTTTTTCCCCCATTTTCCCCTTAATCATGATCACCTAAAGTCTCTAGACAGAGCGTGAGAATAGTAGAACGTTGGGAACCGAGCAGTAACTACTATATTTTTTCCTTTGAAAGCGACAATCCGCCTTCGCTTTCGTCCTGAACACATGGATCTTTGTTGTCACTCGGTCCACCTTCAACTCATCCAACAGGACCAATAGGACCGTGGACAGTAGATAATGAATCGTTCAAAACATCTCTGGATTATATGAAAAGATAAAAAAAGAAATGGTTCCCGGACTTTTTCTCTCGCGTAACAACCTGTGTCTGAAATGTGTTGCTAATCACCGACCATATATATTAGGAATATTATCCTTTGTACATCATGAAAAAATAGTAGAATTCCAGGAAAAATTCTGTGCTCCGATATCGATGCCGCACTACATAATTTCATGCGCAATTTGTAGACTCGTACAACATAAATGCGGAAACAGATTTGTTGCTTTATCTCGACTAAGGACGGTTAATACTCGTTTGGACAAGCTTCCAAATTCATGTTGTACGAAAGATTTCGCAATGACAATCCTGAATGCGGATGTCCTAAACACTTTGATAGCATCGTAACGGCGATTAGATTAAATCCCATTATCTTCGACGTAACTTTGATGCCGAGCCTTGATAACACATCGCAGGTGTATCGTAGCCGCACCGCTGAACGGGCAATATAAAAGTCACCTGACGTCACCGATAACGAATACTGAATTCTTCCTACGAGACCAATAAAATGCATGCGCGTCGATAAAGCATGACAAAAATGCAAATACACTTCCTGTTCGCCCAAGCAACATACATTATACATTCTTCCTTGAAAAAAAACAAAAATATATATATCGGATTAGCAAATGAATGTTCCTTAACAATAAATTATTACTTATCTCTTGGCACACTCGATCGACTGGACCGATCGTGCCACCTTAAAACCTACAACCAAAATACAATTCGTAAAGCTTCAGCGGTAGAATAATATTAAATTAAGAGACTATTTCTCCACAAATAAATATTCTAAAACGCAATTAATATTCGCAATAATATTGATGACGATAAAAAGAAGGAGAAGAATAACATATGAAATTCTCTTCCTACCTAAAGAAAAGTACCAGGCACGAACTTCATAGTTCACATCGATCTCGTAATTTCCTCGAGAATCCGTTCAGCCTATTCGATATTTTTAAAAGAATTTCATCACCCGCGGTATACCCTTATAGGGCGACGATGTAGATCGTAGTATGTGCCGTACCGGGCAAACTTACTTTCAGTCTCACTAAGTACAAAAGTTGCGCTGTACGCTTAACATTCGGATGATCAATGCTACAAGGTCACATGATGATGTATCGCATCTATGGAGTTCACACTGGCGTAGGAAGTGGTTGGGTACTGATTGCTGTCATTTTCGAGTAAAGGAGAGTCAGGCCCGCGTTCTTCGCTCCTAAACTCGTTTCTAAGCCTGCTGGCACGCTGACGGGCTCTCCAACGCCCACGGCGCGACATCACGCCTGCAAATTAGAACACAATATGTCTTCTTAAATTACACGCTTGCAATTTATGTCTCGACTCTTGCCACAAACTAGAATCATCTAAGTAAACACATCGTGCGCCACAGCCAAATTATATAGAATAGTGCTTGGAAGGCAGACACAGAGACGACGACACGTTCAAAAAAGGAAGAGGGGTTTTTGCTTCGTTTTACCAATTGGCAATTATCTTTTTCCATATCCCTTTTTTTAACAATGTATACGTAACCAAGCTATTGTACAAACAGCGGCCCACTAACCACAAGAGCACGTATAAAATACAGAAGGTTGGAAGAGCAGTGTCGCAACTAGCAAAGGAAAAAGAATGATCTTGACCAGGAGGAATGTTTTTTACGGTAATATGCATATCCCATCCCACACTCATCAACATATACAATTCCATTGTAATGTGCAACCTTCGCTTTTAAAGCGGTGTGATAAGGATGGATAGTATTACGAAATGAAGTTTGAACGAATGTTTGAAAATGGAAATACCTGCAGTGTATTTGAGCGTGTGCGATGAAAGGAGATTCCATTGGGTGTGTTGACATTAATTATACAAGGCCCGTTTCTACTATGTACATTACCATTAATTAGATATCTCGGTGGTCGGTCGGTGGACTTTGGTTCGGAGCGGTTTGTTGTAGAAGAGAAGCAATGTAGAATGTATCGGAAAGCCGAACGGGGGGAAAGGTATGTGTTGTCACAGGTCACGACACAGAAGAAGAGAGAGTGTAGAAAATGTGGGTTTCCTGCGTACCTATCTTTCGTATTCGAGCACTCTGAAGGTAGGTGTACTTGTGGTGGGTGTGGGAGGAGAATTGAGTTTGCTTACACGATGATTCAAGGAAGTCTCCTGCACGTTGTCCAGATTTCCCTGCATCGCTCTCTTGTGATTCGCCAGCTTCTCTCTGTTCATTGGTGTGCCTAGAACCACCAGCAGCCATGACGAAGTTTGTTCGACTCTTTACTGTAGCCTGATTTAGGTCGTTAATACTTGGGGTACAAAGTTACGAGGATAGAAACGAGTACAAACGTCAACAGCGAAGGAAACACACAACAGTCACTTAAACATTTCACTGTAAAGGTATGTGAAGATCAGATTCATTTACTACCCCGATGCTCGAGCAACACTGGCGTCTTTTAATAAACGAATCGACAATCAGTCGGTTCAGGTGGCAGTGGAATGTGATTCGTCTAAACATCTACCGTTCCTCAATATTGTGAGTAACAAGTCTTACCGATATAACTGAGTAATACTGGCAGGAATATCAAGCCATGGGCGGCGCCGAACAGTACAATACCCAGGTACATCCTGAAGTAGAATACCTGAAAATATGCGGCATAAAAACGTTATTCGAAAACCAAACAGAACGATATAAATGCGAGCGTGATCCGTTTAAACAGTACCTTGAAGATCTGACTTTTGGCGAAACCAAGTACCACGATTCCGCCGAATTTCGTTAGAGTGATACCGCTAAAAATGGAGCTTCCCATGTTCGTCAATGCGTCGGCGACTCGCTCGACTCTCGTTGGTTTCACCGACACGGAGAAGGAGTGCACTAGATGGCTACAAAATTCGACAGCAATTCCTACGGCCTGCGGGACCAAACGAATTACTTATTTTCCCAGTAATGCTTTACGTCGAGAATATTCAAGTATTCCTGTATTTACCATAACAAGATTGACCAACGACACTGCGTTTAACGTGATATGCCACCAATACATCAAACCACCGATATTGACGACAATCATCGCAATGGTGATTATAACGACGACGGAGGAGAATATGTCCAGACCCATCAAGAAGAAAGTTACCACGAAAATAGCGAACATAGATATTCCTATGCTGTACAAAGTGTCGGGCCACATGGTTAAGTACTGCTCGTAGAACACGTAGAACACGCTGTACGGGAAAACTTCGACGGTTGTAGTATCGCCGATGCTTCTCAAGTGATTGTTAATCGTATCTGTTATATTCGCCGACACAGCCCTGGCAGCTCTCATGGACTCGTAGTAATCGGCGGACGATTTCAGAATGCTATGATACGCCATGAAGTAGGACGCGCCGACTTTGGACAGTCCTGTCTTGGGATCGGTGACATAATTCACGCCGTGGCCGTAAGCGGCATGACCCGCTTTGGCGCACGTGTCATCCGGATTGTCTTGCAAGAAAAATGACACGTATCTGTCGAACTCCGATGGTATTGGCCGATCGAAATTATTCCTCGTGATATTGCACGGGGCGCAGCGATTCGAGAACTCTGAAAGTTGTAATCGTTAAATGATCGTGCATTATCTTAGCTTGGTCGTGTAATAAAGTATTTGTCGTACCTGCGTGCGGGCAGAAGGAGCTGTTTGAGACAAAGTATTTACAACAAGTAGACAGTTCTGACCAATCGATGTAATCGTCTAGCCATGACGATGCAGGTTTTGCGATGTACGTCCTAACAACGGCGGTATTGCATTAGATACTTCCTCTGCGATTCAATATAATTAAGACATGGGTTTTCGGCACTACTTACCTATTAGATTGCTTCGATGCTATGAATATTTGAGTAGACACCGAATCACTGTTACAGAATTGACCGCCGCACACAAGATTCTGCATTCCGGTGTCCGAGTAATTTAAGCCATCTTTTACGACAAAATACATCGGGGGTCCGATTGATAGGTAGCTATTTAAAAACTGGAGGAAAATGGAGATCGTTGAGAGGATACCTTGCTCGATTAATCTTTACTTACCGCCAACGGATTAGCTACTTACTTTGAAGTATTTCAAAACGAAACTATCTTCTGGCATGGAGAGTTCTTGATCCAGGCCGATTTCTATGTGCGGAACAACGGCGATGCTCGAGCAGAGCCAGCCGAAGAAGACTATCATAACGACTGCGCGCACCCACTTCTTCAGTAACAACGGAACATAAGCAACTTTGAAGATCTTGTATAAAATTCCATTCACCGCTTCCTCCCCGTTGTCTTTCTTCGATCCATGAACGAAGCAGCATATGTCGAGTCTGTTGTTCTGAGATCATACGACACCGATTATAGTAATGAAATCGTCCCGCGCAATTAAGCGGTCAATGTTATCGAACTACGTACTGCTTGGCGAACGGTGTCTAGCGCCAGTAGGCTGACGAAACATGTTACTTGAAGTATAAAGTCTACTAGCAGTGCCATGCCGGCGTAGAGAGCGAAAGCTTTAACAGCAGGCATGTCGGACAGTCCACCTAGATAGATAAATCATTCTGAGAATTCTTAAACAAACGTTCTTCCCTGAAAGTTTCACGCGAATGATTTCTTTGAAAACCTACCGAGGAAAAAGCAGCAACTTTCTGACACACTCGTGAGCAACATGCTCGGTCCCACTTGGCCGAGCGTACGCCCGATATGTTCAGGTATCGATTCATTTGGTCGGCGACCTTCTCTTTGATGAGTTTGGACCAGAATGAAAATGTTGTCAACCCCGACGGCGAGGACGAGGAACGGTATGACTTCAATAATAATCAGCGTGGCGGGGAGGCCAATGAAACCGAACAGGCCAACGGAACAAACAACGGAAGCCAGTACGATGAGTACGCCGCCAAGGCCGAGGGTAATTTTAGAATCGATCTAAAATTGAAGTCAACACGTGAACATTAACTGCGCAGTAATAGAAAAAGCATAACACGCATATGAGATCGAACGTGTTCGAAGCTTTCTTTGATCGTTCTGATTCGTACCAAGAGCCGACTGCATGTCCTCATCTGGCCGAGAGATATGGCGATATATGCGAACATTATAATGTACGATACGAGGATGGTCAAGACATCCGATTGGGACTCGCGGTTTAATTCATCCTCGATCGACCGTTCTGAAGTGAAAGCAACATCCATGAACGCCGGCTTCTGCGTCGATGTCCAATTTTGCATGAATTCAACGTAACTGAAATCGCGAGAGCAATGAAGCAGCTAATAATAATTGAACGATGCCTTCTCGAGTGTATCGTTAGTTATATTCTGCACCAACCTCTTTTCCCACTCCATTGCTGGATGAAGTTTAGACTTGTCATGATAATTGTTTACTAGTATCGTCAGAATTATAGCTGTGGCTTTCTCGTAGGAAGGATTATGGAGATCCTGCCCGGGAGATAAGAAGCCGCCAACCGCGACCGCTGGTTCTACTGGCCCACCGTAAGGCGCCAGGCATTCGGGATTGTACGCGTTTCTAAAATCGAAGTCCAATGAGTACGTTTCTCTCGAGTTGCGCGAGACTCGTGTACTTACTGTGAACAAACTCTGAAGTGATCTAGATAATTTACTGTGTAATTGCCGTCAGGGGTGGACATATCAAAATTCTCCATACTATCTTGCCAGTATCCCCAAATACTTTGGATAACGCATTGCGAAACTGTTGGCGGGCCAGTGAAAGAATTAGTCAACGGAGCGAAACATATGTCCGCTAAAGTATAATTGTTCGGGGTAATTATTTGCTTAATTCCCTCCTGCAGCTTGAAGATAGTTTTCAAGAAGGTGTCATTAAACACGGCACCAAATGTTATTGGGCCGTTCGATGTGTTATGCACGATCTGGAGAAGGTTTTAAAGTTCTTACACCCTGTTTAATTAATAACTCTGTTCCATAGAAGAGTAAACTTACCTTTGGCATGCCTACTGACGTTATGATTATCTGTTCGGTTCTATAGAACGGCTCGAAATGCTCATCGAAGTACTTCCTTTCGATTCGTGATCGAGATTCAGGGGCAGCCCATAATTCCACCGGGTCCGTAGTCACGTGGATATATTTTATTCCATGCCCCAAGGCGATGATGAATAAGAAACCAAAGAACAGAACGAACCACGGCCGTGAAGCGCATGCTGGAAGAAATTCGAAACTTGTGATAACGCGAAACTGCTGAAGCCATGAGTAATATTACAGAGAACTGCTGGTTCTAGTACCTGTGCCCCACCAACAAAAGAATTCTCCTAACAGTTTATCCGTACCAGCGCCTAATCTTTCGATAAAGGTAGACCGCTGTTCGTCGTCGAATCCGCTCGGCAAGTCATCTGCAGATATCACACCTATAAAAGTTTCTATGTTACGAACACGGGAATAATATGTATACGACCAAAAGGTGCCGTAGCAAATGAAATAAGTTGTAGAAGGTGCGTTGTAAACAAGTACACAAAGCATCCCTGGGTTCACGTTATACAGAACAGCTTAATACGAAGAATCACCTTATATAAAAAAGCTGCAAGAAAATGTTTGAGATAGCATATAAATTCTATAATAAAGCAGTTTACCGTCTTTTAATTAATGTCCAGTGATTAAAGACGTATTTAATTGATTTTACAAGCACAGAGATAACGTACATACACTTATTCTTTTGGCTAAGCTTTATAAAAAAAAATAAGAAAATAAAAATATGCTAGTAGTCACAATGCTTTGCGTGCTTTTCTACAGAAAGTGCAATATTAATGTCGCGAAATGTATGATCTTAATAGATACTGCATGTACCTTAAATGAAATGCTTGTAATACTTTACAACAGTAATATATCGTATCCCTACTATATTTCGTAAATCAATTTATGTATTTTCTCTTAAAATATATTATTTAAACGCGCTGTTTCCGAAGATCGTTTGTTATTTTGCATGCGAGATATAAGGGTGTGGTATTTGGTTTAAATAAGCGAGCAAGCATAAATGATAAAGGTGACGAAGCACGAGGAAATTGAATTACACAGAAAAAATTAATCAATTAAGGGACAAGCACAAGTCGACATATTGAAGATACAGTTGGTAGGAACCTACTGGAACGCTTGGATTGAAGTGGGCTGTCTTCCTGGTCTGCGGCGAGGGCAATACGAGCACCATCTCCTTCGTTGTGTAACCCCGCGGCTAGGCGTCTACCCACCTGCCTTCCTACCTCCTCCCCTCGTGCGACTATACATATATGCACACCATACATACAACCGATGATTTTCAATCAACTCTATTCTCATCGTATCCAATCTCATTAGTGATTATGAAAACAGGAAAATATACAAAGTCGAATTTCTTACTTGTCGATTACTAGTAGGTAAAATAATTATTGGGAGCTGCAATGATGTTAATCTTATGACTGCTTTCCAACACTTTTAACAGCAATTGTGTACCATCAAATGAGGAGAGAAAAACCAAACGTGTATTGTCAAACCAGGTACGGTGCAGGATTTGTGAAATTAATTCTTCAACCACAACCAAAGGACGAAAGTGTATAGAAATAACACAAAAGTAAAAACCATCCTATATCCATGGAAGTATGTTAATGGCATGGATCGGAGATTAAGGTAATTTGTATTAAGGGGTCTCCCTACTTTGACGGCCTGAAAAGGAGCGCGATATTTCGGATTTTTTTATGAGAAACCCTCAAATTATATTAATTGACAACTTTATGCCTATATCTGTATACATTTAGGCAACATTTTAAAAAAACTTAATTTAAAAAACGGTACCTGAACCTTTAAACGCGTTTATCTCAAAATGATGTTTTCCGCAAGATATCTCAAAAACCAATCACCCGATTTACTTCAAACTTGGCATATATCTTCAGTAGATGCTCCATTCTCGCCGCTACTAAAACTAAGCCGGTTTTTGTGAAAATTAGACTTTTGCGACTTAAAAAAACAGCGAATTTTTTTGCAGAAATTGATGTCTGTTTTTAATTTTCAGCATTTTTCATTTAATCTAGTTCGGGCGAGAGCCATACTCATAGAGATTACACAAATTTTCTATTTTAGCCAATCTTTTTCATATTCTCTAAATATTGACAAATGAAGCCACAAAGCTGGAAGCAAATATATTTCATCGTTTTCTTTTAAAAAAATTCCCAAAATTCGCACGATTTTTCGTCCGTCAAGGAGACCACTTAAATTCCACTCGTTGTGTTTAAAAACTACGTAAATGATAATTACATAGAAAATTAGTCACCGATGCAAAGTAAAAAAAAGTTACGCAAATTATCGTATAAAATATGGCGTAAAATTCAGGGGAAAAACGGATGCGCCGCACACTGCAATTTCTGCTGTTTAATGAAATTTGGCAGTCTCGTCGACCAAAGAGATCTAAACATCATTGAACTTCTCCTGCTTTTATAAATACTTTCCTATGCCCATTTAAGTTCCTTACCAATCTGTTTCCTATTACTGAAGCACACAATCGTTAGGATGAAAAGAGCCGAACCACAGAGAAAAATAATTGTCATCGTCACGGAGTAGCCATCGTAGCCAAGAATGGTGAAAGGTTCTGGCAGTGGAGGCATCGGTGGTGGTACTGGACAGCTGGCTTCGCAATCCACGCAACTGCACGCCGGTGTTTTCTTCTAAATTATTCACGTAATCACATAAAATAAATACCTTGTAATTCAAGTTGGGCTAAATATAATAATTATGATAATCTGTTAACTAATGTTCCCTCCGCTTATATTTCAAAATAATTTACCGACCAACTATACAAACTCAACCGTTGCTTATTAACATTTTAGATAAGAATTACATTCGTCCAAAGACAAAGACATTTAATTATCTATACACTGCATACTTACGTTCAATCCCTTATTGCAGGGAGTAACTTTAGGATCTACAGGAACGAACGTACTAACAGGTTCGTCTGTGTTTATATATGTAATTTGGAAGGGTACATAATTGTTGTTCTCCGCATCGCCCATGTAATGAAACCACTTCAATGGGGTGCACCTACTCGCTCCCCATTCTCCGCACATTATATCCATTGCTAATTGTCCAGTGCTAGGTACAGACACTTTATTACACGAATTAAATGTACCCTCGAGATACTTATTTGTTATATAAATGTCTATTGCATTAACATATTTCTTTCCTAAAAAAGAAAATGAAGGCATTATTCTACGTGAATCTGAGATATTTAACGTTTCAGTAGGAACACAGACGAAGTAAGCGACGAATGAAATTACCTCCATCTTCCTGTATATCTGTAACGTTAACGAACGTGCTCTGTTCCGTGCTACAAGTAAATTCGCAAAAATGCTTTACTAAATTATCTAAGCAACTGGGGCATCTGCTTATGAAATTGGCTGCCAATTTAATATTGGTATCCATAGTTTGCAACTGTTTAGTATCGCAACACGTGTGTATTCCTTTTCCATTATCGTTCATCAAATGAGGACAATTTCTGGCAAGTATTTCTTGCCCTGCGTGATCCAGTAGCTTAGGTGGCCCGGTATAAAGGCAATTCCTTTTATGTTGCATCGCATCCTGGAAGCATTCCCCGTACCAAACGCAGTGTCCGCTTTCCGCTGCAGACGCCTATCATTAAACCAAACAGTATGTCCTTTTAATCGAGCTCGACGGAAATATAAAAACTCTTGGAAATATCGTTAATTTCTGATAAGTATCCGTTGCTGCACCGATAACAGGCAAGTTACGTCATTATGTTAATTAAATCATATTGTCACACGAATGATTCACAGCCCTGTGTTATGGGAACGTTCACAAAGGCTCGAACAATGTGACATTCCATCTCATTGAATCATTTGATAAGGCGAAGGGTGATTGATATTAAATCAAGTCATTGCTACAAATTAAATTAGCCAGCGCTGCCTCTATTGAGAGCTTATCAAAGACGAGATGTACTTCTTGTATCTGTCCCTTTGAACTTTCAAGGGGCTTTAAGATACCTCGACGAATACGATCTCTCTCTTTCATAGAAATCTCAAAATTGATCGAATCGATACCCTTGGCAATAAGTACAACGCTTCGACAGTCTGCGTCGGATTAACATAATCAAAGAAGTGTTTGACGTCAACCTAAGAATTTATGTAGAGACACAGATGTATGTATTAAAGGATCGAAAGGGAATTCCTGGCATTCTTTTGTGTGGTGGAAAGTGATTTCAACGCGAGGTACAGAGGGGGGGGGCAGGGAGGGGTTAAAAAAATTCTCGCTGACCTCGCCCCGACAAATAGAGTTTAAGTAGATGTCATATTGGTTAATGTGTTCCTTTAGTGGATAAGGCAAATGTATAATTAAATTTAATGGGCATCTTTGGTGGACAGCGGCGTCGGCGTCGGCAACGATAGGCTTTCACGAGGATCGGCCGAGATGACGTCACGACCGTGAGCGTTTACAGTGTCAGGGTGTGGTGTATGTTTGTGTGTGTTTAAGAATTAGTCCTGCTGAGTATTATATATATATATACATCGAGCGTATGTGTGCGTGTAATCCTAAGTAGTACGGTTATGATACTACGGAAAAATAACTTACCGCGCCTATAAGGCCCCAAACACCCACTACAAGCAGTATCACGTTCACGCGTGACATACTGGCGTCTGTCAAAGTTCGGCGGTGACCTCGAAGAAACACATGAAACCAACGCATAACGCGTCTGCACAAAATAAAAGTAGCAAAAGTCAGACGATTTTCCTGTTGCCTCGCGCAGATGAATGCTACTGGGAGAGGCTGTTTCGATCACACATCTTATCAACGCATTCGCGACGTTTCTTCGTACTTCGAAACGACTGACCAGCACAAAGCCGCGAAAACAAGCGTATTATGCCGAGCAACTAACACCAACTGACACCAACTAACTGCAACTAACGCTCCGCGCTACAAGCGACGCACAGCGCGACGGCGATACGAGTAATCACAGAGTAGTGTCTACGCCGTAGACCTTAGGCATCGACTATAATTCAACTCCGCAGCGTTCGGCTGCCCTCGGCTCCTCCCGCCGTGCTTTCGGTCTCACGGGCTATACACCAATTTACCGGGAACCCGAAACTTATGTCCCAACTTCGATGTCGTCAGCGATCATCACTTCGACGATATGTATCGGGCATGAATCGACTTGTTTTTTTAACCACCGAAATTTAAGTTAACCGGTAACAGACCGATTGACGCTACGGTGGTTAATCGCGAACGTTAATTGCTATAATCATTCGAATTTCATAGTACAATGTACAGAAAATTAGCAGATCCGATTCGGAATTCGTACGATTACATGTTATCGGATCCACGCCTGACAATGAGTCATTGTTAGCGTTACGCAGGTGCCTGCGTGAACCGAGCAAGATTAGCTTTGACAGTGAAATCGACAAATATCAACACATTACTAGGGTAAACCAACCAGTAATTGACCGCATACCAGTGAATGACCATTAGGCAAAGAAATGTCAAGTATAAATTTAAAAATTACTATATGTTTATAAATGGAGTGTAATTGCACGTTTAATATCCCATATTTTTAGTTATGCGTATTAAACAAACATTAATAAGTACGATTCTTAATAAAAGTATGCGGTCATTTACTTGGCTTCTCATTCAACAATTCAGTCATTCACTGGTTGGTTTACCCTACATACACAATGAGTTTTGGTTCTTCCTATTTGCCGATTGACAAGTGGAAACAAAGTCGTTGCTCCTCTCGAACCGCGATATACTACGACCGTACTTTGGCCGGTTATAAATCGATGCGTGTATATAGACCGAATATTAACGCTTATTTGTAATTGGAGTACAAATTCCTACTTACTTAATTCATAAACAAATATATTCAAACTCTCGATGAAATCGATGTCTAACACGATGGCTATAGAATTTTTAACCCTAGAGGATCGATTCATAATACATTAACTACCTCGATGTATTACGATTCGAATGTATTCCAGCCTTGGGGACAAAGTCTTCTAATCTTTATCGGGGATCTATTCATCACGGCGCACAGTGGTTCAGAGGCGGAAAAAAACTAAAAAAATCATGTCACAATTTCGTATTGCTTTTTTATATAGGTATGTTTTTTCATCGGTTATGTATTGATCATTTCCTGTCACTTAGCCTCTAAAACCGATTACAAGTGCGGAAAAACTCGCACTAAAGAAGTATGGCCAAAATTTCTACATATCACTAAGTGGACCTGTTTTTTCCGGAGTAATTTTATTACTCATTTTTACATAGTGTAGAGCAAAAAGAAGTAGAATTGAAACTGTTGTCAGAATATAACAATATCTCAAAGAATACCGAGGTGTTTTAGAAATCACCATTTTTTTCAGGTACCTCCGTCTACCTCCGCAACGACACTGGAAAGGTTTGAAAGTACAATGTATTTTGAGGTACAATTCCCATTAAAAACTTTCACCGTCCATCACCGTCTGTACCGTATGCAAACGTTTTTGTAAGTTTTTTTCGTAAAAAAAGGTTAATACCTAATTGCTACTGTTGACCGTCGATCGCTCTTGTGGGTGCCGCCTTTCAATAGAAAATTTTGCGCTGATTCCGAATATACCCCATGTTCCTATACCTGAAATAAACGATTCATGTGTTTTAGGCCAAAAACCATGAAAAATCACGTTTTTTCACATATTTTGCGATATTGAGCAGTTTTCTTCTGCCTCCATGTAATTTTGTCCAATAGAAAAGTTGTATAGAAAATATATCGTTGACTGATATATATAGATATATTAGACAAAATTGCCTAAACATTGTACAAGTACAAAATCCGTTCAAAAAACGAATATTGACAGTTAAAAATAAATTTAAAAAATTTAAAACGCATATTTTAATTCTATACAACTTTTCTATTGGACAAAATTACATGGAGGCAGAAGAAAACTGCTCAATATCGCAAAATATGTGATTTTTGTGATATGTATTTTTCATGGTTTTTGGCCAAAAAACACATGAATCGTTTATTTTAGGTATAGGAACATGGTATATATTCGGAATCAGCGCAAAATTTTCTATAAGAATACATAGAGAACCCAATTCTTTTCCAAAATTTCCCATTTTTGAACCACTGTGCGGCGGGGTAAAAATAATCAAGTTAGTAACGATTGTACCGTGCAGGATGCGTCATTTCTCATGATTCGAAACGCATCCTTCCTTATCGTGCCCTGTTGTCCATTCATTCTTCACCTAATCACCGACCTAATGGATATTCGCTGGTCGATGCAGGTGGCGCGACAAACAAAAAGATTAAATTCCAAGAGGAAAACCTATTGAGTCCGCCCGGTAGAAACTTAAGATATATAATTTCCGAGATTAACGAGTCACGTCGTGTACCTCACGATCTGGGTCACGGTCGGCTGGTAGAATAGCCGATGCATCGGCTAGCGAGTGTCGAAATAAAATTTTCGCGCTATTCGAATCAATTCTGTCTGTACCCCGTTACTGAAACGAAAAGTAAAAAGAGTAGCGAGGAAGGAAATGCAAGAGGGCGTTGCTTCGATCGCGAGGGAAAAGTTCTAGAGCCAGTGTAGCGAGACCGTACGGGCATATGCGCGTACGCCGAAATGCTAAAATTCAGTCCTACGTGGTTACGACTCAAGCTTTAATGTAAACGCGTTCAATGTCCGCGTCAAAAATAGAAAGCTTTCGGGAAACGTCTAACAAGGGAACATCCCGAAGCCGGAAGTTCAAAAAATTCTGCAACTTTGTGAATATGTAGGGAACTTCCTCCTGATTACAACGCAATTTTTGTTTATTGCCCAAATTCACTCTAAAGGGGTGGAATTCACCCCTGAATATCCAGTTATTGTAAAATAATTTTTTTAGTAAATGATAGATCTAATTAAAAGAAGTAACTTTTGTCTTGTAACTGTTTTTCTATCTCTTAAAGTTCGCGAGTTATGACACAAAATCGAAAAATAGCCGAATTTTCAGGGGTTAATTTCATCCACTTCGAGTGAATTTGGGCAACAAACAAAAATTGCGTTGTAATCAGGAGGAAATCCCCTACATATTCGCAAACTTTCAGAATTTTTTGAATTTCCGGGTTCGGGATGTTCCATTCTAAGATCTGAGGGGATCACACGGCGATACAAAGATTCGCGGTAGAAAATCGATATCGTTGCATACGTCGAGCAAAACGGCGGCCCGTTGTCTCGACGTAAGAGCAGCGCTCAAATAAACGTTAATTTGGTCAATAAGTAGGTGTTGCGGTTCGCTTGTTCGCGTCTAGCCTCCACGTAACGTATCGTGCTGCCCGTGAAAGGTAGCACTTATAGTCTTCCTGTTTTTCTTTCCCGTGTCTCCGCGAGATCTCGTAAGGCATGATTCTCCGCGGAACTAGAAACGATAATAATTTTATTATCTACTATGATTAAAAAGGGACACGTAAGCGTGATTCAGTGAATATCTTTAACCACTCATACTTGTCCTGGAAATTGCTGGCTTTGCGAGCGATTAAGTCACTTTTTGGGTCGAAGGTCTAGGAGAAACGAGTAAACGAACGATCGGTCGTGAATAACACGATCGATGCATTATCGATCAGCATGATTTCAGAAATAAACAAGGAAATGGTTTAAAAACGATTGGTCAGACATCTAGCAGCTGCGCGTAGAATTACTGCGTGTCTAAACATATTGCCAGTGATTTTCGATAAATTAAGTATCAAAGGCGACTACGTTCTAGATATCTAAGGACTTTATTCGCCGTGCGTTTTCGTTGATCACCGGGCGGCGATAAACGTTTATTTGGAGTACTAATCGCATCGATGAGATTCAATTCCTTTTCTTCACGCTGTTTACGGCGTAGTTTCGTAAGTATTCTCCTCTCACACGGAATACGTCACGTCGCCATTTGCTTTCCTCTGCCCGCACTGGATGGCGACACCTTCGCGGATATCCGTTCGTTTATTTTCAAAAATTCTGGTGGCAAAACCAAACCATGTAACATCAAACACAACATTTCACAGTTATGTTTTATCAGCCGTTTTTTGTTGGCAATCTGCGAAAACGACTGTCTGGCGCTCGTTTCGAGTGTCACCGTAATGTCGCGTTAAAGCGGTGCTTTTTCTTCACGATAAAGTCGGTGGAATCGCAGCGGGGCCTCAGCGCGACCACACTCCAGCATCTGAAGCCGGAAGTGGTGCTGAGCCAAGGCAACCGGAAGTCCTTTGTTGAGAAGTTTAAACCACGACAAATTGTGAAGGTCTCGGACGAGAAGGTGAGCCGAGCGGCGGTTTTGGTGCCGTTATGCAAATACGAGGGCGAGTTGGGCTTCCTGTATACTCTGAGGTCGACGAGGATGTCGACGAACCGAGGGCAAGTATCTTTTCCTGGCGGTATGTACGACAAGGAGGATCATCACCTCGAAGACACTGCGCTACGCGAGACATGGGAGGAACTTAAGATCCCTAAGGAGAAAGTGGACGTATGGACGTCTGGTAGTATAATAAATAAAAAGGGCTTGAAGGTGATGCCTGTTTTCGGCTATATAGGCGAGATCGATCCAAACAAACTTAATATCAACAGGGACGAAGTGGAGGAAGCTTTCTTTCTCAGCCTCAAGAATCTGTGCGACCCTACTTTGTTTCGATTCACCCAATTCCGTGACAATTACATTATGCCGGTGTATTTGGGTGGGAAACATCGTGTCTGGGGTTTCACCGCTGCTATTACGCACAGGGTTCTCAACACTCTTATACCTAATGTCTATAAGCACAAACTTGTCTACGTACAACCAGTTTTGCCACAGATAGAAAAATTAGAGAAGAGTATTCCACCTTCCTGAGATTATATCGTATTTGATCTGTACTTTCTTCTTCGTTCGCTTCTGTCTATACGCTGTAATCGATAATATAGAGATATCAAAGAATCGTAAACCCTCTTTTCTACGAACAGATAACACCTGTAATTGAATCTGTGATTTAACTCTTTAACTAGCGCTATGCCCGAGACTGGATTATAAACAAATTTTTATATTTTTGCATTATCGGTCTACTACCAACAATTAACAAAACGCTAATTTTCCAAAATTAATTTGTAAACCTTTGTTGTTGCATGTTAAAGTACATACATGTATAGTCCCTTTACTACTACCTGCTTACGTTAAGTTACAGCAAGTGTGATGTCATTAATAACTACTTGTAACGTTCAATGAATTATGGACTTACTACTACTAATTTATGTATCTATATAATTCAACCTTGAAATACAGACACTTGACTACTTTTTTACATGGTGCCTTTAATTATTTACATAATTAAGTAGCTATTAACAATTACAGTAAACATGATACCCCCTTTAGTAAGTATTCACATAATTAAAGAGAGAGAGAATTTTTAATAATAATTTATACACAGCAGTTTCACAGTACCATTTTCAAACGTACATTCCTGAGATCGATATTACATGGAATCTGCAGTGATTTAATTTTCGCCGAGGAAGGAGGTTATGCTCCGGTATACACAATCTATTTATTTCATTGTTTATTTATAATAAATAACCCGAGGTCCTTTCTAGAGACTCTAAGGGCCATTGCGCAATCACGTTTAAGAATAAAATTGTTTTATTTATTGCTCGAAGAAGGGTTTTAAAAAATTGTTCTGCTCATGAACACACAAATGCTAGCGGCCAAAGTGTGAATTAAATTCCGTAGTCCTCTCTCATTCTCAGGCCCGGATTAAAGGGGGTCTAGGGGGGGCTGCAGCCCCGGGGCCCACTTTCCGAGGGGGCCCCGTTCTAAGCGATTAGCTCACTAAATCCCCCTCCCCCCGCTGTTCAACCACGGGGAGGGGGGGGGGGGGCTCGAAGATTTGATATGTAGCCACGGGCCCCAAAAATCTTAATCCGGGCCTGCTCATTCTGCGTGTTTCTGCCCTTTTCCAAACAGTATGCTCTTTCGCTCTAATCGCTACCTCCTTGCATTGTGCACTCCTGCTACTAAGAGCCCCAAAGTATCAGGCTTCCATAATTAAAGTTAGAGGAACGTCATCTATCTCTATCCTTGTCGCGCACACTTCCTTTCTCTCTCGTTCGCTCCTCGATCAACTTCCGCTAGCATTGGGTGCGTTCAGCGCACCCAACCGTTGAGTAGCCGCTCAGTGATTCAGGGATTGGTGGACTGCAGTTACCACTGATGGAGAGGGAAACACCTACAGGAACGGTGGTTATGTGTGCATGACTGCGCCTGCGTCGTGCACTGATTTTTCACACGCGTTAGTGAGCGGTCGCCATTTTTTCGAACAGAAAATATCTACGCTCGAAAAAATGGCGACCGCTCACTAAACGCGTGTGAAAAATCAGTGCACGACGCAGGCGCATTCACGCACACATAATCACCGCTCCTGTAGGTGTTTCCCTCTCCATCAGTGGTAACTGCAGTCCACCAATCCCTGAATCAGTGAGCGGCTACTCAACGGTGATCACTTCTGATCAGTCCATCGTTCCGCTGAACAACACTTGGGAGGGTAGCGATATTTGTAGCAATTCAACACGGTCCGTAAAAGTAGCGGACTTTATTCAAGCTACAAAACATGGCGACCGATCACTAAACGTGTTGAAAAGTGAGCAACTGAGTGGTAGCGTTCAGCGAAAAATCAGTGAGCGGTCACTCAACAGTTGAGTCCGCAGACCGTTGAACGCACCCATTCTGTGTTCCTGTCAACATCCCTGAAATTCAGCCCCAAATCGGAATATCGGTAGTACAGAGCACCGAGGGTCCCAGTTACCTTATATTTATTTACAGAAAACCTGCCACCTCTATTAGGAATACAGTTAACTATAAATTTGATTTGTAGTTTAAATTTCCTTGAATGGAACGTGCTTTTCTTCCATTTTTAGATGGAAACAAGGCATAACGAGTTAATGTAAATATTCACCCACGCAGTAATTTTATTTAGATCTCTAGTTTCTATTAAATTAGGAATCTTATAAAAGGTATAAGGTATGAGGTAGCGTCATTGAAAGCTCGATATTTTACGAGATATTTCATTTTATTTCGTTATACGCTCGCTTCTAGGTACATAGCTACATATGTATATACCTATGAAAATGCCACACACGTTTAGTGCTGAAGCTTATGTCATTTGTGTAACATGGCGTCCAACGAGAATAGCGATTTTCAGAAAGTTTTGGAGTTTAAAATTTACAAGTACTCCAGTTTCTCTTCGACCTACGTGCCAGAGTAAGCATCCCCTGATATCCCGAGCATTTATTTACGAATGCAGCTTCGTAATTACAGGCTACGAAAACGGTTGTTAGCCGATAGTCATTCTCTAACCTAATGTAACGGTTATGATGAAACGGAACGCACGTTCTATAGATGAAATTAGAAAATTAACACCACCGATCGCGCCGGATTTCCTACCAAACTTCGAATTAACGTTTTCCTTTTCTATTTTAGAAATATCCTTGTAGATAAACCATCCGATCAGACGTCTCGCTGGTCTTCCGATATTGACAATTATCCACAGGTAAACATTATTCCAAAGAAACACGATACATACATACGTGTTTACAATATCGAAAAAACCTTAAAGAATTTTCTTATCTAGGCTTTGAGAGCCTTTCTTTGATTCGCCGAATAAATTCAACGTTTAATTTTGCTAGAACAGTTTAGGAAACAATATAACTCGGTATCACAGGAATCTCCATTTTTCTTTCAGTTTCTTATTTTAAAGTTGCAATGCCCTTCGATCGTGAAAACAATTACATTCGGCAAATACGAGAAGACACACGTATGCAATATAAAGAAATTCAAAGTCTATGGCGGCTTGGAACCGGAGAATGTGATGGAGCTTTTAGAGAGGTGAGTAGAAAAGTGACGGCACAAAATGATAATTGTATATATAGAATTAATAAGTAATCGTACTCTTCAGCGGACTAAAGAATGATTCTATACCGGAGACATTCGACTTGAAGCATATACTAGGAAACGAGCAGAATTATTTTCCAGTTAGATATATAAAGATTCTTCCATTACAATCGTGGGGCCCCAGCTTTAATTTCTCCATTTGGCATGTACGACTAACAGGCATCGATGATTTCAACATAGTCAACCCTAGCATCGAATGGTTCAATGCGGTAATGAAAATAATTATGAGTTTCCGTAGACGTTAGAATACACTTTGATGCTGTGTAACCAGTAAATAATGTTTGCGCTTCAGTACCGTCAGAAAGAAGTAATAAGACTATGCATGAAACACTTTAGAAGACTCGAGCAACCAGAAATTGTAGAAACTCTGCAAAGGGTTACCGGGGTTCCACTGGAGGATCCCAGGTTGACAGGATTATATGATTTACTGGTCACAAAGGGGGATCATTTGCAAGCCGAACGTTTCATAAGTAACGCAGTGATGGGTAGGTGTTTTGGTTCTTTGCGTATAGAATAGATGGATGGAATCTCGGACGGTACTGTAATTCTCATTGTAGTGGGTCTTTTAAACGACTACATCAACGTTCAGACTTATAGAACGGTCTGGACAAAATTGTCAACAAGCGATCCCAAGCCCGGAATGAGAGGCGGTCATCAAATGTTGCTCGATGCGTCCGCGGAGCTCCTTTACCTCTTCGGGGGATGGGATGGAAATCAAGACCTTTCGGACTTGTGGTCGTATAACATAGCATCTAGCAAATGGACCATCATATGTAAGGATACGGAGAGTGTGGTAAGTAGTCGAAGACGAATGGATATTGTTGGTCGTGGAATTAAAACTAATCGTCTAATTGTAGGGTGGCCCGAGCGCAAGATCTTGTCACAAAATGTGCCTCGATCCAGAACGTCGACAACTGTTTACTCTAGGCAGATACCTGGACACGCAGTATAGAACTCCGGAAAACTTGAAGAGTGACTTTTTCGTTTACGACATCGAGTCGAACAAATGGACCCAAATATCGGAGGATACAGGAGTCGTAGGAGGACCTCAATTAATTTTCGACCATCAGATGTCGATGGACGTTGAGAAACGAACGATTTACATTTTTGGTGGTCGAGTTCTTGTCTCCCCGACAAAGTAAGGTCAACGATATAGGTAACGCTCGCGGGAACGAGCGTTTTAAAAGATTTGATTAACTTACAGTACCGACGAATACGGCATGGCACCCAGTTCGACCGAACCAATTTTCTCTGGATTGTATTCTTACCACGTACCAACCGGTACCTGGACCAGACTTGCCTGCGATATTGCCAGGCCATGCCCTCCTAACGTACCGACCATTAGATCTAGAGCCGGCCACTCTATGCTCTTCCATCCGGTACATAAACATTGCACTTATATCGCGAAAGTTGCCATACAAGTTTTCTTATCACTACAATGGTTCTTTGCAGAGATCGAGGAAACTGTATATTTTCGCGGGTCAAAGGGGTAAAGAATATTTGAGTGACTTTTTCACGTACGAAGTTGACACGAATAACGTGGAGCACATAAACTTCAATGACCTCGGTACAAAAGATTCGAATCACATTCCGGCGCCTGGTTTTACGCAAAAAGCGACGATCGATCCTGAGCTGGGAGAGATTTATGTTCTATCGGTTCGTATGGTGAAATTCTGGTGATTCAGAATAATAGATAAGGGTAATGGCCGTTGCATGTACACTCTCTGTTCAGGGTTTAAGTAAGAACAAAGACAAGAGAGACGACAATGTACAGAACTCTTTCTGGGTGTACGATATCAAGAACAACAAATGGTCTTGCATTTATCGAAACGAGAACGTTGGAGAAAAGTACTGGAGTAAAATGCAAGACTACGAACCGTGCCCGCGGTTCGCGCATCAGTTAGTTTACGATCACGTGAAAAAGGTTTGTCGGACATCGTTCACCAGCAACATCTACGTCCGTGTATCGTATTTCCCTATAATAGCCCTTACGTTATCTTTCGTTAGGTTCATTTTCTGTTCGGAGGAAATCCTGGAAGATCCTGTCTTCCAAACTTACGGCTAGATGATTTCTGGCAGCTGAAATTATGCAGGCCCTCGCACGAACAGATTCTTAAACGGTGCAAGCTACTTATCAGGAAGCACAAGTTCGAAGAGCTAGCATTGAACAACAGCGTTGAAGCGCTCGAATATTTACAGACCAAAATATCGGAGATTATCGATCATAACGATGTGGAACAGACGAAAGAGGTATTGATATCTTTTATCAGTAACGGGTGAATACATTTTATTGATTTTGCATTTTGAACCTTATGCATTTCTTCGTTACAGTTTCAATTGTTAACGTCTATTCTATTCAGAGAACAAAACTCGTTATTAGGAGAATCGACGAATTCAAACGGTTCAGGCGGCGTATTAGGAAATTTAGTTAACACGGGCACGTCATTGTACTGTCCACCCACCCGCGATATTCATACTTTAAGAACCGAATTGTACGATAAGCTGACGGAATTCTTTCCCGAGTCGTTGACACAACCGCGCGCTAATTTGATCGATCTTTTACCCTTATGATCCGACACCGATTAAACTCCGATAGAATAATGTCTGAAAACATGAAACGAAGAGATTCCTTTTGCTTTTTTTCCCCTCTTTTTCATTTATATTCTTTCCTTTCTTGCAGACGTATTTATGAATTATATGATATTCAAATGTGATTTTATCTTTAAAAAGGAAACGTTATTTTTATATAGCGTAAACTGTTCGTATCGTTTTAAAAGAAGCAAGAGGATCTACGCATAGAACGCAAATTTCTATTTGCGCGTATGCAACAACATACAATTTCATTTCTTTTCCATTAAATGGAGCTTGTAAAGAAGAGAGAGAATAATATATACATGATTGTGATACATTTAAGCAAAGAGTTAGGGTAATAGACAAACGTTTTGTATTGAGTTTTCGTTTGCAATCGATTCTTCTTTCTCGCTACATGTATGTATGTATGTATGTATCTATGTACATTGTACGTACTCACATACCTAGACCTGTCCAATTGCTTTCTAAACTTTAAGTTTTATTGTACGCTATTAAGAAACGCTACACTTGCCCGCGTCAAGTGTTATTATATATCGTTACGACCGCTTTTTCTTTTTCTTAAAAAGTCGAGCCGAGTTACCTTGCCAACGCGTACTGCTGAAATATTTCTGCGAATGATGTGGACGATCATTATCGTCCGAAGATATAAATATGAATTTCTATAGCTCTTTTTGTATGAGATAAAGAGGACGATTAAGAGGCGACTATATTTTAAGAGACCGTCTTCGTTTGACGCTTTGTTGTTGTATGTGTATCGACAGAAGGTTCCACAGACTTTTGCGAGACGAAAACTCGTGAAACGTATGAGTAATGAGTAATGAATAGTGAGTAGCGAGTGTGAGAATATTCTTCTATTTTGCTGGCTTCGCTCTGTTCACTGATTCAGATATTTTATATACAGTTTACGGCTGCGAGAGCATCCTCTGTAGATCATGCCGGGTAGTTACGTAGATCGATTAGCATCAGCGTTTCTATTCACGATGTAAGTTTACCACGAATGCCTCACGACAAATATTACGAGGGAACAGGGAGAGAAATCTTGCGCGATCCTAAATAAGAATCTTCCTCGGTCGAGCTCGCTACGAATAACATATACATACATACATATATTTTTTCCTCCAACATACCTATGTACCTTAGAAGTTACGTTACAGACAGCTGTGCATCACTACTTAAGTATTTCATTGCCATGTGAAAAGAAACTGAAATGCCACACATTAGCTTGCGATAGGGATTTGTATAAAAAGGCAACTTGTTGCGCGAGCTTTGTTTTTACCATCTTGTACATACATATATATATACATATATATTCTATACTTATAGGAAACGATAATCCGAAGTCACCATTCTATTGTTAACTCCTTTGTATTATAAGCGTTATTCGATGACACGCGCACGTTCTAGTGCTTCACGGAACATCTTGTATATATTTCATTGCTTTATACGGTGTATCTGTGTATCTGTCGGTCAGCAGCCGGTCGTCCCACGACCGGCGAGAATGTAATTATTGGGAGGCAAGCGTATCGAGAGACCGTTCGAGATGTACGGGAAAATTATTCACACGCGTCCTTTGTACATAAAATTACGCGAGCATAGCGAGGAACGAAACAATTGTACAATTCGGTTATAGGATAAGACGTAGCCAAACGTTGTAAAAAGGAACACGAAGTGAGGGGAGTTAGACTAAAGGAGAGAGCGAGAGAGAAGGAGAAAAGGAGAGAAGAAAGATGCGAGACTTTCGTAAACGGACCGTGCCAGAGGTGTTTTACCCGTTACAAGTCTTTCTCAGATTGTCGGCGAGAACGGCAGCGATAAATTTTTCAATGGAAGGCTGTTAATACTTATCGCGCGATTAACGTGTACAGAACAAGCGTTTACCATGTTTTATCAGCCGCGCTCGGCAACTATTTCATACACGAGAATGTTAGTTACAAATAGATGTTGCGTTACAGTTACAGTTACGTACATGTATAGGCAGCGAGAAACGTTACTTCCACGATGTTATAGGTATACCGAAATACCGAATATCAGATTTGCCTCAGGACTTTCTCCGATCATTTCATCCGCAAAATCGGCAAGAACGATCGACAGAGTTCTAAAGACGTGATATTCGAAGTTCTAGTCAGCTAACGTACTACTACGAGATCACGTATTGCCCTGTATCCGGACGGGTCGACACGAGCCGGTCAATCTCCCATTTATAACCATTACTCTACATATACTTCCATTCTATTTCCACGCCCCATTCGTTTCTATCCAACATCTCACGCTCTTCTTTTCCAATTTATTGTTCATCTAATATCTAATCCGTACAATTTGTAAGCTAAAGGTTCGTTGGTTCTTTTAAGCGAGAAGGGACTGATGCCGTGCCGGGCGTATCGGAATTAAACTGTGCCAATATGTCTCCGCGAATAAGAGCGAGAGGTCAAAGCTGCTTTATCAATCGGTCGCGGGAAAGTTGCTAAACGCAGAACAGGACAAGAACAGACTTGAGAACAGTGAAACGTTATCCTGAAAGACGGAGAGGTTCAAACGGACCAATTGCTGTCTAGAGAAACCTCTCTTCTTTTTTTCTAACTCTTTGATGCAGCATATTCGGACCTAAGTTTCTACCTCCTTGCTGCTATTCGCCCCGCTCATATTACACATTGGTACAGTCTAATCGTTTTGGTCCGAGGATCCAGCCCGCGTCAGCGCATCTTCGATTATATTTTACAACGAGCGAGCGTTTTCTTTTTCTTTACCGACAGATTTTCTCATTGTAACATTTAGGAGGTAGTCACGTTAATTTTTATGTTCAAATATAATCGTTTCGTTAACGTTGATCGAATGCATTTACTTTGAATCTTACTACCATTATGTCTACGTCGCTTCAAGTAATGATATACAGTCTACAGGATGGAGCACGATTCGCCGTAGAACCGAAAAGAACGCGATATCTTTTATATAATTTCTCGCTGGCTGGCTTCTACCACGGATTCTGGCCCATCTCGCACATTCGCGTGCATATACTTAGCCTGTAGAAGAAAAAGATTTCATGGACTTTTCGTAACCACTGTCGTCCATAACTGTAATTTTTTACATCTTTGACCGATCCTTTCAATGCTGTTTTGGTCGCGTTTATTGTACTACCTATTTATAATTCTAAATATATTTCCCACGAATGGTACACGATGAACGTGCCTGTGATCATTCATTTATCCTCCACTGTCGACCCTGCATTCGAAAAAAAAGAAACAGTTGGCGGTATTCAGTTTTGTGTTTCGTGCTTAGTGTTTCTTGCATGCAAAAAATTGACGGACCGTTTGACGAACTTTGGAGGAGAGAAATTGCGATTTCTGTGTGGGAAAATATCGACGAATAAATGATGGAGTCGAAAGAGGGTGGAAATGCGTTTGAGGGCGCGACCGAGGTGCAGACTATCGACTCCAAACCGAAGATAAAGCAATTCCCAGAGAATGCGTTCAGGTTACAAAAGGTACGAGCTTGCTTGTCCCATTTGAAAATACGTAAAGCATCGTTTAACTAATTGTTCCGAAAGATGGACGTCGAGACGGTGCGCAGCGTGTTGGAACTAGCGGTCACAGGATCCAAGATATATCACGAGAGAAAACCAAATGTTTGTCATCCCACTGTGGAGTGTCTGCTGGGGCAACCTCAAGCCTTCTATTTCGCGAAGATGAAAGAGTTCGCGGACAATTTGCCTGCCAGTACACTTCTTCCTGTACGCGAATCCCGTGTTTTTACGCCGCTTCGAATTTTTAGAAACATTAAGATCCTTTCAGGAATGGGAGGAGAATATACGAGATCTAGTTGCTGCTCACTTACGAGGGAAATACACGGAGATATTCGAGGAGCAAATGCTGGAAACGAAGACGCGTTATTACCGCGCGATACACGAGTTGGCCATGAAACGGCTGATAGCTATAGAGTGCCAGGAACCGTGCAACGTCCATTTCATACCGATACCGCCTTTTAAACTTCCCGGGCGTACCGAGCACTATCCCAACTATTTGAAAAACCGCTGCGCGTTTATGAGAAGGTATTACTTACCCCACAGGCTGATGAGGAACATAGTATCCAGGGCGCAGCTCGTCATGCCGGAGTGGATTTGCGATTTTGGACGTTACCGGGCCCAGGGTTATCTTAATTTCAACAGGTTCTTCATTCCTCCTTAAACAATTAATTCCCATTGCTCGTGGCAATGTAGAAATGCTTCTAACAGGCCCGGATTAAGATTTTTGGGGCCCGGGGCTATAAAACCTTCGAGGCCTCTCCCCGTGGTTGATTTTTGGGGCCCGAGGCTACATATCAAACCTTCGAGACCCCCCCCCCCAGTGGTTGATTTTTGGGGCCCGGGGCTACATATCAAACCTTCGAGGCCCCTCCCCGTGGTTGATTTTTGGGGCCCGGGGCTACATATCAAACCTTCGAAGCCCCCCCGCTCTGGTTGATTTTTGGGGCCCGGGGCTACATATCAAACCTTCGAGGCCCCTCCCCGTAGTTGATTTTTGGGGCCCGAGGCTACATATCAAACCTTCGAGACCCCCCCCCCCCCCGTGGTTGATTTTTGGGGCCCGGGGCTACATATCAAACCTTCGAGGCCCCTCCCCGTAGTTGATTTTTGGGGCCCGGGGCTACATATCAAACCTTCGAGGTCCCTCTCCGCGGTTGATTTTTGGGGCCCGAGGCTACATATCAAACCTTCGAGACCCCCCCCGTGGTTGATTTTTGGGGACCGGGGCTACATATCAAACCTTCGAGGCCCCTCCCCGTGGTTGATTTTTGGGGCCCGGGGCTACATATCAAACCTTCGAAGCCCCCACCCCCCGCTCTGGTTGATTTTTGGGGCCCGGGGCTACATATCAAACCTTCGAGGCCCCCCGTGGTTGAACAGTGCGGGGAGGGGAGTTTAGTGAGCTAATCGCTTGGAACGGGGCCCCCCTCGGAAAGTGGGGCCCGGGGCTACAGCCCCCCCTTTAATCCGGGCCTGGCTTCTAACACTACGCGTAACACTACATCGCGGCGAGAAGTAACGGGGAATGAAAGGTCGAGGGTAAAACCACTCGCGATAACTAGCACAATGTTGAAGGTTCCTGGACTTGGTCGAAGCAGATACGAAAAAAGGCGCGCTCGCGGTCAGCAGCGCCTACTACGGAGACATCGTGCGGCTCATCTCTCAACCACGCTACCTTCACGACGTACCCACTTTCTCGCTACCCAACTTCCTCCGCTGCGCCAATAGCTTGCTCGGCCTTCAAGTGCTCGCTAAAATAATAAAAAGCATCGAACATCTGCTCGAAATTCTAAGCAACTGGCGAACCGTGCCGCTATTAAAAGTACGCTATTCCTTTGCCTCCCTAGCTCTCGAGCAATATAAACACTTAGAGCATATAAACATGGAGGAAGCATGCAATAGGAAAAAATGTAGACGGTGATAGAAAGAGAAAGATATACAGGAGGGACACACCCTCTCTTTCTAGCGTCAGGGGCGGCAGTGTTTTTCATTTATGATAGAAAGAGAGGGGGTGTCCCTCCTGTATATCTTTCTCTTTCTATCGCCATCTACATTTTTTCATATTGCATGCTTCCTCCATGTTTATATGCTCTAACAAGGAAACATATCGAACCCGAAAATTCTGATTTTAATGAAACTCCGTACGATTGTAGAGCATGTCGGAGTATGTAAGAAACGATTTTTTTTCTGCGGAAAAACACTCTGAGGGGGTGAAATCAGCCCCCAAATTTTCAGCGATTTTTCGTTTTTCGAGTATAATTTTGTAACGGTGCGAGGTAGAAGAAAACCGTAAATGGACAAAATGTTCAGTGTTTGATGCCTTATAACGCGCTGCAAAACAAATTTTTTGTACGTCCAAAATTATACTCGAAAAACGAAAAATCGCTGAAATTTGGGGGCTGATTTCACCCCCTTAGAGTGTTTTTCCGCAGAAAAAAAAAATCGTTTCTAACATACTCCGACATGCTCTACAATCGTACGGAGTTTCATTAAAATCAGAATTTTCGGGTTCGATATGTTTCCTTGTAAGTATAAACACGACTTGAAAAATTCGACACTCGACGAGCACGAGGTTCGAATCGAAAAACGACTCAAAATATCGGTCGCAGCCAACTTGAAAGTATGATTTGAAACGATGATTCGCACGATGATATTGTTGGCCTCTCCAGGTGCAACTAAAATGCGAGGAGAACGAGCTGTTTCACAGCCCGACAATGGAGGAGATTTATCTGTCTTTCCGCAACACCATCGATCACATTGCTCGCGTGGGGCAGATGCTACCACCGTTGGAATCTTGGGTCGGCGTGAAAACCGATCAAGATCGTATCAGAATTATCGTACCCGAATGGTACCTGGAGGAGGCTTATCAAAGGCTCGGGCAGGTTTTGGCAAACAGTTACAAACCGATGATTGACTACGTCACGGAGCTGCACGACAAGTTTCAAATGGTTTTCGACGCGGAGGCTCGTAGCAACATCGTGGCCTATGTCAGCACGGGGCGTAGCTTTCAAGAGTGCGTGAGCAAAGTGGAGGATTTTAACCGGTTCGTTCGAGAAATCAACGGAATGGTAAAGCACTTTGACTTTTCGTTTAAGGGGAGGTTCCGGTCTAGAGTCCAAAAAAATAGGTGATCTTTAGGAATTAATTAAAGGAAAACTACTATATATAATTGAATGGGACTTTTTGCATTGTATTAAGGATATCTTAAATTATAGAAATATATTTTTTGTTTTATAATTAAACATTGTAGACGGCACTGGGGAGTCGTTAAAGTCAAGGCGTAAATAAATTCATCCAAAGAGAGGAAACCAGAAAAAATTACAAATATTACATTTTTTTTTAGAAAATAACGACACTTGATGTTTGAAATCACTTTTTCCCTATATTTTTCGTCCTTTCAACGTTTTTGAAAATGATAAATTTTCAATTTTTTGTAATTTTTTCTGGTTTCCCCCCTAGCCAGAAGTATATTCTTCAAAATAAAAAAGTTTCAATGGAATCGGAGAATAACTTTTGGAGATATAGGTCCCACAGTTTTGAGAATACTGTTTCGAGAAAAACGCGTTTAAAGTTTTTTGTCAGTGCCGAGTGGTTGTGCCGCTACTCAAATGCCTATAACTTCGTGAATTTTACGAATTTCAACAAATCCTTTCAAACACGTATTCCTAAAAGGTTGAAAATTCGAAAAATGAAGTAAAGAAATCGACTTTTAGACCGGAACCTCCGCTTAAAGTCTAAAGGTCCAGAAAAATGATTTCAGCTGGATCGCGAGTACTTCTCGATCGGAAGTATGCGCCAAGTGGAGGCGAAGGCGGGCCTTCTTCGCTACACAAAAGAGGCGCGCGAGTTAATCATCCAGGAATTAATCAACAGCCATCGGAACTTCAATCTCGAGATTTGCAACACTTTCGAAGAGATAAGAGAGCGAGCTTTGAACGTTCCTTCCACCACCAAAGAATTACTGGAATTAGGTGAATCCTTGCACGCGTAAAGCTTAACAAATTTCGTGTCTAATTAGGAAAATCCAGGTGCATACATGCTGATTGCCGCGTCTACGACGATGAGGTCGTTGGAGGAACGGATCACGGCGTCGTTGCACATGATGGCTTCTTTAATCGGAATGACAAGCCTAACGAAAGATCACATCGAATTAAATAACACCACTATTCACTGGCTGAAGAGCATCAGACCGGTGTTCGAGCAGAACAGCGCCATGTACGAGGCAACCAAGTGGGAGCTGGAGGAGAAGCTCCATAAGAGAATCGAAGTGTTGAACGCGGATGTGCAGAACATGTTTCCTAGGTGAATACCACCTGGGCCCCACCTTTTCCCTTAAGGGGCTATACCTTTAATTATGCCTATACCTCATTTCCCTTAAGGGACTTTCGGATATGTATCCATAACTTCGGAAAAACAGTGGTTTTTTAACTGAAACTTTTTTTCTAAGTAGTTCATAATACTATGTAAAGATAGTAAAAAAGCGGGAAATCTGCATCAAGCCGTTGACTTGTAAAAAATTCCACAAAATGTACACATTTTCCGAGGGTTCAAACGGGTATACCCCCTTAACGGGTGATGCCGCTGTACAGCTCTATCGTGACCTCGTCATTGCCAGATTAGAAATTATGAACGATATGGACGACGCGGAGCGTATACGGGAGTACATCGAGGACATGCGAAAATTCGCGCGCGACTTGGATCGCATGGACGAGAGGGTGAAATCGATTAACGACGAGGAGGCGCTCTTCCAGTATCCCTTGTCTGAATATCCGCGCATCGCCGAGCTCAAGGAGAACATAATGCCGTATTATGCGCTCATCTACCGCGGTTACCAATGGCAGCGGCATCGCGACGTCTGGTTAGACGGCCCGTTCGAGTACTTGGACGCCCTCGACATCGATGACAAGACGACCGCGTACTTCAGCGACTTCACCAGAATCAGCAAACAGTACAGGACGAGAATAAAGATGGAAAACGCGATGAACTATATGTACAGGTAGCTATTCGAGATAAAGCGGAAGAATAAAGCTCGCAGCGATAAAGCTTGTAACGGAAACTATGTCCATTAGTTTCATAGGATCGCCGGACGATCCGGATCCGTTGCAGCAACCGGCGCCTTTGAAACTCTGCCATCAACTGATCGAGGACACCAAGTGGTTTAAGGTAAAGCTCGTGGCCTGGAGATGATACCATGGGGATTCTTGCTGATCGCTGACGTTGCGTTGCCGCAGAAATACGTGCCGCTGTTGACGGTTGTTCGAAATCACGCGCTGAGGCAGGTTCACTGGGACGACATGTCCTCTATAGCTGGCTTCGATCTCACCCCCAACGCGGGGACAACCTTTCGCAAGATCATAAGAATGAATTTGTTGGAGGAGTTGGAGAAGTAATGGCAGCATTGTCGGAGAGCGTTAGAGCATAGGTAATCTAGAGCGAGCTAATCGAATGTTGTACTCGTCCAAGCTACGAGACGATAAGCACGAGCGCGACCAAGGAACTTTTGCTGGAGGAGTCGTTGCAAACGATGATTGGCGAGTGGGACGGCGTAATATTCACCACCGTCCCGCACAAAGAGTCCGGGGTGCATATCTTGACTCATCTGGACGATATTCAAGCTCAACTGGAGGAGCACATCGTGAAAGTGCAGGCGATGAGGGGCTCCGCGTTCGTCAAGCTGATCGAAGAGGAAGTTAAAAACTTTTACTTTCTCTTACTTCGAATACAGTCGACGATCGAGGAATGGACCAAAGTACTTCTAAAATCTTCATCGTACTTCTCGCTTACGTGTACTTTGAATTTTTCTAATCGAGATGTTGATACTGCGATTAACGAGCCGCGCGACGCCAGACCCTAGCCGTCCGTTTTATGTCAGGTGCAAATGCAGTGGATGTACTTGCTGCCAATCTTCTCGAGCAAAGACATTGTTGCACAATTGCCCGAGGAAGAATCGCTGTTCATTCAAGTGGACAGGATATTCCGTAGCGCGATGAATGCCGTGCAGAATGATCCTCGGGTCCGAGAGACCGCGGGCTCCGTAAGCATCGTCTGCATCAGTACATAATCATGGTTGCGGGCGCAAGACTAACTAGCTTTTACCTAGGCGGGTCTCTTAGAGATCTTGCAAGAAGCGAACACGCTGATGGAGAGAGTCAACGAGGGAGTGCTAGATTACTTGGAGAAAAAGAGGCTTTTCTTCCCGCGATTCTTTTTCCTCAGCAACGACGACATGCTCGAAATCCTATCCGAAACGAAGGAACCCCTCCGCGTGCAACCGCATCTTAGGAAATTGTTCGAGGGAATAAACAGGCTAGGGTGAGCAAGAATCGTAGGCTTGGCATTCTTCTTCTTCTTATTATTATTATTATAAACGGGAAAATCTCATAGTTTACAGAAATGTACAACCAATTGAACTAACACAGTCTCACAAATTATCTTAATTTAAATTAAATCTTATTCTGCAGACGAATATTGAATATTCGTCTACCATGTTGGCAGGTTTAACGATCAAATGGAGATATACTCGATGGTCAGCGAGGACAACGAGGAGGTGGCTATGCAAGAACACATCTCGACGGCTGCCGCGAGAGGCTGCGTAGAACTGTGGCTGGCTCAGGTACGCAACCACGATACCTACATACGTACGCGGATTTACGGGGATTACGCGAGATTTGCAGGTCGAGGAAGGAATGTTGAAATCTGTAAGACACGAAGTGCTTATGAGCTACTTGGACTACGAAGTAAACCAGCGAGTGGTATGGGTTCTAATATGGCCTGGCATGGTGGCTCTGTGCGTCACTCAAGTGTATTGGAGCATGGAAGTGCAAAACAGTCTGATGACTCGGATCCCTTCAACAATGGACACGCTCTACGCGAAGCTGAGAGATCAGATTATAGACATGGTTGAACTGGTTAGAGGTAGTGAATTAGGTCTGGCTCAGGCTTTCGCTGCTAGTAATAGTGTAACCTGATGTTTGTCTCTCAGGACCACTGTCTAAACAAAATCGTACTACGATGAACGCTGTGATCACGCTCGACGTGCACGCCATGGACGTGGTCAAGGACTTGATCGATAAAAAGATCATAGACGAGACCGATTTCGAATGGTTGTCGCAATTGCGTTACTACTGGGAAGACGACATGTTCGTTCGGATCATATACACGACGGTGGCTTACTCCTACGAATATATTGGCAACCAGTCGCGTCTCGTCATTACTCCCTTAACGGATAGGTAGAAAAGCTCGTTGTTTGCAGAGTTTAAAAATATGCCCCTTGTTGAAAAACTTGCTCTAATCTCTGTCTCTCATAGATGTTACCGGACTTTGATCGGCGCGTACTCGTTGCACTTGAACGGAGCACCGGAAGGCCCAGCCGGCACCGGGAAAACCGAGACGGCGAAAGATTTGAGCAGAGCGGTGGCGGTGCAGTGCGTGGTGTTCAATTGTTCAGAGGGCCTGGACTACAAGAACATGGGGAAATTCTTCATGGGTCTGGCCGCGTGCGGAGCGTGGTCCTGCTTCGACGAATTCAACCGAATCGAGCTGGAAGTGTTGTCGGTGGTGGCGCAACAGATCCTCTGCATCACCCAAGCGGTGCGCGCTAACCAGGAGAAGTTCGTTTTCGAAGGGACCGAATTGAAGTTGAACCGGCATGTCTATATCTGCATCACGATGAATCCTGGGTACGCTGGTCGCTCCGAGCTTCCCGACAATCTCAAGGTTCTGTTCCGAACAGTAGCGATGATGGTGCCGGACTACGCGATGATCGCCGAGATATTTCTCTACTCCTCGGGGTTCAGTACCGGTCGCGAGCTCTCCACCAAGATCGTCACCACCTACAAACTCTGCTCCGAGCAGCTTTCGTCGCAGTCGCACTACGATTACGGCATGAGAGCCGTTAAGACGGTACTGACGGCCGCCCAGAACATCAAGCTGCAGTTCCCCGAGGAGGACGAGGCGGTGCTTCTACTCCGATCAGTAATCGACGTGAATCTACCAAAATTCTTGGCCCATGACGTGCCGCTTTTCCAAGGCATTGTCTCCGATCTGTTCCCGGGCCTGAAGCTTCCCACCCCGAGTTACGACGTGCTTCTCAAGGCAGTCCGCCAAGTCACTGAGAAGCGGAATTTGCAGCCAGTCGACGGGTTCCTCTTGAAGATCATACAGACGTTCGAGATGATGATCGTTCGCCACGGGTTCATGCTGGTCGGAGACCCGTTCGGCGGTAAAACCTCGGTGCTCTACACTCTGGCCGATGCTTTGACCTTGATGTACGAATGGGGCGATCCCAACGGAGCGGTGACCAAGTACTGCACTATCAACCCGAAGTCCATAACTCTGAGCCAGCTCTACGGATCGTTCGACAGCGTCTCGTCCGAATGGACTGATGGCGTGTGTGCAGTCGCCTTTCGCAAGTATTCCACCGAGGACACGCCCGACAGGAAGTGGATCATCTTTGACGGGCCCGTGGACGCTTTGTGGATCGAGAATCTCAATACCGTCCTCGACGACAACAAGAAGCTCTGCCTGACGTCCGGCGAGGTAATGGCAATGTCCAACGTCATGTCCATGATCTTCGAAGCGATGGATCTTCTGCACGCGTCACCCGCTACGGTGTCTCGCTGCGGGATGATTTACATAGAGCCTCGCGTTCTCGGCTGGCAACCGTTCGTCCAGTCTTGGATGAACGCGTTAAATCCCGAGTGGAAGAACTTATGCGCGGAGAACATCGACCAGCTGTTCCAGTGGCTAATCGATCCCTGCTTGGAGTTTACTCGGAAGACGTGCCGCTTAACCATCACTGCCGGGCAAATTCACCAGGTGGTCTCTACCACCGTACTGTTCGAGATGTTCATGGACGAGGCGGTGGAGCAGAATCCAAACGCCTTTGAGCAGTTCCTAGTGTCTTGGCTACAGGCAACGATGCTACTCTCGGTGGTCTGGGGAGTCGGCGGCACGCTCGATCTAGACTCCCGTTCGAAATTCAACGAATACTACTTGAGCCTGTGGAGGAACGAGCACAAGGAGCATCCGTTGCCAGAATTCCTGACGGAGGTGTTGATCTCTCTGCCCGCGGACGACTTGATCCACGACAACTATTACACGTATCGAGCTAGAGGTGCTTGGAGAAAATTCTCGGACCTTGCCAGGCAAGAGGAGTTTCTTGAAACGGGGAGCATCGTCCAGCTGATGATTCCCACCGTCGACACCGTCAAGTATCAGACCTTGTTCCTGAAGCACATCAAGTATCGGAAACGCTTCTTACTCTACGGGCAGACCGGCACCGGCAAGAGTGTCTATATAAAAGACCTGATCATGAACAAGCTATCGCAAGACGAGTATCTGCCCAATTTCGTCACGTTCACTCCGCACATCACGGCCGCGCAGACGCAGGAGTTGGTGGTGCTGAGGCTGTACAGGAGGCGTAGGGATCAATTCGGCCCTATGCCCGGTACCCATTGCATCGTGTTCATCGACGACGTTAACATGCCCAGCAAGGAGGTCTACGGCGCGCAGCCGCCGATCGAGCTTCTTCGCCAGTTCTTCGACCATCAGACTTGGTTCGATCTGACGCAGCCGGAGCCCATCTACATCTACGATACCATGTTCGTGTGCGCAATGGCTCCTCCGGGCGGCAGCAGGCAAAAGCTTTACCACAGGTTTCTCAGGCACTTCAATCTCTTCACCATCAGCAACTTCTCCGACGATACTGTCGTCCGGATCTTCAGCAACATCGCGTTCATAGGACTGCAACGAAACGGCTTCACCACGGCGGTCATGACGACCATCAACGAGATCGTAGGCGCCACCATGAATATCTACACTAACGCTAAGCTGCAGCTGAGACCGACGCCGACGAAGTCCCACTATCTCTTCAATCTCCGCGACTTCTCCCGCGTGATAACCGGCTGCGCGATGATCAGGGAGGAGTCCGTCCAATCCAAAACCGACTTTACGAAACTCTGGGTCCACGAGATCTTGCGTGTGATCGGGGATCGTTTGATCGATGGAACTGATCGACAGTGGCTGTTCCTCAAGATCAAGGATGTGGTAGGCAGTCACCTGAAGGAGACCTTCGACACGGTGTTTGATTATCTGCCGAAGTATGACGGCCAATTGACGGAGGAAAGCCTGCGGGGCTTGATATTCGGGAACTTTATGGACGTGGACACTATTCCCGCGGATCGTCGGTACGAGGAAGTGAAGTCGATGGAGGAGTACTTGGAAGTGGCGAGCTCGAGCCTCGAGGACTATAATCTCACGCACAGGCACAAAATGGACATCGTTCTGTTCCGTTATGCTTTAGAACATTTGGCCAGAATCTGCCGTATATTGGTGATCCCTTGCGGTAGCTTGCTGATGGTCGGCGTGGGCGGATCCGGTAGACAA
This sequence comes from Andrena chrysosceles, assembly GCA_963855975.1. Taxonomy (NCBI): domain Eukaryota; kingdom Metazoa; phylum Arthropoda; class Insecta; order Hymenoptera; family Andrenidae; genus Andrena; species Andrena chrysosceles. The sequence continues at coordinate 13,699,784 of OY979769.1, read as the reverse complement.
TCGTTAACCAGACTGGCTTCCAGCATGGTCGGCCACGGCCTCTTCCAGCCGGAGATCGGTAGCGGCTACGGCGTGCAAGAATGGAGGGAGGATATAAAAAAGGTTTCCTCGCTTTGTATCGTATCGTATATAGTGTTCCTTCTCGAGAATTCTTTCTCGAGAATTTTTCGAGAAATTTTATAATTTCTTATTTCTCGAGAAATTACAGTGTTTCTCGAGAACCTTCAGAGTAGGAAAATTATTATAAATCCCATTTGTTTTCAGAAATGAATTTTCAGTTAGATCAAATTGTGTGTTAATCGTGAACATATAAACACATCTACAATCAGTAATAAATGTTAGTAATATTTAATATCTGTTTTTTTTTCATTTACAAAAGTTTTGTCTAAGTTGGACACGAATAAAAATTTAGATAAATATTATGAACATTATTTCAAAAATATAAATTTTGCAATATTTTTTAATTTCTTGAGAATTCTCGAAAATTCTCGAGAAATATAATCTTATTTCTCATTTCTCGAGATGCGAAAAATATCGAGAAATCAGGAAAACTAGCCTCGTCCCACTGCGCGTCCGTGATAACGTCCACGTCTGTGTTAGGTGCTGATGAATTCCGGCGGTCTGGGAAAAGACCACGTGTTCCTGTTCACCGAGGGCCAAATCAAGGAGGACATATTCCTGAACGACATCGACAGCCTGCTAAATTCGGGGGAGGTGCCGAACCTATTCACCGTGGAGGAGAGGCAGGAGATCATCGAGAGCTGCCGTTTAGCTGCTCAGGGTGGTAACCGGAACCTGGACATATCGGTGCTCTCGGTACTTGCCTACTTCGTCAACCGTTGCAGAGAGAAGCTGCACATAATGCTGTGCTTCAGCCCTATCGGCGACACCTTTCGAGTGAGGCTTCGCCTCTACCCGAGCCTGGTCAACTGCTGCACGATCGACTGGTTCGACGTGTGGCCGGAGGATGCCCTCGAGCAGGTAGCTATGCGCAGCACCACGGACATCAACGTCGACGAGCAGGTGAAGACCAACGCCGTGCTAGCCTGCAAATACTTTCACGTCTGCGCTAAAGACATCAGCAGTCGGTTCTACGATCTGACCGGTAGGAGGACCTACATCACCACCGCTGGATTCCTCGATCTCATACGAACCTACGCGGAGTTGATGAGTGAGAAGCAGGAAGAGCTCATCCTCGCGAGGTATAACGTACGTAGTTGCAATATCTATTATCTAATCGCAGCGCCGATTATTTGAATCAGGGATCGGTACGTCAACGGATTGGACAAACTTGACTACGCGGCTGAGCAGATCAGCCAGATGAGGGTGACGCTCTCGAGGCTGCGGCCGCAACTAGAAGCATCCGCCAAAGAGACCGCTGAAACCATGAGGAGAATCGAGACCGAGAACATCAGCGTGGAAAACGCGAGGATCATGGTGAAGAGGGATGAAGATATGGCGAACGTGCAAGCAGAAGTCGCGATGAGTTTGAAGACGGAATGCGAAGCTGATCTGGCGGAAGCTCTGCCTGCTCTGGAAGACGCCATCGGTAGGTATCGGATCCAGGCTTTGCCTTCAAACTCTGCCTAACCCTCCCTTCCGTGATCACAGCCGCTCTAAACACTCTCAAGCCGGCCGACATAGCAGTGGTCAGGACCATGAGAAGCCCCCCCGCCGGAGTAAGGCTGGTAATGGCGGCAGTTTGCGTCATGCTGGACATACCACCCGTAAGAATCGAAGATCCAAACACTGGTAGAAGGACTTTAGACTACTGGGGTCCCAGTAAACGTTTACTAGGTGACCTGAGATTCCTGGAGACGTTACGGCACTACGACAAGGATAATATACCCCCTCACATTATGCAGGTATCGCGAAACATACTCTCTTCCTTTCTGAGTCACATCGAACACTCTACGGCAACTATAATAGTTTTAATCGCCTTCTAATAACTTCGAATCGGTATTGTAATTCTGTTGACTTCTTCAATAATTCCTATAATTCCTTCAATCACTCTGTTCTGATCGCTGTTCGTAGTTCACATTCTCCTTAACTTTTACTATTATGTTTGCTGCTGTTATTATTACTAACATTTTTTATCACTATCATTAATGTTTTTTTGCGTTTACTTCTCTGCTTTTGCTTCATTTGTACTTCCTTATTGTTTGTTCTATGCTTGTGTGACAGCGATTTGTACTTCTTATATCAAAGGGTTTATCCCATCGATATACTTAAATAAATAATAATAAAAATAATAATAATTCCGCCAATTCCGCGAGTCTCGCGAACAATGCTGAATCTTGCAACGAGTAGTCAGTCCGGTCCACCTTCTATCCGTTCTCGGGATGTTTAGGAAATCAAAAGAACCTACATGACCGACAAGAACTTCGAGCCGAAGAAAGTGGCGAGGGCGTCTTCGGCAGCCGAGGGTCTCTGCAAATGGGTGAGGGCGATGGTCCTGTACGACGAGGTGGCCAAGGTAGTCGCGCCCAAGAGGCTGGCACTCGATAAAGCGCAACAAGACTACGAGAACACGGTGAAGTTCCTGAAAGAGAGGCGCGAGAAGCTCGCCGAGCTGACCGCCAAGCTGGCCATTCTACACGAGAGCTTGAAGACTACCCTCGCCCAGAAGATATACCTAGAGACCGAGGTAACGTACGTAGATAGTGGCGGGCGAGAACGGACGATACATTATCCTATTTCTAGGTGACCAACTGTAGGAACAAACTGATTCGCGCGGAAAAATTGATCAACGGCTTGGGGGGAGAGAAAGATCGTTGGACGTCCGCGGCAGAGAATTTACAGAGATCCTACGACACCCTGCCTGGCGATCTGCTCATCTCCTGCGGTATGATAGCCTACCTGGGACCGTTCACGACCAGTTATCGACTGGAGAGCATGGAGAAATGGATGGCGCACGTTAGAATGCTGAGGATACCCTGCTCGTGGAATTACGACTTCGTCGAGGTACTGGGCTCCGAGATCAAGATCAATTCTTGGAACATCTTTGGCCTGCCGCGGGACTCCTTCTCCACCGAGAACGCTATTATTATGGACAACTCCAAGAGGTGGAGCTTGTTCGTCGATCCTCAGAGCCAGGCGAACAAATGGATTCGTAATATGGAGAGGCAGAACAAACTCGAGATCGTCAAGCTCACCGACTCGGGATACATGGACGTGATAGAACAGGCTCTGGAGTATGGTACGTAATACGTACGCCTTGCTTCGGTAGCTACCGCGAGACGAATGTATGATCACAGAAATGATTAACGCTCGCTCAGGAAAGCCTGTACTGGTCGAGAATGTTCTCGAGCAACTGCAAGCAGCCCTCGACCCGATACTAGAGAAGTCTATCTACAGAATGGGCACCATGTGGTTCATCAGCGTCGGCGAGAAAGTGATCGAATACAATACACGATTCAGGCTCTACATCACCACGAAACTACGGAATCCGCACTATCTGCCGGAAGTGTTCAACAAAGTGACGGTGATTAATTTCGCGTTGACCATGAACGCTCTGGAGGATCAGCTGCTGGGTATCGTGGTGGCGAAGGAGAGGCCAGACTTGCAGGAAAAGCGAGAGTATCTGATCGTCCAGAGTGCTGCGAACAGAAAAGCCTTGAAGCAGGTGGAGGACAACATTCTCAAGACCCTGGAGGTGTCCGGCTCCAGTATCTTGGAGGACGAGGAAGCCATTGAGATCCTGGACTCCTCCAAGATTCTCTCTATCGACATAATCAGGAAGCAGTCTTCCGCCAAGAAAACGGAAATACAGATCGAGGGGTTCCGACAGAGTTACAAGCCGATCGCGGTGCACAGCTCTGCCCTTTACTACACGATCACCGACCTGCCCAACATCGATCCCATGTATCAGTACTCGTTGACGTGGTTCATCAATTTGTACGTCAATTCCATCGACACCGCCAACAGAAGTAAAATCCTCGAGAGAAGGCTGATGTTTCTGCGGGAAACCTTCACGTACAATTTATACCAGAACGTCTGCAGATCACTGTTTGAGAAAGACAAGGTAAAGAGCTCTATTGAAGATTCTATCGATGATACCGACGGCTTTCGTTTCCTATCAACTCTTTTCGATCAGGTCCTGTACTCGTTCGTATTGTACACGACGATCCTGCTGACGGAGAAGGCGATCACCGCGGAAGAAATGACGTTCTTCTTGTCTGGGGGTGTCGCGTTGGCCGCGATCCCGAGTAATCCTGCCTCCGATTGGCTCTCGGATAAATCCTGGGGCGAAATATGCAGGGCGCACGTTTTACCGAGCTTCGCCAACTTTCGGAGCAGCTTCGCTCGCGACCTGAACGCGTGGAGACGGTACTACGATCTGTTAAATCCAGAAGACTCGCCAATCCCGTCGCCATGGGAGAGAACGTTAACGCCGTTTCAGAAGTTGATCGTCACCAGAATGATCAGGACCGACAAAGTGATGATCATGGTAAGGATGCTCGGTAGGGCTGGGACTATTTGTCGAATGTTTAGGTATTCGAATATTCGAATACGTCAGTTGCGCAATTATTTGACGAATAAAATTCGAATATCCAAGTATTCGAATACTTTTCGAATATTTAAGACTCATTTATGCAAAAAGCAAAATTGAAAAGAAAACCAATTGGAAATCTCTAAAACTTCATTTTTAATTTTTTCGATATATGAATGTGCATAATTATCATTGTGGTATTACACACATTTATTACGTCACGAAAATTTGTAAATATATTCTATTGTTAAAGAATAAATTAAGAAAGCTCATTTTACCCCGAGGTTCACTTTGCCCCGGTCTCCTCTATCAGCTACAGAAGTTCGTCCAAGTTGGAATGGGCCTGCATTTCATCGTGCCTCCGCCCTTCGACATCTCCAAGTCCTTCGCGGACTCCAACTACTTGATACCATTGATCTTCATCCTATCCCCGGGGTCCGATCCGATGGAGGCGCTCACCAAATTCGCCGACAGCATGAACTACCTCGAGAAGTTTCATTCCATCTCGCTGGGCCAGGGTCAAGGGCCGATCGCGCAGAGGTTGATCGACCATGGGCAGGACACCGGCGACTGGGTGTGCTTGCAAAACTGCCACCTGGCCGCCTCCTGGATGCCAACCTTGGAAACCATCTGCGAGAACTTCGACCCTTCCAACACGCACGCCAACTTCCGTCTATGGCTGACCAGCTACCCCTCCGAGCAGTTCCCCATCACGATCCTGCAGAACGGCGTCAAGATGACCAACGAGCCACCCACCGGATTGCAGAACAACATCACGAGGCAAGATTATTCTCGATAAGAAACTATTCTACGAGTAAACTGATCGACTTGTGTATGAACCATTCCTCAAATTCCTAGGTCTTATAAATCCGAGGCAGCGAGGGAACCGGAATTCTTCGACAAGGACCCAAAGAAGAAGAGGGAGTATTCAAAGTTACTCTACGCCCTGTGCTTCTTCCATGCCGTGGTTCAGGAGAGACGGAACTACGGGGCCCAGGGCTGGAATATAAAATACGGTGGGTACCGTGCGACAATAGCTGACTAGATTATTAATTACTATGAGTGATATTCCTCGGGGGCAGGCTTCAACGAGTCCGACCTTCAGATATCCTCCCAGCAACTTCAGCTCTACATAAACGACTACGAAGAGGTTCCGTTCAAAGCGATCGTGTATCTGACGGGGGAGTGTAATTATGGCGGAAGGGTAACGGACGACAGAGATCGCAGATGTTTGACCACGATACTACAAGATTTTTACAACGAGCGCGTGCTCGAGGATCCGAATTATTGTTTCGTGGACATAGGTCCCGAATACGGCCTGCCGAAAAAGTACTTCCGTCTTCCTTTCGGAACGGTGATCATCCTTTCGAGAGCAAGGAGAAACTAACTTTCCCTTTTCCATGCACGCCCCGCAGATTTGAGTACGAAGACTACATAAAACAAATCGAAGAGATACCCTTGAATCCACCGCCGGAGGCTCTAGGGCTACACATGAACGCTGGAATAACGAGGGATCTCGAGCTGGCGAATAATTTCTTTCTCTCGATGTTACTGGTCCAAGGAACAGGGGCGGTGGGCGACACCTCGAAACAGGACGAGATACTGCTCAACATCAAGACGGATATATACGAGAAAATGCCCGAACTGTATGACATCGAGGAGGCACAGAAACGGTATCCCGTCGTCTACATGGAGTCTATGAATACGGTGCTGATACAGGAATTGGAGAGATACAACACCCTCCTGCGCGAAATTAGACAATCCCTCGTTATGCTCGAAAGCGCGGTTCAGGGCCTAGTAGTGATGACTCCTGATCTCGAGGTAGGTATGGAGGAATACCCTTTTCTTTAGGGTTTTGTATTTAAAGAAACAACTACATCAATAGAATAGAAATAATTTATTTCCCTTCAACCCACACAGCACCATAACATTGCAGCAACGTCTCTGCACTATTGCGGTGCAAGATTGCAATGTTGCACCATAACATTGTAGAGACGTTCCAGATTCAGTCCTATGTCCGCCTTCGCAATATTGCAGGTGTGTATTTTTGCAATGTTGCGGCAGCATTGCAAACATGTAGTCCTGCAACGTTCCGGCAATGATTCTGCAACGAAACGGCAAAATTGTGGCAATGATCCTGCAAACTCTTCTGAAATATTGCGGTGCGAGATTGCAATGTTGTACCGTATCATTGCAGGGAAGTTGCAGGTTCACTCCTATGTCCGCCATAGCAATATTGCAGGAGTATATTCCCGCAACGTTTCGGAATTGTTACAGCAATGGTCCCCCAACCGCAAAGTTTCGGGCAGTGAGGGACGCGACGACATGAATGTGTGCTGGAATCGTAGTAGTATAACGCCCGTGTGTTTTTTTCTCATAGAAAATATTTTTAAGAAAATATTTTTACCCCAGAGGGATTCGAACCGAGGATCTGTAAGCATCGTAGACGAACACTTTACCGCCGCAGCTACAACGGCTAATTGATAAGATTGCTTACGTATTCGAACTTATACTCCTACCGTGCAAAACTTTAAACTCAAATTATTCAAAAACGAAGGCTCATTTGACAAACCTATTAGGGATTTTTAACACTGTAGGTGCGGACTCTAACTATAACCCGGTGTCATTTTAGGTTAGGTTGGAAAGTAGTCTTTAGACTAAATCTTTGCATTTGTCTTTTCATCTCTCTTTTCTCTTATTTGATTGTATATACGTGTTTGTGCAATAAAGACGTTTAATAATAATAATTTCACACATTAAAATATATAGTATCTACTCTATCTAAACAAATTAAATTCATTTTCAAATCTCTTCTATAATTTAAATTCATGTACAAACAACTCTCACAATAACACTTTTTTCATATCTTCAACGGGCAACGAGAAATTCTAGCATATCCAGTTAAATGAATCATGCTGTAGAATCTACTCGACGTCATATTTCAAATTTCGTCAAAGTCATAGTTGTTTCAGAATATTGCTGTACTGTTTCTACAATATTTCCACTACAGTATTGCACGACAATATGTAGGCAATTTGGTTGGGTCGTTGCCACTGAAACATTGCACGTCGATGTGCGCGCAATATTGTCGAAATATTGTAGGATCGTTGCCAGTAGAACATTGCACGTCGATGTGCGCGCAATATTGCCGAAATATTGTAGGATCGTTGCCACTGGAACATTGCACGTCGATGAGCGCGCACTATTGCAGAAATATTGTAGAATCGTTGCCAATGGAACATTGCACGACAACGTTCTTGCAATACTGCTGCAATATTGAAGGATCGTTGCCAATGGAACATTGCACGGCAACGTTCTTGCAATGTTGCTGCAATATTGTAGGATCATTGCCACTCCAATAATGCACGACAATATTGCAGGAACGTTCCTACAATTTTGCCATGCAACCTGTAACAACGCAATATTGCAGCAACGTTCCTGCAATACAGCTGCAACGAAGTGTGCTGTATGGGAATAAAAGTATATTACAAACTCATAAGTTCTAATAGAAAATAACAAAATCTTTGATTTTCAAATAAGTGGGAAATGTCCCTTTTACGAGTAGGTGCTTTTAAATGGGACATTATAAATCATGAAACGGACACGTTAATAAAAATAAACTTATTTAAATATTACAATTATAATTGTAAATCTTAACAATAGAAAACAATGGAATCTATGAACTCTTTGTACTATATATCAGAATATTCAGAAATGACAGAAATTACACATTCTACGAGATTACAGGTTCTAGGTGTCTACATGCTGAGCGGGCGTGTCCCACCTTCGTGGACGAGAGCGTGCGCCTATCCGAGTTTGAAACCATTGACGAGCTTCATCGACGACTTTCTCCAGCGACTCAAGTTTTTCCAAAAATGGTTGGTGGAGGGGAAGCCGGCCACCTTCTGGATATCCGGATTCTCGTTCGCGCACGCTTTCCTTACAGCGGCCACGCAGAACTTTGCGAGGAAATACAAGATCCCCATCGACAGAATCGGTTTCGATTTTGAGGTAGATACCCGTTGCTTAATTCTATAGCCGAACCTCGGTGAATATTTTCGCCGCTCGCTAGGTAATTGCTGCGTTCCAATTGGACACGTCGCCAGTGGACGGCGTTTATGTGTACGGGATGTATCTGGTTGGCGCGAGATGGGACATGCCGAAAATGTTGCTCGAGGAAAGTATCCCGAAAATCCTTTGGGATCCCATGCCGATCGTCTGGTTGAAACCGAGCCCGACCGAATCAATTCGTGTGCAAGGCCGATACGAATGCCCCCTTTACATAACTTCCGCGCGTTTCGGCATCCTCCGGACAACTGGACACTCCAGCAATTACGTATTGTCCATCCTCCTCAACACCACTTATCCAGTCAGCCACTGGATCAAGAGAGGATTAGCTTTGATCTGTCAACTGGATAATTAAACTATTCCAGCACTAATTACGGTAAAGAAACGCGTTCAACGCGTGTCGCTCCAGCTACGCGTCTTTCGAAATTCGAACAAATCCGAACTAGCGATTTATCGATTCGGTGAAACGATCGATAGGTTAGTGCAATCGATAGCCGTGTTTTTTCTATGTACAAGCTCGATCATCGTTCGATTTATCGATTCTATTTAAAATACGAAAAGACTTCTTACATATGTATATTGACATAAAAATTCTACGAGGTATCGATATTTTTCAAATATATCAACATCGCATCTCGATGTATCGAAATATCGATATATCAGTTTTTTTTAAATTATTGAGGTAGGATTTAAACAAATTATATGTGATTTTAATTACGTGTATTAAGTAGGTAATATAAAAAATGTAAACGTAGACAAATTAAATAGGTATTGAAAAAGAATACAAAAATTAATTAAACCAGTATTTTTCAGGAATAGTTTTTAAGAAAACTCTTTGTTTCATGTGCTCTTCTGCCAACCTACTACGATTATGGGGAAGCACAATATTAATAGTCGATGCAACGGGGCATCACCCTCTTTCGAATAAAAAAAAGGTCATCAAAATCGGCCCATATGCTGAGGAGTTATGCGGGGACAAACAAAAAAAAAATACAAACGGATCGAATATATGGGCGGTATTCACAGTCGCGTCTTGAGCAAATGCTTAAAGTCGTTTAAAAATATATCGATGCCGATATTGAGATTTTAATATCAAACTATCCAGATATTGGATTGAAAACTATCGACCAAAAATATCAATATTTCGCGAAAAAAAATATCAATAATTCGATACATCGATATTTTATCAACATCCCTACGTAGCTCCCACCACTCATCAGTAACGGCACAAATGGCATTATCAAAGAGGAGGTATAATAAGAGGCGTCACTCGACAAGGACAGAAACAGTTTGGAGGAAATCACTAGAACAACCAATTTAAATGCCCATTCGGCAATGATCGGAAAACTTCGGCAATAATCAACCAATTGCGTTAAGGTACATTTTGTCGATTTGAATATCCCGCTCGAATGTACAACCAATTTAAATGCCAAGGTCAAGCAAAGACTTCAAAGGTTCCGCCCGGAGTGACGCCTCTTATACCTACTCTTTGGCATTATGGTGGTTTTGGCGCTTTTCTTGACCGCTTTCAATCATTGGGAAAGAAATTTAATTCTTTGCATCAAATAAATTTGATGAAATTGTTTCAACGCGTGATAGAAAAGAAAAACGATTGAGCTCCAGTCAATCGGTTAATCGTTTTCTCATCATGAGTAATTCCACCTTTGTTATCGACAACGGCGCTTGCACGGCAAAAGTTGGGTTAGCTTCTGACAGCCCAAAGTGAGTCGATCGAATGGGATATGCTAAGCGAAAATGAAAGAAACCACCGTTTTTATGCATTTCCATTTTTAGATTAGTTCCTAATTGTATAATGAAAGCGAAAAGCGAGCGACGCAGGCCGTTCGTTGGGAATCAAATCGAAGAATGCCGTGACGCGTCTGGGCTCTTTTACATCCTACCATTTCAAAAAGGATACCTCGTGAATTGGGACGTCCAGAAAACCGTATGGGATTATATATTCTCCAAGGAATGCTGTCCAGTGAACCTGAGTCAGCTTTCCACCATCGTCACCGAACCGTTGTTCAATTTCTCCACCATTCAAGAAGCTATGAGCGAGATATTCTTCGAGGAATACGAATGTCATAGCCTTTTAAGAATTAACACGACCACTCTTTCTTGTTACCAGTATAAGGCAGAAAATCCTAATGCAAAATGTTGCATCGTCGTCGATAGCGGTTACAGCTTCACTCATATAGTACCTTACGTAAATGATACTAAAGTTAAAGAAGGTATTAGACGCATCGACGTGGGTGGAAAACTTCTTACAAATCACCTTAAAGAAATAATATCTTATCGGCAGCTTCATGTCATGGACGAAACTTATGTAATAAATCAAGCGAAGGAGGATTCTTGTTTCGTCTCCCAAGAGTTTTTCAAAGACATGGAAACCGCTAAAAGTAAATTGGAGAACAATCCTATAGCGAAAGACTATGTTTTACCAGATTATACCACACTGAGACGTGGGTTCCTAAAAAATCCAGAGCCCCCTAACGAACAACAGACTTTGCGCCTGTGCAACGAAAGATTCGCTATACCAGAAATTTTGTTTTATCCCTCTGACGTTGGCATTCGTCAAATGGGTATTCCAGAGGCAATTATGGACTGCTTGAAAGCGTGCGAAGAAGAGACTTGGCCTCACCTTTTGTCTAATATCGTTCTCACCGGTGGTAATGCCAAGTTTCCAGGATTTCGGGAACGAATTTATAAAGAAGTTAGGAGCCTCGCACCTGCGGAGTACGCGATAAATGTTTATCTACCCGACAAGTGAGCATCCGAGTTGTATCGACGATCGGAGGAGATTTCAACGTATACTTAACTTATTACCTTCTTTTCAGCCCAATCACATACGCGTGGCACGGCGGTAAAGTGCTATCGAAAGACTCAATATTTTCCAGTCTTCTAGTAACTCGAGAAGAATACGAGGAAGAAGGACAGAACCTTTGTTTCGAAAGGTTCAATGTTTGAATTTAATAAATTGCTCCAATCGAACGGTTAAGGACCATGTTTCCTTCTTTTATACGATAGGGAGAATTATAATGCACGTAATAGGTAAAAAATTATACATAATGCAATTGGAATGCATACAACGTTAGTACAAGTATTTATCGTGAATACACGAAATTCAAATGGATTTCATTTGTGCCATAAGTTCTTCTAAACTCGGCCCTGATTCGGAAGGCGCTTGATGGATCTGCGAATTGGCTGATTGCGATGGTATACTGTAGGCCTCCTTCACACCCATACGCGTTAGAGGCTCATTTTCATCTGCATCTTGATCTTGTTCATCGACAAGGGAAATTCCTATGATAAAATATTGTTCGAATCAATTATTTCGTTGCAGATATTTCATTCCCATAAACTATTAACGCACCCCACTCGTTATCCTCGTGCAAGGGCTTATCTTCAACGACTTTTTCGATTTTCTCTTCCGGTTTCGGCTTCGCCGCGTATTCCGCTTGACGTTCCCTACAATACGTATCCCCGCAGTTCGGATTTGGTCTTAAAGTCATTCGAGGAAAGAAATCTTGCATAGCATTGTAGCCCAAGTAGTAGGATACGTCTCCGAAACTTAAAAGATACTTGAGCGTGTTTTGAACTAAAAAACCAGCTACGATTCCCATGGTCGTGGGTAAGGATGCTGCGCATACACCATCTCGTTTCAAAGTCTTTTCGTCTATATTTTCTGCTACTACTAACGGGGGAGCGCACTGCGAGTAGAACAAAAGTATTAGAGATTCAATTCGACGGGTCAATTTACACTTACAGTGGCGGATGAAAGAAAGTTTACAACTTTTATAAAATTAATCCAAACGAGTTGAGTTTTTTTAGAAGCTACAAGGATTAGTTTGCTAAGTGACGTGTTTCGTCGGTTTGAAAAAAAATGCATATGGTCAGAATACCAAAAAATAGTAAATGTCGTTTTTTAAACTTTTTTTGTGAGCATGTAATAAAAATTCAAAAAACTCGTTTGTAGATTGAAGTAAGTGAACTTTCTTTCATCCACCACTATATATTTTGATTTTTATTCACCGCGAAGCAAGCTGTCTCTCCAGGAATAATAAATTGGATATGACCAGAAACAGCATTCTCAGAGACTCCGCTTTCAAACCATTTCTGATCGAGCTCGTTGCAAGCGGTATTGATCGCCATCCTTGCTTCGAAATTGTCCACGCAACTTAATACTAAATCAACTTGTCCCTTATTCAAACTGCTGGTCCTAAAAATCAATTTCTCTATTTATTAATCCTCCAACTGGAACTACCTTTCGAGAATCATTCCTCTATACCTTATGGTATTCATAAAATGGTCAAAATGATCCACCGTAGTGATGTTGTAATTATGAGTTTCAATATCTACATCAGGATTAATGTTTTGCAGCGTTTTCGCAGCTGCTTCTACTTTACTTTGACCAGCTTGATGAGGTTGAAAGAAAAGTCGGTTCATATTTGCCATTTCCACCTTGTCATAATCGAAGAGAATCAACTGAAATATATAGTATATTTATCAGTTAAAAAGTTCAAGATCCCCGATTCCTTATAACCAGAGAATTGCTACCTTTCCTATTCCGCATCTTGCGAGCATTTCTGCTGTTACGCTACCAACTCCTCCTACTCCAACTATGGCAATTGTCAACTCTCTTATCCTTTCATAATTGTCAACTATGCCCATACGCTTTAATGCCATCAACCGGCTGTGTAAAAGACAAGAAGCATAAAAGTGTTTGAATACGATTTAGACACAAAACACCGGCCAGAATAATGCGGAAAATCACCTGTAAGGATTAGAGTCGATCACTTCACTCGACATATGTTCTATCTTTTCTCTGGCTGTCGACGCATTTTTACGCTGTTCTTCGAGTAATTTCTCTTCGAGCTCCTTTACTCTTCGGTGTAATTCTTCTAATTTGTCCATTGTTGGAATTAAAATTAATTACAATAGAAAATTAAGGCAACTGTGTTGCACGATAGCGCGGCTAGCGGCTATGACACCACACCAGACGATGCCATATGACACGTCGCCCCGGCCCCCGCGCTCGTTTCTTATCGTGTGCAGGAAAAGGAGAATGCCTATATACACTTATGAATGCTTGTTACATTCGGCGTATCCTCGCGATCAAGAAAATATTTATTAAATATTTTACATGAATTATCAACTTTACTCTAAGCGACTGTTTCTACAATACGTATCGTCCGGTTTCAAGGATTTTTAACAAAGATGCATACTAGAGAACATAACCTGCCACGCCTAATCGATCCTGAAGCAAATGAGCAAAACAAGTTACAAATTTCCTTGAATCTTGCAATAGTCTTTTTGCCGTTATACGATCGAGCGATTCGGGGTACTAATGATTTTACTCAAGCCATACGTAATATCATGCATACACACATATATGTATACAGGTGGAAGATAGTCGTGTTAGTTTGAAGAATGAAAGAAAGAGTATGTAATTCGAAAAAAAGAACTGAATCGTGGCAAAGACGTTGAATAATGACAAGCTTAGTTCTTTTAATACAAACGAAGTTGTATTTGCCTTTTCGTTCAATTAATCCTATACAGTACTGTTATTTCAGCGTTGTTACAACGGTATGTTGTTTTTTGTTGTTGTAAATCGTACATGTGTATGGTTACATCGTACATACTATATACGCACAGTCTGTAAGTATCCGTGACTCATCTTTTATTTAGCCATCGTATCACCGTTAATCTCATGAATCGATATTGCAAAAACCATTAAAAACACGGGGTCGCATAATACAGGGTGGGTTATTTCTTTGTTTCTAACATGCCTTCTTTTCAGCGGCCAACGATGAGGTTTAAATCAAAGCAGTCCCGTGCACTTTGGCTAATTTTATTGTCATACCTCAACCATGTCAAAATAGTTTTATTTTACAGTAATCCCGCGTGTAATTAAAAGAACTAAGAACCTTTCAAAGTAGCAGAGAGAAACAGAAAAACGAGGAAGTCTGTAAACGATTTCACGTCGTCGCTTTGGCATTGTAACTTGTAACCGGTAACGGAACGGTAGAGACAATTCAGTGCACTAATAGATAACTCTCCAACGAAATAGAAACGAAAGAAAGAAGAAAAAAATAGAGTAAAATTCAAATGACTGGCCTGTAATGCACGATAACGACAGAACGGCATTCCTAACGATTCACGTCTATTAACATCACATATCGTGCTCTCAAACGTTGAGCGCGCGAAACTATGACGTTGTTGCAAGACACAGTATCAAAGTTAAAATTCAGCATAATATATTAATTATATTAGTGACAATTTGTTATTTTAATTGATTTTTTTTGTTCGTTTAAGTTCATTTGCAGATTTAAATAGTAATTATTCAATAGTTTTTTTTTCTATAAAACTAAACTAGATTATCGTAAACTTAACGTATGAACAGGGAGGGTTGTCAAACTTGGACAAACAAGTACGTTTGCGCCGTTCTTGCCACGTAAAAAGTCAATTGAAATTAAACGGTCGTCGTGCGCTCGAGCGATACCACGATCATAAGCAGAATAAATAAAATGTATTTATAGTTTTTATACTCGTATTACACAGAGTATTCTTTTTTACATCTTTAATATCTATAGCGCGCAGCATCCACCTCGCACAACTATGTACCCTTCATATTTTCACTTATCCTCTGTGTACATGTATATATGTATATATATTTTTTTTACGTGTCAATGAAAAATAAAATATACATATATATACATAGAAAGTCTTAAAATACACGATAATAAGGCAAAAACGGCGCAGCGATCAGAATAAGAAGCGAACATTACTAGTTTTAGCCGATAATATTCGGGAGTGCGTTATCACTCTTCCAATTTGAATTCACACTCCGCTTGAATCGGGTACGCATATCTTGCAATACGCTGGCTTACGTATATATGTGTGTGTATGTGTGTGCGTATATGTGATGATGGTGGCGTGTGTGTACGTGTGTGTATATGTGTGTTATATATACATATATACCGAATTGACCGTACTTATGCGCAATTTATACGTATAGGAACTGACGAATTCTTTCGAAACAATACGAAAGGTACGGTGTACAAGTGGAGTGTGCTCTATTCCTATACATTTTTTAAAAAGTACGTTTCTCTCTCTCGTTCGCTCTCGCTCTCTCTTTCGTTCTCTCGTTCTCTCTCTCTCTCTCTCTCTCTCTCTCGTGCGCGCGCACGCGCGGTGAATCTTTTCAAATGTACACAATAAACTGGCTTATACTCATATATAAATAATTACATGTTCAATTTCATAAGAAACACATTGGTAATGCTGTATGTAAGAAATAATTGGATCGATTTAATCGCGTGTTGACGACAAGTTTTTATCGGCGCGTCGAGCGTATAGATGTACAGCAATACGAATGTTTTTTCCCCCTCTCCTTTTTTTTCTATTATCGGTGTGTACATCACTTTTATGTTCGTAGGCTTTTGCTGACGCCAAGTGTTTTAAGGTGTCTGTGAATTCTCGCTTCGATCAATGAACCTCTACGGTTCAACATGAGAAACAGAGAAAATATTCAAAACGACCGTAGAAGCATGGAAACAGCAAGTGAACTGCTAGAACTTTAATCGCGCCTCCAAAATGGTACTTTTAGTTATACCCTCGACTGGCGATGCCTTACCAACAGTCTCGGTAGCATCATCAATTTACTGGACACACAGGTATTCACAGAGCACAAAGAGTACTTGGCTATAACAAACATTTTATTCAACTATCATTGTATCAGATATAAACGAACATTTTTATCATCGTTAAAAGTACTAAACCGAGCGGCCTAAGGTACATGTATAAGTGTCTGTGTCTCCGTGTGAGTGTACGTATGTGTGTAGAGTGTGTATATGAAGCGCGAGCGTGCGCGACGACGTACGGACGCGCGGGTACGGCTGCAAATGTACGCGTGGTTTTTTGCTTCGCATCGTCTTTACCATGATATCTCGTGTGGTTACGAACGATCATCTTCCGAACGACGTAACATGATCTAGTCGCATCTGTAATGCATTTACGGTTTTCCCATGACCGTGACATTCGTGGCAGCGTCAGTAAAAGATGGTACCGCATGAATCATAAATTACAAAACGAAAGTAACGTGTAACGAATGTGTTAAATGGCACATGCACACCGACCAATATGGACGGAGCCACGCACTTTATACTCGACAGATTTTGTGTCTCGTATCTTGCCGTTTCTATTAACATCTGTCGTTCACTCGACAACGATCTCAGAACACATCGATTACTTCCCATCTGTCTGTCGTTAACGTTAGACTTTAACCGTACATGGTAATTGATTACTTGCCTTACACCAAACGCAAATTATCATTCTTTTCTCTCTTTCTTTTTTTTGTTCTTTTCGTTTGTTTTGTCCCTTTGCTCTTTACTTTCAAGTTATTCCCAGGCTGAAGGAGGAATGTCTAAAACATAGAACTGTATGTACTGTATCGAAACAATGGTCCACCCCCATCGTACGCAGCACTTCTCTTTTCTCTAACTTGGCAGGCTCGGGTGGAATGAAAGGGTCGAGTTTGATCATATCACGGGTCAGAAATTCTAAATCGTATAAAAAGACTGCAAGAGACGCGACGAATATTCCGTAGAGTATGCATTCCGAGTCCCATATCCAACACCTCCGACATTTCTCAGTCCGTTTGTTCCAAGAACCGGTACGCTGCTCACAGTCACGCCTAGGGATGGGATCAAGCCCCTCGCGCGAGCTATCGATACCTAAACGAAAATGTTTGATCTCTTTGCATAACTCCGTAAAAGATAGACGCGCGTCGACTAAAAGCATGCCTGTTCTGAAATGATCGAGCAATTCAAGTCCAGTTGTCGTTTCATACGCAGATCGGATGTTCGAAGTACATACATCAGCGTCGGTAGCTGCCACCACTCACCCACAGATTATCGACATATCCTTGGAAAAAACGCCTGTACATACATCACACCCTATCCCCAAAAAAATGACAACATCTCCATTACACGTTACACAATCTATAATACAATCGACTTCCCTATAATAATATTTTTACTATTGGCTAAGGAGGAATCAAACATTTTCTTCCAGGTATGAATACCGACGCGTGCGACTTCATCCTTTTACTATAATAATAATTGTATCGAGAAGAAATGCAAGGAACGCGTAATTAGCGAGGCATCGCGCTACTCTCGATTCTCGACGCGACAATAGATAGTAGTAAAATATGGGCAGCACTTTGTACGTTTGGTTTGAATGATCGATTGGTCGACATTAAACGACACAGACTTGAATCGTTTGATTATTTCAAATCAAACATTTGTTTAGTCGCGTAGTCTCTACGTCACGTGAATGGTTACTTGAAACGATCTTCTTGTTAATAAAAAAGAAAAACAGAGAGAGAGAGAGAGAAAAAAAAGAGAAAATGTAGTAAAAAAGACAGTTGTCGCGAAACTGAGAAATTTTTATAGTACAGCATACCGGGTGAAATAAAGGCGTACATTCCTCGCAAAAGAAGATCGCTTTACGTTATTTAGGGCTGGTAATTACATTATTTCGTACGTTTTCTCTATCGTATTATTATAAACACCGCACCGATCATTCCATACTCCTGAAATTCTAATTCTATAAATCATCAGTGACAATGGGATGGTTTACGCTACTTTTCTCTCGCTGTTTAGGTGTCTGGAATGACCATGCGTAAAGCGTAACATAGTTTTTTTTCTTCCTCCGTTAACTTATTCGCAATGGGAACGGTTTTGAAACGATAGACATCTTATAGTAGAGATACATTTCAACCTAAATGTGTTTCCACGCTCAACGCTTCAACACTTTACACGAGCTGTGCCTGCCATTGCGAATCAGTTAAACAATTAGATGTCGACTCCGGGCGATATCGACGACAGCCGTTAATATCTTATATATCTCATGCGTTCAACTGCGTGCCATCTGAATCGCGCGCGCGTATCCGCAGATATTGACAATACAGACACAAAGTTCTTAGCCCCGGCATTCTTTCGTTCTTTATAAATATCGTAAAATAGAAATTGTGAATCCGAATTAGTACGAACTTTACGGATGTTCGATCAAAGCGCATCTTATTCGAAGATGCGAATGACAATTTATGGCGTTCTCGTGGTCGATTCAGCAATGCATGAATGATATGGTTAAATAATTATAAATTGGAAATTGTGGTGGTGACATTACCTGGGCCGTTACTCACCTACAGGCAACGAACCTGTCATGGGAGTAGGTGACGATGATACCATGTTTAACCGACCTTGATCTTTTACTATTGGATCTGCGGAATGCAAAATCAAGTTATGAAAAAGAGAGAGACAGAGAGAGAGAGAGGGGGGGGGGAACGATTTCAACATCCTCCGCATACTTACAAAAATAGGGATGCTCCATAGCTTCGCGTGCAGTAAGTCTCTCGAAATGGTCATAGCGCAAAAGTTTGTCAAGGAAATCAAGGCTTTCGGCTGATACTAAATGTTGGTTCTCCGAGTGCATGAAACGCTCCCAGCGTTTGCGCGAATGTCGGCCTAGAATGTCATTGAAACGAGGATCCAACTCAATGTGATACTTGTCAAGATATTCAAACAGTTCTTCAGTCCCGAGAACCTTTGCGATTCTAACTAGTTGGTCATAATTATCGTGTCCGTGAAAAAACGGTTCTTTCCTGAATATCATACTTGCGAGCATACATCCAAGTGACCACATATCTAATGAATAATCATACATCTGCAACAGGAGAAAAGCGGCGTACATGTAATATCGAGAATGTGATTAGAATTCACGTTAGTTAAAGCAACGAACGGTGTCGGGGCTACAAACCTGATAATCTACGAGTAGTTCTGGACCTTTAAAATAACGCGAAGCTACTCGTACATTATATTCTTGACCGGGATGATAAAACTCCGCCAAGCCCCAATCTATTAATCGCAACTTTCGATTTTCGTGATCTATCATAACGTTGTGCGGTTTGACGTCCCTATGCATTATTCCCATACTATGACAATAATCCAACGCCTATAGTAGAAGAAACATGAAATAATGTCGTATAGGTCTTTAACATTTCACTGATCGTTATGTAGCCATAAATGCAAAGTGGTTTCAACGTTATCCGCCTATTACTTACTTAAACGAAACATTTACGAGTCCAAAAATTATATTTAAAAATATTCTCAAGCTAACTATCTTTTATCATGTTTTCTAATAAACATAATTACCGTCCCAATTTCTATATACCCAAGTTCGTCGACTTTACGTAATTAGCTGCGCACTATTTTCGTCGCAATAATATTAAAACGTATTAATATGTTTGGTCAGAATCAATGATAAAAGAGAAACTGTTTCTGTATTCTTATACGAAGGAAGTTTTAACGCTATAGTAAATAAATTGTTTAACCTTTAAACTCTTTTGTAGTATTGAAAGGATTAAAAAGATGATCTGTAACAATACAGCAAACTGCTATTTTCGATACTTTAATACGATATGAAAAAATCGAATGTTTTTTGCTGTACTTGCACCAGTGATGAACTCGTATAAATTACACATTTTCGAACTCTTCCTTGAACCTATGATATACACCTACATCTATCAAAATAATAATCTCGAAGGTTCACATTGGACTGATACTTGGTTCCATTGCACTTAACAATACACGCACTTTTAATAACTCGTAGAGGTAGTATCTTATGTCGTAGTCTGTTAGCGTCTGGTACAATTGCTTGAAATCTGTGTTGTTGACATGTTCAAAGATCAGTGCCGGTGTCCTCGATACAGGATCTTTAACTACTGCTTGGAGTGTAATTATATTGGTCCCACCTTTAAGGTTTTCTAAGATTTTGATCTCCCTTTTTATCTTCTTCTTTTTTACAGGCTAAAAGTAAAAGATTATATGAAAAAATTATGTTCTCTAAACGATCGCCAGCTATATACTCCGAGTCCCATCTATTGTTTCCATACCTTTAAAATTTTTACAACACATCTTTCGCTATTCGTTACGTTAATGGCTTCAAATACTTCGCTATATTTTCCTCTGCCTAATTTTCTCACTAACTGGTAATCGTCTTGTTGTCTATATAATAAAGTAATACAGAGAGATCGGTAAGTGCGCAAGGATTAGAAAGTAACGAAACTATACGCGATAACGGAACTGTATAAATGGTAAATATACACTTACCCCCAATCAACGACATAGGATTCATAGTCCCAGTAATCTCTAGATTTGTGTGAATTCACATCTGTATAAACTCGCGCTCTACTAGGTAGTGCCATTCTCTCCGATATATCACTATTACTATTTGTTTTATTGATTGCTATGCTTTCACCGTTGTCTATCAAAAAGTTATAAGAGCTAGTTACTTTATCTCCTCCACTCACCCAGTTACGAATGCGCGAGGAAAAAAGTACACCTGAATCGTCAAAACAATTACATTAAAGTAGGAAAAAACTGAGTATCTGTTTTAAATGTGACAGGAAAACACAATAAATCCTTAAACTTATAGCATTATTCTTTCTCCTCGCAAACTGTTAACTTGCGAACCACTGTTTTCTTACATGTTACAGACGTTGTATCTATTAAAGTGCTCGAACATAGTATCTTTTAAAACTCTGAGATAGCAGAAAGACATTGGCACAGTTTACTTATAACAACTGAATTATATTACTTTCTAACTACAGATATCAAAGGTATAACATTCGCTCGAAATATGTACATTTCCTTCTTGGTGATATCCAACTATTATATATCCATATCAAGGTTCATATTTACACGTACAAAGATAACGCAGAATATAGAAAGACCAATTGTACCTTTTGTATATATATATATATATATATAATGATTATGTTAAATATGGTGCATAAAATGAAAGTGAATGAATCTCTACCAACTTACGATCGATATTTCTTATGTACAATTACAGCAACAGCGTCAAACAATAACTCGATTAACCAACAAATTGCAGCCTTAGCTCGTCGGACACACGCCTGATACGACACGAACGAACGACCCAACTGTTTTACAAGTTATAATATTGAAATTTTTCTTTGCGAGCCCTCTACGTAACAACATCGAAGAAGATTTAATGAAAGTGGCCAGTTACATGGTTAGAAAAGTCAAAACAAGTTTAAGAGGAATGAGTGTGCGATTGAGAGCAGAATAATAAGTGGGCAAACGAACGAGGGACAAAATAAGATATCGATAAATGTGAAAAATGTAGAAATGTGTTCCCTGATTGCAACGAGTGAATAGTATATTCCTGAGATGTCTATTGATTGCGAGTTCGCGGAAGACTACCGGTCCGTTTCAACAATTTCTAATTATCACTTCGCTCAAGAAGAATTCTAACTATTCGAGAGGAATCTGTACGTACGAGAAGTGATATTATCGTTGAAGATGAAAATTCGTAGTAAAATTTAATCTGCTATCGGTACATGGAATAGAAGCACGGCACGCACAAGCACAGGACACGAACACACATGTACGAGATAAATCACACGCCATCGCGATCAGGAAATTAACGATGACTTATTTTCGACTCACCTAATACATTCCGGACCCGAATCTTGGTTGGATTGACTGCAACGGATCTGGAAATTCGTCGTGAAATCACGCAACCCGCTTGCGGAATATGTGAGGCCGCGCGAACGCGTGAAACTCAAAGATTTTTGCGGGCGGCCGGCTTCTCAAACGAGCGAGGTCCAAGATGGCAGCCAACAACCCGCCACAAACCTCCATTCTGTAGATTCGAATCTTTCAACCTCGAGCCAGTCCGATTGTGGCGCTTCTTCCAAACTAACCTTATCACCAGCTTGACCAGGCCCACTTTTCTCCAATACCAACCAACCAGTTAGAACCGTTAGAACTAGGGTAATCCAACCAGTGAATGACCGAATTGTTGAATGAGAAGCCCAGTAAATGACCGCATACTTTTATTAAGAATCGTACTTATTAATGTCTGTTTAATACGCATAACTAAAAATATGGGATATTAAACGTGCAACTATACCCCATTTATAAACATATAATAATTTTTAAATTTATACTTGACATTTCTTTGCCTAATGGTCATTCACTGGTATGCGGTCAATTACTGGTTGGTTTACCCTATGTAAAATTCGCAGCTATTTAAAAACCTTGCAAAAATATTACGACGCTTCACCCGAATTTCATCTATCGTCGTATAAATTTCCAACCTATTAACTGTATTAATGATAAAATACCGGATCATTGCGATAGTTAAGGATAAGACGGACAAGTCTTTACATAGGTAAGCATTTATCCAGAGGGGATTTCTCTACGAAGGAATTTAGGAACGCCTCGCATTGACCAATCGAAACTACTCTCTCTCCAAAAAAAATGGCACAAACATCTTTATTCCTCGCGTATATTAAAACTTGTAATACAGATATCCGGCTGTTACACTTTTAAAATGTTCTGTGATGAAAAACATTTATTTTTCACGATAGGCCGTTTAGTTTTTAAGTAATGCTATCCCTAAAATCCGTGAATTAAATGAGTGGGATTGAATGGGAACGTTTTTATTTCAAGTTTAAAAAAGATTAATATTTAAAGAATAACTATAATATCCTGAATTAACACCTGCTCTCATTTCGTGTTAAAGAATATACAGGATGTAATAAAGACAAGTCATCTTTCACCGAAAACCATTGCTCCAAAAGTCGCTCTATACTTTCTGCACTCTCCTGCAATCAGTTTCGTAGAATTTATATGAACAATTATAGGACGAAGCAGCAGTATCGTTACATGAGCACAAGTTACCTCATCTGTACTCGTATCGGGTACGTTTAATTCTTTTTTAAGACGGACAGCATCTAAAATCCAAATTTGCGATGATTTCTGAACAATCCACAAATTAGGGTATAGCGCTCCAATGACGATATTCGTATGTTTGCATATGGATCTGTAATATTTATATTGAATATTAAGTAAGGATAAATAGCTGCATAATTAATATAACAATATAGCAACTTACTTGTCAAGAAAACTTTCAGTTACTTTCTTTATATCCATGTCCCAAGGTACAATATTTCTGACTACCAAGTTTTCTTTTTTCTCGAGATTCATCGTTTTCATATTTTCCAGTACTTTAAATATCCTCTTTCTATTTTTCTTACTTTCCATCTTCGCTTTTGTTTCCCGATTTTCTGCATCGCTATTTGTTTTCTCCTCGCGTGCCAGATCTCTGTAATAGCCACGTTCCTCGGGCGATAACTTTTTCCAAAGATTGGTTATCGCGTTTGCAATTTGTGGCGCTGTCATAGTTGGGTTCTGCTCCATTACTGGAAACGAAAACGTCGCTTGTACTTGATCTATATGTAGCCCACAACATATCCACAATGCTTCTTAATTCATTTACCTTTCTGCCTAATATGCTTCGAATATTTGAGGAACCCTGTGCATAAGTTAGTATGGTATGAATCACTCTCCGGTGCTGCATCAGACGCTGTACCAACGCGAACGTATACGTCCGTACCTCCCTACCAAAATTAACACTCTCATTTCATAATGCTGCTATAGTTGAATCCTTTACCAGGCTTTACCTTCAATCCAGGCACATGTCCTTTGCTCCACTTCTCTAACGTCATCGTTTCTTTTTTCATATTTAATTTACTACCTTTTTCTCTGATCACGGCATTTGAGTTTTGCATCATATTCTCTTTTTCATTAGTGTCCTTGCCATAGTCGTCCCAGCAGAAATCTTCACCGAAATCTACCACTGGCAATTGACTTAATGTCTCAGACCCTGGAGTCATCTCTAAAGGGGGACTATCATCAGTCTCCACCTTCACACTTGGACCGCTGCAGAAAATAAAAAGTATATTGAAAGAATCATCAATCAAGAGCGATTTATATCACGCTTAAGATACTAACTTTGAATTACTAAAAATGTCGCGTGGACTGGGAACTACTGTAAAGTTCTGGGAATCATTTGAATCAGATTCACTTAAATTTAAGGGTGGTAACCGGCGGTCAATGTCATTTGCATTTCTCTCACACTTATTACCACCCTCGTTCTGATCATCTGTCTGATCTTTAGTAACTTCCGTCTGCTTATTACATTCGGAATTACTAGCGCTGGAATTTAAATTTCTTCCTACATTGTCGTCGCATTGTTTAGGCGCGCACGCTTTCTTCTCAATTACTCTGTCACCGCTTCCTTCGCTTTGTAATTTGCGTTTTTTGCACGCAGGCCACTCGCTTTCTACATCGTCGATGCTGGTTTTTTGGGAATAATCGTGATAATAACTGAACGACTGGTCGCAAGCGCTTTCATCCTGCACTTCCCTTTGTATTCCATAATAATCTCTGATGCATTTGTCTACTGTATCGAGAACTAATTTCTATAGTAGTATGCGATAAACATTATGCTCGTATTTTAATCTCAATTCTGGTTATTGTTATTAAATATTTAATCACCTGATCTTTAAAGAGAACGGAGGTCTTATTCGGTTCCAGATTAACATCGATATTTCCTGCATTTGTTAAAATACTCAAAATAAATATCGGCTTCTTTCTCGACGATGGATCTTGCCCCAATGTTTCCGATATCGTTTTAGTCACTGTCTAAAAATAATTCCGATCTTTTTTTTAATCGCGCTATTCGATTACGACGGAAATGTAAAAATTCTACCTTCTCTAAATCCTTATGTTTAATAGGTCTATTATTTACGAAAATGTACTGTGCTCCAGACTGGAACACTTCAGACATGTTCTGTGTTTCTTTTAGTGGTACCATTAGTTTCACGTTAACCTGAAGGATATAAATAACTAACTGAAGAATCGAAATCATACAATAAGCTTTACAACATATACAATTACCTCTGCATCTTCAACAGCTATCCAAGTCATATTAGACGTCACCTTTTTACCAAGAATATAAGTAACTGCTTCCTCGATGGTACTTGTACCAGGTTTCGTGAATATGATATTGCTATCAACTTTATAACTCAATCGCACAGAAAACTTACAAATTCCATAACTTTTGATCAATGATTCCAATATTTTAATATCCTGCAGAGTTCTCTTTTTATTGGTAATTAGTTGCCTTTGAACCGGTACTTGTTTAAATAACTCCCTAACCTGGACAGTTGTCCCTAAAAGAAATTAAACTTTTAAAGTAAGACGAATACTTTCAAGAAACACATGTAATTTGTTCATGTACCTGTAGATCTGTGACAAGGTTCAGACTTTGTAATACATCCATTATGATCGATAGTGTAACAAACCCCAGCTTCGTCATGTTCTGTCTTCGATATTATCTTAACATCTGATATCGCGCTCAATGCATAGAGCGCTTCGCCTCTGAATCCATATGTCTCTAATGACTCTAAAAATAATGGAAACACAACGTTCGAATATAAACGATAATACAGGTATTTGCCTATAACGAAATGTGTTACATACCCAAGTCAGAGAAGTTTAAAAGTTTTGATGTGTAAGATGATAAAGCCATGTAAGATGCATCTACCTTGGAAATACCGCAGCCGTCATCCTTTACTTCTATTAAAGTGGCTCCATTGTCTATCTAACGATTAAAATATAGAAATATAACGAATATAATATATTAAGATAAAACGTTAGAACGACGAAATGTAAGGTTTTAGAAGATACGCGAGAAGAAAAGAAGAAAGCGAAATACCAAATTGACTTCAATGTTTTTGGCATTGGCATCCAACGCGTTTTCTATTAACTCCTTTGCGGCACTAGATATCGAAGTTATAACTTGAGTGGTAGATATAAGCTTCACCGTATCTTTGTCCAAAGCCGAGATGACCATTTTTACGCAACATTCAACTGTGTCCACGAAATTAAGCGTGTTTAAAGGTTTTCTAAGCGATACATATTACGAGTATCGACATAGCCTAACGCGACGTCTTAGCATGTATATATATATATATAATTGTAAACATAACGTATTTGTGGTAGTTGGTTAGAAAAGGCGGGCCGCGGAAGTTTGAAATTTTGTGCACGAAGCAAATGAAGTATCTAGATTCTCCGCAGTTTCAGATGTGAGAGGGACGACCGCAACGACACGTGACACGTCCATCATGATTGAAATTACATGTTGTAAGCGTGCGTTTCAGTGCGTATCTATGTACTTAATTGTAAGTACATAGTTCGCGTGCAGCAGGTAAATAACGGATAAAGAGTTTTGAAGCCAATTGAACTTGAAAAAGGAACTAGTCACTGTTTATTTCAGGATACATATATGTTGCTACAGCATAACAAGGTAGAAAACATAGTGACGCAACACACCGTCTCATTACTCGTCATTACCATATTAAAAGAAACAAACACAACTAATGTTTTATTTATATTTTGCCAGCAGAGCGTTAGCACACTTAATGTAGGCTTCTTTGGCGTCATTTTGCGACATGTCCGCTCGCGATTGCCACGCGTCCCACTTCGCTTTTCCCTTCAAATCCAACGAATTCGGTTTAGCTGCAATTTTACGAAGAAATCGGTATACATAATAGTTTGTCGCAATATATAAGTGGCATATAATAGAAATGGGAGAATGAAAAGAAGTAGGCGATACATTTGGAATTATGAAAGTAATTTTAATTGCGATAACTTTTTTTTCGAGTACAAACCAAAATGGAAACTTACGCGTATTCACCTTGCCCACGATTGATTGTTTGAATAATCCATAAAGATCCAAAAACTCTGCGTCCGTAGGACGCTTAGTAAGGGTTTTTACGGACTCTGCTGCTTCCTCAAATTTCTGCGAAATTGTAATATGCAAAACGTTATATTCCTCTTTTGCCTACGTCTCATTTATCGTGAATCCTGAATCGTTAAACGATTGAAATTTTTTCTTCGATTTAAAATCACTTCTCTCAGCATTTCCCCTTCCCCGGTTTATCGCCGGTTTCCAAGGTTCATACATATACGTAAGTACGTACTGATCGATCCCCGAAGATTACGATACCGCGAAAATACAAACTTATCGGCAATTGGCACATAGCCCGAAAATAAAGTTTGATTGAAGTAACGGTTCTACGGATTCTGTTACACCTTTCATCGCGAAGAAATGCAGATACCTAGCCGGTTAGCAATGATAGTGGGAGAGAAATACTGAATTTGGTGGCTGGAAGATGATCGATTTCTCTTTATAGTAGGTACAAGGCAGCTGATAATTTTAGTAGATAAAATCTGCATAGGTTTTTGCCACACGATTCACGGCAGAAGAGAATAACAGTTACCTGATCGAGAGACATCCTTTCGAGCAGTTGCTTGTAGCCTTCGCGGAACCGCTAAATGATCACTGACAATGAGCGTACTGAGCAACGGATCTACCCATGCATCGATTAAATATATACCTTCCGACTCCACTGCCCTCCCTCTACCGCCACTTATTTTCCTACTACAAGCCGTAACGATAAACAAAAATGCGATTGGAAAGAAATCGCGATAAAGTCGGCTTTCTTACAGATTTAATGGATCAATGTTCAAGTTTCCATAATTAGTTGACAGAAATAATTATGAATCTACTGTAGCGTATATTACCACCAGATTACATACTTACATAGGACTGACATTTAAAGCATAATACTTCTGTCGCCCGTCATTGATTCATTACGCAAACGATTACATCTCAGTTTTTAGGATATGATTTGCATATTATCGTCCGCCGCACCACGGGTGTAGATCTCGCTCGATTACAAGGTTATTACCACAACGTTTCCTAGGGGCATTCGAAAGCAGTGCGCGTATATACTTCGAGCATGCACGGCAACAAAACATCCTTGGAGATACGAATTTTGTTGATAGGTCCGATTCAGCAGCCGAAGATTGCCGAAGACGGAGACGGTGGAAGCGACGAGGGGAGAATGAGGCCAACGTGCCACATTATCGTCATCCGAGACTCACCTGCCCAAGAATGTAGGAATTCTTGGGCAGGGCCGGGTTCAAGCGTACGCGATTTACGCGCAAGCTCGGTGGATCGGTAAAACGACAATTTTGGGCGTTTAGAACGACCAAGCAAACTGTTCCATTCATTCATATATTCGGCCACTCTATCATACAAGATTGTATCAAGCAGAATGCGTGTTGGAATGCTAGCATTCATACTTAACCTAAGATATTCTGCATTGATCAATGCAGGCAGAAGAGGATCTGCATTAAGGGGACTAGGCAGTCGAAAAATCGATTTTTTTTTATTGCATTTTCCAAAAGTACTATCCTTTCTGAATAAAATGCCGCTTGGTTTATAGTAAAATTCGCAAAATTGTAGATTTGACAGCTAAAATCGTCAAGCGGCAACCTATAGCGTCGCCTTTGCCCAGAAACTTTAAATGCGTTTTTCTCGAATATTTTCTTCTCTTCGTTTTTACCTTATTGTGAACGAATGGAGGTTCAGATCGACTTGAAAAAAATTACAGGATGTGTAAAACATGTGCCATTTCCGACCAAACCTCTGATATGGTCCGTAAAAATTCGAGATTTTCATAAAAAAATTGAAAAGTCACCGGATTTTAGTAGCGCACAAGCAAGAACGAATTTTTCTCGGAAAAATCGCCGTTTTTCGGCCACCAATCGTATAATTTTGATTTAATTTCTGTTTTTATAGGTTTGGTCGGAAACTGTGAATCCAACAAACAAGAATCACACCTTTAAAATCGAATTACGTCACATTTTAAGACCGATATTAGGGCAAAACGACGGAAAACCGTTAAAATGTTTACCCGTCTGCAGCGCCATTTTTAAAACACATATATATTTCTTACCATTTATTTCTCAATCTGTATGGTAGTAATAAACATTGGGTAAAAGGGTACACCTGGATATGCTTTCATTTCTTTACAAATAAATAAAGGACAGAGTCTCTTTCTCACGAAAAACGACTGCCTAGTCCCCTTAAGGGGGGAACCTGGTGTAACTAGCTGAAAATCGAGGCATTTTTCCGGAATTTTTTTTAAAGAAAGTATTTAATCGATCTTTCTGAAACTTTCAGGATATTGTATTAACAGGTTAAGGTAGGTAAAAAAAATTTTATTAAAAAAGAGCAACAAATAACAAAGTTATAAGTGCTTATGCCCAGTCCGTTGGCGACGCAATTGGTTCACTGGGGGCAACGTAGCGTTTTTTGGTTTCAGATGAAACCAAAAATCGAACAATTTTCATTTAGTTTGTGAGTGTACGGATGAATCGTATCAATTTATTTCTTAAAAGATGCAAAATTGAACAAATGGCGGCCTCTTGAAAAAGGTCCCTCTTTCCAACGAAATTTTGCCTTAAATGTGTAAAAAAAAAGTTATTTATTTAAACAATATCATTATACCCATAGCTTAGATCTGTAAAGAAAATGTTCACAAATATCCGTGCACAAGGCCAAGTCGATTGGTTGAATATTTTTGGAGTTACATTGCCCGCAAATTGTAAAACTGTCGTTTCGAGAAAAACGCGTTTCAAGTTTTCTGGTAACCTGGCGCTCCGTAGTAAAACCGGCTATATCCGCTTTAATTTTTCGAATTTCGTTTTGCGG
This sequence comes from Andrena chrysosceles, assembly GCA_963855975.1. Taxonomy (NCBI): domain Eukaryota; kingdom Metazoa; phylum Arthropoda; class Insecta; order Hymenoptera; family Andrenidae; genus Andrena; species Andrena chrysosceles. Next base: position 13,669,717 of record OY979769.1, on the reverse strand, counting down.
CTTTGGGAACATATTATCGTGATGTTTAACTATTGATTTATGCAAAAAAAATCGATTTTTTCGACCCGCTACACCAGGTTCCCCCCTTAAAGTTTTCTGGTAACCTGGCGCTCCGTTGCAAAACCGGCCATATCTGCTTTAATTTTTCGAATTTCGTTTTGCGGCTTTGGGAACGTATTCTCGTAATGTTCAACTATTGATTTATGCAAAAAAAAATCGATTTCTTCGACCCGCTACACCAGGTTCCCCCCTTAACGAAAGCTTACGAAAGCTGCAATGTTCCACCCCGCTTTTGTGCTAATTCCTAACTGAAAACGTCCCTGCCGACGGACAGCTACCTGCAACTACCTACCTGCCTGACCGCTGACGCACAGTTTTACCGCTCTCTGACTTCGGGTTACACGGGAATCCCTGATTCTCAGGGCTGTACTCTGAGAAGAAGTAAGAAAGAGAAAGGACGAAGGACTTAATACTGTTTCAAACGGTTCTGACACGATCGAGTGTCCTGGTATTGTTATGGCTTGCTAATAAGTATACGTAGACGTAGCCTAATGAATAAGAGTAGCGATAGATGAAGAATAATAGTTTAGCAGTGTCTGCGGCGGAGCGGGGAAATGCGTGAAAGCATGGAACGGGAAGGGTGAATAGTTTGAGGAATACGCGAGTGGTCGACGAGCAGCGGCGAAAGTCGGCGAAGACTGCCGATCGCGTACGCGGGATCGTACGGCCACTGAGGCAGAGCAAACTGCTTTAAAAATTCAGTGAGTATGCATGATTTGTCACTCGATCGACCGGCTCGATCGTTTCGATTGGCTTAGTCGCGAGGGCAGTGCGCGTCTCGCGATCGTCTCCACTGCTTCGATCGTTCGCGATCGTGTTGGATTTTCAATCGATAGATGGAATTAAGGCACGTCTTAATATCACGGAAATATATGTACCTATATACATGTAATAAAAACAGTGGCACCGCGGTCGTGACAAGTGCTGTATTTAAACGTTTTGCCAAAGTTTGTTAACAAAGACACGAGGAAGAGGATGGAATTAATGAAAGGCTGAGGCAGATCTTGCGCAAGAAGAGGAAAACAATTTAGAGCTTACGTGGACACTAAAGAAGCTCGAACAACAACTTTACCAGAGAAATGAAGAGATTTTCGCCGACGCAGCGATTAAGTTTACCGTTGGTTTCGTAAGCTGCGGGATTTCGTGCAACGTGACGAGACTGAGAAGGTATTTGCAACGGATCGCGCGACAGCTATTCCGCGAACGTGGCCTGTCACCATCAACGGTCCACGACTTTAACTAGAAAACGTTCGGTTTTATTATGATCCAACGAGGATACCGACTCGTTACGATCATCGATATTTCCACATTAACGAGCACGTCCCAGGTCCTGCGTCAGACATCGTGACGATTGTGCCGTGTTATTGAGAAACTTTACTGTCAGCGAAAGAACGATTCACCTCCATCGAACGTTACACACTACCACTCGAAAGTCCAGTGTCGTCTGTTGCTAAAGAACCACGAGTTTCTCTGTATATTTCTGTGATGAATCGCGCAATTTCTCGGAAAGTATATTCTTCCAAATAAGTTAGTGAAAGCCGTGTAGTTTCACACATTCACTGTCACAGCGTATGCGTGTTCTTGTGAATGTAAGCTACCACACTCACGGTAGCATGTGACAAAGTTTGACGCGTATATACGTGTGAATTAGCTGGCCGATAACGGACCGGGTTTCCGACGTTATCGCTACTTCGACGGAAGCAGGCTTTTTATACCGTGGTTTTTATATTATTCGCTGCAGCGGCAACGAAACGAGACTCTTGGACCCGCGATGCATCTGCTCTTCAGGTGTTCTAGGGAACATTAGACACATGTTATACATGGCTAGCGAAAGAGAGGCGGGACAAGTGCAATGATCTGACAAAAGTTAATCCACGAGAAAAGAATGAGTCTCTCACCAATCGCGAATAGAAGCTTCCTCCATGGAGACGGGAAGCCATCTCCAAATTCCGAGAAAATCGTCTATGCGACACTGGACAGCCTGGCCTTGAAGAGGGCCAGGTTACCCCTGCAATTGCTGCCCATCGATGCTAACAATGACACAGAAAAAGCCATTAAACCGATGAAGAAGAGAAACGCTTCGGGCGAAGCAGCTACGAAGAGATCCAGTTTCAAGGTTCGCGTCAGTTCTTTATTTGGAGAAAAGTTTTCCTCCTTTTCTGTTTCTCGGTAGAGCTAGCCTTTTTTATTGCGACGGTGCTCGTGAAACGTTGTTAGTCTCTTTTCAAAGCTCGCCTGGGTATTTGATTTAGGACAGTGGTCGCTCGCCAGTATTCGATAAGACTATTTAGGAGGGAGGGACGTGGTCAATACGCGTGTATGTCCGATTGTTTGCCGCAGATGTTTCTCACACTCTGTAGATATCCGAAGATACGTGATCGATAAGTTCCAAGCTAAAATCGTCGAACCGTTTTATTTTCCTGACGCGGCGCGGCGTGGCTCGAGATTCAAGATATTTGCCGATCTCTCGATACCGTGCGTGGTTCGCGTACAAATTTCCCCGAAGGTCGCCTATCTCGGCTGAGACTCGGATTCCGTTTGAAACAGTTACGATTTCTATCGCATTCCGCGGAACTATTTCTGCAAAACCGTTAAGAATGTCGCGGCTTGAGAAACGCGCTGGAACGAGCAACCACGATTGCATGTATGTCGAACGAAAGCTATTTAACCGTACCACACATTTGATTCAGGACGACGCGACCAATGTTCGGACTAAACAGCACCCGAAGTACTTGCTGGTAATGCCGTCGGAAGAAAAGCAAACGGAGAGGTCGGAGACCAAAGCAGACGAGGAAGGTATACAACAAATTCGAAGAAAAGTTGACTTTATCCAACGCCCTGATACCGACGATAACGATAATTCGATAAAAGTCGCAGGGTTCGATCCGATGCACCACGCTCACTCGTGTAACGTCTCTAACGATGTCAATTCGATATTCTCGGATGGTAGTTGCGAAAATAATGCTTACTCCGTCGATCGAAGTGTAAGAAGATCTTTGTCGGATGACTACGAGAAAATAGAGCTGATACCTAGCGCCGATGAAACACTTTCGATCGCCGAAAAAGAGGCAGTCAAAGATAACGAAACTGTCGAGGATGAAATGTTTTTGTCTCCAAGGAGCGTTCCTTTGAAATCCAAATCAGCCAATGATCTGACGGGAAAGAGTCTTTTGGACATGCGGCTAGACGATGGAACGTATTTAGTGGAAACATTGGACGAGGAAAAATCAACGACAGAATCGCTATTTGCCGTAGACGACGAGACTGTCGGTAAAAAGAAGAAACATTTCGCTAAAAACGTGTTACACTTCGTTCCAGGCTATCTCGCCAAGGGGCCGAAGAGAACGAAGAAGAAAAAACTCAGTAACTTGAGCTCGTCGTTGAGCTCTTTAAAACCGGTGTCGATAGACTCGAACATCGGAACAAGTTTGGATTCTAGGTGCAGGTCTCGGAGCCTTTCCAGGGAAGAATTAAAGTATTTGAAAATCTCTTCGCCGACGAATTTCGTTCACGTGGCGTCTGCGACGAGTCCGAGACTGGTCTTGAACGAAAACACGATTGGATTCAGCCTGGAGCAGGTCGTAATTACGCACGAGGAAAAGTGTGCCACGTTGCCTTTGCTCGTTACAAGGGACGAGAATTGGAGGATCGAAAGTCGGACCGAGCGACGATCGATCGTAATTGAGAAGATGCCCCTTTCGGACGCCAACGCGACGATTCCTGGTAAACGAAACGAAGGATTTACGCGTACGTTTCAACTTTCAACCGGCGCGGTCGATCGTTCCAGCAGCCAATTATATTCTTAAACAATTTCTTAAAATTTCAGGTAGGAATTACGCGACCAATCGAGACGACTTGAAACGCGAGTTGTTATACGAACTGCAAGCACGATCGGCAAAAATATTGGAACGAAGCCAGCAGGTGAAAACGAGCGAAACTCGTTGTGACGCGCGCCACGGGGAAATCCACGAGTCGCTGGCCGAATTGGCTTTGACTTTGCCATTACCACGTGCCAACTCCAGTTTTCTATGGAGCAGTCGTGCTAAGAACCTTTTAACTTCGTCGGAATGCACGCCGAACGAGGGTGCCGAGGAACCCGATGCCCAACAATACGACGACGTAGGCCCATTGGATTTTATTAATCAGGTGACTACGCACAATCGAAATGCATACAGATCGCATACTTAGCCGGGCTTTCGTAGTATCCGCTTACAACGAACCGCTGTTTTGTCTTTGATAACGCGATCGTTTTATTCGCCACTTGATTTCCTGTTGAACGTTTCACGATTAGGAGGACAACTACGATGACGTGGGTTTGCCTGCGAATCTTACCAATGGAAGTTACACCACCGAGCAGATTTGCATGGATTTGGACAGTATCTACGATGACGTGATGGTTCCTAGCAACACGGAAAACGCTCGCGCGTGCCTAGTCCCCCAACAAGTGTCCGCGGAGAAAGACAATACAGAAAGTAGTAACGTTGAGGTTTCTGAAGACAAATCGAGCGAAGGGGACTGGCATTATCTATCCGTGGCTAACGAATATTCGAGCGTGGACGAGGAGGAGACGGATGAGATGCAGGATGAGGAACAGGGCGTATACGATGACGTTGGTTTGCCGAGCGAGGAACGAGTCAACAGCCTCTATGCCGGCTCCACGACTGGCTCGATCCTAGGCAAAGAATCCGAGTGGGAGGATCTGGACGATCCAGCGACGATCGGAAGGGAGAGCGATTTATCGTAAGTAAGATCGAGCGAGCCGACCGCGGCGCCTAATCTTTCGAAAAGCTTCCGAGAAAAGATAACGCGACCATCGCTTCTTTGTTTATTTTCATCGAAAAAGCGCAGGGACGCAGATGGTCTCGAGCAAAAAAAGGTTGGGTCAAAAATGGTCGCGGAAGGTGAGGAGGCAACGATCCAGGGCATCCAGGAAGAGCTGGATATCGCTGAAAGTACCCGCGCAAAACTGCACTACGAATACTACGATCGACGCCGACGGTGAGTTCGTAAAAACATTGCTTTACTTCTTAAACTTCGTAAACACGAGAATACGAGAAACGCGATGCAAAGCTTGTGCAACAGTTGTATGACGCGTCTCCGTAGTCCGTATCCGCACGATAATTTGCTTTCGTAGTTTCCGCGGTAACGGTTATCAGAGGATAATAGTTGTTGGATACCGTTATAATAACGCGGTGTACGTTTACGCATCGATTGGAATAAGTCGAGAGTCGCAGGATTTTCCCTCCACTTTTGCGGAAGCGCCTCGCCGTGAGTACCTACTTCGTGTTCCGTTGTCTTCGTGAAACTTATTCAATTCATGTAAGAAGGATTTTGCGCGTGAACAGACAACAGACGCGTAGCGGTAGATGCTTCCACTCGTTAGCCTATTTTTTTTGTTTCCTTGGGAAGATTAATGAATAAAATTGCGGTATCTGTCGGCTATACTTCTCACCGGCGGAACAATTCGTTTTGCCGTGGTCGAATCAACGGAACTCGTCTAACGCTTTCTTCGATGAACCAAGAACGCGCGAACGATAATATTTTGCCGTTTCATGCCCGCTCCTGCGTATGCACGAATATGTTTTGTACAGATAGGTACGTACTACAACTGTACGCCGCGTGCGAAGGAGGAATAAGTAGGCGGTATAATTGATTGGACGTGGTTTTGTACCTTTAAACGAATCGAGTGTCAAGGCCGCGCGAGATCGCGGTACAATAAAGCGCCTACTCTCCATCGACTCAGACTTCCGTTGCAATCGCACGTGATCGGAATTGGAAACGCGCGGCAAGCACGACGGAGGCGACTAATTTCGAAATTTCTATTTAACGGCACAGCGTTTCGAGGTACTTAAGGGGGTATACCCGTTTGTACCCTCGGAAAATGTATACATTTTGTGAATTTTTTTACAAGTCAACGGTTTGATGCAGATTTCCCGTTTTTTTACTATCTTTACATAGTATTATGAACTACTCGAGAAAAAAGTTTCAGTTAAAAAACTATTGTTTTTGGGAAGTTATGCATACACATCCGAAAGTCTTTCGATTTTAGACAGCTAAACGGTGGCCCTGAAAACTGCTGTATGCCGTGTCTGAAATCAAAAACCATAAAATTTTCTTATAAAGTATGTCAATAGCTATCGTCCAACGAAGGCTTTTTTTATTCCCATTCCCCGTTTATTATTTATAAAGAAATTAGGTGGATTTTTCTCTTAGAAAAATTTAACTTTACCTTTGATCTCTCACCATTTCTTTATTTTTCAAAATTGTCAAAATCGGCTTCGTTGGACGATAGCTATTGACATACTTTATAAGAAAATTTTATGGTTTTTGATTTCAGACACGGCATACAGCTGTTTTCAGGGCCACCGTTTAGCTGTCTAAAATCGAAAGACTTTCGGATGTGTATGCATAACTTCCCAAAAACAATAGTTTTTTAACTGAAACTTTTTTCTCGAGTAGTTCATAATACTATGTAAAGATAGTAAAAAAACGGGAAATCTGCATCAAACCGTTGACTTGTAAAAAAATCCACTAGATGTATACATTTTCCGAGGGTTCAAACGGGTATACCCCCTTAAAACCGAGCGGACCGATCGACAAATGCTGCGAGATTTCGTTGAAAAAGAAACGGACTTTATTCTTCTCGGGACCAACGTGCTGGAACAGCTCGCACGATGCATTGTACCGTGCTATCGGCAAAGTGATCGCATAGCCGCCGCGTGTCCCAAGTAAAAGTTACCCACTCGTCGTCGCGCGTGTTTCACGACGCAGACGAGTCGAGTCGAGTCGAGTCGCGTCACGTAGCCCGTAACTACCGCAAATGCATCTACATATGTACCTATACATAAGTACACGTAAACTACGTTACACCCGCGTGCACGTAATCGCTCGAGATTCTGATTTTCCAACCGAACCGCCGTCGATTCCTCGAGCGATCAGCACGCAGGAAATTCTTCCTATTGCGACGCGATCCTATGTTTCCTAATCGAAACAGAAGTTTGAAAGGGGGGGACGTGTTCCGTGGCTTTCGCAAGCGTGCAACTAAGGACGAACGCGGTGGTCGGGATTTCTGAACGATTACCGAATAAGATGGTGTATGACGCGTACGGTGTGTCCAGCCGAGTAGCCGAGTAGGCGATGATTCGACACGCGTGAAAATATTTTATCGAGGAGTTCGGGCTGGAAACCGGACTCGAACAGATTGCCGAGAGGTGAAAGCAAGCGCGTATTGCGCTCCGCGCTCTCTCATCGTCAGTGTCAGTCACGGCCGAGCCGCTGATCGCGTCGTACGAATACGAGCGCAACAGGACAAGATTCACAGGAACTTCGCGCACGGCAAACGTTTTCCATCGGCTCGTTAGACTCAGTGTTTTTGCTCACGGGACTCGCTCGCAGAGAGTTGAAATGTCACGGAGATGAAACAGACCTTGAAAACTTTCCGACGACCAAATACACAAGGTAAGTAATATACACCAACTTTCCTTTCCTTAACGATACTTTCTGGATTCCTTAAGATCCTTGAAAACTTGCCGAGGCTCAAGTTCGAGCGAACAAAGAACGAAGCGAACGATATCGAGTGTCCTTCGTCCATTCGCGTCACTTCCATTATCTACTCGAGCACAATGAATCGGCTAAATGTACCTAATTGTTGATAATTGATTTTGAATGAAATCGTTCGTCGCGGTGCTCGACGATCTTTGGCACAGGTAGCTGTGGAATCTGGGTAGCAGAAGAATAAAAGGGAAATTACGGGATTCACGACCGAAACGACTTTGTTTTCTTCGTTCGCTCGAAGCGGCAATGCGGCAGAGCGGCATACCTACCTGGCATCCCACCCGTCTCTTTCTCTTCGATCCCCCAATCCTCTGGTTAGCCTTCGCTCTTCGGCAAATGTCCACCGATGTATTAAGTATCCATACACACACTCGCACCGGCATATGCCGCGTGGCGCGCCCGCCTACGCTCGCGCGCGCACACATACAGATTAAATAAAGAATGACATGGTAACGCTTTGACCGTGAACAATGATTTCAAGTGGCTGTGAGCCTTGGTAGCGGATCGGTGTTGCTCGTCGGCTGCACGGAGAAGATCGAAGAATGGAAGAAGGAAAAGTCCAACGATCGGGCCGCCCAGCAAGATTCGCAGAGGACACAGGGACTCGTCCAGATGAGGGTCATCGACCTAGACGAGGACATGGACACGCAGGAGACATCCTGCTATATTTACGAAGGTCCTTGCAAGATTATAGGGAGTTTTGCTGAATAAAGTTTCTATATAGTATATGTCGTTACTCGGTGTATGTGTATAATGAATAAAATGAGGACTAATAAATTCTGCAATTTACCTTGAGACGCTCTGGAGCGGAACATCATTTTCCCAAATTTCTGTCGAATAAGCCGAGACCGTTTACTTTACCGGCAACTTAATCGCCGATGTTTTACAGACAACACGTCCAACGACAGCATCTACGAGAGTCTACATTCCTTCCAGCAGGATGACTTCAGCTCGGATTCGGAGACGGAGACAGAGATAATCGACGAGATGGATGACAGGAGCAGCACAGTCCAGGGGAAGATTCCGATGAGCCAAGGGGTAAACGCCTATTTGGAAGCTCCCACTAGACCGAATCCTCCGCCGCCGCGGGAAGCTAGTTTGACTCAAACGCTGGGTAGAAGGATAAAAATGCTGCGAAGGACGTGGAGCATCACGAAGGGGAGTCTCGGCCGCATGCGAAGAAGGACCTCGGTCGATGACGATCACTCCTACGGAGGAGAGGAGGGCAAAGATTCTTCTTCCAACGATCAGACAAGCTTAGACGGTGGTAGATACTTCGGCTTCGCGAGGCATTTTAAGAAAAGCGTTACCGGACTCTCGACCTTTTATTTAAACGGTTACACCACGGTTGCGAACGGTAGCAACGGTTCGACGAGCACGAGCACGAGCACTAGCAGCGATCGTCTGAGCCAGGAACCAATGCGCAGCAATAGCATTAGCAACAGAGAGCTAGGTAAATTCTACGAACCCTGCAAGTTGTCGCGTTTTTAACTCTGTGAAATCTTTGCAACTGCAGATCACTACAGCGTACTCGCCGACCAAGAGCCCCTCTATCAATTTTACGCGGCGGCGGCTGCCAGAGTGGCCTTCGACTCCAACTCCGATGATTACGAAGAGGTAACATACCGTCTAACTTCGGGAAACTCGTAGAATTACGTGAAGTAACGACAGTGATTGTACATTACAGGTCGAGGATGCGATTCCATCGCGATCTACGACGAATTTGGCGAAGCCGGGTCACAGAACGCTGTGGTGTCAAACACCGCAAGTTCTGAGTAGCGATCTCTTACGTGAGTAACCATTATTGTTAAGACATCCTCCGACTCTAACTAATCGTTTTGTTTACACTTTCGTAGAACGCTTAAGTAGCGAGGAGAGGAAGATACAGGAAGCGAAGTTTGAGATCTTGACGTCAGAAGCCTCGTACTTGAATTCTCTTCGAGTTATAGAGAACGAGTTCCTGAACGAGTCCTCGATCAACGAAACGTTAACACCGATCGAGAAAGATAAGCTATTCGGTGGCATTCCTAGCGTGTTACACGCGTCCGAGCAATTTCTGGCTGAACTGGAAGTGATATGGAGACACGATCCAATGTTGCACGGACTACCGGACGTGCTACTCAAGTATGCCGAGAAATCTTCCGATATTTATGTAGCCTACTGCTCGAATCAAGTCAGCATTGACACGACACTCAAAGATTTAAGGTAGGTGGCCCTAAGGTAGATGATCGGATATTCCACATCAGTCTATTTAGAATTCAGAATTCAGATGCGTTCAATTAATTCCAGAACGCGAAAGGGTATAAAATTTTTAGAAACGGTATCGCAAATAGAAGCGCGCCCAACTTGCCAAAGCCTGTCCTTGCATTCGTTTTTAATGTTACCGTTGCAGCGAATAACCAGGTAAGATTGCGAAATTTACCCTCCAACTTGTACAGTTTTAAATTCAACTATCGAGCACGCGAGAGCAAATGAAACCGAAAGGGAATAAATGTTATTCAGGCTACCGTTACTGGCCGACGCGGTCCTTTCCAAACTATCTGTCTCACACGCCGACAGATCTCAGTGGGAGAGAGTGTTGGCGAGTTTAAGTAACGTGGTTGCTGAATGCAACGAGGGTGCCCGTTCCGCGGCACAGCAAGTGGAAATGGAAAGTTTAGCTAGGTAACGGTTAACGACCGATCTCTCCCGAGTGATCGTTAAAACGCAACGTCCAACGTTTCATCTAATCGATTCTTCTTCGACGCAGAAAGCTGGAATATTCGGTGAAACTGAAGCCGATCGTTTTAAAGGGGAAGCATCTGGTGAAAAGCGGAGCAGTGGTGCAACTACTGACAAAGTCCGACACAGAATACAAGCTAACGTTCGGGAAGAAGTTTAATAAAACGCCGCTCCATCTTTTATTGCTCACTGATCACCTTCTAGTCGCAAAACACAAGTCCAAGTATGAACGCTCGAAGCAGCACCCGATATTTTGTTCCTCTCTATCGCAACGTGTACGCTACTCTGTGTAACGCACGTTTCGTCTTCTTTTTTTTTCATGTCGTAGTACTCACGACGAAACCTATACCGTAATAGATACCTGCAAAAGGAGTCTGATCGCTTTAGAGCCAGTTCCCGAAGAATCGCCGATTGCCGGCCGTAACGGCATGATATTAACCCTTTTGGAAAATTATTCTGGCCATCAGGTTGAATATATTTTAACCTGCGAAAGCAACACAGAAAGGCAGAGATGGTTGGAAGCTGTTTCGCCTTCGAAACGAGGCTTGGCGGACGAGACCCTTTACGAAGTATGGGACTGTCCTCAAGTAGTAGTGCTCTACTCTTATTCTCCGATTCAGCCGGACGAATTATCGTTGCATCCAGGTGAGCGATAATCTCGACGGTAGAATAAAATCGAATTATATCCAGTCGATGATTTTCTAACTAACGCGAAATCTAATTCTATCCAGGGGATGTGATAAACGTGTTAAGAAAAATGTCAGACGGCTGGTTCCACGGTGAGAAATTGCTGGACGGCGAGCAAGGATGGTTCCCCGGCAATTACACGAAAGAGGTTGCTTCGGAGCACGTTCGCGCGAGAAATCTTAAACAAAGGCACCGTCTCCTCGCGTTAAACGGCAGCGCATTGCAACGAAAAGCAAAGCAACAGTTTGCCATTTACTAAAAGTATTACGTGTAATTTAATAATCAATTATTTAAATAATAGAATCTCCATCGAAATCTTTGGCTACGACCCTGCATTCTCCTAACTACCAACCTTCATTCCTAATTACAGTCTTTCGTATCGGCAACGCGCTGCATCGTTGTGCTGGGTCGGATAAACTCGAAGACATCGGTAACAAAAGTATGTACCTATTTATTATCTCGGTATAAATACAATATAAACGTACTCTAATAAATTTATTTAATCATAAATATATAATTCGTACGTCTGTATTAAAATGCAGAGAACTGAAGAAATGAGTGACAGTAATGTTTGTGTATCGTAAATATTCGGTGGAATGTTTCATCTTTCATCCGCGCGCGTATAATGCAGAGTACAGTCTTATGTTGAATGCTTTTGCAGCTGTGTGTGGAAAAACTAATATGTAGTCACGCTGTTATAAAGAATACAACGAAGACGAAGCGAAGAGAAATACGTAACCGTCTGGAAGTAAGGATTCTATGTATTCTACTTGGAAGTCCAGCAAGTTCAATGTTATTTTATCACAATAAACACAGAGGATGCCTGTATCGAGGAATTAGGCCTATATTTATATTCCTGCTCTGGAGTATTTAGACGGTTTCACCTCGAAGAATTTTCTTACAAAGTATATCTGCATCGTTGTTGTCGCCAGTATAATAAATATCTGCGCGATAGACCACGTTTGGATATAAGAATTGTTATCCAACAACAAATTTAAACCTACCGCTTCCCCGCTTCTACTTAAATGTTGAATCTGGAGCATATCGTTAATGTTCCTTTCCACGTTCGTTATGGCGCTCTGCGAGGGAAGTAGGAAAACATAATATAATGTTCTATGTTTAAATATAACCTCCGAGGAATACATACCGTAAAATTTTCAACAGAGACATTCAAGTCCTCCAGCTCCTTGGAATATCTATCCCATTCGTCGTATCTATCGAAAAGAACCTGTTGCTTAGTATGATATGAACTAGAATTGCAATATGCGTTTAGATGTATTGGATTTATTACCTGATCACCGAGATGTACAAATTAACTAACTTGGAGGCGAACCTAGAAAACTGATTATCTACGCATATGCTATAGTAACCAGCATTCTTCACTGTATCGTAATAACTAGAGTCAGGAAGCCATTGGTATGGATGAACTATTACTCCTTCTGGATTTCTCACAGCAAATCCAGCTTTTCCATCTCCGCCACGTACCACCTGTGTTTATAAACATTCCTCGATGCAGTTGTTTCACTCGTAAAAATTATCGCAGATGTTGGGAGATGTTTGGAAGCCAGCAGAGAAAAGCATATGGTGAAAAACATGGATAGTCAACAGCTATCAAAAGACATTTAAACGACGAGCGGAAAAATTTGTAAGTGTTGGCTAAGCGAAGATAGGAGGGTATTTTCGGAGTAATTGCCGTGGAAATAAACGTGTACCTGGAAATATACGTAGAACTCGGCGCCAACACTACCATATTGAAAGTAACAATCCTCTTTTCCGGCATCGATGTGGACTTTGTAATTCAAGACGATCGCGGGTACGGCTTCGTACCCGGCGTGAGGCACGCTGGTGTTCGCGAAGCTAATAACCACCACGAAAACCAAACTTCGTAGAAGATTAAACATTGCACGCGGTTAATCGAACAGATCATTACAACAATACAGCCACTCGACAATCGCTTTCACGACGCGTGACGACGCGACTGACAAATGTCTTTCAATATCTGCTCCTTTTACCGCTACCACAATCTTCAGTGTTTCTCAACTATATTCCATCAATCTTTTCTCTTAACAGAAACTATAACGGAGTTTGTCTATAATTAGCAACGTATTAAAAAATTACTCGCTTTGAAATCACGCTTTCGGTTTAACTTACAATTATTGTCTCGTTAGTACCGAGTAGGTATTAGTGCATTTGTTTATTTGTATTAATAAGGATCTCATTGAACCTGCGCTTTTGCTATTATAGTGCGCCCATGGGCTACCATTAAACATTAAACTTAAGTATATAAATACATTTTCTAACATACTAATAACTCGCGCAGCGTTGGTGCCTACTAAATTGACGTATTGTATATTTTAAAAAAGAACAACCGATCGTCTCTCGATAAATGTATTTAGATTTTCGGAGAAGGATTTTAATCGATCATGTACGAAAATCGGTGGACATTTACTTCTAAAACAAAACTCGAGTACACAATACGATGTAACGGTAATGTATATATTTATGCAAAGAATTTCTATAGATTCATTTATAAATAAGAAAATAACGAAGAGAACTGTTTGTTTTTCGGTTAACGGTGTTAACGTGTTCCGTTCTACATGAAGGTAGCGAGAACCGGGTAACCAATAAGAATCCTCAAAAATTCCCCTATATTCGAATTCCAACGCGTTCTGTGCGTTCCAAGAAGCTTCTTCGATGTTTGGTAGGGATGTAGGTCAAGCACCGTCAACAGTGGTGGGTCCGTATTTTACCTAACGTAGAAAAGTGAATTTTCTACGCGTAGAATAAGACGTAGTAAATAGCTTAACTTTACTACGTCATGTATTTTATGTATAAAATCACATTGTTTGAAAAACCGTTGTAGACTTTGGCACGCCATAACCTGCATCGATATATCGCATTCATTAAATTCAGAATTGCAACAACATACTCATTGTTAGATGATGAATATTACCAATCATCTAAAAGTAGAACTGCATTTTTGGATTTAATCGAAATTGGTTGTATCTTGAAATTTGACGTTATGTAAATTATTCGACAATGTCGTTCGAGTTGGAATTTTATAAGCTGGATGCAATTTATGAATAAAGTTCCTAAAGTGGTCAGATTCAATAATACTAAATGGAATGGTACATCCAAAGAAATAATCTGCTAAAGCTTTATCAATTTCTCCAGAATCCATGTTGATATACGTAAAAATTCAAGTATCTTTTGCACACGAAAGATATGACTAAAAAATTTCATATTATTTATAATTTTGTTATAATTATATTCCAATCTTTCTTTTTAAAGTAATTTAAAACATTGTGCAGTAAAATTCAATACAATAGGTAGAGGTTGTGTTTGTATTTGAATTTTTGACATTGAATACATTTTCTACATTTTATACAATTATTTACATTTTTTACGTTTGTCACGTAGTAAATTCGATGTAACGTAGTAAACCCACCATTGAGTCCGTCAATTATTACCGTCAAGTATTAACGCGTTAACGTTATTTGTGACTTAGAACATTGCAACTACATTTTATATTCTCAATTTAGATTTTAATATTAATACACAGCCAAAGAGCTTTAGTAAATCTCTTTTCCAACTCCACTTATTAGCTTCCCGATTCTCAATCCTCTCTCCATCGAATTCAGGGAATTTTTTTTCATATTGGCTGCCCTTGCCCATATATCCCGTATACACCGTACACACTTTTCAAACATCAAACTACCACACGTAACTTCAGTTCATCGAGGCGTTCAGCTCGGTTCGGTTCGGACAGTTCGGTTATCGCTTGTTCCAAAATGAAAGTTTTCCTGTAAAAGAAACTACCTATGCAGAGAAGTATCCGCGACGGTATGTGGTACGTTTGTGAGAATGGAAAGTGTTTCGAGAATACTACAGTACAGTGAAGAGGAAATATCGTTGTTGTCTGTGCGGTGCATAGCATAGGAATGGTATCGCCGTCCAAAATTCAGCATCAGGACCACAAGCAGCCACCGAGAGAAAATAAATTAAGCAAACAATCACGTACGTCTAACATATGCGCATAGATTTTTGTCAACACACGATTGGTATTCGAGACAGCACGTAATACACCATAACCATAAACGTAAACCATTTCTCTCTCATGTACATGCCTAACGAGAGGAGCACATATTTACGTAAAAGTTTTTCCCCCGTTTGAGTACGTAAATGTATCTATCGCGTGACATTTGCACGACGATCTCATCCTACAACACATTCCTGTAGCTAACCAAAGAAACAGCTTTTTATTTCATTCTCACTTCTCTGTTGTCTGTTCTTTTATTTTCTAACATAGACTTCCTGTCACAAAATTACCCACCCAACGTTCATTTACCCGTTGCTAACTCGTGCAACATAACGCGAGTAAAGTGCAAAAACATAAAATAACCTTTCTTTTTGCGTCAGGCGGCTACACCCATAAAAAAACGTGAATCGCTTTCGGAGTATTTTTTAGAGGCTATTTAAATGGGATACTTTGTTAGCCTTTCAACATCGTAACAACGATTTTCTGTAATATTTCAGATGTTCGCGCAGAAAAGGGTCTGAAACCGTTGGAAGGGAAGTCTTTTTACTTGGACATAAAGAACCATGCTACTACAGCCAAAATAGAAGCCAGGATCAAGGATTTGGGCGGGGTAAGTGTTTAACTGCGTGTAAATCGTATTCGTTCAACCTTCACTTTTTACCCCCTACATTTTCCTGTTGCCTGTTGCCGATTCATTATACAGTTTCGTTGCGTTTCAGATAACTCTTCTTTCATCCTCTCCCCTTCCCCCCCTCTTCGTCTCCCTCTTTCACTCTTGATCCGGCGCCTTCTCACTCTCGCTTGTCCATCGTATCTCCCGTCTCCCTTCCCGCCATTTTCAATTATTACCGTTTCAATACCCTGTTGCCGCTAACTTGACATGTAAACGCACGCGCGTGTGCGCGTAATGTGCATTTAATTTAAAGTGTTAAATACACTAGTGGATATTTCGGGGAGAAGGTGCGGGAATTTGAGATGCGTGGATTAACGCGAAATCGAAACAGGATCGAGTGAACGAAAAGAAACTGTTGACAATGAACGAAAGACAGAAGAAACATCGGGCGCGTAAACCCGCAAAGATGTTGGGTCGCGTTGTCACTTTTGGGTTAAGATGAAAGGGTTGTAGAAGCTGCGTGTATTTGACCGAGCGTCGATCGAACGTAATTGGCGCGTAGACCGGTGGATCGTTGTAAGTTGGAAAGTTGATAGACGGGACGAAGCCCGTGAATTACCTATCTGTAGCTGGAATATTTCTGTTGATAAACAATCGGTGAAAACCGGGTCGTGTCGCGCCATCTTTAGGACAACTTTAGAAATAGGAGGAAGTGGGCCGGATTCGTGAGGTTCGGTTGTTGTGTTGTCGCGGTTGGGAAAAGAAAAAAAAAATGGACGTGAAAATACAGGGAAAAGGGATTTTCAGGTATCCAGCGAGAGTCGCGCGTTCAGTTTGCCGGAGCGTTCGTCGACGGAGAGCGAGCAAGAACGCGAAGCGCCGCCTCCAGGCTCGTCTTCCAAGCTGTTAACGGCGAATGGCCATTTTGTGCGTGACAGTTCTCCCCCGCGAGTAACGATCTTGTCGCGCGTCCCAGCGATCTTTTTCCTTTGCCTCCTTCGTTTCATTTAATCGCTCGGGACAGATGAGGGGAAAACGTGCGCCCGCACACCTTTCATCTCCGATCTCATTTCAAACAGTCCCAAACGCATAGTGCACGGTATCCGCGAATTCGCCAGCCGATAAACAGTGCCGTTCGAACGGAGTTGTTTTCTCTGATGATGGTTTCGTGCGTTCCAAGACCGCTTGACAGTAACCGAGCGAAAGCACACCGATTACATTCACTTCCGTAGATGTGGATCCAGTAATTGTTGCGCGTTCAGCTCACGATCGAAACACCACCGATTATTCCCTAAGTTCGATCCCACGTGCTTCGTTATTGTCCTGGTTCTGCAACTCGTAGCGTATTATTAGAACGCGGTGTGTAACAATGCGGCAACCATTGTTGACTACGTGAACATTTCCATTAGCACACGCATGGCTCGCACTTGTGCGAATTCGCTTGATAGCGCGCTTAGCCGCGTTTGAGGAGGAACGCGAGATTACTTGACGTCAGCATACCGCGATGTAAACGTGTGTGTTTCTTCGTCCGTGCGTTCGTCAACGGCTCACTTATCACCGGGCGTCCACACTCTGCCTACCCCTTTTCGATGCAGCTAACAGCTTTTTTCTCGTGAGTTCAATCATCGGACATTCGCCGACATTTCCTAACATCCTTTGTCCTGTCTTTCTTCCACCTTTCATCCTCCTTTCATCTCACCCGGCATACATTTTATTTCTTTGAGATTACAAATGAATTCAGAGCCCCGGCTTACTCCGGCGTTTACAAATTCATTCTCTCTTTCTTTCTTTCTAGGTGATAGAATTATTTTTAGTACGAAGCGTTAATCTGGTGATTAGCGACAGGGTAGATAAAACCGGTTACGTAAACTTCGAGAAACATAAATGGGGATGCGCCAGTGGAGGCAGCGGGGGACCTCCCTCGCTGAGGAGTTTAGAAACTCCAACCCCCGTGCCAACTCCTCCGACACCATATTTTAGTCCTGATTGCCCTTTGTCTAATTCAGCCACTCTACGGGGTCAAACTACCCAAAGATCTGTAAGTATCCTGCGAGAATGTTAAAGATGTCTAAAAGTTCATTCTTCTCCTTTCTTTGATCTGTCTTTAATATTACACGTTTGCGAAATTTTCTAGAAATCGCGAGTGGATGCAATGTTGGAACGTGCTCTGATACAGCCACAACAGTGTTCCGTGGATCCGCTTTACAACGCCCAAAGTTGGGGAATTCCTATTTGGGCGATCGATAAACTTCAGGCTTGGCTGGACAAGATCTACGCATCCGTCAAAGACACTGATCATTTAAAAAGGTCAAAGCTTTCGAACCAACAGAGTACGACCAAAGATTTGAAGGTGAGGAACCTCAAGGGACCTTATCTAAAATTCGAGGCCTTTCAGAGGTATGTTGTTTCCTGAGAGTTTACGTACGATCCTGTGTTAACTTATTCCACTCTACCGCCATGTATGTACCCGTATAGGAACACTAGACCGGTCTTTGTCGAGCTGCCTGTGTGGCCAACATTAAACTTTTACGGGGACCCAGGCTCCTGTCCTTTCAATACGAAACGACGAGATAAGCTGGAAAAATTACGGACAGAGGTGAAGGAAAACAGAGAAGGCATTCAACCTGTCAAACAAGAGCAGGTAAAATCAAACATGCATTTTGCTTTGCGCAAAATTTCATTGAGCCAGACGTGTAATATTACCATGTCGTATACGTGTAGGACAGAGAAATGACTCGGCGACCACGTACCACCGTCACACGTGCTCGCAGAACTGAACAGTTGGTTTCTGGTTATTGCGAAATATGTCGTATCAATTATCGGGATCTGACCAAGCATGTGCAAAGCGATCAGCATCTCAGCTTTGTGCAGAACAACGACAATTTCTTGTCTCTGGATACACTGATTAACGCTGGAGCGAATGTGGAGGCATTTCTAAAACTAAATAGAACAAAAGATATAGAGTACGTACAATGCATTTTACAAGTTATATCGCTCGTTTATATTAAGTAGTACCCAATAACTGATATGCCTATTTTTTTCTTCTCATTTAACAGAAAAGACTGCAATTTGTTTTCCAATGGGGATCGTAATCTTCACGACATAGTATTGCCAGAGGGAAAAGTGAACCGGAACGCCAAGAGCTTGGGAGATTTTGGGATCGATGATGTAAAGATGGTACAGTGTAATGGCGCGCGAAGGAATCTCAATTTAAAGCTAAGTTCGCCGCACAATCTGCGAACTCGCGCGAAGCACGAAAGCGGGCACTTGTTAAGATCGAAGGGCAGCCCGTGGCATGAGGTTGATAAGTCAGAAAAGTTTTACGACAAGTTGGAAGGTTTTACTATAAAGAAGCGAGCGAAAGGAACAATTTGGATCGAGGAAGACGAGCCGGGGGACGATATAGTGCAAGAACACGAGCTGAAGCAACCCAAACAGGACGAGTACAAAATTAAAACATTTTCAAGGGAATTAGAAGAGAATTGCCAGAGCGAGAAGGGTTGCGACGCTCTCTGTAATAAACGCAATGATGCCAGTAATCCGGATGTTGAGAAAACGATAACTTGTAACAAGGAGGAAAGCAGTATTGTAACCGTAGAATACATTAGGCAAGATCGGGATCCTGTGAGTCAGGGAAGTCACGGTCAAATAAATGGAAGCCTAAAGAATGGTATTAACGAGAATGCTGTTTCAAGTACAAAGAATAACGGTTGTAATGATTCCTGCGATTTACCTAAAGGTGAAACTGTTGTGGGATTGAATTTTAAATTACAGGCGGATAACGTTGCGTCAAGTACAAGAAAGTGTTCGGAAGAATGCGATAGAATCAAGACCGATGTGATCTGTAATGGTCATACCGGGAAGGGCGAGGAGAAAGTTAACAAAGCGTCGAACGAGGTGGAAAGGAGCGAAGTAAAGGAGAATAAGCCCAAATGTTTGAAGCCGGGCAGAAGGGGCGGTAGGAGCGCTAGGGGGCGACATAGGTTGTCGGTGGAGGAACGTTTGATCGAAGATAATCGTGCGTATTACAAAGTGGAAGTGTTAGGAAGTAAGTTAAGGTCAAGTGTAATATCAAACAATAACTCGCAATGTACAGTGCAGAAAGACTTGGATGGTGAAGAAAAGAAGGATGTGCCATCTAGTGAAAAGCCGGTAGTCGTACGGTTTAAACGCGTGAGGAAATCGGAATTGTCGTTACTAAGCGACGAAGCGGAATCGTTCATGTTCGGCGAGCTGAGGCGAGATGATTCGAGCGAAGCAGCAAGCGACGAGGAACGGACCAGCGTATTACCAAGGGACACCGAGAGCGAAGACCGCGACACTGCCAGTTCCGTGTGTCCTAGTTCGTCCGAAAGCCCCAATTCACCTGTAAAACCGGAGGTTGTCGAGGAAGATTCGCAAGATTCTTTAAGCTTGGGTCGAGCTAGGAAGAGAAGACGGACCCAAGCCGAGGCTCTTATCAAAGACAACGTTGATTATTACAAGTTCGAGACACCCGGGAGTAGACTGAGGTATCAGGCACCGTTGACAGGCATCAAGGAACCGTTGATAACCGAAGGTGGCTTCGTAACGACGAAAGTGGAGGAAATTTCCGAGAAAGTACTAGTAGACCTGGAGAAAGTTTATCCGTCCAAACCGTCGCCAGAGATCGAGAAGATGCAATTTTCTTTCGAGGCTATACCGAAGTCTGAGCCGTGGTATCAGACGTACCAGCGTCAAGACGAGGGTGCCGAATTCTGGCATTACTTCAGCGAAGAAGACTCGCAAAAGCCATTTCTTCTACCGTATGAAATTGACAATTTTCACGAGATTTTAACGAGAAATCAAAATAGAAGCGATAGTAAAAGGAAAGGTCGTGGTCGAAGTGCAGGCTGTACTGGACGTTCGCCAAGAAAAAGTCCTCGTTGTCACGCATCTACGTTAGCTATTATGTCGACGATAATTAGAAAAAGGGAACAGCAGCAGCAACACCAACAGCAACCATCCCCGAATTTGTATACGATAGAGGAATGTCCATCTGTTAGATCACAGACAAACACGCCGGGGCTGGATGAGAAACCTGTGTCGAAGTCGGACGTAGACGAAGAACTAAAAGACATGGTAAAGACCATCGACGAGATGCTTAACACGAATGACAATTTGGAATTGAACGACTCGTTCGAGCCGGATCCCACGCAAATGGAATTGAATGTTTACGAGCCGTGTATTCCAAAAGGGCCTCCGCCAAACTTGCTGGAAATACTGGACAATTGTCACGAGCTCACGAACTGTTTAGAAAATTCGTCGTGCGCGAGCTCGGAGTGTGGCGAAGGTAATGTTGAGTCACCGTCTAAAAGAAGAAAGAAGAGGAAAAATAGAACCGGGTGGCCTGGGATTAAAATGAAGAGGAAACTTCAAAGTAAGCCCTTGTTGGACGTGGACAGTGAGAGAGAAAACTTGTCGGATAAGAATGTGGAAGAGGAGGGGAAGAGTTGTAACGTGCCGGTCACGAACGCTTCTAATAATACTAATAATAATGATACTAATACAACTAATAATAACAGTAATAATAGTAATATCAATGATAGATTAACGGAAGAAGTTAATGTGAGAATAAGCACATCGGTTGTTGGTATCGAGCAAGGCAGCGAGCAATCGTTATCCTTCGGTCAACGAAGAGACGACGGATGCTTGTTGGAAACGTATAGCTCGAACGTCTCGTCTAATACGACGTGTCACGACGGCGACGAGACGAAACACGTGAGTATAGAGGTCGATAATTGCGTGCTGCATAAAAGTACAGAAAGCGGCATGGATTCCCTTCCACCCGATCTATGCAATGAGACTGACAGGAATTTCGTATTAAATAAAGATTACATGTTGAAAAAAGACTTATCGGAGATTGTGGAGGTATCGGAGAACGATCCGGGGAACGACGAGAACCACGAGAACGTGTTTCGGAAAGACGTAAATGTGGTAAATAACGGCTCTATAACGGAACGACGGCTCATCTCGAGCGCGAGCGTAAAGAAACGTCAGCGTGACAATACGTCGTCCGAAACGTGCGAGCCACGCGTGGAGCTTCGCAATGAAATAGTTCCAAGGAATCACCACAATAACTCGAATGGATTGCCCAGGAAACGACAGCCGAAGGGTAATTCGGTAAATCCCGACTCCGAGATCGAACACCACAACAACGTGTACAAAAGGAGTAGAGTAGTAGCGCCAAGGAAACGGATTTATGCGAAGAAGCGCGCGAGAAAAAATAACATATCTTCGGACGCGGTGTTCGAGGATGAGAATTACGAGAAAGATCCCTATTTAAGTATTACCTGTAAAAAGCAAGAGAATATGAAAGGAGTGAAGCGACCGGCTGACACGGTGTCGTCCGAAACACAAGATTCCGAAGTGGAGTGTGCGCTATCGGGGCGCGTCACTCCGACAATCATAGCGACTACGGAGCTCGAACAAAGACGATCGAGTATGGAATTTCAGCCAGTTGTTAGGATGATGAAGATCGATGATCAAGTTGAAATGGACCACAGTATTCTCTCGGTAACAGTCGCGAGTAACAGACGGTTAAGAAGTTCCAGTTCACCGAGATCAAACGTTCAGCCACCGAAGAAACGTTTAAAGACCAATCGCGGTCAATTCGGACGGTGGTTGAAAAGTAGCTGAAATCCTCGATAAGATTTCGATGTATGTACGTATGTAGCTTAGATTTCAAGAACGGGACGCGCACGCGCAACCTCTGTGTGCCAGGTCTCGCTGTTGAAATTCAATCTATGTCTTTCATCGGGTGTACATTATGTATAAAATATTATTTGTGTATGTAGAATAGTATTTAACACTATTGGCATCATCGATAGGATTTTATTAATATTCTCTTTAGTGTCTTTTTCCGAGAACAGTCCCGCCGTCCCGGGAACCTTGTACAGTACATTCTTTAGGATGCAGTCTCTGCGTTCGCAAACGAGAGGGTCTCTTGTCTCGTTTGCTCTATCTACCTGTTTTACAAAATACTTCATTTTAGTTTGCTTTACTCGATATACGCGCGATTTCTCATACATACGGAAGAAATTGTTTTCATTCGCAGAAACAGTTCTCAACTACATACGCAAGGCTGCATACAAAGCTTTATCGTAGCCGTAGCGTAATGATCATGTTCTGTTGCAAAACGCATCATTAAATGTATCATTATATATTAAATTCCCTTGCAAGGGTCCACGTAAATACTTTATTTCGAAGAAAAATAATGTAAGCCTTTCATGATTTCAAAGAAGAGATGACTATGAAAGATATGAATTTTCCATTAAAAGTGAAAGAAAGACTACTACGTACTTATAACTTTTTTCTTACTCTTTCGCGTTTGTCCCTTCCCACAACATGTGACTGCGTGATACGCCAACGCGAACGCAAGGGTGGTGTTGAGGTTTATCGAATGGAAAAGAAATCATACTCCGCCTTGTTTTCATTTCATTATTATTATTATTATTTCACTATTAAACGGTGGCTCTTAGAAATCATTAATTTTTTAGAACATGTAATCATTCAACGTTCTCACGTTTCTCAAACGATTCTTTTAAAGCTTTCCGCTTCTTTCGCCTTTGTTTCTTCTTTATGAAATCTCTTTTTCTAAGTCGCTCCTCTTGATTTTGAAGAGAATCCTCGAGGTTCATCATATTATCCAATTTTCTTAACATAATCTCCCTAGCGATCTTTCTGTTTTGTAACAAACTTCTGGTTTCATGAGATTTTACAACGAGCCCGGTAGGTTTGTGTTTTAAAACTACTGCATTAGCTGTTTTGTTAGTTGCTTGACCACCAGGACCAGATCCTCTGACGTATTGTTCCACCAGATCATTCTCGTCAAGTTTGGGCACTTTCGAGTAATCTAGGAAGTGCTTGTACGACTTGTATCGAATCTGATTGTCGCTCTTTGATACGTTGATTGCGTTATTACAATTACTATGCGACAACCCATTAATCACATTGTTAAGCGACTGTAATAGGTAGGCAGTGCAGGGCTGTAAGAAATATTCTCTCTTCGACAAGAACTTTAACGTTGTTACGAACATCATAGAATTATATATTTAGTTTCATTACAATTATATATTTATACGACGCGGTGATTCTGTAAAAGCTTCAGCCCTTTCTGGAAAAGATAAGTTTCGTAAACACGAATACATTTGGTTTTAGGTTAGGCGAAATAGTTGTTCGTTTTAATAGGAAAAGCAGGATATATTCACGTTATTTTACCTGTAATTGGAAGTCAATCTCAGTTTGATCAGCCAATTGTTTATTTTCTTTGAAAGATTGACGAATTCTGTGTCGGAAATATTTCTTATCTGTATATTTTAAATTCTCCCCGTAACGTAATAAATCTTTGTACAGTTTTAAAATTGTTTGTCTCATTTTGTACTTTTGTAATAAAAGAAAAATATTTTCTTACATTCTGTTATTAAATTCTCATTACTTAATCACCGGTAGCAGCAACGAAACATTTAACGCTGCAATATTTACAATATGTATCTATAACCTTATCGAGCCTTGCAGACCTTTTTACCCTTTTTATCCATGCACGTATTCGTTAGCAGCGGGCAAGGTATTGGTATACTTCTTTCTAATCGTATTGTAATTAAAACTTTTCAAATTTTATTGTCCTCCAAGAATGCGTTTAAATTCCAAACACATGATTTATACGAGTACACATAGCAGACGTAGAGTAGTACAGTATAATTTATTACACGATTCTATTAATCGGTCATAATGAGTGCTTTATCCGTTTATTGAGAAATGAGAATGCAAGCTTGTTAAACTACTGTATTTATCACTATTCATTTGTATTTATCAACAATATTATTAATTTCTTATTTTTTACAATAGCACAGGCGACTCTAGTACTAGCCGTGCTGTAGGCAAAATGGCAACACCGCGAGAGTCCGGCTTCGATATATATATATGTATATATATAAATACCGTATCAGCCTCTCACTACTCACCGGCCTCCCGGCTACATAGTCTCCCTCTACCGGCCTTTCGGTTTCCCGTTTATTTTTTAAATATTTATATTAATGTACTGAAGTCATCTAAATATCAGATACGGAGCAATAATCCAGATGTTTTATTTATTTATATTAAGCCTACAGATCTTAATTTGGCGAAACTTCCGAAAACCGGTCTAATCCGATTGAGTTGGAATTTTGAAAATATGTAGCTTCATTTTGCATAAAAATAACGTTTGCGAGAAGGATTTTTGACGACTCAAAAAAATTCTTTTACCATTTCAATGTCGTTCCCTACCTTACCGACAGAGTCGAGAATAGGATACAACAGAAATTCAATGTATGCGAAATGTGTAATATCGCAATTATTTTCTGCGTAAGAAACATTTTAGTATTATTTTCGAGATCATACAAGTTGCTATAATTCGTTCTTTCTCTGTTTTAGGATTTGTGGATCATTCTTCCTTTGACAACAACCTCAACTGCATCAAATAAGGGAAAACTAGTATCAACCTACGAACTTGAAACATTACACTCCAGATTTTACATATAAAATAAATTGAAAATATACTTGTTTAATATTCATTTGTATATACTTGTATTGCTCCATTGCAATGCACTGAATGTATTTTATAGACAATAAAGTGGAAAAATCCTACAAAATCGTATTATTATTGTAAAGATCCTCTAGAACATTCCTATCCAAATTCCAAACCTACCATCGTCAAATATCGAAAGGCCTTCGACGCAGAAATTCAGGATACCTCCTTTCGCTTCATGTTCTCCTGATACATCGCTCCAAAATCTGGCCAAAATTTTCAGAACGTTCTAAAAGGAGCTTCGTAACAGGATAACATGATGTCGAAAGAGGTGGCACTAAGTTATCGCCTTCGGAGAGAGAATCTAAGGCGGAGAACTATGCAACGCAGAGGCGCAGAGATTTCGAAAGGCCTTCGACGCAGAAATTCAGGATACCTCCTTTCGCTTCATGTTCTCCTGATACATCGTTCCAAAATCTGGCCAAAATTTTCAGAACGCTCTAAAATGAGCTTCATAACAGGATAACATGATGTCGAAAGAGGTGGCACTAAGTTATCGCCTTCGGAGAGAGAATCTAAGGTGGAGAACTATTCAACGCAGAGGTCCAGAGTTTTCGAAAGGCCTTCGACGCAGAAATTCAGGATACCTCCTTTTGCTTCATGTTCTCCTGATACATCGCTCAAAAATCTGGCCAAAATTTTCAGAACGCTCTAAAATTGAACTTTGTAACAGGAGAACATGATGTCGAAAGAGGTGGCACTAAGTTATCGCCTTCGGAGGGAGAATGGAAGACGGAGTACTAACTAATCAACGGAGAGGCCAACTTTACTTGTCATTGTGAAATTTGTGATTTAATTAGGAAATGGAAGGTATAGGTTACAGTTCTAAATTAAAAAATGCGGGTTTTCTCTACATGTGGTTTATTAAAATACTCTGAATAATGTACAGTGATGTATCATAATTACATTGTCTAGTTACTGATGTTTAACTTCCACTTAAAAACCACATACATATTTGCAAATGCTGCACCCGTCCAGTGCGGTTTCGTTACACCAGTTGACACGAACCGACGCTTACAAAGGAAAGGATTGCTTACCTATAACAGACGAATTAGGAATATAAGCCGGTATTCATAGTCGCTACTTATTCTCAAGCATGCGGCATCCTCTACTAAACTAGTAGCTAGTAAAGGAAGCGTTCCTGGCGAAACATCCGAAAACCGGTCTAATCCGATTGAGTTGGAATTTTGAAAATAGCTTCATTTTGCATAAAAATAACGTTTGCGAGAAGGATTTTTGGCGATTCGAAATTTTTTTTTTACCATTTCAATGTCGTTCCCTACCTTACCGACAGTCTGAAATCGGTCTATTCCGATTGAGTTGAAATTTTGAAAATAGCTTCATTTTGCATAAAAATAACGTTTGTGAGAAGGATTTTTGGTAACTCGAAAGAATTTTTTTTACCGACAGAGTTGAGAATAGGATCCAATCACAGACCAGGTATAGATCTCATCTGTGGTTGTATAGCACGGCTAGTAGTAGAGTCGGCTGTGATAATAGTATCAGAAATTTAATTTGCAGGCATCTAGCGGACGGACTAAATTATGGATCGGTAACACAGTTTGGGTGGCGACACGAACATCCTTAAGGTGATATCCCAATATCTCGTCTGTGGTATGGGCCTTCAAAGTCGTTCATAGCCTTCGAGCCGTGCGAAAGAAATTTGCATTGTACGCAATTGTACGTTTGATCTATCTTGTGTCACATGGCATGACACACCACCGATCGATGCCCGCGGGTATCTTTAGTAATTTCATTGACGTTCTCTTGAACGTATCGGTTATCATCCTTCTTCAATTAGATTCTGCGGCGAAGATTCGCCACGCGACACGGAGCCGATACCTACTTAGTTAATCGCCGCGGGGCGGGCCGGCGTATAATGAAATATGGTCCAACTCGGTGCAATTGTCGATGGTCTGAACGGCATTTTTTATTCATTTGCGCGTGTAACATCGTCGCGCATGCGACGATTACAATTCTACCAAGGAAGTTACAATGTTGTGAGACCACAAGAGACTGTGTCATCATTTCACGTACAACGGTCATAAATGTATAAAAAAATATTAATCCCAAAGTGTAATCTAGTCGATCACATAACATTTTTCACGGACACGATTGATCGCTTGACAGCACGTGTATAAGTATGTATAACCGAACACGGAAATGTGCGTACATTTCGGGAGACAATGTTGCCATCGAATCCGATGTAATTTGCGTCTAACGCGTAACCAACTCTAATTATACATCCTCGAACAGGCAGGCGGACGGACGAGTGCGCGCAGGAAATCTTTCAAATGCGCGAGTGATCGCTTTTGGTTGAACGACGTCTACAATAACTTTTGCGAGTTATCGGCCAACTAGTAGCACCCCATAAAGAAGTAATCGAAGGCACGTTTCAGGTTTGTATATGATCACAGGAGAATGCAGGTACTTTGAACCTATCCGTGAACCGGATTGGTCGAACGAAAGCTGAACTCTCGAGGAAAAGAACGCGTGTAACGGTCCGTTTATACGGAAAAGAAAGAAAATGAAGGTCCTGCTTTCGTGGTAACATATTTCCATGACGCTTCGATGGATGTCGTCGCGTGCATAATAATAATAATAATTATTGTGATAGCAGTAGTAATGACAGTGACTATAGCGATGATAACAGTGATGATCATGATGATGTTCATAATAGTAATAATAAAGATAACAATAATAATAATAATAATAATAATAATAGTATTAATAATAATAGCAATGACAACAACAAGATTTAAAAAAAAAGAAGGAAATGCATTCTACTATGCAGATATGAATTCTTTCTTTCGAATGTCTTTTTACGGGTTTCACTATACTCGAAGTTACTCTTTCTTTTCGCTTTGTACACATTGTATAAATAAGTTGGAGCAATAATTATTCTAACGTTTATAACATAGTAGAAACGTACGCGTTGAATATCTACAATAAATATACATATGTATATAGATATATATATATATATATATATGTATACATATATACACATATTATATATATATGTATATATATATGTTTATAACCATTGTTGTATTGTATCGTGTTGCCACGCAACGCTTTGGAAGTGCTAAGGGGCATCCCCGGTAGACTGTTAATTTTTCACGAGTTTTCGGTTTTTTTCAAGGGTCGATAGTGTCAGTCGTACAATACAAAATGGCAGTTATCCGAGATAAGACGCGGCGTTTAACAAAAGGGATGGCGAACGCGAGGATACTTGGCTCTAATACTGCTGGCACGGTGGCCCGCGTGGAACGCACGACGGACGATGGCCTGGGTTAGGCGGATCTAACGACGAACAAACACGTACCACTTTCCAAGGCGAAAGGTGCGCGCGAGACAGTGAGGAGGTGGTTGTAATCGCTTGGGGTTCGCGCGCTGTTAAGCTCGATGGAGTTTCGGTATTATCTTTATTCTGACAATCCGACACTACGCAAGGCACGTAATTTTCATTAAACGAAAAGGGATTCTATAAAAATGTAAAATTCTCCCTCTTGCACCGTTGCTGGCTCTCGCACATCAATTACATATATACAATAGCCACGCACGCGCATTCTCGCTCGCGTTCCTTATTCTATTCGTAGATCGCACAGGGGCAAGACGTTCTCGTCTATGTCACTCTAGCCGATGCTCTCTCCGTTACGCAGGATCGCGCAGTTCCGGGGATTACGCGTCCGCTCCTACGAAGAGACGCCCGTCTCGCATTTGCTTCCGTTCACTCTGTAGATCGCAGGCATACAAACGTCTCTTGCATCTCGATTCACACTCTTAAACTTTATCGACGAATGGCATGTAGGTTGCGCGATGAAAGAATAAATTAGTATATACGACAGTGGGGGTGGTCGGGCGAGACACCACCTCACACATTTCGTTTCACGATGACTCTCGTCGGTCTCTCCGAGTGTGTGGCAGCTGGTCAGTATCTGCCGGTACGATCCAAGTGCAGCGTGGCAGGAATGAACGGCGACGTGAAGAGGCACAGGTGAGGTGGGACCGGCTTGTCTCAAGGGATACCAGATACGGGAGGGGAGAGGGAGAGAGAGAGAGAGAGAGAGAAAGAGAAAGAAAGAGAGAGAAGATGGAGGAGGGAGAGGACAGTGGTGCATCGGTCCGTCGCGTCGCGCAGCAAACACATTCATCGTCAATGCTGCGTCTCCGTTATGGTCTTTATGTTCTCCAGGCCTTGTTTCTCGTGCCTTTCCTCGTCCTTGTCTGGATTGTCCCAGGCTTGCCTCTGCCCCGAACCAAATATTATATAGAAGATGCCGCAGACGACGTAAACGGCCGCCGAAATCATGAACACGAGCCTCCACTTGGCTTGCGTCGGCTGAAAAGGAGAGATTGGAGAAAATCACATCGACTCAGAAGAACTGAGACTGATGAAGCGTGAATTGAATAGTAGGTGAGAGAATGATTAGTTACCGTTCCGACGATTATATAGCCGGCCGTGATTGGCGCGAGCAGGCCTGCGAGGTTGGCCAAGCAATTTGTAAAGGACATGAGCACCCCGGCAAATCTCGGGGAAACGTCCAGGTGATTTACTTTGAAACCGGAGTAAATACCACCGTTCAAGCCTACGCCGACCGTCAAGATGGCAACCGTCAACCACGAGGTGCAGGAGGTGTAGGAGGCAGCCACCAGCGCGATCGCAGGCCCGAATTGCCCGATGCTATTGATTATTTTCCGCGTGATCGTATGAGTGAATCTTCCGTTGGAGATCATCCAATCGGCGACGTGAGAGATCACCATGGAGAATATCCACATGGCCAAGTACGGCAGCGAGGAAATGGTGCCGTTCTGTAACACCAAAGCTCTGTAACGCCCTCCGTAGTTTACTCTCGGTTTTGCGAACGTAAACGGTCTTTCGCATCGTTTACCGATTTAATGTCGAAGTGCAATATCTGCTTCATGAAGGTCGGCAGCTCGGTCATCAGCGTCTCGTAACCGTAGTTCTGACCCATATGCGCGATCAGGATCGCCCAGAAGGGTAGCGACGTGACGATCGAACGCCATGGTACCGGTGGAGACTGGACACGCCAAACGTTTATTCACCGAAGGAAGCTGGTTGGATTGAGATTACTGACAATAAAAGAATACTCACAGATGCTCCAGCGCTACCCCAGAGAGCGCTCAGTATATACTTTTTCTCGTCCTCGGCGATACGAGGGTGAGTCTCTGGGTCCTCGTAGACCATCAGGAGAAACGCCACACACCAGATCGTTCCAACCGCGCCAAACACGTAAAATATCGACGGCCAGCCGCCGTCAAATCCGTACTCAGACAGAATACCACTCAGTGGCATCGAAATCACCGTACCAAACTGCGCACCTGCGGTGAAAATCGACGGAAAATCGGGATTATTAAGGAATAGCGTGGCTAACGCGATCTGCTCTTTTCTTCGGACCGATAGAAATGCGCGCTGTTAAAGATACCAGCGACAAAAATGCGGTAGCATCGTGGAGAAGAAGAAGAAGAAGAAGAGTATCTGAAAGAGAGGATCTGCTGGATTCGGAAGAAGGGGTAGATATAGTACGTCTGGAGGAATGAGTGTTCCGTTGGAAGAATAAAGGTGAGAGTGAGAAGGAGAAGGTAGTAGGGCCTAACACGCGGCGGAATAGAAGATTGCAGCGAACCAGCTTACCGGCGTACACGAAGGCTCCCATCCTGCTGCGTTCGTTCGGCGGTATCCATTTGGCCAGCATCGCGTGCGTGCAAGGCACAATTGGACCCTGCAATAGGGATAATCCATTCCTAGGGGGAGGAAATACACCCGAACGATGAAAAAACGATCAAACATGGACGCGGAGTCTTGTCGATTTCTCTTATACTTTCATTTTTGCATCCTTATCTCTTTCCTCCTTTGCTCTCTAGGGTCTAGAGAGTTTCGCGGGTGAGTAGAAAACGTAACAGAATGAACATTAAACGACGTGACTCGAGTAGGGCTGCAACTATTTGTCGAATATTTGAATAATAAATTTAAGTGTTCGAATACTGATGCATTCGAATAGTATTGTGTGAATTATAAATCAAGTTCTTTAGGTTCATTTTTTCAAACTTTTATTTAGTTTCAGTTGTGAGTTCACTAGTTTGTCAGGGTGAAATCTTGTAAGCTAATAACTTGATTTATAATTCACACCATACTATTCGAATTCATCAGTATTCGAATACTTAAGTATATTCTTAGTATAATACTTAAGTAAATATTCGAATATTTAAATATTCGAATACTTGAAAAATATTCGAATAGTCCCAGCCCTAGACTGGAGTCGAGTCGAGTCGAGTCGAGTCGAGTCGAATCAGATCGAATGGAATTTGAAGCGACAGGAGAACTAGAAGAGATCTCGGGGTTGAAGAGCGCGTGTGGCCAGTCGCTTACCTCTCCCAGGCCTTGAATGAATCGAACGACCATGAGCCAGTAGTATCCGGAACGAGCGGACATCGGCACCAACAGTCCGAACACCGAGTTGATCAGCATCCCGACTCCGAGAAAGTACTTTGATCCGTAGCGTTTCGCGAGAATCCCGAAGGGTATCTGCGTGATCACATACCCATAGAAGAACGAGCTCAACAGGTAGCCCTGCATCGTGCTATCCCACACGAATTCACCGTCGCTGCTGCTCTGCAACGGAAAGCACGATGGTTTTCCATTTCCACTGCGCTGCGCGCTAATTTATAGAAGCGATCGATCGATCGCATTCAAACGACCGATCCACCTATTGCTCCCTCCTCCTCCTTTCTGTTTGGAGCGCGTTAATCGATCGTGGCGAATCGTTCGAGCGAGCCTATTACGTTTACCGCCGCAAATTTCGGCGTTACCTGAAACGGACGATTAGATAAAAGGTATCGAGGCACCCTCTAAATTAAAGCCGCCTTTTCCACGTTCGCGGGAACGAGTCGCGACGAGTTCGAGCGAGCCGACGGCCGCGGTAACACTTACGGATTTCGCGGAGGAAGCGTTAACGGCGTTGTCGTAGCCGCATTCGCTCGTCGGGATATCATGGTCCTCGGTGATGGCGGTGTGATTGACCATCGCGACGATCGCCACGGACATGTTGGTTCTCATCACGTAGGCGTTCGCCATGCCGAGGAAGAGCATGAAAGTCACTACGTGACGCGATCCCACCAGAGCTGTAACAACAAATATTTCATTACGTCACAACATGCGAGTGTACCAGTCTTTCGGTGATTACAAAACGGATCTCAACGGTAGCGGTGAAAAAATCATCGCACCGACAACTACCAACGACAACGATATCGATGACGACGAGAAGCATAACGGTGATAAGGCTATCTGGTGCAACTGTCCCAACGAAGCAAAAGCATTTCTGCTTTCCCTCTCGTTTCCTGGTGCTCGAGATCGGAAGCGCGCGACTGGGCCGATTCCGGAGCAGATCGAGGAGCGATCGCGACGACGATTCCGACAGCGTTTCGTTCCAAACGATTATCCCTTATCTGGGATCGAGCGAGCGACCCCGACTATGACGCAACTCTTGCTTCGCAACCTCGATTATTACGTTTGAAACGGTTATTTTCCCCTAATGTGCTTCTTCTCTTGTGCGAGTGCTGTTTCGAATCGGTGGTAGGTACCATATATGTATCTCGTGGACTTTCATATCGATCGTTTGCGTCCCCGGCCGCGCGGCGTCTCGCCGGGCTGCCAACTTTTACGTCTTCGCTGATTCCGTAATATGAATAGAGCCATTAAGTCGCGGTCAGTAGTAGAGCAACAGGCATAAAAGCTTCCGATTAACCGAGTCATAAGTTATTGAAGAACGAACACTGACCATAAGCGTTCGGTGGATTACGCGGCTGAATAACGAGATCGATATACAAGAACGTAAACGAAACAGTTTCATTTTCTCTTTCATTCGTGCCTCGTGTCGGCTTTTCTTTTACGTTTGGCTTATCGCTCGTTAGTTGGTTTGCCAAAGATACGAATCCTTGATATCACGACTGACAAACAAAGTGTGCCGGTGATCGCACATCGTTGTAAGGAATCGGTTCTCGATCGCGTTCTTTTGCAGCGAGAATCGCGGGCGAGCCAAGTCGGCGAAATTCCAGCAGGATCAGCGACCAAGCGTTCCGCTGCAACAGCAAGACTCGCGGACTATGCGATTTCGCGCGTTCAGGCTCAGGTGTGCAAAAGTCATGCCAGCCACACTAATCTCTTCTTCCTCCACGAAGCTTAATACCACGGATTTGTACGATTTGGTAATTCGTTGGAGGGACACGCGTGCCAGATAAGCCAAGATTGTCCAATGTTGTGGCATGGGTTGGGGTGGGGTAGGGTGGAGGTAGCGTTCGACGTTCAATAGGTATTTCAAGGTGAACCGAACGACGAAACTTGGGGCTCGCGCGCGCGCGCCACTTATTTATAATTCCTGTACAATAAGTCCGCGGGATAATAATACGGCTTATTAATAGATTGGTTGCAAGATTTATTTTCAGAACGCAACATACCTACCGTCATATGTACGTACTGCGATTACTTTGCGGCGAACGGCATGGTACTCGCGCTCGCGTTCTAACTCCCGCTACCGCTCACGGCTACTGCCCCGTGTTCGGAGGTTCGTTCCGCGCATTGAGAAATTTCACGCGGCCGTGAAATTCCTTGCTCGTGGCAACCTCGAGTCGGGCTTTTCGGTAAGCCGCACAGTTGAACTTTGAACGTTTTCTTCCATTTCGTTTGCCCAAGTATATACAAGCACGGCGCTCGTTTGGTTGGCCGAACGCGATTGGCTAGAAGAAAATCCGTGATCGCGGGTTAAGAAGTCACGGTACACTCAATTGAACTCGTTTAACTCGTCCGTCGTGCCGCGCCTCCCGGTTCGAACGTTTGCATGGCCAAACGGTCGATCGACCGAGACGTACGTTCTTGGATTTTCTACTCTACTTATGTACCAATGTTACTACACGTACAGGCAATGTAACTTCTCTGATTTGCGGAGGAACGAGCGAGGGAACGAACGAGTGGACAACGATCTTTTAGATGCGTGTGGTTTCGGGGGTAACTATAGTGCTGGACACTATTTTTTGCCGATCGGTCACGTGAAAAGTTAAACGAAATTCCTGTAAAGTAAATAGTATATCATCTGATACATAAATGGCATTGTTTTAAGTGATCAATTATTAGTTAAAAGAAAACGGCGTATTGCTTCAAATTGAAGAATCAGTAAACAAGTGACTATTCAAAGCGATAAACTTTATCGTCAAAAAAATGTGTCGCAATAAATTAGCCTCCGTTATAAGTTTTCTAAAGTTGTACGTAAATTTCATGTATGCAAATTGTTTTCTCTGTCGTATTTTCTTCTTACATGATTTTTAAGAAGATTGTATATGCCTTTTCGTGTTCAATTATGTTTCAATTAATCTATACATAATCATATATTCGGCAAAAAATAGTGTCGAGTATTATATGTAGGTATTATAACCCTTTTAGTACCGAACGACGATATATCGTCGCGTATCTACGTTTTTCATCATGTTTTATATTTTATGTTATTCGTATGATCTTCAACAAATATTGAAATACAATTGGCATTACTTTATTCTTTCTTTATTTCGTAATATGCTGCTTGTTGAATTTTGTAAATTATTATTATTATTATTATTAAGTAAACGGGGGAACCCTTTAGTGTACATATTATAACATAAGAGAACAAACGATAAATAACAAATAATAAAAATATCAAAATATCAAAATAATAATAATAATAATATAATATAAATAATAATAATATCAAAATAATAAATATCATTTTTAGTTTGGTTTTTATGAGCTTTTTCCCCAACCTTAGGAAATTCGTGAAATTGGCCCGGTATTCTTCGCATAGGTACGATATTTTCGCTCGGCACTAAGAGGGATAAACGTTTGCTTCAAGTTCGAGTTTGTTCCCCGTCGCGTCGGCCGTGCGATGGACAGAGGGCCGGAGAAACAGCCGCGAAACAGCAAAGGAACAGTCGTTGAGCACGTGGTCGCCCGGTGGAAATAGCTTAACCGTGTCGTGCTACGACGCCGCGGCGCGCCGTGCCCCTCGCAACACGAGCGTTACACGCAATAGAGAAAACGCCTGTGTGCTTCTTTCTACGAATGTGAGAACTGTGAACCACCGCTGACGAGAGACTATAGAGAGAGACGGGAGAGGACGAACGTCGCTCGCCCGCTCACGTCAAACCATCTCGACGCGAATGTTCACGATTTGCTGCGTGTTCCAACCGTTTCGCGATCATCCCGAATGCTTGCACATCTACTTATGTAGTACCTAAGTACATATATCAAAGTGGATACGCGCATTTATCACGCGCCCCTTAGCGATTCGGCTATTTTTGCGACGACGCTCCCAACGTATTCGACATTTCGCTGCAGGATCGACCAAAAGGAATTGCATTCGAGAGAAATGAATTATTGGAAATCAACGCCCCTCGTCACCGTTACTTTTTAGCTACTAGGGCGCGAACTTTCTCATAGATGACAATGTAGCGATCCAGGTGTTTGGCGTTCCGGTTTTTGTCAACCGTCACTATATAAAGAATGGTCGCTGGATGATAGGGAGCTGAGTTCCAAAAGAGAAACAAAGTTTAGCAACGAGGGGCAGTGAAAAACTAACGAATCAGGCTAAAGTTAAAAGATCGCGTTGCGCCGCCGAGAGAGTCCGAAAACACCCACGCGCGGTTATTTTTACGTATATGCAAGTAAATTGTACGTCGCTGGTGCTTTTCGGCCAACGATCGTTTTCCCGATAACGACTTCCTTACAATTAATTAGTTTGCACTCGTTCGCGAACGAAGAATGATCGAGGGGCTTGTGGATGAACGGAATGGCAAGAGAATGGTGGAAGAGACGCAAAGGGCGGATCACGAGCAAGGGGTGACGGCGGCAAGGGAGCACGTGCTTCGACGCGTTTTACGTTCTACATTTTACTTCTTATATACGAGCTGCCGCGACTGACTGAGCGAATGAATCGGCCGACTATATAGTTTGGACATCGGTGCGGAGATTAGCGACTGTATAGCGAGAGGCGAAATAATATGATATTTGAGAAGGGCGAGAAGAAAGGTTCTCGGCTGGCATACTTCTCCGTTTATGCGCAGGTCTGTCCTCTTCCTCCAGGCCGGATTGCTCCCACACCAGCACGTGGCCATTTCGTCCTCTGCTCTCGCCGTTCGCTCTGCCGTTGCTGCTCATCACGCGTTCAACACGCGACCAACGCGGAACAGTAGACACGCGCGCGGGCGCGAGCGCGACCACACACTCTTTTCGGTGCAAACTCTCCTCCTCGGGGCACCGACGTTGAAGGCGAAGGCGAAGGCGAAGGCGAAGGCAAAAGCGACGACAACAAGAGAGGGAGCGGGAAGAGAAGCCCGAACAGGCACTTGCTCGTGGCCGTGAATGAAAAACCGAGACGTTGGGCGATTTACTACGAGGCGTGAAATGTCGCACGAACCTATGACGAGATGTCTCGACTGTTGACGGAATTCTCTGAACGTTGCTCGAACGCGCGTGTTCGAGCTCGGAGGAACGGCGACGCGACACGCGACTAGCACGATGACTATTACGCTTGAGACGACGACGACAGCACGACACTCTCGAAAGTCACGTTCGGACGCCAAGTTACCGCTCACTGGGCGCCAATAATCGGCCTGGTATGGTCGTGCAGTGAATCGGTTGACGGTTTCGTGCGCACCGATAACGATGATTAACAGCGATCCCGTGGTCGAGAGTGAGCGCGCACCTGCCTCTTTTTCTCTTTCTCTCTTTCTCCCTCGTGTAAGTTCGGCCGGCGTTTCCGTGGAAGCCACGGGGTGGTAGGGGATGCACGGGGGACACGACGGGGAATGCTCCGACGAAACGGACCGAGGGCCACCGACCAATCGGCGGCCGCTGCTCGCCAATCTCGACCTCCTATTGGAAGCGGTCGCGCCATCTATCGGCATCTATCGCTATCGAGCCGATGCCACCAATCAGAGGGTCGGGCGCGAATCAGCGTGAATGCTCGCTCTGCGTTGCGCTCCAAATTCGAATCCATCTGGACACTATGTTCTCTGAGGGATCATCCGTGATCGAGAATCAGCGAGAAAATTCACGGGGTCTTCTTTTTCCTCAGAGTCCCTTCGTTTCCATTCTTCTTCCGGCATCGAACCGTCCCGCTCAACAGAGAATACAGAGATACGACTTGCCGTAGTTGGCCAAGACGCGCTGTTCAAAAATATCTACCAAAACTTACGTAACGAAAAATTGACCGCGGAATTAATGAGACGGACGCGACGGTGCGTCAATGCCCACCTACGTACCCGGAGTCGCGTTTACCGGTGCGATCAGACGGAAGCGAAATGATGCGCTCTGATCCGATATGATCTGATTCGATCCGATTTGATCTCATCAGATCCTTCCGAAATCCTTGGAATTCTTTATCTTTCCGGTGCAAAGTCATCGCTGCTCGACGTCTTCGAATTATGTAATCACGTTGGCGTCATACATAGCTCGCGGCGACGATCTTTTCGTTTGATGCGCAATCTTTCCTGGGCCGTTATCGCTCCGCGAGATTCGGTCCCTCCGATAGGTAAGTCGCAAACGATGAGTCATCGCCGAGATACTCACGTCGTCGCGTTTGTTTAACGAGAGTCTCGTTTTGCAATTAAACTACAAGGACACCGACGCGTGATGAAGCGGAATTGGACGCGGTGCCGCGTTACGCTTCACGCTCCACCGTCGCCGTCGCCGTCGCGGAGAAAAAAGTGCTTTATCATTGATCGAGGCGATGCTCCTTTCCGTTGCCGTGCGCGAGGAAAACGCGAAACGGTGATGCGCCGGCCGCCGAACGCGTATCCGCCTTTCGTATATACCGCGTCGCCAAATCACCGACGAAAATAAAGAGCCGCGACGCGCTATTAACAGAACGGAGGATTTTGCGTGCCAATAATCGTCCACTGCATCCGGCGCATATGCGTGTCGATTTCTCCTGTTCCACTCATTCTCAGTGAGTTCAGTCCTGTTCATCGCTAGAGGAAGAAAATCCTTTATAGACGCTGGAAAAAATATCTTTCAGCCGCGACGAGATCCGCCGAGATTCAATGTCTATAAAATTCCCAAGAAACCAAGCATGATGACACGTTCCTTCGTTTCGCGATAAGGTTGCGCAAGTAGCAAGCCACGAGTTTACCGGAAAACGTGACGAAATATGTTCTCTGCGTCCTGAGAACCGCTCAACACGGTTCTTATGCGAAACGCTAATTACCTGTTTAGTACTTTAGGTATTGAACGGTATGTCCGCGTTGCGTAATTCTTTTGAACGACACGGTGATTTTCGCGCTCGAGATCATCGGTAACGTCGAATACCGCGCGCTTTATCGACGATGAGGCAAGACGAGCTCTTCCAGCTCGACGGTGGGTAATTATCGATCGTTCGTTTCCGTCGGTAAGGAGGAAACCTGATTAGTCGAGGCATCCGCTTTACTTATCGTCACCTAGATCTCGTTCTCTTCGCGCGAAGCTACATATATATAGGTCGGTAGTGCGTCTACGTTTCGAACTGACGAATTGCTGGCTTTTACGTGTTCTGAATTCTGACTCGGCGACGTTCCCTCTCGGTACGACCTCAATGCTCGGCCCTACGTGCCCGGTATCAACAGGATACGTCCAGGCCCCTAAACGCATTATTCACTTGGCAAAGTGGAAAATAAACGAAACGAAACGACTAGCACGCGAGGTGTAGGCGTAACCACAGTCGCGACGGCGGAAGTATCGTCGGAACGTCGACGTACTCGGTACTTGAAGTAATTCGGGCAGATCGCGTGGATAAACCGCTAGGCGAATAAACGTTTATTCGCCGCCTCGTGAACTTTCGCGTGGACCGATTCGTGTCAAGGCGCACACGATTTCCACTATTTCCAACAACTCGACGTCATCGGCGACATTCGTTACGTGAGGACGCGCATACTCAAAAGCGAGAGTAACCAGCAATGCTATCCTGTTTTCGAAGCTCCAGCCTCGAGTCGATTCGTTTCGTTTCGCCGCGTCTCCGCACCTCTCCGATTGGCAAGTTATAGGCACATATGTAAGCTGCGACGTAGATACGAACGACCAGGCAACGGCGCAGCGTTGTTTCAGGGTCTACCGACGAAACGTTGATGTTCCAGAATAGCCAAGCATCGTCAATATAGGTACTTAATGGTGATGGTCGTTGGCGACGTTGACAATGCAAAGAGAGAATCGGGCGCGGTGTTAATCGATCGGAACGATCGCGACAAGTCCGCGTTGACCGCACGTGGGCGTCGATTAATCCTGATCGGTGGTTCACATCGTTGGCGTCAGGAGTATTACGGAACGAACACTTCGCGTTCAACGGTCAGGCCCGAGGGAACTTTCTACTTTCGTGTTCTCCGCGTGACCGTCGCGTTGCGTTGGGCTGTGCGGCTGATGTTCTTCTTCTGGCATTTTTTGCACGCTGTTAGAGTTACGGTTGATTTCGGGGAAAACTACGTAGTGGCGACGTCCGCGTGTACCCGGACGACCGCCGGTTGTCTTGAAAGCGCAAAAAGAGGAAAGATGCGGTGTTGACCTTGAGTTGGAAGAAGTATCGAGCATAACGGCCGTTCGCTGGATTTGTTATCCTTTGCTCTAATTCGTCGGGAACATCGAGTTGCCACATAATGAGTGCGTTGCGACACTATTAGAATTCCGGGACGGTTCACACGTTACAGACAAATTATTTCCGCCTGGTTACCTGTTTGTTACCTATTAACTGCGAGTGTTCGGTTCGCATTTAACCGGGGCGGGCCGGGCGGCCCGAACACTACGATTACCGGTAACAAGTGGCGCACGCCTCGCGAGCAACCATCCGCGACATGCATTATTCAACAGAAGCTAACGCGCGTAGTTCTATATTCTATACAGTAGCAGCGAGGCGAGATCGGATCCGCCATAGATTCGAACGATCCCACGATCCCTCGATCCCTATATCCTTGGACCTCTTTCAAACTTTGAACGTGGAGTGTGTCGCGCAGTCTAGCCTCGCGTTTTAATTTAATCCAGACACTCGAGAGTCCAAACTCTAGAGGTCTGGAGGGAAGAGTTTACAGAAAGAAGAGATCGAAGAGATCCCCGCGGTTCGTGATCGATCGACGATAGCTATCGCGATAGCGGCATTAACGACACCCAACACGTATCAACAAGATCGGAATGATCGACGATCGACGAGCTGCGAAAACTATTTTCATCCTTTAACGACTCCCGCACGCATTCCCCTCGCGATAAAGCAAGCTCGCTTTACGCCGAGGTGCCTCTGCTCGTTGATAACAAGGCCGGACTGCGAAAGAGAAACTAGTTGCTTGAATATTTATGGGGCACCTACGCTCGCGGTGCACTTTTTTAATCGCGGCTAATCGAACGCGTTATTCCGTATTATTCCGGTTTGAATCCTGGCCGCGTTGCCGGCTAGAAGGGAACGAAACGTGGCTCGTTTCGATTCTTGCCGACGGAGATCGCGTAATCGAGAAACTTCGGGGTCTGGACTCGGCATTCGGCACGCGTGCGATCGCGGTTAGTGAACCGACACACTATCGGCTGTCCAACTTTTGGTCAGTTATGTAAGCGGGATGAGAGGAAACGTTGGATAAGATAACGATTTTAACGGCTTGCTGCCGAGAAAACGCGGAACGAAACCGAAACCGTTACGGAGAACGGATCCGGATTCAATCTCGCGACGTGTTGCCTCGGTCACGTACGTTCCTGGTATAACCGTATGTATCTGCGCTCCCGCTCTCGATACTTTTAAGTCCAAAGTCGCGAATATTGGGAAACGGAAAGAATGGAAAAACGAGTGACTACCTGTTCCGAGAAGAATTCGCGGCGAATGAATCGAGAGGCCCGCGATATAGGGTAAAGGTAGGTAATATGGAACGGCACGTAATATGGAACTTCGTAAAGTTTCGATAAAGAAATAACAAACTCTTCAGGCAATCGTGTATATACTACTTACAAGGAAACATATCGAACCCGAAAATTCTGATTTTAATGAAACTCCGTACGATTGTAGAGCATGTTGGAGTATGTAAGAAACGATTTTTTTTCTGCGGAAAAACACTCTGAGGGGGTGAAATCAGTCCCCAAATTTTCAGCGATTTTTCGTTTTTCGAGTATAACTTTGTAACGGTGCGAGGTAGAAGTAAACCGTAAATGGATAAAATGTTCAGTGTTTGATGCCGTATAACGCGCTGCAAAAGAAATTTTTGTACGTTCAAAGTTATACTCGAAAAACGAAAAATCGCTGAAAATTTGGGGGCTGATTTCACCCCCTCAGAGTGTTTTTCCGCAGAAAAAAAAATCGTTTTTTACATACTCCGACATGCTCTACAATCGTACGGAGTTTCATTAAAATCAGAATTTTCGGGTTCGATATCGTAAAATGGGGGAACATTGGCAGCATAGGGTAACATTGGCATACGCCGAAATTACGTTGTTTTACGTCAGATTAGTAAAACTTAACCTGTTAATGCTATTTATATGATGTGGCAATGTTACGAGTTGATTTTAGTTAAGATGCAAAAAATAAAATAAAATATAGAAATTTAAGTTTACTGACCTCAGATTAATAAAACTTATCCCGTTAATGCTATCTACATGATGTGCTAATGTTACCCCGGTATAGTAACGCTTTTAACATTTATTAAAGAAGGAAAGGACACAAAATTTGTGCATTTTGACACTTGTAGTACAATCACAAAAGATGCAATGTTATGATAAGATACTTAAATCAAATGTAAACATGTTAATTTTTACATTATATAACAAAATGTTTCAAAAACCTGCCAATGTTCCCCCATTTTACGGTATGTTTCCTTGTTAGATCCCTAGACACAATAGACGGTGATACTGACAATTGTGCCTCAGTCGGGCATCCATCATTGAAAAAGAAACGTTTATATTTTTTGTGGGGTGTAAAAGTTTCTGAAAAGTGCATCAAATAGTTCAATATTGTAGTGAAGGTAAGTTATGAAGTATTATTTTGGTATAATTGATAATTAAATATGTGTGTTCTTGATTATTCAACAAAATTTAACCAATAAAGTTATTTTCTTCTTAGTATAATACTTAATTTCTTGTTGAACATGTGTGTATGTAATATGGAACATACCGAGTAACACAGATGAATTTGATAATGACGATGACGGCGATCATGCGGAATGCTTATTTTGCGATGGTAATTATAAAAATAATGACAATGAAAAGCAAATTCAATGTGTTCGCTGCATTCAGTGGGCACACGAAGAATGTGGGGCTTCCGACGTATTTATTCACGTTCCCAACGTGTAGGAGATGCAGAAAAGAGGAATAAATTCCAAAAATCATGTATATTTATTTATTTATATCTTTTACTTAATAAATCTTCATTTTTAGTGAAAAAATGTAAAGATTTTTTAGTTTTCTTTACAAATTTCCTAGGTGTTCTATATTAGGACCCATTTT
This sequence comes from Andrena chrysosceles, assembly GCA_963855975.1. NCBI lineage: Eukaryota > Metazoa > Arthropoda > Insecta > Hymenoptera > Andrenidae > Andrena > Andrena chrysosceles. The sequence continues at coordinate 13,626,978 of OY979769.1, read as the reverse complement.
TTCGAACGGCCTATTTTCACACTTTTCAGTTTTTTATTATAATTGCAAAACCATTGGATTTTTTCACATTTGACAATGTAAGTATGATTATGCATTAGTTTCTTCGTCCCCTCATGTTATTTTTATTAAAAAACATAAATTTCCCTGCTTTTGACAAGTTTTTGAAATCAGGTGTTGCATATTACCTGCCGTTACACTACAGGATGTAGGTGTGAGTTAGACATTGATCAGTAGGTGATGTACGCAGCGTGGAAATTGACGCCAGTTGGAACAAGAGCATCGAATCGCATCGAATCGCATCGTAGGGCCACGCGTCTCTCTGCACCCAGGTCCCAGAGATGGGCAAAATGTAATCTAATTACAACTTACAAATTTCGATTAAACTGTAAATTTGTAGTGAATTACCCATTATTTTCTCAAAACATTAATTTAGGTAGTTGATAAAATTGTCGTGAACCACCTACATTAACGATTACAGAAAATAATGCGAAATCAACTACACAATTACAATCGTAAATTGTAAGTTGTAATTAGACTATATTTTGCCCAATTCTGGCAGGTCCCATTTCGCCTAACCCACCTCGCCGTCGCGTAACTTCTGTCCTTGTTATCGCAGCATCGAACGTTGCATCTGGACAGCGCGCGATCCGTCGATCGCTCGCTCGACTGATTCTGCCACAACGCCACAAAGCCTATCTTTTTCTCAGCTTCGGCAGTTATGAGTTACAAAACTATCGATTCGAGAAATAGTAAAGAATACCGCGAGCTTAATGCATTTTTTCCCTAGAGATAAGTGCAACATTTTATCACCAATTTTCCCAGAAATTACGGAATGACCAAGTACGTAAGTGTCGTAAGTAATCGTAGCGCGTTATCGCCGGTGCAGCGGTTTCACTTTCGAGACCGACGAAAGAACGTGTGTTAGAACGCCGTTACACCAAATGCACCAGGGCTAGAATGAAGAGGGTTCTCGAGATGTTTCTTCAGCTACCACGAGATTGAATCCAAGATAATCGCAAATACGGCGTTTCGCGCTACGCAAGGTATAATTTTATTAGAGGGCCTGGTCGGTCCTCCGCTGAAAGGAACCGAAAACATAGCGAAACATAGCGAACCGTAGCGAAGAAGTTATGGACCAAACGAGAGTCTGGAAGAAAACTGGTGAAAGGGCTAACTCACCGGTGGGTAACGGCACTTCCGCCTCGAATATCTCGGGCCTCTTGATCTCGGATTTGCGGTGCAGCGTGGTGCCGTTGTTCTCAGGCATGATGGACCGCGTCGATCAAAGACTCCCGTTCGCGTAAACTCGAGGATACCGCGAGCAGCGGTGGATTTCGAACGGCGGAGCAGAGATAGCGGTTGAAAAATGCCGCGCGCTGGTCTCAGTGGTACTGCTGGGAACGCAGCCGAACTCGCGACACTTACAAGCAAACACCTAGTGGACGTTGACCAATTAGAACACGCGGTTCTAGCCCCACCGCGGCAGCTCCCCTCCTGTCCCGCTCAACGATACGCCAAGCCGTTCTACCTGAATCGGATCGCCCGATCCGCGCCGCTTTGCTGTCGCGGTTTCTCCCTTTTCTCTTCCGCCTCCCGATCACGAGCTTCTTTTTTCCAGCAAAAATCCCCCCCGGAAAGCCTCCACCTAATCCGTCGATCTTTGAATCGCATTAAGCAGCTCAACGTCGCTTCTCCATAGATCTTGAATTTTCCACTGAATTTTCCAGCAGAGCGAAAAGTCGCTACTTGATCGCAAATTTGATTCGACGGCAGTTAACGGCTGAAATCTGAATCACCATGACCGAGCTCCAGCCGGTGCATCGAGTCCCAAGGAACAATGGGACCGCGAGAGTATGCACGCTGTTGCGAGGATCGCAGCTGTGCAAATAATATCGATTAGCTGCACTGGTGCACACATGGTCAAGGTGAGCGAGCTTCTGCGCTCTGGTACAAATCGGTGCGGCGTGACGGAACCGTGACGGATGGTGTCCACCCTTGCTAGAAAGACCACTACGTAAGCGAGTGCATTGGTATTCGGGGCACGAACGATCTCGCTTAACAAGACAGCCGCTGATGGGAATCAACGATTCTCTCGGCGCGGCGCGACATGCCCCCTCGAAGGCTCGAGCTCGGTCGCGACCTCGTAGGTGGGCGTGCGGCTGGGTCGACCAAGAGTCCTCGACGGTTGCGGGTAACGAATCAACAGTCGGGAATATTGTAAGCCGAAACGATAGAGCTTGTATTCGAGTAAGATCGAGAACACGCGAGAAAGCGGTAGCGCGTTATTTGCTCCCCGTGTTTCATCTGTTTCCAAGCAAACAAGCGAACCACGAGCGAAAACGTGACGCGGGTAAAAGAGAAAAGAAGAAGAGGATTAGTCGACCCGTAAACTTGCTCGGCGAATAAGCGCGCGATCCAGAGATAAACGACGAAAGCAAATTCTAATAGCTAATGTATCGTCGCGGTGGGGGACTAAGTAAGATCTCGAAGGCGACTGTTTGTTGATACAGTGCTTGCCCCGGGCAAGTCCTGGAAGGGAACCGTGCTCGGAATCAAATGTCCCGAGGTTCGAGGAAACTTTCGAATACAAAAGCCTTCGAGCGAGGTCCGCCCCACCGGAGGTTACTCGTCGCGCCACGAAAACACGGCACCTTCGCCGCTGACAATTGGGTAGACGGACGGAGAAACGGCGCGGCGCGGCGCGTGGGACTAGGACAGAAGAAAACAGAGTGGAAGAAGAAGGAGAAGGCTCGAGAGAGATCGCGGTGTTGATTCGTTGACGCAAGCTAGGACGCGCCGTGCAAACTTGGGTGTAAATCCGCTAATCCCGAGCACGCGTAGCGCATCGCTGGAACACACTCGGGACTTTCTTTGGACGGTGGCTGTTGGCAGGAATCGCAGGCCAGCACCGCCTCTAACGAACGAGCGACCGCTGATAAGAAGACGTTGCCGTCGGAGGGCTCGACGCACGTGTCAATCACTTACTCGTCACGCGATACACCGATGCGAGCCGCTCGCAAGGTCGGATTTCCACTCTAGAGCGAGAACCTCTCACTGCGTTGCGCATCAGTCGTCGCCGTCGTCAAGTCTTGGCCCCGCAACCATCTGCCAAGTATATGTATACCACCAAATAACATTTTCCACCTATCGCTCTGCAATTTATCGACCTCCGCGAGCGTTGATAGTCCGGCCTCGATCGCAACTTAATCATCGAACGATGCGTCGGGCCGATAAATGAATTAACACTAACTAGCATTAGGCGATATCAGGAAAATATCGGTTTTTTTTGGGCGCCTAAGTACTTAGTCTTTTGTTATAATTAAATCAACAGAAACTGTCGTAGATAACTACCGTTAGCTACTGCACTTTTCCACAAATAACTTCACTTACTCATCATCGGAAAATCTGGTATTTTATGTTCTAATCTTAGGTGGGTTTCTCTGTATCTGAAAACTGCGTTAGGCGACTCCTATTTCGTACCTTGAATGGTAATTCTGTGAAGACCTTCAGTCCAGTGCCACAGGGTTTAGTGTACGTGCCTACCTACTACGTACGTTGCAACAATTAAGTTATGTCCACCAAAATATACCGCCTTATTATTCGAGTACAATCGGTGTTTGTTGCTCGCTCGGTTTCCAACAGTTTCGAGGGAAATTGATGGGCAATCAGAGGACCGAAGCGGAGAACAGTAGGTATCGATGGTAGGGTTTTATTTTCACAAGCGGTCGTTTCGTAAATCCACCATCGAGCTGCGAGCATTACCGAGCATTAGCCGTTGAATATTTCAGAGAGTGTACCTACGATACGGGAAGGCGTGCCCCATTCGACGTTTGGTCGTAGGAGAATTCGCAAGACTACCTATCAATCGTTGTTTTCCACCATGTTCTTCGCTATGCGGATGCTCGCGTGCTTCAGCATTCTCGAAGCTCGGAGAACGGTGGCGAGTGACGACGCGTTCGTGCGATTCGTCCACGACGCGACTACCCTTCTATTTCCACCGATAAGAGTATCGGCGCATCTCTGCCACGCGGAGCAAGGTAAAGAAAAAATTACGTGTACGCGACCACTTAGTTGGCACGATTAGCGGTAATCTCGCGCTGTCCTTGGTGTCCTGAATGCTCGTCTTACAGAGGAGGCGGTCAGCCTGTCCAGGGTTATGTCGAGGAGTCGCCTCGCTCACGAGATTCATCGAGATTTCGATGGATTCGATACAGGGGTTCCCCACACTTTCGATCACCGAGTGTTGTACGTGCTGGACTTGGATTGCGAGTACGCGATTCGACTATTGCGAGCGGTGGGTTTTGACCAGGGATCCAGAAAGTTCTGGAACTTCATGTACCGTGGAACTTTTTTTTAAAAATGTTCTCACATTATAAGTTCCTATGTTATGAGTTTCATAATTTTTATTGAATAAACAAGACGAATATATTATATTGTTAAAAAAATTAGTA